>JAOSBN010000008.1:21542035-21592783 GCA_027563595.1 Erythroxylum suave | reverse complement strand
TTGAACGGAAGAAGAAGAGAGGAGCGTGATCTGGTGTGTGCTTAGTGTGTAGGTGTTTTTGCGTGAGTATGGGAAAAAAAAACGAAACAAGAAGAGAGGAGCGTGATCTGGTGTGTGCTTAGTGTGTAGGTGTTTTTGTGTGAGTATGGGAAAATAAAAATAAAAAAACGAAACAAGAAGAGAGGACCGTGATCTGGTGTGTGCTTAGTGTGTAGGTCTTTTTGCATGAGTATGGGAAAAAAAAACGAAACAAGAAGAGAGAGAGCTATTGGGTGTTGTAAGAGGCTGCTGGTGGTGTAACGCTGGAGTGCAAGCAGTACGTGAAGAAGGAAGAGCTGGCATTGTTGTAGGGGGTGCTACTGCTGTGCGTGAAGAAGGAAGCTGGGCATTGGCAGCATTGTTGGTGTGTCTTGGCTGGAGATCATGCAAAAGGCAGCAGGGGTTTGCAACAAAAATAGGCAGCAGAGAGGAGATGTTGTTGGCTGTGCGTGAGTTAGAGGCTAGGCATGCATGCTTGGCTTAGAGAGTACACGTCAATGTATCAAGTTAAGGGAGCTGTTGCTTGTACGTAGGAGATAGACATGGAGAGGAGAACATGAAGCTGGTGCTGTGTGGTGATTGCGTGCTTTGGTCTATTGGTGGACCAAAAAAATTAACCAATTAATTTGTCACATCATGAAATAGTGAAGTGGGTTCTGCGTGAGAGGGAGAAGCTTGCATAGGAAGGAGATCTATTTTGTTTTCTTTGTCATCTTCAATAAATCCGAAAACGTTATGGTTGACCGTTGGAGCTCAACATCGGCAGCAGCTTCAATGACTTTTTGTGGCTAGTTTATCTTAATCCTTCGGTTCAATGGCAAAGAGCTTGGAGTTTTATAGGGGAGTTTAATTTCATTTATCTTCTATCCATTTAATTAATTAGCTATTCCTAGATCTTAGGATAACTATTTAATTATTTGGAGTTGCGTTTTAATTATATTTTGTTGAATTGGAAGATTTTATGACTGGATTAATGTTCGGCAATTGATATTGTGTTGATTTCGGATTTAATTTCATTACTTCGTTTTGGGTAAAAATTTTGTGTTGAGATTTTAGCGAAATTGGTGATTATTCAAGGTGGCTTGAATTAGTCGATCATTTTATTTGTTGCTAGCATTAATTCTGTTTCTTAATTATTGCGCAAAAGTCGAGCATTGGTGTTAGTATCCTTAGTTCTATTTACTAGTCCGGTAGCAGTTAGTAAATTGGAATTTTTGGAAAATATTTATGTAACAATTTGAGGTGACTTGGTTGTTAGCTCGATTTTAATTCTTGGTTTCATTGTTTTAACTCCCAAATCTGTTTGAGTGATGATTGCCTGAGCTTTTGAACTGGAGGATTGCGTTTATCATTGTTAATTACATGTGTTTGTTTTCTTATTTAATTCACTCATTGTCATTTTGTATTTCTCATTTTAATTTTTAAAATACCAAAAACAAGTCCTTCGCGTGAATTTCCATTCGTCACAAATTTTGCGGTAATTGTTAAAATCAACCCCATTTTATAGTTAGTTTGCATCGCATTTAGTTGAGCTTAGGAAATTAATTTCACCTTTGGTTCCTCAAAGAGAGCGACCCGAGGTTGTGCTATATGCAATCCTTGGTTAAATTTTTGAAGCAACCCCAAGGCGACAATCGGAGAGATCACCAACTTTCAACAGATTGATGGGGAGTCCTTGTATGAAGCTTGGGAGAGATTCAAGGAGTTACAAAAGAGTTTCCCCTAATAAAACCTTCCAAGGGAATAATTTTTGCAGACATTCTACAATGGTGTAACTCAGAGCACAAGAGGAACAATAGGTAGGAGGGTCTTTGATGAGGAAAACCATTGATGCTCTTGACCTTTTGGAAGAGTTGGTGGGTAACAACTGTATATGGTTAAATGAAAGGAGCAGACAAGGGTCCAAGGAGCAAAAAGGAATGATTCCACTTGACTCGGTGACAACTTTGCAACCATAAATTACGACCCTTACCAAGTAGTTAAGCAACATGCAAGGTGCTTGTCCATCCACAATTAAGAACATGCAGTCACAATATAAATTATATGGGTAGGACAGCCATGGCACAACTGAATGCTTCTTGTTGGGAGCAAGTGACACTAAACAATTAAATTACTTAGGTCAGCTGCAATGAGGTAACAATGCATACTGTAACACTTATAATCCTGGATGCAAAATCACCCAATTTTTTTGTGGATTACTAACAATGTAGGTGGCCAAGTGAGAACACAAGGACCTAACAGATTCCAGCAAGACCATATTGGATCTTTAGAGAACAAAATAGACAGTTAATGGACGGATTGGGGTCAAAGTTCTGAAGCCAAGAGGAAGGTTAAAGAAGAAAAGAAGAGAATAGAGGCAAAGTTTGAATAGATTGCTAAGAACCTCGCCTTATCCATCAATAACTTAGAGGTACAGGTAGGTCAACTTGCTAATGTTTTATCTTCTAGGAGTTCAAGAAGTTTAAGTAACACTAAGGCCAATCTAAAGGAACAACTCAAGGTGATTACACTTAGGAGTGGCAAGCAATTGGATTAGCCAAGTGTTCAAAAAGACAGGCAACAAAAGAAAAATATGGAAGAAAAAAAAGAAAAGAAGCCATATGTACCACCACCACCCTACAAGCCTAAGATTCCATATTTGCAAAAGGTGAGACAACATCAAGTCCACGCATAATTCTCCAAATTTTTGGAGAAGTTGAAAAAACTTCAGATTAATTTGTCTTTGGTGGAGGCATTAGAGTGTATTCCTAAGTATGCAAAGTTTCTTAAGGACATATTGACACACAAATGCACTTGGGAGGACATTCAGACGGTGTCCTTGATGGAGAATTATAGATTAATCATCACAAGCACAATGCCTTCAAAACTACAAGATCCAGGGAGTTTTACTATTCTATGTGTTTTTGGTGATTTTGAATTTTCTAAATGCTTATGTGATTAAGGCGCAAGTATTAACTTGATGTCTTTGTCTATTTTCAGGAAATTGGTGATAGAAGATGTCAAGCTAACATCCATGCGTATCCAACTTACAAATCAGTCCATCAAAAGACCATTTGGGGTAATGGAAGATGATCTAGTAAAAGTGAATAACTTTATAATTCCTGTTGATTTGTTGTGCTGGACTTTAAAGAAGATAGGAATTGTCCATTAATTTTGAGTAGGCCCCTTATCAATACTGGTAAGGAATTAGTTGATGTGCATGAAGAAAAATTGGTTTTGAGAATTGGTGATGAGCAGTTTGAATTTAATATGACTAAATCTTTGAAGAAACCAGTGGATGGAAGTGCTTGTATTAAGATTGATGTTGTGGATGATTATATGAAGAAGGTTGAAAAGGAAAGTGAAGAGGAAGTTGAGAGATTTGCTGAAGTGCATATGGATGAGAGTGTGAGTGAAGAGGAATTATGCGAGGAGGGCTAGAGAGAAATTAGAGAGAGAGGATGCACCCACACCACCTTCCATTATAAAGCCTCTTACTTTAGAACTAAAACCCTTACCTTCTCACTTGAGATAAACATTTTTAGTCAAAGACCACACCTTTCCCATCATCATTTCAAACTAATTAAATGTTGAGCAAGAAAAGAAAGTGGTAGAGACCGATAAGAAAAGGATGAGAGCCATGAGGTGGCAAATTTATGATATTAGGGGGATTTGTCCTAATGTGGTGATGCATAGGATTAACCTTGAAGAAAGATGCAAGACAATGAGGGAGAGGCAAAGAAGGTTGAATCCAAACATGCAAGAGATTGTGAAGAAAGAAGTGGTGAAGCTTTTAGATGCAGGTATTATGTACCTAATTTCAGATAGCGATGGGTGAGTCTAGTGCAATGTGTGCCTAAAAAGGAAGGCATAACAGTGATGGAGAATGAAAAAGGTGAACAAGTTTCCACTAGGACCATCACAGGTTGGAAAATGTGCATTGACTATAGGAAGCTAAATTTAGCTACCAAGAAAGATCATTTTTCATTTGGTGGACTAAATGATTGAGACGGTGGCTAGCCATGCTTTTTCTGGCTTTCTTGATGGATATTTAGGATACAATCAGGTGTTCATATACTCGTAAGACCAAGAGAAAACCACTTTTACTTGTCCTTATAGGACTTTTGCTTACAAGAGGATACCTTTTAGTTTATGCACCAGCCACATTCCAAAGGTTAATGATGACCACCTTTGTAGATATGAATATGAATGAGGACTTAATTGTGGTATTTATAGATGACTTCTTTAGTTTTGGAGACTCTTTTGATCATTGTTTGTTTAATTTAGATAAAGTATTACAAAGATGCAAGTGGTTTCATTTAGTCTTAAATTAGGAGGAATGTCATTTCATGGTCCAAGAGGGAATAGTTATGGGTCATAAGATCTTATACAGGTGGATTGAGGTGGATCGAGCTAAGACTGAAGTGATTGAAAATCTCCCACCTCCTACCAACATCAAGGGCATCTAAGCATTTCTCGGTCATGCATGGTTCTGCAGACAATTCATTAAGGATTTTTCTCTTATTGCTAGAACATTAACTAACTTGTTAGTTAAAGATGTGTCTTTTGTGTTTGATGATGATTGTTTAGATGCATTTAACAGGTTAAAGATGACAAGTAAAATAGCACTAATTTTGATGAATCTAGATTGGTCACTTCCTTTCGAGATCATTTGTGATCTAAGTGACCATGCTATTGGCTGTGTACTTTAAAAACGGAAGGAGAAAAAATTACATGCAATTTCCTATGCGAGCAAGGCCTTGATAGGCGAACAACTGAACTACACCACCACTAAGAAGGAGTTGCTTGCTGTGGTATTTACATGTGAAAAATTATGTCCTTACCTTTTGGGCTCACAAGTTATTGTTTTTAAGATCATTTGGCATTGCATTATCTCTTTGCAAAGAAGGATGCCAAGGCTAGGCTTATCCAATGGGTGCTTCTGCTCCAAAAACTCAACATTGAAATTAAGGATAAGAAAGGAGCGGAAAATGTTGTGGTTGACCACCAATCAAGGCTTGAAGGGGAACAAAATGAAGAAGAAGAGGAAATTGAAGAGCTTTTTTCCTAACGAGGCTTTAATGATGATAGAAAATTCTTTTCTTCCTTGGTTTGTAGATATTGCCAATTATCTCTTAGGTGGTATTGTTCCCCTTAATCTCTCACTTCAACAAAGGAAGTGATTCTTATTTCAGTGTTCTCACTATATTTGGGATGAACATGTGTTATATAAATTATATGCTGGCAGTTTGATTCGTCGGTATGTCCCCAAAGACAAAATGTCTGAAATTTTAACCCAGTGTAGTGTCATAGTTCAGTTTATGCCAGACACTATGAAGCAAACAAGACTGTTGCTCACATTTTGGAGTGTGGATTCTATTGGTCAAACTTGTTCAAAGACACCTGATATTTTGTATTACGTTGTGATAGCTGCCAAAGAGTGGACAGTATTTCGAAGAGGGATGAGATGCCACTTTCAAACATCATGGAAGTGGAGATATTTGATGTGTGGGGCTTAGATTTTATGGAACGATTCCCATCTTCCTTAGGTAACTCAGATATATTGGTTGGGGTTGATTATGTGTCTAGGTGGGTCAAAGAGATGGCCACTCTAACAAATTATGGCAAGGTGGTGCAATGATTCAGTAAGAAGATCTTTACTCGATTTGGGGTGCCTAGAGCTATTGTAAGTGATTGAGGGAGCTACTTTTACAATAAAGCTTTTGAGGCTCTTTTAAGAAGATATAATGTTGATCATAGAGTGGCAACCTCCTACCATTTGCAAATGAGTGGCCAAGTGGAGGTAGTGAATAGAGGGTTGAAAAATATTTTGAAGAAGGTAGTGAGCACTTTAAGGAAAAATTAGGCTTCGAAGCTTGATGATGCATTGTGGGCTTACAAAACGGCTTTCAAAACTCCAATAGGTACAACACCATATCGAATTGTGTATGGTAAGCCTTTCCATTTACCATTGTAGTTGGAGCACAGAGCGTATTGGGCAGTTAGAAATTAAACATAGATTGGAAGCTATCAGGAGAAAAGAGATTGTTACAACTTAATGAATTGAAATAATTAAGATATGTTGCATACAAAAATGCCAAGTTGTACAAAGAAAGCGTTAATAAGTGACATGATGGATATATTAATAAGAAGAAATTCAAAAGTGGGGACTTAGTGATTTTATTCAATTTATAACTTCGTTTATTTCCCGAAAAGCTCAAGTCAAGATGGAGTGGCCCATTAAAGGTTAGTCAAGCGTTTCCCCATGGAGCGTTAGAGTTAAAAAATGAAAAGGGTGAAAATTTTAAGTTTAATGGGGCATAAAAGCAAGCTTTACTTTGGAGGGACATTCTCATAAGAAAGGGAAGCACTTTCTTACCTTTCACTCACTCTTTTATGACTTCATATGGAATGGTTAAGCTAATGACCTTAATGGGGCATAGCTACAATTGTCTTCTTTTAATGCATTATAGCTTGAAACTTTATTTATGATTCAACTAAAACCAAAAGAATTTATATTACCTAACCTTATTTGTATTACTTTTAGGATAATGCCCATACTATTATTAGTAAAAGAGAGAGTACAAGGATGGCGATCTTATGAGACTTATTTTATTTATAGTGTTTTATGTTCTTTTTTGCTAATCTAAAGTCTTCTCCATTACTAATCTACTACCAAAAATCTAAGCAAATGCACTAATTGTTGATGAGTAAGGTAATGGTAAGTAGAGTATTGATGTCACGAGAAAATTTTTTGCTATTAGCTAATCTAAAAATGAATAAAATAATTATTTAATTGGTCGTTAGATAACAAAATAAAAATCAAGCAAAACTCAAACAATAACCTAGAGAATCAAAAGCAAAGTAAATAATCAAATAGAGAAATCAATTATAAAATAATGTTTAGATAAGCACTTTCCTAATATTATCTTTGATTTCTCGATTCAATTAACCTAAGATGGATATATCATTTAGACTGACATAATTTCTTAGACATTAAAATTGTACTCTCTTAAGTTATATCCATCTACTTTCTAATTGATGAACCCATATCTCCACTAAGCAATACCTTTTTAAATGTATTAAGATTTGTAAATTTCTATGGAAGGTTTTACCCCATCACTAGAAAGATCATGTAGTTTTGTCTCTATCACTATATTCAACCCCCTTGTATCTTAATCATAGTCACCTAATAAGGAGGTTCTCTTAAGTCGTTCACAAGTGAATTTAGATCATATTTAAATGTCAATATGAATCAATCCACATTAGGATTAATCAAAGATAACTCTTAAATATTTGTCACATTCATAAGTCAAATCAAAGTAATACATACAATGGTTTTTTTCAATCTAAATATAAAAGATATCTAGCCTTTTGATGCAAAAATTGATAATAAGGAACTATAAGGAATCATTCACAAAAATCAATGATAGATAATACATTATAATCATAAGGAGTGATCCTTCAAAACAACATCTACCTCATTTGCATCATAATCAAATCACCCATTTCATAAAACTTTAGGATGAAAGACTAACATGAACGAATTTAAATAACATATGAATTCTTCTTTGGTAATTTTATTTAATTATTTTTTCTTTCTTTTTCATGTATTTTTCAGTTTTTATTGTTTCTGTTTCTTTCTTTTTTCTTCTTTTTCCCAACAAAAATTGAAAGAAACTATATCAACCATGGAATTCATTGATAAGAGATACAATCACATTCCATCAATTATAACCAACCTACATATATGTACACCCCCAAAATTATACTCTTGTGCATCTATAAACATCAACAATCACAAATTTTCTACTAGCTTAAGGCTTAGGTAAGACATTTGGTTAATTTAAAGGCATGTAATGTGGTTACCATAAAACGAAAAGGCTAATAAAGTTCAAAGGGGAATATCAAAAGGAAAAATCATATTGATAGGTAGGCTATTTGGTCAATGTAGCTTATAAAACAAAGAATGTCTATATCATTTTCATATTAATACATATGATAAAATTGTATCTCGAATAGAAAATCGAATCAAAGTCAGGATGTACATGTCATAAAAATCACACATGAATAAAAGACAATGTGATTAATATAGATGTGTCAATTTATAAAGGCTCAAAATCTCACTAGCTAATGTCTACGCATTAGTTACTACTCTTCTAAATATAACTTATATTAATCAATCATAAAAGTAAAAGTAAATGTCAAAGTTTCCATGAAATTTTCTAGTCAATTATACTCTCAAATTATGACTATATAATCCTAAAAGCAAGATAAAAAGAAAGAAATGTATGTTTGTTTGATTTTATTCTCTCTTTTTTATACTTAAAAATATGTAAGAAACAAACAAACTTAAAAACACACATATATATAAGAAACAGACAACTTAAAAGCACACATGATAATTCCTCACCCCATATACTTAAAACTTACATTGTTTCCAATGCAACAATAAATGTAAGAAAGGGAGCATTCAATAAAATAACAAATTTGAAAATGTAAAGGAAAAGCAACAAACTTCTCTTGAGTTGCCTCCCAAGCAACACCTTATTTATACAATTCAGTAAACTGCCCCATAATACATAAAATAAATCTTTACTCATTACAGTCATTGTTATGTTTTTCATCATGTTTATAAGTTCCTAAAAGGAGCCCCACATCGGTATTCCCCGAAACCCCCAGTAACTAAGGTAAATAACATAAAAAGGCACCCATTTTTGTACCAATTCCGAAAGAGTGAAGAAGAAGGGGATGGTTTGTTAATAGGAAGAAGAAAGTGTTTATAGTTGTAGTGATATAAACAGAAATAATCATCTAAGCCGCAGGAACATATACATAAAGAATATGAGAATTTCCACCATTCTTGGAAGTACTTTGCCCTTGCTATGCCTAAGCCATTCCTTTCGGTTTGAGATTAATGGAAAAAAAAGTTTCTTCTTTTTTATCTCCGATCATTTGATAATTTCCATAAGCACAAATTCCACATTTTATAGGCCTAAAAATTCTTTCACAAAATAATCCATCTTTTTCAGGTTTATTGATTTTGTAATGAAAAGTATAAGGCTTTGTCACTGTCATCAGATTATCCCCATTTCTTATTGTCACTGTCTTGACTCCATACTTTCCTCCTCATGTGACAAAACTATGGTCTTCAGGTGTCTCCATTTCTGCATTTTCCACTTAACATTCTTCAGGATAGGGCTTGAATTGATGACCACTTGTAATAGTCCAAACCACTTGCTCACAGATATTGTCCACTTTTAGGCTTTGGCCCAACCCAAACCCTCATAGTTTTTCTCTTCTCAGCCTAGCTGGGAAAACATGTCTATAGGGAGAGGTATCTATTTTATCCTTATAAGGCATACTTCGTTCTCCTCTCTAACTGATGTCGGATTCTCACAATCCAGCCCCCTTTGGGCCTAGCATCCTTGTTGGCACAACGGGTCAGGAACCGACTCTGATACCATTTGTAATAGCCTAGACCACCCACCCACAGATATTCTCTGCTTTGGGCTTTAAGCCCAACCTAAACCCTCGAGGATTTCTCTTCCCAACCCAGCTAGGAAAACGCGTCTTTGGGGGAGAGTTATCCATATCCTTATAAGGTGTACTTCGTTCTTCTCTCTAATAAATGTGAGATCTCACACTATCCACCCCCTTTACCTAGCCGGGAATGCCTTATAAGGTTATGGATACCTCTCCCCTATAGACTTGTATTCCCGGTTGGGCTGGGAAGAGAAAAACCCTTAGGGTTTGGGCTAGGCCCAAAGCCCAAGGGGGATAATATTTGTGGGCGGATGGTCTAGGCTATTAAAAATGGTATCAGAGTCGGTTCCCAACCTATTGTGTCAGCAAGGATGCTGGGCCCAAAGGGGGATGGCCAGTGAGGACATTGGGCCCATGGGGAGGTGGCCAGTAAAGGATGCTGGGCCCTAAAGGGGGTGGATAGTGTGAGATCCCACATCGATTGGAGAGGGGAACAAATTACGCCGTATAAGGGTATGGATACCTCTTCCCTAAAGACGTGTTTTCCCACCTGGACTGGGAAGAGCAAAAACGTGAGGGTTCGGGCTAGGCCCAAAGCCCAAAGCGGACAATATCTACAGACAAGGGATCTGGGCTATTACAAATAGTATCAGAGCCAGTTCCCGACCCATTGTGCTAGCAAAGACACTGGGCCGCCCAAAGGGGGTGGATTTTAAGAATCCCACATCAGTTGGAGAGGAGAACGAAGTATGCCTTATAAGGGTATGCATACCTCTCCCCTTTAGATGCGTTTTTTTGGCTGGGCTGGGAAGAGCAAAACCATGAGCCCAAAACCCAAAAGTGGACAATATCTATGGGTGGTTGGTTTGGCTATTACACCATTCATATTCATTGTCTTCCCTATTTTCAAATTGTTAATCTCTATTGGATCCCTACACTTTCAAAAGTTCTACAATATATCAAAGGATATATCCCTTTCTCCTTCAAGCTCCTTCTCAATTTCTTCTTCACTAGCAATCCTCTGAGTAGCCTTCTTAGGATTCTCAAGCTTCTTACCATTGTTTTAAGGTCAACAAACTAATATTCGATGGATTTATCTCAAGTTAGGATGAAAACTTTCCTACATTTTATGATTCTAAGTGGTTAACAACCATTGTTATCTAACCCATCTGGCTCTCTAAATTTTATATGCTAGACCTTGTATCTTGTAGAAATCGCCTTACATATTATTGGAAGTCTAGATTATTAGTGAAAAAAAAACTCGACTACATCTTCTAGATATGTACCTAAGTTAAAATAAGAAGCTTTTGCTCTATGTGAGAATTATTGTGCACCCTGTAGCCTATCTAGGAAGTAGATTTGCTCGCTATCCCTTCTATAAGTAAGGTTCAGGTGATCTCTCCAATTTGAGTTATAGGATTACAAATATGGGTTATGAGCTAACCCATCAGCATTAACATACTGTAGCATTGACATACTTCCTTCGTAATGTCTTATCAATCAATCTTGTTAATGAGATCTTGTCACTACTATACACAAACAATAATAAACATGAAATGATTAAGAAATAACTATAAAAACTAATTATAAATAAATTTATAAAAAAATGAATTAAAATAAAAAATGAAACTAAAGCGTTTCACTCCTTGGTAATGGCATCAAAATTCTTGATGCATGTCAAATACACCAAAAAATAAAACCTAACTCTGCACACTAAATTTGAAGTAGTCGTGAGTAGGGATTGTATCTATAAGGGGTGTATGTGTAGTGTTTATAATGAAAGAATAAGTGTTTAGGATTTTAGAGGGTTGTTAAAATTGATAAACAAAATAAAGAAAATTTTAACTATTAAAATTAAATTAAATCCGATTCTCGGTTCAATCTTAGCCTACACACAAATAAGTATACTTAATTTTCATGTTGTTATTATATCTCTATTTGAAACTATTAATTGCAAATTAAAAATAAGCTCTATTAACCTTGATCTTTCCTTAGGTCATATTTAATCAAAATAAGCTCTTTAATTAAACCTAGCTATCAAACAACCTAGAACAAGCTCTTGAGATTTAGTATGACAATCACTTTAAAAGGTAGGAAAATATATTAATTTAGATAACAACCATGTAAGGTCGGGTCATTTAACCTACTTTATGTTATCCCTAATAATTCACCATTATTACCATAAATGAATTAGAGTTTCAATCATTACATATTGTAATCATGATTTTGGAAATAGGCCCATACATAAATAAGCTATTAACAATGAGAACATTAATCATTCATACATGAATACCCAAAACATTAAGCAAAGAATAACATAAACAATTTCTAAAGAGAGATAATAACACTACCAGACGAAAAGATGCTCAAATGTTTTCTTTAACATCGATTTTCCCTTCGAACTAAAAGGAAGAAGACTAACTCTTTATAGATCTCAAAGAGGTAAAATTTTGGCCCCCTTTCGTGCTTCTAAAATGATTCATAACTTGTTTGGTTGCTTAAATTTTATAAGATTAGGCTTTTTGGGACATACACGGTTAGTTACACTAGCGTGTATCTAACTATGTATGTAAATTTTTCCCAATACTTGTGAACACACGTCCTAAATACATGATCATGTACTTCACCTGAACCATGTATAAACACAACTATTGGAAAAAAAAATTACATATGTTTATCTTACCTAAATCGTGTATCAACTGAGTTACGCGATCGTGTAAGTAGCAAAAGGAGCTAAAATTTTCTTACACATTTTCAGCAAGTTATACAAGTCCATGCATGGTCATGTAGGGTGCTAGAACTTCATTTCTTCCATTTTCTTATCCTATCTTCTCCTTAATTGATATGTGTAAATTATACTATGTTTTGATAGATGTTTAAATGTGCTTTTGCATGTTTCTTAGATGATTATCATGTGAATAAACTTGTAATTATGTTATTATTTGTTTTTGTTTATATTCTCAGTGTTTGTGCGGTTTAGAGCATGATTTGGATTTTAATGTTATGGTTTTTGAAATTAGATAATTGAATAATAAGGAAGATTTGAAGCAAATTAGGGATATATGGCCATGTCTATAGCTGTGCATGTCTCTTGACTCGTATAGAATTGTGAAGTTTGGAGACTTTTGAGTTATACACAGTTTCATACATGACCACATATCAGATTGTGTATCTCTCAAAGAGTGAAACAATGAATTTCAGCTTCTCCAACTTGCAAGTACTTTTGGTCTTTTGACATTTTGAGGGCATTTTTAGAATTGAATGAAGAGGGAGAACCCTAGAAACAACCTTAGGACCCTAAACTACTATTGAAGAATGTGAAAGATAAAAAAATGCAGCTAACATCTTACAAAAGTGGATCAAACAAGGGAGAGCAAGAAAAATGTTCAAAATTCCAGTTTTCCAAATCAAGCTCTAAACAAATTTTTTCTTTCTTTTTGTTTTGTTATTTTCATCATATATGATATATAACTTGAATTCTCATATTTTATTACATTTATGAGTTTTTAATTTCCAAATTAGGTTTTATTCCAAATTTATTTTATGAACTTGATATAATTGAATTAATAAAAAATTCTAGTGTTGGGATAATTATGCATTTCGTACTTTGACAGTAAATCGATAGAGTGAGTCAAAAGTAATATAATTAAATTGTGCAACGAGAGTTTGTAGTTTAATAAGTCACACAATTATTAAATCAACTATCATTCAAAGAGATATCTTGTGTGAGAACCTGATTATCCAATAGAAAACGTCAGATCTAGTTGAAAACTTTAGGAATGTTTTGAGAATCAATGGGTCAAAATCTAAAAACTTTTGGATTTAATTAGGGTTAATTGGTTAGTTATTGAGAGAGATTAATCAATCTCTTAGGGAATCTAGGATCAGCACATCACTAGATTAATAATAGTTAAGGGAACAAAATAAGAAAGAATAAGTCGTAAGCATTCATCCTTGATCAACCCTAAATTAGTTGGCAGCTCACTTCTTATTTGATTTAATTGCTTTCTTTTATTATTCTATTTCAATTTTGTTATTTATTTTATTTCAATTTCTGCTTTCTTGTATTGAGGTTTTGTTATATATAAAACTTGCTCAACAAGTTTTTGACAACTTTTTAAAGGGATTTTAGCATTAGGATGATTTGAATTCCTTTGATTTAAGGAATTTTTACCATTTCTTTCGCGATTGAGGTTCCTAATCCCAAGAAATAAAAAAAGTAGTTTAGACATGATAGATAGATATTTAACTATATTTTTACACCCATGTTTGATTTTTTTGTTTGATATTTTATAATTTTATCTTGTATTTGGCACTTAATTCGCTCCAAGTGCTTTCACAGATTATAATTGCCTTCACAGACTTAAAAGAGAAGAATTCGAACGAAAACATTACGTAAACCAAAAATTTGACGCACAAAAGCTATGCAATATTTTTAACATTGATGAAGAGTCCAAACCTAAACTTCATATTCAGAGAATAATTAGAGGGCATCTTAAGATTTTCAAGAAGCCTAGATTCATTGCTTGTCAAATTCATTTGGACTAGCAATCTGACAGCTTGACCACTAGAGCTTTATATAGACATATATAAGGCTTATGAGATCTAAATTGTAACACCCTATTCCCAACTGACATATGCACGTGTGTCCATCAGATACACGTGTACATGCCTATCAGAAATGACATGTTAACTATCTCACCTTCACTGTACACAACATGGCATCATACACTAAACCATCAATCGCACATTTTCTAAACCCAAAATGTTATCACATTAAACCAAAACCATAATTTACATTGTTTCATATAGTACAATATCATCCATGTTTATACAACATTGTCTCATGAACATAAACAACTCAGTACACACTGAATACTATAAACTCAAAAGAAGCAACTACGTCCTAAATCCCAGCTGACCGACCTTTGAGCCAAATCTGGCTGTAACAGCTTCACAAAATATGCATCTACAGAGTCTTAGAAGCTAGGTCATCTAACCCTCAAACCTGAAAGCAACGATGCAATTTTGATGAGTTTTGCGAACTCAGCAGAGTAACCATTCTCGATGGTTCATTCATGTCATAAAACAAGATCAATTATAATAGATAATCATACAGTTCAAGCCACTTGACAAGTATTAAATACTATCACAGATAAATCATTTCTTAGTTAAACAGTTCAATCATATAACGACATTCACACAGCTTTGCAAATCATTCAATGAATTCAAATTATAAGCAGATGCAATATGTATGAGACTCACATTCATTTTTATATTGTTGTGAATGTGTGCTTTTATAGTATCCTGAATTATCGTGCTCAGTCAGTTAGTCTGTAACTCATTGATCACAGTGATCCATAGGCTTGAACCACATATGCTGGAGCTTAAAGCTCTTATCAGTAACAATATCAGTAGCAACACTAGTCACAACTCCTTAATATTACATTCATCGTAATGAAGAGCATGCCACAGTTTAGTGATCAAATTCAATCACTTTCATTAGCATGTAATATAATAGTATATTAGTCATAGTATGAGTTACAGTAACAGTCACAATAGTAGTGGTCATCGGACTAGATCCAACATTCAACTTGCTAGTTGAGAATCAGAAAAATCATTTAGGCAGATGCATTCACATTCAATCGGCACTTCCAACATCATTTTCATGCATCAAAATGCCTCAAACAAATATTGTCCAGAATACAGTACACAATCAACATAATCAATCTTATTATGAAGCATATAGTTCTGCACATTCACATACCAGCAGCACTTCAATATCTCAATCCAATATCACAGTCATGGGACCTTCATTGTCTAGAATAAACAATCAAGCCTCATTCATTCAATCATTTCAAAACAGAATTTAAACAAACAAGTAATAAAGTGAGACTGTCTAGGTTACTCACAGTATGCTCCAAACAGCTATTTCCTTGAAGTACCGGCAATGTCAATATGCTGTCCTTCAATGCGTTCCTCTATACAGACAATACATTCATACATATCACAATATTGCACAATTATGTATTCATTTATGAACATTCATGTATAATGAATATGTACAATGCATGTTCATGAAAATTCCGGTTCTTATCATCAATCTAGTCATAAAAATCATTCGGAGGTCAACATTCAATTTATTAACTCATTTTTTTAAATTACACTTTCCGATCCATTTTACACAATAAATTTCATTAGGCAAATGAAGGAATTTGGTAACACTTACTTCTAACAAGTTATTATCCTATATCTTAAGTCTCCATTGATACCAAGATCACTCAATTTGGTTCATTATTCTACGAGTTATGCTCAAAATATCATTGACTGTGCACATTTGAAATTTTGGCTAATGCATGGTTATGCATTCAAGTTGTACAAGCTATTAACTCTCAATTCCCATATCCAAAAATTACAAACTTTATACTGATTTAAAGATAAGAGGATAAGCTAAAACTTTGGTGTAGAACCCTAGCCTAATTCTATTTACATCAATACAGTTTATTCGACAACCATAGGACATGTTTTCTGTCCCTGGTAGTGCTGCACCTAGGTCAGGACTCAATCTCATGACAATTTTGACAGTTTAAAAGACAAAATTACATTTCGACTTCTTCAAGAAAGTTGTAAACTTATATCTCTAGTATAATCTGAATCAAGAATCAAATCATTTATAAATCTATACATCAAGTTATAATCAGAATACCGAAGCATATTCATGAAACTGCTCCAGTTCTTAACATTCCAGCAGACTTCCACACTTTCATTTTATCAATCGCTTTCAAATCAATTTAGATAGCTCTAAATTTTTATAGAGAGAAAGAAAAATTTCTTAGAAATATATTGATCCAAGTTTCAAGTCATTTGGAGTTCGGATGCAAAAGTTATAGTCAAAAGCCTTAGAGCTATTTAAATGAAATACTCTAGTTCCTAATTGATACATACAACCACCACCTTTTCTCTCTCTAAAACTCAAACCTTCATCTTCACTGAGATGCACTTTTTTTTCTTCTGTTCGTGCCATTTTTGACCTAAAACCAACCATTTTTAGACAATACTTCCTTCTAATAAAATGTTCCTCCATGTCTTAAGTTTCTAACGCCATCAAATGCACTCATTTTGATCTAGTATCGTGCAAGTTATGATCAAAATACTCCATACTGCTCCTTATATCTCCACAGATTTCTACTCTCAACTTCTGGCTCACTTTCAGAGCTCTTATGGACATAAATTTAAATTCAATTTCTTCTTAACATTTGTAGCCAAATGTCTCTAGTTCAATTTAAATCAAGAAATATTTCATTTGTAAATCTACATATCAAAATATAGCCAAAATATCGAAGCATGTTCGGTAAAAACATTCCAGTTATCAAATTCCAGCACACCTCAACATTTTCATCCTAACACCCCTTTCGGGATAACTTTGCATGATCATTATGACCAAGAAAATGTTGTATTTCAGTAACAATTTCTTCTAGACAATTGTGCCACTGTGTTTCCTATTTCTAATAATGCTAAAATTGTACAATTTGGTTCAGTATGTTGAAAATTATCCCCAAAATACTCAGACTGTTCACAAACAGTGACAGAATCCAGAAATGCAGCTTCAAGCCAACTTTTGACACACTTTGTAATGGAAATCAAATTCGACTCCATTAAAGTTATAGACATAAGTTTCTAGTTTAATCTAAATTTAAAGTCATCCAATTTGGATGCCTACTGGGGAAGATATGGCTAAAATACTGATACTTGTCCAATAGAACTCTTCCTAACCAGTTTCCACCATGTATCTAACCTCAATTCCTTCCTAATTCAGTATGCAATTGATCCATTTCAAGCATCAAACAACATATGTTATAATAGGATACCAAGCTTATAATTCCCTTACCTCACTAAACGTCAAGTCCAACTCCAAAGAACCAACTATTACAGCCCCTTCCAAGCAACTAAGACACTTCCAACATCAAGATAAATGTAGTGTGAGTCTAACACCCAAAATACAGCAGCCTAGAAAATAACATGAGATAGCTTCTTCATGCCGCATATGGCAAGGAGTTTCAATGTGATAGTACAACAAAATCAACATAAAATTCAAAGCAAGGAAGAGGGATTATTTTGGTGGAGATAACAGAGCCAAACAAAGAGTGCAGAAGTTTCTTTGTAAAGGCTTGACACCTAAGCTACTAGGTGTCTTCACTAAACTTTAACACATGTCTCCAATGTAAGATGCCTATTTACCCTCTATGTAAACTGCCAAATGTCTCCAACATGTCAGGCCATTTTTCAACAATGAATGAAGCTACTTGCCCTCATATTATGCTGCCAAATGTCATACATTGAATGATGCCAAATGTCAATAATTCATTAGTCCACATGTCACTCCAAGATTGGTCCACTTGTCATATAATAATTGGTCCATTTGTCAATTAATTACTAGTCCATTTGTCACACATTTAACTATGTAAAATGTCACTTAATTTGAGGATTAGTCATCCTAATTATCCATGTCTCAATTAGTCTTGCCATCAGGCAATTTTCCTAATCCAAAATATCTCAAATTTTCACAAATTTTTGAAATATCCGAAATGTCACCAAAAATGCTAAATTAATTCTAATAAACACCAATTCAATTTTTAAGAAAAATAATCCACAATTCACATTTTTAATCCCATTAAAAATCACTTATACCTAGAAAATGTCAATAAATGCATGTACAAATAATTGTAATATGCAAGATCAATAATTTCGTGTATGTATATGCCACATTATGCATAAACATGAGTTATGCTTCCTAATTTCTCAATAATCTCTAATAATCACCATTTTAACCCTAATTCAAGTGATAGGACGTTACATAAATGAGGTGTTTAAAAAGCTAAAATTCAAGCGAACATCCTGGGTCATAATTCCTATGTGAAACTTGAGTCTCAAAATGCTTTTTTGAGGGGTTAAAAAGGATGAGAATGATAAACAAAGTCTGTCTCAGTCTAGGTTAACCTTCCCTTAGTGTTTGCAGGTGATTTCTAGAAGCGGGACTTGTTCTTTATGTGTCATTTTGGCCCAAAGAAGTGGAAAACACAAATATTTCATCGAAAGATCTATCAGCATGCAAGATCAAGCCTTTACATCACAAGAACATTTGATAGAAGAGAATTAGAGAGATTTAGAACTATGATTTCTTTTTTTATATTCTTTTTTCTTTCATTGTATGTTTGATTTCATGTTCGATAATGTGTAACTAAATGTCCAGTTAGCATTTAGGTTAGATGAAACTTATGTTAATAGTTTCATAAGATTTGATTCTTTTATTAATGAAATTGTTTGTTTGATATATTGTGATTAGATTGCGTATTATATTTACGTTCTAATACCCAAGAATATTAGATCATTACTTGTTTTCATACATAGAGATTGAGAAATCCTAATGTGAATAGATCCACCATAATCAGGAGTTGATTGCAACTGATGGTGGTAGATTGCATAATGCTTTAATGGGTAGTTTACTTATTAAATTGAATTTTTAGTGCATGTTTAGGCTAGGATTTTTTTATTTAGTTAAATATTTTGGTTTTGTGTGTTTTGTGGGTTAAAGCACACGATTGAGCTTCAATTTTACATATTTGAGGTGCCTTGACGTGTTTACTAGTATTTTAGGGTAAATATTGAAGAATGGAGAAGAATCGGAGGAAGTCAGAGGAAAAGCCCACGACCATACCACAATCCTGATAAAAGAAAGATGGAGCTACCACAATCTTGGGAAGTCTGTCACGATCCTAACAGAAGGTGGAATCAAGTGCCACTATTGTGGCATTATGGGCCACAATCGTCGCCTGTGCGACAACATACACGTATTAACTTATCGAATTTTATTTTTCAGGGAAATTTCAAGCTTTTTGATTCTAGGAAAACCCCAAAGTTAGCCCTAATTGGAAAATATTATAAAAGGAAAAGAAAAGAACCCTAAAAGGAAGCTTACATTCTACCACTTTAGGAAAGATCTTCAAGAGAAGAGAAGAAGAAGAAGAGAGAGAAGAGGAGAGGGCGTTTAACGCTACTGCCTTCTTGAGTCATCCCGGTTCCATCTAAGTGATGTTCTATTCATCTTTGTCATTTTATTCATTGAATATGTAAGATGAATATGATTATGTTTATAGGTTGTGGATTGATGACGATTTCTAACATTTCTTTACGGAATTAAACTTGATTTAATGTTAATATAGTCATTTTTGTGTTATTTCGATTGAGTGTTATGATTGATTAGTATAACTTTGTCCTTTCGTAATAAATCAAGAGAGTGAATCAAATGAGAAATAACTCAGTAGTTATTTAATGAGATTTAAATAATCTAATAGATCACACAATTAATCAAATTGGCAATTGTACAAGGAGAGATCCCGTGTGAGACTCGATAGTTTATTAGAAAGCTTAATAGCTAATTAGGTTGTTCGTTGGTAGTTAATCGAGAGATTACAGTTTCGGCAACTCAACTTAATTACGATTTATTAAGTAGGATTTAGTGATTCTAACTTGAGAGAGAGTAATACACCCTACAATAATCTAAAAACAGCACCACAATAACACAAAAGTGATTAAGTTCGCATTGATGATATGATAAACCCCTGTCTCATAATTTGGTAAATTTTCTTGTGTAATTTACCATTATTAGTTTAATGTTGCTTAATATTCAATTTCTTTTGTTAATTTCACGATTTAATTTTCCGTCACTCACCTTCACTTGTTTACATTTTTGTTTAATTCTTATTTTGATTCTTATTAATTTTTTAAGCCTTATATAAATTAAGATTAGATTAGTTCACATCTCCTCGGGGGATTGACACCTTTGATACTACAAGTTATAATCTATATACTTGTCGATATTGGGGGTTAACATTAGATAAAACTTGCACAATAAGTTTTTAATTCCATTTTCACGAAGTTAGTAGGATTAATAATTCTTTTGGTCTTAAGAAATTTTCACCATCTCTTGTGATTGTGGTATCCAATCATGAAAAATTAATTAAAAATTAAAAAAAGGAAAGAAAGAAAGAAAAGAAGGACGTTTGGGAGCAAAGTAGAAGACACATCAATTTGGACATCAAAAGGCAGCAATAAGAAATCTAAACAGTTAAATGCAAAAAAGAGATAGAAAGGACGATGATGGAGGAAATATATCATAGGAAGCAAAGGACCATTACAAACTTCAATGAGGTACAATATTATAGGAAGCAAAAGACCATTGAAAACTTCAATAAGGCACAATTTGGTCGAGAAAGTAATCATTCTTATTGAAACACTTACAATCCAAAATGGCAAAACCACTTAAATTTTTATTGGTCTAACAATGTAAAGACTTGCATGGGACATCAAGACCTATTAGGATTTCAACAAGATGAGTCTAGTTCATAGGATTCTAAATTGGACAAGATCCTGGACAAGCTCGTGAACATGGAAGAGGCCTAAGAAAGATTGGAAGAGAAATTTGACTAATAACAGAAGACCATACCTCTTCTATTCACAACCTAGAGTTTCAAATGAGATAGCTATCTAGTGAATTTTGTAAGAGAATGTGGAAAATTTTCTGAGCAATATGGAAGTACATCTAAGAGAGAAATAAAAGGCTATCAAACTTAAGATTGTGAAAGAGTAGAAGCACCAGCGGAAAGACAAGTTGAAACCCACCTTGCAAAAAACCAAAAGAATAAAAAAGAGGTTGAAGAAAATAATAAGAACCCTCCATACATTCCTCCTCGATCATCATTCAGGAAAATTGATATGGTCGAATCTTTAAAGAACCAAGAAGAAGAAAAAACAAATGACAACAGACATAAAGTTTGAAGCAAATATAAAGGTCTCTGTTCATGAAGTAATAGAATAAGAAGAGATGAGGGTGATGGAAGAAGAACAAGAACAAGTCACCCTCTTACAAGAACAACCGCTAGATTCATAAAAAGATTTAGGAAGTTTTGTTATTCCTTATTTTGTTGACAATTTGTTAGTAAAAAGGACATTGCTGAACTTAATTGGTTATCCTAATCTTATCAACATTGTCCTCCTGATTATCTTCCAACATGTAGCTTATTTACAAGCTACAAAATTCAAATGGGAAATACAAGTGGAAGAAAGCCAATCATAATTAATCCCGATTGAGTTTCAAAAGATGCAAGGTTAAGCTAATGACTATAATTTAGCTTGTTTAGTAGTTAAATTCAAATTGATGTGTAGTTAGATTTTTTTAAATTCTATAAATAAGTCTTTATAATTTGGTACAGGATGGATTACTAATTCTCTTACTCTCTTTGAATCAATTGTAAGATAGGAAATCAATTTTGCTGTCAAGAGGATTTGATTTTAGACACCATCACCATCACCACTTCAATCACCATGATGAGTTTTTATGCTCTAACCCTTATCTTTTCATTTATGTCTTTATTTTGTTCTTATGTTTACATATCATTTTGTTTTGATTCACACCCTGTATGTTGTTTGTTCTTCTCATATTAAGGACCATATGTTGTCCAAGTGTGGGAAGGGTTGCACGCATTATATGTTTTTATTTGAATGTGAATTTTATATATCGTATGTGAGTTTGTTTAGGTTCCATGATGTGATTCATGTGAATGTGTCAATATCTAAGACTTAGCGGAATAGATTTAACTTTAAACATAATCTTTTAGGTTGCAAAGATTTATTAGCTCATGAAATTAGTAACCTAGGTTATGATAGTTAACTATACATGTTAATTAGGACATGATGTTGGTTTGTTCACCCTAGGAATTTATCATATTCCTTTATAATTTTAGTCTAATTGAATAAGTAGCATTGTTAATATCTTTTCATGAGAATTACTAGCTAAAAGAAGTGAAGTAGGTAATAAAAATAGATTTTAAATCTTAATTAAATAACTATTCTGCTGGCCTTTGGATTATGAATAGAGCTAGTAGCTAGTTGAGAATATGATATAACTAAGTAACCAAGGGACATTCATCACAGATGTTTATCTTTAAGTTAAAAGACTATAATGACACTCCAACCAAACTGGATAATAAAAACATAACCTAGTTGAGTAACCAGATCGACATTTATCACAAATGCTTGCTTTCATGTAAAAAGGCTAGGTTCATGTCAATCAAAATAAAAAAAATAGTGTTTTGTTAAATAAGCCTACTGACGTTTGTGAACAACTTAAATTTTCATGAAAATCTACTTAGTATAATTACAATTTTAAATGACTAAATAATTATCAATGTCTGTGTGTAAGTGATAGGGATGAATAAATTTGACACTAAGGTCTTGATTAGTATGTATATTTAATCTGAAGAATTTAGACACAGATTTCATAAGATAATAAGTGAGAACAACTTAAGGGATCATGTCTGTAGTTAAATTTGTTTTGTGAAGTTTAATGTCATTGTCCCATTATTGCATATGTATGTATGTTGTGTTTTGGTGTTTCTATTTGTTGTCTTATTTTTTCTTGAGTACAAACAAAAGTTTAAGTGTGAGGATGTTGATAGTGGTATATTGCATAACATTTTAGTGGGTAGTTTAGTATGTGTTTAGTTACTAAATTGAATGTTTAGTGTCTATTTAGGTTAGGATTTCGTTATTTAGTTAAATATTTATGATTTGTGTGTTTTTTGGGTTGGAGTATATGATTGAGCTTCAATTTTATGTGTTTAACTTTCAGGGAAAATATCAAAAAACAGAAGAGAATTGAAGGAAACTCGAGGCAAAACCCAAGTCAAAAGTAAGATGAAGCAGCCATGATCGTGGGTAGCTTGCCACCATCGTAATAAAAGATGAAATCAAGCGCCATTTTCGTGGCACTATGGGATGGGCTACAATAGTGGCCTGCATGAAAAAAGACGTGCATTAGCCTAAGAACTTTAGTTTTTGAGGACATTTTGGACTTTTTGAGCCTAAGAAAAGCCCAGTGTTGGCCCTAATTGGAAAATACTATAAAAGGAAAAGAAAAGAACCCTAAAAGGGAGCTTAAATTCTACCACGTTAGGAAAGAGCTTCAAGAGGAGAGGAGAAGAAGAGAGATAAGAGGAAGAAAAGGAGAGGGCTTTCGACGCTGTTGCCTACCCGAGTCATCCCAGTTCCATCCAAGTGATGTTTTATTCTTCTTTGTCATTTTCTTCATTAAATGTGTAAGATGAATATGATTGTCTTTATAGGTAATGGATTGATGATGATGTTTTAACCTTTCTTTAGGGATTTAAACTTGATTCAATGTTAATATAGTCATTTTCTGTTATTTCGATTGGGTGTTGTAATTGATTGTTGTAACTTCACGCTTCGGTAATAAATCAAATGCAAAATAATTAGGGTGTTTAATGAGAGTTAAATAATCTAATAGATCAGATAATTAATCAAATCGACAATTATACAGAGAGAGATTCCATGTGAGACCCGATAGTTTATTAGAAAGCTTAGAACTAATTAGGTTATAAGCTGGTAGTTAATCGAGAGACTACAATTTTGACAACTCGACTTAATTAGGGTTTAGTTATTATAACTCGAGAAAGAGTAATCTAACCTACGATAGCCTAGTAGTAATATAAAAGTGATTAGGTTAGTAGTAATAACATAAAAGTGATTAGGTTAGTAGTAATGATAGGATAAATCCCTCTCTTATAATTTGGTAAATTTTCTTATGTGATTTCCCATTGTGAATTTGACGTTGCTCAATATTCAATTTCTTGCGTTAATTTCATGAATTAATTTTTTGTCACTCACCTTCACGTGTTTACTTTCTGTTCAAATCTTTTTTCATTTTTATTAATTTTTGAAAACCTTAGATAACTTAGGATTAGATTGGTTCACAACTCCTCGTGGGATTGACACATTTGATACTACAATTTACAATCCGTAAACTTGCGAATATTGGGGGTTTTCTATTAAATAAAACTTTCTCAATAGTAGCCCTAAAGATTGGATAACATAAATCTTTTGAATTAGGGTCAAACCTAATAGAGGGACTCATAAATCGTTAACACAATCTTATAAGATTTAACTTGAGAAATTCAGTTAAAGACCTCTAAATTAGTTGTTAGTAAACTCAAGGTTGGCTATTAGCATACTATAGGAGTTTCCACGGTTCAATACATCAACAAAACAATGCATAATAAAAGATCAATCTGTTATGGGTTTGAGGTGATTTGAACCTAGATATTAATTTTTGATAACGATAATTTTCTAAGTGAATTACATTACCTTTGTGTTCACTATGGTTTTCTGTTTCTTTAATTTTTTAATTTTATTCTTTTTTATTAAAAATATAAAATTAATCCTTAGGCTAGATAATAGGAGAAGGGTGATTACTAGTATTAATAGTCTTCATAGGATCGAACCGTACCTGCTAGTACTACCTAGAGCTACACCGTACACTTGCAATTTATTACAATATTGATTGTCACAAAATAGATCAATCAAGTTTTTAGCGTTGTTGTCAGGGACTTTGATATTAGGAAAGCCTGAATGTTATTACTTTAATCATTTTCATTTTATTTTGCTTTTGTTTTTATTATTTTATTTTATTTTATTTTATCTTTTTTGTATTTTTATCTTGTTAATTTAATTGTTTTTTTTAATTTCTCTACATTAATAGTGTGTGGTGGTTTATTTTAGGAATTATATTTAACTTCATAGCCACAACTCATAATGGATGGATGGAGCAGACAGTATAGGATCCAAGATGTCTCTTTGTAATATGAATCATCATTGTATTAGAAGGAGTTGTTTCCTCACATGTTTACAAAAGCTCAATTGACACATAAATGGGAGAAACTAAATATAAACAACTCACCTTAAGGCCCATCATACGAGAATATGTATAATTCAAAATGAAGAAATCCATACATATAAGGATGGAATGACTATACTCTAACTGAATACGTACAACAAGAACAATGATACGAAAGTATTAAAGATAAACTAATGGAATGCCTTGCTGAGAGAGTAGCTAGTGAATGTGAATTCGATGAGAAATTTTCTTCTCCTATATATGATGAGTATAGTTTGAGCTTCAAACCATCTAAGAGCGAAGAAAGACAATGATCGATTTTATAAATGATGATACATTTCAAGAAGGCAAGGAGGTAACTGATGTTTTGAAGAATATGATGACCAAGTATATTCAAGATTCAAATATAAGCCATTAGGAAATGTAGGCTCATATACAGAATATGGTTAAACAAATCAATCAGCTAGTAGATGTATTATCTAATGAGCCATAAGGGAGTTTGCCCAATTTTACTAAAATTGATACTATCAACCAAGAGGCAATCACCCTTAGTAGTGAAGAAGAGCTTCCTAAAGAAGAAGATGAAGAAACATCCATCCAAAAAGAGAAAGTAGAGGAGTGGAAGACGATAACTAAAGAAGATAAGTCAGAAACCTCTATCCAAGAAGAAGAACAAGAAGAGTAGATAGAGGTGGTTAAGGATGACTAACAGAGGAATCAAGTAAGGAAACTACTAATGAGCTATTGGTACTGACTTTAAGTATAGAGGGTTCCTACTTCCTCAAAGACAAACAATTTGAGTTGATCGATGATTCAGGGAGTTTTTTCATTCCCTTTTTCATTAAAATTTTGTCATTAAAAAGGGCATTATCACTTGAAATTAGATTTATTAATTTAATAAATTATGTCCTTGTTATTATCTTGCAATATGTGGCTTGTTTGCAAGCTATGAAATTGCTTTTTGGAGAAAAAGGTGAAAGCAATCCACGGATTATTAATCTAGGATGACATTAACCATGCAAGATACATTGAGCTACTGATGTTAAAGAAGTTCTATATGAGAGGTAACCCATGAGTTAGTTTTAATGTTACTTCAATTGTGATATTATGTTGTTTTTGCTTTCATGTTACTAAAGTATTTTATTTTCTTTTATGTTATTTCTTTTTCTCTTTTTATCCTTTATTAATATTTTGCAAGAATGTTAGTTTAATATTGGATGGATCTATGTTATAAATTCCTCATAATCATGAAAGTACCAACAGCCTTCTCACTTTCTGATAAATGCTTATATTGTGAACATTAGGGACAATGTACCACTTTAAGTATGGGGATGGGTTTAATGAATTTTTAACTGATTTTTTAAGCTTATTATATTCTTGATTATAATATTTTATGAATTAATTTCTTAAATTGGTTGAAATTTGTCTATGAATGTTATATGTCCTTGTTGACTATTGATTTGAATTAGCGTGTAAATTAGAATGAAATTAGTTTTCTAAGACGTATTTTTTGAAGTCATTGAAATATTCAAGTTGAATGTAATTACATATTATTTACAAACATATATACCCATTTTTTGGGGTGAGTTTTTGAGCTTAAAGAGAAATATTCGATTTTTTAAAAGCTCTTATTATTCTTTCATGTGTGTATTATCATTGTTAACCAATATTCTATTAAGATTCTTCCTTATAAGGCATCTTCCATATTGTTTGTTACTCTAGGTGAAAAGGCAACCCAAAAATTTCATATAAGTCACTTGTAACTTGGTCACAACACCCTCCAATTCTCTCCCAAAATTTGATGTATTGATTATTCTCCTTGAGCTTATGAGGGATTTAGTATAGAGTTCAAGTTACTTGCTATTAGCCTAGGTATATTTATTGTTGATGGCTGGTTTTGTTTTAAATTTTATTTCATTTTGATTTTATTTTATATTAGCGTAAGGCTTTGATATTATTTTCGTTCTTTGTTATTTCGTATTTATCTCCTTTATTGATAGTTTATTTTCTTTTATGTGTTTATCCCTTTTCAATTATATCATGCAAGAATTTTTACAGCAAAATTAGAATCTAAAAGTCTTAGTACTCAGAAGTACCAAAATTCCTCCACTTTCTTAATTTTTACATTAAGATGCTTATATTGTGCACATTGGGGACAATGTACAATTTTAAGTGTGGGGAAGGGGTTAATAATTTTCTTGAATTTATTATAATCATTGTTATTTATTTTATTAACTGATATCTTGAATTAGTTGAAATTTGTCCATAAATACTTTATTTCATTATTGCTTATTGATTTAAATTAGTATGCAAAAGGATGATTTATAAGTCATGTTTTTAGTTGTCACTGAGATAGTTAATTTGAATGAAAATTGCACATTATTTACATATAAAAGACCAAAACTTTTTCGTGAGCTTTTGAGCCTAAGAGCAAAAACATTAATTTTTTAGTTCTTTTATTCTTTCATGTGTGTTATCATGCATAGTTGAATAATTTTAGAACTTGTTTTTATTATGCATATTAAGACCATATTTGGTTAAATTAGAAACACTAAAGAGATAAAGGCACTTAGATTCAACAGTTGTTTTAGCTTTTTTTTATAATTACCCTACCGTATTTATCCTTTAGGAGGAACTGATTTTAAGCCTTAACTTTTTTCATTGATCATAACCTAAACCATAACCTTTACCTTATTCTTCTTGAAGCTTTTTTATTAATTTGAACCCTGAAGATTATTTACATTACTTGAATATTTAAAACTTTGATTTTGGAAGGTTTAATATTCCTTTATTTTGGTACATGATGAATGCTCAAACATATTTAAAAAAAGGTATGTTGTGTGCATATAATTAAACAATGTATAGTACTAATGGATTTATAATGCAAGGATCTATATCTAGTGAAGTAACAAGTTTCTTATAATGTTTCTTTTGTAAATTTCCTTCAAATTTATCACACTACCATTATCCTCATCATACCATACCTAAGCCCCATTAAATCCTTATAAAGACCTTTTGATTTTTGTTTCTAGTTTGCTTATAAGTGGTGGATATATGATAATATTGCAGGCTTATGGTTAAGAGTTTTGTTATTCATTTATTTGAGAGTTTGATACTTTTCACCAAAACATTTAAATACATTGAGTGAAACCTTGGTGAGGGTGTAAAGATTTATGCTTTTGATTTCAAAAAGATTGTCAATATGATTATTATTGATATTGACTTATGAAGTTCGTATTAGGATAACTTGATATGCTTGTAAATTAATTTGATTAATATGATATGATGACTTAAAGTATGGATGGATAGGTTGAGATTAATAAAGGATGGATGTTTGTAAAGTTGATAATTTAGATTATGATTTTCTTGAGGACAAATAGAAGCTTAAGCGTGGGGTTTTTTTTACAGATGCTTATTAGACTATAATTATATATCCATATTTAACATTTTAACATTTTTCCTTAATATTTTATATATTTTTGTATATTTGTTATTTAATTCCCTCTAAGTGCATTTTTACGTCATAATTATCTTTATGGGCTAAAAGGAGAAGAATTCAAATGAAATTGTAGCATAAAATAAAGATTTAAAGCAACTAAGGACCTACTCGACCACGTACAGTGACTATGTAAGTCTTTGTAAACATATGAAGATTAAAGAATTTTAGCACTGGTTATATAGAGTTACACACCTGTATATCTTGAGATACACAGTTGTGTATGCTACATGTGTAAGTCTTTGTGCCCATGTGAAATCATGAATTTAGGTGTTTTAAATTATATATGATATTATATGCGCCCGTATAAGTGACTATGTATATCCTAGAAACTCTAATATTTACTATAAAAGAATGTAAACAGAGGAAAAACAAAAAAGTTGTTTTATTAAACAGTTTTAAGTCGTGAGACACTTAGAGAGGCTATAGATCTAATCAAGGGACGAGGAAAACATAAAGAATGCATCAAGAGATCCATTAGATAGCATCATCAAATCCATACTTGCAAGATGATTCAATAAAAGAGAAAAGAAGATTTAGAATTATGATTTCTTTGTTTTCTATTAGTTTTTCTGCATGTTTGTTATTGATTCTATTTTCTATGAGTAACTAATCACGTTTACGTCTAGGTGTGATGAACCCTAAGAGGGGTGAGGAACAATATGTTTTGATCTTTTATTTAATGTAATTATATTGATCGACTTATTGTGATTCAATTATACATTTTATTCTTATTCTAATATATCCAGAATATTAGTGCATGATTTAATTTTATACAATTATTATTAAGAAATCCTCTTGTATGAATAGATATAGAATAACTGGAAGGAGTTGCATGCAAACCTAAACATAAGCCAATATAAACCCTCTAGATTAGGTTCAAACCTGATAGCGGAATTCATAAATCGGTAATGCAATCCTAAGGGTTTAAACTAGAAAGAGTTCTATTAATCAACTAATAGATTAGTTTTAATAGTCTGAGAAAGATATTTGAAATAAGATAGGAATTTTCGCATATTTCATGATTTTGAGGGGGATTCATCACCTTGACACTATTATTTAATATTGGATTTTCTAAGTACTTACCTTTGTTTTGTGTTCATAATTATTTTAATCCTAGTTTGTTAATTTAATTTAATTTTTAATGAAAATCCCAAATCTAATCCTCATGTTAGATAATAGAAAAAGGGTAATTACTAGTACTAAAAATACCCATACTAGAGTTCCTATTCCAGAACTTGAGTGGAGCCCTCCTAGCGACCCCACAGTAGTCATCCAATCGATATTTGACTAGACCGAAGGGTTCTCACAAAGCCAAGCCATTTAACTACTTAAAGACTTTTATAATTTAATAATTAAAAGCGCAGAAAATAGTGGGAAATTTTTAAATCATTTTATTAAAAATTTTGACAGCATAACTACATTTTGACATTCTCAAAATTTTCAAAAACCTGCATAACATAATTTAAAACATTTCTAATATTTCATATTCATCTTAACTTCTAAAATAGGACCTCGAGTCCTTATCACAAGCAATCACAAATCTATAATTCTCAACATCTAAAAAACTTTATTGAGTATTGAAATCCTCTTAGTTGATTAAGTGAAAGATATTTGCAATCCCACAAACATTTACAAGAACACACTTTTAAACCCTTTCCAAAATAATTTAATACATATCACATGCATAACAAATATAATGTAAGCACAACGGTATATGAAAATACAACTAACCTTGAGGAGGAGTCCGAATTACTGTGGCACCTGTACCCATACCTAGAGTGGTTTATTTAAAAACATAAATATAAGGGAGAGCTAAACGAGCTCAGTGACTGTAATCAATTTACAAAAAAATTGGACTTTTCATAACAATATAACTACAATTTCCATACAATCAAAAAGCTCAAGGTAAAATATTTTCCGTAACAATTTATTCGTGCATCATTAAATCTGATAATAACATAACATTTCATAAAACATAATTTTATGGGTTGTTTGTTTCTCTTTTCTTTTAACATTTTTAGTGACCTTTTTGTAAAAAGGGAAACAAGCAAATACGACATGTTTATTTAAGTCTGTTGCAATTTTTTGTTTCTTAAGATTAAAAACTACAATAGTTTTATAAAAATAGAAAAACAATATTTTTCTATATTTTGGCAACAAGTTTTTTTGAATAGAGAAACAACAAATCATCTTTAGCAACCCCATAGCTATTAAGATTTAAAAAAACTGCCATAACTATTCAAAATGTTCTATAACTTCTTATCTTCATCTCGACCATTTTGAATGGATTTGGATGAAGATAATGCTTATCGTTCTTAACCATTCAACACTAGAGTTTTTTTTGGTTACATTGATGCATCCTTTTTGTTATTTATTCTTACGTTTTTGTCTCCTTTAGTTGTGTGTTTTAATTTTGGAATCCACTGTTTGGTGTTGGGGATGCCATAGATGCAGGCATCACATGTATGAGAATGCAGCAGAAGTGTCAAAATCTAAATTTTGACACCATGACATCCTAAAAAAGAGAATCACATATGCATGCATAGACATATATATAAGAACATGAAATATAAAACTTTTACCCTTTTTTTCTCCTCCTTTCTTGTTTCTTCTCCTTGTTTAGGTTGTTAGAAACACCAAATCCTTCCTTGATCACCTAAGAACATGCAAAGAAGATGAAGAAAAAATGTGTAATGATGAGTTGAGCACCAAATTAGACTAGTTCTAGTAGATGCTCAAAATGATAAAAGAAAGATCAAGACTCTTGTTGCTTGCACTTTGATTCATGCAACAATTGCATAAATTGTTTGACACCTCTCTCTCAGTCTAGAACTCTTTTAAAGCCCTTATCTCTCACTTGTATATGTAAGAAGTGGTTAAACTATTATATACATAATTGAAGAACTCACTTATATACTCATTCGTGCCCTCTGTCATGATCATGGCCAATAAGCCATAATCGTGGCCTAGGCTTGCCTTCGGCCACAATTATGACCTATTTAAATTTGGCCATACATATTATGTTTTTCATCCAATCGTTTATTCATGTGACCGTTAAGTTCTCGTTTATTTTAGGCAATCATAAAGGGTTTCATATGCCAATTTGCTAGAATATAAGTGGATTAACACATGAACTCTTCGATAGTTAATTTTCTAATTTATAAACTTTTCCATAGAAAATTACTATGCAATTCATCCTTTCACCATACTATACCCAACTTGTTTCAGAATATGGGCTATATGTCAACTCTCACTAGACTGATTACGTCACACCTAGTCCAATTGATGTTAGTTCTTGTCCTGGGATCTCACTACTCTATGTGTCATTGAAGACTCTCCTCTTGAAATATAACTGCTCTAGCCAAAGACTCCTGAGTAATGGTCCCGACAAGAGGCCATGGTTATCATCTCCTTCTATCAGAAGTAGTCAATCCTTTATCAGCTACCCTATTACCTTTGAATACTAACAAGTGTACCCAATCACCACCCTAAGAGTGACCTCGTCTTGAGGTAATAAGGAATGATGTCAAAATTGAGACATCATTTCCTATTAGTAATATGTCATCCACATATAACATAAGGAATATGATAGCACTCCCACTAACCTTTTTACACAAGGTTCATCAGGATTTTATGAGAAACCAAACTCATTAATTATCTCATCAAATCGGATGTTCAAATTGCTAGATCCTTGCTTCAATCCATAAATATATTTCTGAAGCTTGCATACCCTTTTTCCATCTCTAGATACGAAGCCATTAGGTTATATCATCTATACATCCTCACTTAGGTTTCCATTCAGGAAAGTCGTCCTCACATCCTTTTTCCATATTTCATAATCATAATGAGTAGCAACAGCTAGGAGTATTCTAATGGATTTAAGCATAGCTACAGGGCTAAAAGTTTCATCATAGTCAACTCATTGTCTTTGACGATAACCTTTAACAACTAGCCTTGTTTTATAGGTAATCATATTACCTTCCAAGTCGATTTTCTTCTTGAAAATCCACTTGCACCCTATGGGTTTTAACCCTTTGGGTGGGTCAATGAAAGTCCATACTTGGTTTTCATACATAGAATCCATTTCGAACCTCACAACTTAAAGCCATTTTCTAGATTCTGAACTCTTCAAAGCCTCTTCATAGGTTGTAGGCTCATCATCCTCTATGAGCAATATGTCATTTTGTTTAGTTACCATAAATCTATATCTCTCTAGAAAATTGCATATCCTATTTGGCCTATGAACATTTTAAGTGTCAGAAGGTTCAACTATTGTCTCATTTTTGTGGACAACAGTTTCAGGATTAGGTAATTTATCTGCATCTGTTTGAGCATCATACACTTCATCAAATTTAACTTTGCTCCCACTGTCTTCTCTTAGAAGAAACTCTTTCTCTAAAAAGACAATATACTTTAAGACAAAAATATTTTTCTCTATAGCATTATAGAATTGATATCCAATTGTTTCCTTAGGATATCCTATAAACAAACATTTATCAGATTTCACTTCCAGCTTGTTTGATTGAATCCGCTTTACATAAGCCAAGAAACTCCAGACTTTCATATGAGAAAGGTGGGCCCTTCTGTTAGTCCATATCTCATATGGAGTAACTTCAACTACCTTAGGAGGGACTTTGTTTGTCATATAAACAGCAGTTTCAAATGAATAACCCAAAAGGATTTCGGTAGATCTTCTAAGCCCATCATTGACCTTACCATATCCAACAAGGTTCGGATTCTCCTTTCAGCCACACCATTATGTTATAGTGTGTAAGGTGGAGTCTATTGGGATATTATCATATTATCTTTGAGATAAGTTAGAAACTCCTCGATCAAGTATTCACCACCTCGATTTGATCGAAGCATTTTAATACTTCTACTAAATTGTTGCTACTTCATGTCTAAATTGTTTGAACGTTCGAAATGCTTCAGGATTGTATCTCATTAGAAACACATACCTATATTATGAATAATCATCGATAAAAGTAATGAAATACACAAAACCACCTCTGGCATAAATGGACATTAAACTACATACATCAGAATATATTAGGAATAATAACCCATTCATTTCTTCACCTTTTCCTTTAAAAGGTAATTTAGTCATCTTTCCTAACAAATAAGATTCACATGTGTCATATGAATCATAATCAAATGGCCCTAGGCTACCATTCTTGGGTAGCTTAATCATGTGTTTCTCACTTATATGGCCAAGTTGACAGTGCCATAAGTAAGATGATTTTAAGTTATCTTTGTCTTTTACTGTCATTGATAGTTAAAATTGAAATGCACATATCTAATATGTAAATTCCATTGCAGAATGTAGTAGTACCACACAACATTTCATTAAACTTAATTGAACATCCATTGCTTGAAAAAGTTAAATGAAATCCCAGTATATTAAGACATGAAACAAATACAAAGTTTTTAGTCACAATAAGTACATAATAACAATTTTCCAAAACTAATTCTAACCCACTAGGAAGATACAAAACATATGTCCCAATGGCTAATGCAACAACTTTTGCTTCATTTCCCATACGTATGTCCATCACTCCCTTCTTGAGTAGTTTATTATCCTTAAGACCTTACATATCAACACATATGCGTGAGCCACAAACGGCATCTAATACTCAGTTGTTATGATCAAAAATGGTATTTACCTCAATGATAAATAACATACTTGAAGTAGACGATGGGGTATCTAGTTCCTTCTTCTGCTTCAATGACTCCAAACAAGCTTTGCAGTTCCTCTTCCAATGTCCTTCCTTGTTACAATGGAAGCATATCCCCTTTGGTGTTGTCTCCTTCGCCTTTTTCTTAGCTACACCTCCCACTAGCTTATTAGACTTCTACTTCTTCTTTTGGTTCTTCTTTCGAGAATCAAAAGTAAAGTCCAGCAACATCTTAACAGTACTCAACTGTTTTGAGCAAAGTCATCAGCTCAGGTATTGTTGTGGATATTTGGTTCATTCGATAGTTAAGCACAAATTTTGGATAACTATCGGTCAAACTAGTCAAAATTAATTCTATACTTAATTCATAATCCATTATGAAGCCCAAACTGCCTAACCTCTCAATATATCCATTCATCTTTAGTGCATACTACACTAGAGATGATCCCCTAGCCATCTTAGAAAGGAAAAGCAACCTCTAGGTCTTGAATCTTTCTAACTGAGCTTGCTTATCAAATAGTTCCCTTAGATAGTAGACTATAGTATAAGCATCCATAGCCTCATACTGCTTCTACAGTTTTGGTGACATAGAGGCCAGCATTATACAGCTAGATAACTCACTTTTATCCAGTAGCTTCTTATAAGCTTTCTGATCTTCATTAAATTCATTGGTAGTAGAGGAATTTGAGAACAACTCTCAAATTATGTAGCCAATTCAAGAAGTTAGGTCCCATTAGTTTGTTGGAATATAATAGGGAGTGTAGGTTAACACTAGAAGACATCGTGTGATTCAATAGCCTAGAAAAACAAGAGAAAGTGTTAGAATGCAAATTAATGCATATCAATAAGGACATTAATCACATGCATTGTAGGTCCCACTATTCTTATTAAAATCTATAGCCCTCACTATAAATTCGAGAAAACTTATAGTTTTCTTAATAGGTCAATATCCAAAATCACCAAGAATGAACTTGAGCTTGCCCAACAAGCCATCCTAGGTCAATCTTTAGGTATCATTCATACCAATTGCATTCATTTATGCAACTATCAACTTATGCCATCAACTGTTGATTTAGCGCACTCATTGGGTCATCAACTCTTGATTTGTATACATCTCATGTATATAACCCAACTTCACCTCTATTTACGTTAACCTTGGGTTTGCCTAATAAATCAATGCTTCCAGTTAGGACTAACTCATTAATTCATAAATCTAATTTTCATGGTTTGAACATATTCATGTAGAGCAGGCTTAGGTTTGCCTAACAGCATAACTCTAAAAGAACTATGGTTCTTGTCATATCAATGGAAGGTGTAAGTCCTAATATTTGGTTGAGAGATTTGTTCTTTGGTCTCATCAATACTTAGATGGTCTTGAATATATATATCACATATATACATTTAGATTATGGGCAACTCAATTAAATTGAGCCTATGTCCATAACTACCCTTAAAATCTATCTATTGCATGTATCACACAAAGGAGGTTTAATTTAGGTTGTAACTTGACTATGCATCTAAAGTTTGTGGTTTGATTCAACTCTTGAACCTAATCGGTTACTAGTGTTATTCTTGGTTAATTCGAATTATGAATGTGATTCGATTAGGAACCCTAAAATTTAATTATTTTGATGTCCAAATTAAACACTTTAGTCCTTGTATTTATGCCTTTTTCTAATCACACTAAAAATGTTATGCTCTTCTTGGATTAATTCTAAATTAATCCCTAAAGTTTCCTAAATTCCCTTACATCAATTAGTCATCTATAATATCCTTAGGTCATCTCTAATTTATCTAAATAGTTTCAGTACTAACCAATTATCATGACGGCCAAAATTGTCAAGATAAATAAGTTAACCTACTAGACACTAAAAGGACCGATTTCATGTTCGAAAAAATTCTAAAACCCTAATTTCTAGAAAATGCATTAAGCATGCTTTTACCATAAAAATAATACATTTCTTACCACATAAGAGCTTTATTAAGATCTTATAACCAAAATACATACACTATAAGTCATTAAGTAAGTCAACTTCATCAACTTTCAAAAAGTTGATCAATGTTGACTTTGAATTCATTTATTTATTTATTTATTTTTAATTAACCAGGGCGGAACCTGGCGGGGATGAAACCCGATTTATTAATAGTACATAAAAAAGGTACAAGGGCAGTGCTTAAGACTTACCCAATAATGGAAAACCTCTAGGAAACTCTCAAGTAAGGAAAGGATTGCTGATCTAAAACCAACAAACCTCTCGTAGTGGATGGCAATGAGAAAACATCCTGGAAAACTCTGGATGATCCAGAGGAGCTTATACGCGCTAGATAGTCCGCAAAGGCATTGGTCTCCTGGAAGACATGTATTATGCTATGATGACATCTCCGCATAATAATTGAGATCTCCTGCAAGTTCGACAAGTATCCCCAAGGATAATTTTCTTGGTGTTGTAGAAGTAGGGCAAGAACACTGCTGTCAGTTTGAATAAACACATTTTGAAATCCCAACACTTCGCACCTTCGCACCCCGTGTAACAGTCCGACAACCTCTGCCCTAAAGCTAGGGCAGACACCTATGAATCTTGCCTATGAATTTATTTATTAATTGAATCAAATTTAATTAATTCTAGAAAAATTATAAAGTCTTATAAACATTCTAAATGTGTCTAATAAAAATTCTAGAAGCTAATTCTTAGGAATTATTAATTAATTAATTGGAATAAGCTAACACATCACATGTGCATGACACTTGACATATTACTTCTAACACTGGCCAAACATTACATCATACATGCATAAAATAATCACTTTAACAAGTATCGTGCTTCTGATACATGAGGCAACATCTCATATTGCATATGCATACATAAAATTCACATAAACAAGTGTTATAAAAATTAATATGGAATTTACATGAATGCATGTTCATCAAAGTTCAAGAATTTCTTAGAACTTTATACATGCATTAAGTTGAAACTAAATTCATAATAAAATAGAAAATGACATTCAATTTCATTTTCCTTTGATAGAAACATAATATAACATCTTATAAACATTTTTTTGAAATAACATTGGAAATCTTTTTTGTAGAATTATTATGAAAATTTTAAAGTCAGCACATGCTTTCAGTTTTCCAAAAATTCCTAGAAACCAACATACAAACAGTCTGGATATTAATTCGAAATAAAATAGCAAATGACATTAAATTGCAATTTCCTTTGACAGAAACATGATATAACATCTTATAAACATTTTTCAAAAAGAAAATAAGTAAAAAATTTCTACAATTTACAAGAATTATTCCAAATCAACATGCATTTTAGTCACAACCTAACAAACACCTTGCACATGTTCAATGCATCATCTATTACATGCATAAACTTGGTCTTATACCACTGTTGAGGATATCATGGATGCATCATCACATGCATGAGAACATGGTATAAGTGTCAAAATCTTGATTCCAACACCATGACAACCTAAAAAACACAATCACATATGCATGCATAGACATATATATAAGAACATGAAATATAAAACTTTTACCATTTGTTTCTCTCCTTTCTTGTTTCTTCTCTTTGTTTGGGTTGTTGCAAACACCAAATCCTTCCTTAATCACCCAAGAACATGCAAAGAAGATGAAGAAACAATGTGTAATGGTGTTTTGAGCACCAAACTAGATTAGTTCTAGTAGATGCTTAAAATGATAGAAGAAAGATCAAGACTCTTCTTACATGCACTTTGATTTATGCAATAATTGCATAAATTGCAAGAACAAGACTCTTGACACCTCTCTCTCAATCTAGAACTCTTCTAGAGCCCTTATCTCTCACTTATATGTCTAATAAGTGGTTAAACTCTTGTGTTCATAAGTGAAGAACTCATTTATGTACTCATTCGTGCCCTCTGTCACAATCATGGCTAATGAGCCACAATCATGGCCTAGGTTTGCTTTTAGCAATGATCGTGACCTACTTAAATTTATTCATACATACTATGTTTTTCATCTGATCTTTTATGCGCGTGACTCTTAAGTTCTTAGTTATTTTAGGCACTTGAATTAACTCTTAATTTAAGCAAATCATGAAGGGTTTCATGATGCCAATTTGTTGGAATATAAGTAGATTAACACACAAACTCTTTGATAGTTAATTATCCAAATTATGAACCTTTCCATAAAAAATTACAGTGCAATTCGTCCTTTCACCATACTATACCCCACTTGATTCGAAATATGGGCTATGTGTAAACTCCCACTAGATAGACTAAGTCACATCTATTCCAAGTGATGTTAGTTCTTATCCTGGGATCTCATTACTCTATGTGTCATTGAAGACTCTCTTCCTGACACATAACTGCTCTAGCCAGATACTCCTAGGTAATGGACCTAACAAGAGGTCGTGAGCATCATCTCCTTCTATCAGGAGTGGTCAATTGTAACACCCCACTACCATAAATTACATAATAGAACACCCTGTGGACATTCCAGTGTCTAATCTATAATAATGACATGTTAAAGCAAACTCATATCCAAATTAACCACGGCATCAACTATTATATTGTAAAGTCCAAATTTTAAAACCAACTGCATTCCTCATTTCATTTCATGAAAACCAAAATTACATTGTAGCTTTACAAAATCATCTGAACATATAAAATGTCAAATCCCTATTCATAACACACTGGTTGAAAGAGGAATTGCACTTAAACTACTAACTAATCCTTTAGTCACAACTGATCGACCTTTGAGCCATTTCTTGACAAAAGTACAAGAATTAGTATTCTCGTAGAGTCTGTCTGTCTCTAATGTCCTCTCTCGAACTTGAAATATCAACGTTGCAATTTTGGTGAGTTTTGCGAACTCAATTATGTAACCATCCTCGTTGATTCACCCAATTCATACCATATATCAAATCATATAAGCACATAAGTCACAACTTTCTATTTAACAATTTGCACCACATATCACATAACGCACATATCCCAATCTCATTTAAGTACATATTCACATTACAATTCAATCAGTCAATTACACTTAAACCCACTTTCAATTATTACGTTGTTGTAACTGAGTGCCTAAACTGTCTCGCATCCATTGTAGATACCGAGCTCATTGATAATGTCCCTTACCCGTTGCAGATATAGGGCTCATTGTATATATTGAGCCTTTAGCTCTATACCACATTTCAGAGCTTTAAGCTCAATTTCGGTGGCTACTCATGTCACAGTGATCATTATCTGATCATGCATTCATGCATGAAATGCATCTCATTCACATTCAATCAATTACATTTTCAATCAATCATTCCCATTTTCAATCTCATTCCCATTTAATCACATTTTTAGTCCCATATACATATATCATTGGACCTTCATCTGGCATTCAAAGAAAACATGTTGAGTAATATATATTTCACCAAATTCACATTCAAGGAACACTTCAATATCACATTCATCAATTAGAATATTCGGACCTTCATGTCTAGAATCTGTACAAACAATTCATTCCACATTCAGTAGAGAATCTACAGCAAACATATATTAAGTGAGACCATCTAGGTTACTCACAAATCGCTCCAGAAAGCTATTGCCTTGAAGTCCCGACAATGTCTGGATGATAGCGCTCTAAATGCCCCTTTATATCATGCAAAACACATTTACACATATCACAATTTTGCACAATGGTGTAAGTATTCAGTTATGCACATCTATGTATATGAAATATGCACAATGCATGTTTATGACAATTCGGAGTTCCTTATCTTTATTATAGTCACAGTATTCATTCATAAATCAATACTAAATTGATCAGTCCAAATTTATCTAAAAACACTTTCGGGTCCACTTTGCATGATTATTATCATCAGGAAAATGATGTATTCGGTAACACTTTCTTCTACAAAATTGTTCCCCTGTGTCTTAAGTTTCTAATGAGTCTAAGATCATTCAATTTGGTTCATTATTGTATGAGTTAGGCTAAAAATACTGTAGACTAAGTACATTTGAAATTTAGCTAGTGCATGATCTATTGTCAAGTTGTATAACTCATATCTCTCAATTCATATATCCAAAAATTACAACATTTACACTAATTGAAAGCTAAGAGAATTAGATGCAACTTTTGTGAAGACACTTTTGTATGATTCGGCCTAAATCAATACAGTTTATTAAATAACAATAGGACATGATTTCTATCCCTGGTAGTACTACAGCCTAAGCCAAGACTCAATTTCATGCCAAATTTTGAAATTCGTAGAGGGAGAATTAAAATTCAACTTCTTCAAGAAAGTTGTAGAAACAAGTCTCAAATTTAATCTGAATTAAGAATAAGCTCATTTGGAAATCTATAGATCAAGATGTAATCAAAATATCAAAGCACGTTCAATGAAAATTCTCTAGTTTGTATATTCCAATAGACTTCCTCACTTTCATGCAATCAATCTTTTTCAAATCAATTCAGATGGCTCTAAATTTTGTGGAGAGAAAGAATGTCTTAGAATTCTATTGGTTTAAGTTCCAAGTCATTTGGAGATTGAATGATAAAGTTATAGCTAAAAGAATCAACACAGTTTGGTTTTGGAAAAACCTTTGGGTGCAACTCCTACTCTCTTCTCTCTCTAAAATGCAGGTTTCTTCTTCTTCACCATAAACTACAGATTTCTTCACTCTTCTTCCTCTCTTCCACTTACCCCATCATCTCTAATTTATTCTCTCACATTTCTACTCCCATTCCAAGTCAACATACTTTAAAAACAAGTTAAGATATAAGATTAAATTAAAACATTAAAAATAAAATTCATATACGGACAACACCATTTTTTTGCCCTTTCCCTATCTACTATAATTCCATTCGTAATCAATAATAATCCAAAATCCAAAATAGAACCCATAGTCATACGGTTCTACATCACATTTTTCTTCTATTACTTCAGTTAATCTCAATTAATCCAAACACCAAAAACAGAATGTCATACACATCTATTCCAGTTTCTGCACACTCTAGTGCACAAATATTTTTTTTCATTTTTTGCTTAAATTCTACCTTAAATTCATCCACCACTGTAATACCCGAAATCTTTCTACCTACACATCTTATGTGTATATCTATTTAAAACCAATAAAAGCATCATCAGAATTCATGTACAGAGCCAGAAAATTTGAGAACTCACTTACTTGATTTCGATAACCTACCCAACAGTGAAGGTGAGCTCTTGGTGAATGGAAAACAAGATACAACATGAAATTGAATACTATCTGAACTACCAATTACACAACAACGAACAAATGTTTCGATGATGGAGAGAATTATTTCTGTTTAATGTCGAATAGCTTCCAGTGGAGAACAACCGAAAGTGTAGAATTTTCTCCAAAAAAATAATGTAACTACGTGGAGTGATATTTCAATGACACTTTTACTCATGCATGTAAGTCATTTGTCACATTCCCTTTTGTCTCTTATTTTATTTTTTTCCTAGTCCAAATACCCCAAATTTTCAGAAATTCTCTAAAATTCACCAAAATTTCTGAAATAATAATGACACTCTCCAAATAAAATTTCAACAAAAATAATCCATAATTCATGCTTTAATCGCATTTATAAATCAATTATACCTGGAAAATGTCAATGAATTCATGTACAATTAATTCATGAATAGCAACACCATTCACGTATTTAAATATGTCATATAATGCATGAAATGCACTTCTTATTTCTCAATATACTCTCATGTACACTATTCTAGGGTCCTAGCCCCTAACATAAAATATTGGGACGTTACATCAATCCTTTATCGGCTACCCAATTAGCTTCAAATACCAATAGCTATACCTAATCACCACCCTAAGAGCGACCTCGTTTTAAGGTAACAAGGAATGATGTCAAAGAATAGGATTGGTATCCAAGATATCTTTGAGTACCTCAATTCTAAGGATATTTGCACCATTGCTATGATGAGATTAATCAATGACATTTGATAGATCATCCATATGATAATTTCATTGCAGGTCATCTGATGTACTTACTACTCTTAGTAAGCATCCACATGTTAACTGTAGATATCTCATTCTTACAGTTTTTGAGATCTGCTGCTTGATCAAATCAAGGAATATAACATGTGTTAATCTGCTTGTATTAATAATGCCCTATTTTATTAATCCTATGACTAGGGATTATTTAGGTACTAACATAATTGCACTTGATAGGAATCTCATTATCATTATCTCATCATAATTTCCTTCAAGCTATATTTTGTATCATGGACTTTATTAATTCGATTTAAGATTGACATCAATTCATATGTAAACGAATATCAAATTAATGAAAAATGCCTTTCGCTTTATTAATCAAAATAAAGTCTATACAAAAGGGTTAAAGGTGATTGTCTTTAAAGCACTACTCTAACGTTTGGCGTGTTGTTATTATGTCTGCATTTTTCTCTCTACCTCTATGGTGCATTTTTAGGCTACTGCTACTCTCCTCTGCGTTGTCTTTTTTTCACTATTCACTGGAATTTCAGACTCTTCCTTCTTGGTTGCCTATGTTGTCATTTTGCTCCTAGGTTTGGACTGCTGGTGATCATGTCTCCACTAACGTGCATTTTATTCCTTTTTTAAACTATTATCCCCTTTCTGGACTATCAATTTCCTTTAAATTGTGTTTTGCTTCCATCTGTTGTGTTGATAGCTTGCTTACTGGGTATATCAATGCCAATCCAACAAATGCAATTAATCAAGAAGGGAACATGTGTTTGATATACTAAGAGAGAGTGATCCAAATTATCAAATTATGCCTAAGTTTTAATTTTATTATATAATTAAATAGCAAATTTTTTATTATATAAATATGCATATATTTTATTTCTAATTAATTTAAAAACACAATATATTATATTAAAAATAATTAACATAACAATATAATTATAAAAATAGAAAAGGATTATAAAACCAAACATGTTTTTATTTTTAGTTTTTTGTTACAGATCTCACCAAATAGGCTTTTGTTTTCAATTTTTATATTATAAATCTCAACCAAACAGGTTTTTTTAATAAAAAACATAAAACTAAAACTAAAACTAAAAAACCACAACAAAAAAACAAAAGTGGAACTAAACACCATGAAATACTATTCCAAAATACTTTTTGACATTAAACTCATAATATACAAGCTCCCATTTTCCATTTTTCTTTTTCCTTTTTCCTTAAACAATAAATAGTGGTGGCAATAAGTTTTCTAAAAACTTTAATATTGAAAAATAAACCAACTACTAGAATTGGTACCATACAGTTTCTCTCAAATCACTTTTAAAATAAATAGTGGCAACATTATTACTGTCATGAATTTTCTTACTCAACGTAGTCCACCATTAGTTTCTTTACCATACAGTACACTATATCTAAAGTCATAGGGCTGGTTTTGCATCATTTACTTATGATTGGTTAACTAATATTTACAGAGTTGGTTCTGCATCACTTATCCATAATAGGTTAGCAACCATAGACTAGTAGTTATAGAGCTAGTTTTGCATCACTTGCCCGTAACAAGTCATAGAGTCGGTTCTACATCGCTTACATGTAACTAGTTAACCACTATTGACAAAGTTAGTTCTACATCACTTACCTGTAATAGGTTAACTACTATATATTTACTAGTATAATATCATGTATAAAGCCTAGCATAGGTAAAAGCAACTCCTACATTTATGACTTATCTTATCTTTTGGATCAAGTACAGAAGGATTCATAATTGAATTATTTCAATGTAACTCCCAATCATATAAAATTTAACTTTCAAATTAAAACTTCTATATTGCAAAAGCATAAACTTATGGTAATAATATTCACTTGTAAAATATCATTTGCATAAACCTCAGCATAAATATTCATTTAATGATCAAATAAAAACCATCTACATAAACTCAATTTAAAGTCCACTCAAATGTTATCAATTCTTTTGCAAAGAATTTAGTCCTATAAAATAATTGAAATACACTTATTATTTCACAAACTTATCAGCAAGCGTACTTACGCATTCTGTACCTCCTCCTTACCTACACAAATCACATTTCATTTAGGTATTTATTTCCAAATTATGAAATAAGGGATTAAAACTATAGTTCGAATTAACCAATTTCAAGATTAGTATTTAATAGGGTAACACTTATGCTAATCATATTTTGCTTACTTCTGTAAGCTAACCTATTGTTCTTCGTTTCCAAATATAACTTCAAAAGTCATTAAATATCATATTTTACCCATTCTAACTTACTAATTTCTTCTAAACATAATCTCACCGAATTTAATTCACCATATCATAATCATGCATGCTAAGTCATGGTTATGACCTATGTATAGAGTCCACACCTCCACTTGTTCCTTAATTTGCACATATCAAACGTTCGAATTAGGTTTTAAAGTCTACTAAACATTTGTTCCCCTATGTCTGTAGTTTCCATAGCTTCAAAAATAATGCCATTTAAACTTCTAAATCATGAAACGTGTTCCAAATACCACAAGCTGCTTCAACATAGAGATAGTATTAGGTTACCACAATCAATCCCAATTTTAAGTATCATTCAGCCGTAATAAGGTGATATCTTTAGTACTACATCTTAGGTTTCAGCTCCAATTGGAATCACCCAATTTAGAGGTATGTAGAACAATTTATGTCACGGAAAGAAACAACAAAATAACACTAAGGCACCATTGATGTTAATCACATCCATCCCGTACTAAAAACATACAAAAATTAGGAATTTAAGCTAGGAAAAATTACCACTTTTCCTCCAATCTTTTGATTATTTGTTGAACACCTTTACTTGATCAAGATCTCTTCAAATCTCCTTCAAAACCCATCAACAATGGAAGCCCTCTTCTTGTTTCTCTTCTTTTACTTTTGTTTTTGGTCTCTCACATTTACTCTCTCTCAAACACTCACGGTTATGTTAAAGAATCAAGTTAAATGTCTTACTTTATGCTTTTCTATACTCATTTAATGAATTCCACATGTCACCTTCCTATTGGTTCTCTTTAATGACATCCTTCCACCAACTCCAGGTAAAATGACCAAATTGCCCTTTAATGCATTTAATTCACCAACTAATCGAATTAAATTTTGAAAATATTCCACAATCTTCTTATCATTAAACTGACCATAAAATACTCTAATTAGGGTCAATACTTATTGAATGGACATTTAAAATTTTTTGAACAGGTTTAAAATCATCAATACCCATTATTTTCCAAAAAGGGCATTTTATTCCAATAACTTCGGATTACCAATTCTAATCAAACAACCTTTGCTTTGACATGTTCTAGTTCCTATAACCTCCAATCCTAATTATAAAGCTTTTCATCGTATTTTGAACTTATTCAGTAACTTTTCGATTGCCCGGATGGATTTTTGGATTGAATTTGAAAATTACTTAATGTCACCAAAATCATCCAGATTTCATTCAAAAGTGTCACCTAAATCTCCAAAGCAGTTTTTAGGGCTTTTAAAGCTCATTCGGACTCATTCTATAGCTTTTAAGAGTTTTCAAAAAAATTTCGAGAAAGTTTTTGTCGACTCCAGAACTATCTCTAGTCTATCTGTGATCTCTGTTACAACCCTAATAATACATTTAAATGCTTAAATTACTTTAACACACCATAAATAAAGTGTACTCTATAAAATGCATGTACAACACACTATAAATTACAATAATCAAACTAGGATATTACAAGTACTTCCAATCTTCACGAATTAACCCTTATTTACTTATGCTACCTACAGTTACACTGTGCACTTGTGGTAAATTTAAATATTGACCTAATCATAGTTAATTACTTTACGATTCAGAATCCTAATTAAACTAAACTAGCTTGATCACCTCTATCTTTATCAGATTATATCACACTAACTAATTGGATGACACCCCCCCTCCTCGCATCCACATAAAACTCTATCTGATAGGATTTAAGTACATCACAACTAACACGATAAGAGACTACATTTAATTACGAAAGATAAATCCCTGTCCATGAATATCTCCATTAACTTCTAATGATCTTCCCACATAGTCTTTATCTTTTAAAGATGATGTATATTTACTATGATCTTATCTGCCACATCATCTAAGATCTCTCTTTGATCTCTATTCATTGATAACAAGTCATTCAAGCCCAGAGCCTTCCATAAAACACTAGTTCGATCCAATGCTTACCCATGTCAAGTTTAGTAGTCATAGTTCGTCTATTTGAGCACACATTAAGTCTTTAAAGTTCTCACATGTCTCGCTCATGTATATGATCCAACCAATCCTTAACCCAAGGTCTATTTCAAGTTATCTTTTGATCTCACACCTAAATCTTGCATCTCATAAAAAATCTTTACCAATGTACACTAAGGCATGACTACTCATTAATAATGCCTGCTTTCGTTACCTACTTTCAAGTCTTTAATATTAGCCAAAGCTTGGCAACACTCACACAATTATACAATTTATACTTAAAGGTCTAATAAACCACCCCCACTAGAAGAACTTGATGCCCTTATTGAAATAGTTCGCAGGCACTCCTTCAAATATGGCTCCCTCAATGGCTCCTTAATCATTGACACATCTCTAATGTACCATTTTCTCTCTTCTTTAGGTTTGTCTTTGCTTTTTTTTGGACTCTTCTTCGTAAAGCCCATTAAGCCTACCATAGTATAATTATTAAGGTAGATTCCTTTAAGTCGAGTTATCCTATCCTTCTCCTCAATCCTTTGTAATTATGGAATTCATTTCTCCTTAACGACCTTCCATTTTGGGCAGTGTGGCCCTTCACAAGTGAAACAAATAATATCTTGTTTTGTTTGTTTTCTGGACTTACAGATAGAAGATTAATATACCCTCTTTTCACCTTTATCCAATCCATTCCATGTTCCACCATTCTTCTTGCCCTTATTTCTATTCCAAATTAGTGGTGCCATTTGGAGATCTACTAAGGCATCCACATTCGCTATTACAATTAGAAGGTCTTTATCATTTTCCCTTCGAAGCTCAATTTATGCCTAACCTTGCAAACTACTTATAAAGTTGAACAACTGTTCCTCCTTAGATATGTTATACATTTCTCATATACTCCTACATTCAGTCATCTTGTTTTAAATGCTTCAAAACTTCCCTCATGATTTATAAATTCTTTTTAGGGAGGAACTGGTTCGTTAACTCCTTCTTCATTTGCTCCCAAGTGTCAATAGGAACTCAACCTACACTGATGTCATTAAAGGTTTTTATTCTCCACCACAGCTTTGCATCCTCCATCATATATATAGTCATAATTGACATTTTCTCTTAATCATACACCTTTGTCACGACAAAGTATTGCTCCATATCCTACCAAATATTCTCAAAATCCTTGGCACTATATTTATCTTCAAAAACTTGGGCTTCTTATACCTTTAATAAAGTGTTTTTGACACACCCAACACCCTGTATTACAACGACAGGCCTTAGGATTATGATCTCCAATCTAGAATCTTCTTATGCCTTAATCAACTCTATTATTTAACGTAAGAATTGTTGGATACATGCCTTTAAAATCTCAAACCAAAATGAGTAGGAAGCAACATCTTCCTCCCCTCAAGAAATTAGCCTTATAAGTTCCTCCACTCTATCAATACGCTTTATCAAATTGCTACCTCTCGCCATATCGATATTTTGGCTCTAATATCAATTGTTACAAATATTTTTCTATACATCAAACTAATACGAATATTTTGTCTACTCTTTCAAATGGTAATCTCGCTTAGGTCTATATAAGTGAAACGCAGTCTTCCCATGTGATTGTTAACCAAAAAACTTTATTCTCGAATTCCTCACAACCCTCAAAGTGTTTAAGCCTCATACTCATGAAAGAATACTATGAAAGTATTAAATAATCATACGAAACAATAAAGACCCAAGAGAGACGGTAAAAACTGACATTTATTAGTTCCATAAAAGCATATAAAGAAATGCTCTCTCTCAATATGTTCCCATCCCCTGTATCTCTCTTTCGGGGCAAGACTTAAGTAAACTATTTATAGGCACTCTGGATTTATAAATCATAATCTTAATTGAATTGAACTAACTAGATCACCTCTTTCCTTGTTACATTATATCTCACTAACTAATTGGATGACACCCTGATCCAAAGATGACTATATCTAATAAGATTTATATGCATCATAACTAGCAAAATAAGAGATTACATTGAATTAGGAAAGATACTTCCATATCTATAAAGATCTCCACTATATTTAGATGATCCTCGATACTTTCATATCTATGAAGATCTCCACTATATTTAGATGATCCTATAATAAGGTCTTTATCTTTTAAAGCTAATATATATCTGCTATGATCTTATCTGTCACATCATCCAATATCTCTCCTTGACCTTTATCCATTAATGATGAAATCAAACCTGAAGTAATCTAATCCAACACTTACCTGTGTCAATGATCCATCTATTTGAACACACATTAAGTACTTAAAACCATAACAGGTCTCCCTCATGGATGCGATCCAATTAACCTTTAGCCCAAGGTCCATCTCAACCTATCTTTTATTCTCACACCTGAATCTTGCATCTTATTAAATATTTTTTTTCCAATATACACCAATGCATGTCAACTCATCGAGAATGCTTGTTTTCCTTGCTTACTCACAAGTGTTTGCATTGTTTTCTCATTATGAGTTCCAAATATTGGTCAACGCTTATCAACACTTAAACGATTCTACAATTTAATATTGGGGTCTAATATTGTACCATCATAAAAACGTGGTCGTGCCAGTTTATGAGGTATAAGGTGACATGGTTGATATTTCCTACTATGAGATACATTCATATATTGGTTAGCCACATGATAGCCAAGAGGGGAGAGAGCAACAGAGTGGTGGGAGCTACAAATATGTTCTATCTTAACAACATGGTAGATAAGACCACCATCCACCTTAGGTATGCCTTTCTTTGATTCTTTAAACCTTAGGCCTATGATAACTAGTTAGGTCAATTTGTGTGGCTCCATATATGACAAGACTAGTATGAGGTATGGGATTTCTAGATAGACTGATAAGGATAACATTATGGAGGAAGATGGTACCCATCACTTTTAAGACATTGAGAGGGAGATAGTATAGCTCAGGTCAAAAGGGATAGGTCTACATCCTAATAGGAGCTTAAGAGCCTATAGCTATATTTAGAGTTGAAGGTGACAACCCAGATACATAGGAGCAATAACAAAGGCAAAACCCTCCACAATAATCAACAAGATAGGCTGAGGACTGAGATGATTCCTCATAGGGCACTAATATGTCTAGAAGAACACAAACACGTCTTTATCAAGATTAGCTAAAAATCGTTTAGTTAAAGAGAAATATGGATTAGATCTTAGGAGTGCAACACACTAGCCAAAAAGGATAATGGAAATTGACAAAGCATATGGCGCGATTAGAGATGTAGGATTGACGGATGGAGGAGGTAATTGTCAGGATTACATGACATCTTAGAGTAGCAGTACCATTTCTATCGATGGAATATGCCACATCATCACTAACTCTTCAGTAGTAAAATGTTCAAGCTATTATAGAGGTAGTACTTTAAGATAGCCAGAACATGGATACTCTCATCGTACCGATAAAGACCCAAGATGTTTGGGAAAGCATTTACTTTTTTCTTTTATTTTTATATTTTGTTTTATCTTAGTATTACTAAGGGATTAGCCCTACTGAACTCATTTAACTTGTTTATTTCTTTTATTCCTTTTATTATGAATATAGTAAGTCTTAATTTTTGTTTATAGTTATACTTGATTTGTATTTCGTTTATTCTTTTTCCATTGTTTAATCTTCTGTTTGTGTTATTTTATCTTTGCAAGGATGATAATGGATGGAAATCAAGCATCAAATTCAAACTTTTAGATTGACCAGGGAAGTACCAATTTACTCTTTAAGTATGGAGAAGGAGTATAGTAATTTTCTAAATTTAATGTTGACTTAAGCATATGTTAATTTTTATTTATTAATTCTTCTTTTTATAGATCTCTAATTTGATGATTATGAACATGAATCCTTTTGATTCGTAGAATTTGGGAGTGAAAAATATGATAAGATGCATTTTTACTTGCTACATTATGAACGAAAGTTTTTATCATTGATTCAAATGAAAATGATAAGAATTTTACACACAAGAGCTTGAATTATGGGGTTTTGAGCTTACAAGCATTTATTTTTATTTATTTATTTATTCATTTTATTATTATTATTATTATTATTATTATTATTATTATTATTATTATTATTATTATTATTATTATTATTATT
>JAOSBN010000008.1:21531580-21541935 GCA_027563595.1 Erythroxylum suave | reverse complement strand
ATTATTATTATTATTATTATTATTATTATTATTATTATTATTATTATTATTATTATTCTTGTTGTTGTTGTTGTTGTATTTCATTATTATGTGACTATCATACATAATAGATAATTCTAATATACATATTTAGACCTCAATTTTCAAATTTGAGGGGTTGAGATGATAAAGGCATTTGAACTGTATATAGATAAGTTAAGAAGAAGAAGAGGGGGATATTGAGTGGCAAAGTTGATAAGTGCTCACTTGGTTATATTTTTAGCCCCATTTCTGTGCATTTTATTTCTTAATTTGAGTTTTTAATTTATTTTTGGTACTTAAGATGTTCTTTCTTTCTAGGTCTAATTCACTCAGTTAGAATAAAAAAAGTAATATATTTATACAAGTTTGGAGTAATTTGGATATATTTTAATTGAAAGTATAAAATATTTTACATGGTCATGTAAGACAATTTGAAGGCATGTTAAGAATTTATTGCGGTATATGCCCATGTTGAATTATGAGAAGGCTATATTGATGGAATACACTCATTTTTATGCAAGTGTTATCTCTGAAATCCTTTATGTGTGAAATTTAAACTACATAACTATTAACACGCCTATATATTTGAATATAAAAGGACAATATTAAGCCACAAATGAGGGGGAGAGGCAGAAAATATAGAAAAGAAACCCTAGAACAATAAAGGAAAGAAGAAACATCCAAAAAAACTCTTTTGGAGCAAATTTTCATCAAGTTAGAGTGAAGTTTTTAGAGATGTCAAGGATTCTAGTCATGTTTTCTAGGATTTGTTTCTTTTTCATTAGTTTTAATGTTTTGTTTTCTATAATCAGAAGTAAAATAGTTTTTAGTATCTTGATTAGATGAATCTCAGGTTAGACCTAGTAGTGATTTTATTTTAATTTATTTTATTCTTTAATTTTACTAAGATTCAATTATTTATTCTTTATTATCCTTGAATCAGTATTCTCGGCATATTATTTCACATATGATTTCATGCAATTGAGATTGACAAATCCTTTGTATGCAAAGATCTATCATAATTGAAAGTAGTTGCTTGCAAACCTAAAAATTAAGTAAATATAAATCTTTTGGATTAGGATCCAACCTAATAATAAAATTCATAAATCGATTAATGTAATTATATGGATTTTAATTAAACAGAGATTTCAACTAATCAACGTAGAATTAGATGTTAATAGTCCTAAGAAAGATATTAGTTTAATTTAAGAATTTCTTCGGTCCAATGAATTTTAGAATAAGTTGGTTAATGAAATCATGGTTGCATAAGAATTCTAAGGGGGATTCGAAGTCCAAGGAACACTATTTTATTGTGAGATTGACGCTTGGAACTCTAAGCCCTAATACTATAGAACGAGAGGTACACTTGCCTTAGATAGTTTATAAATTTTAGGAATTAAGTTTTATATCTAAGCCACCATTAAAGGAAAGAATCATAAGAAGAAAAAAAAATACCACAGGTTATAGTTTAGAGGAACATAAAAGAGAGCAATAGAGGAAAATATGGTATCCTCATTCTTTTTAGTTCCCTACTTTTGTTAAAAAATTCAACAAAAATAACCAAAAAGCTCTAATTAATCAAATTTACCCTATTGGTTAGGACTCATATTAGCTTCTTCTTTGTTGTTCTCTGGAATAGATTATATAAACTGATAATATGAATTGTTATTGCTTCGGCAAATGTGGTAGGAGTAAGTCTAATGAATGAATAGTGGTTATGGATGATGAAATATTAGGCCATAATTAAGGCTTTGTTCTTACTTACTACTTCTCAACTTCTTCTCTATTGTTCTCTGAATCTAATGCATGAATTTATTTTAAAACACCGTCGATTGTCTCTTGATATAATAGGATGCGAACAAAGGTTGATACATAATAATGAGCAGTTCTATCACTTCTTTGTTTTATTGGCTCTGTACTTGTTTATAATGTATTCTACGTTGAATTTGAAGAAATATTATCTCAAGAATTGCTAGTATTATTATTAATTCACTCAAAAAATAGTATTAGTATAAAATTTTGAAATAGTAAAATCTCAAATGCAATATTTAGAAATTAGAAGCTAAGACATTAAATCACACCAAATTATTGTATTAAGCATTACAAGTACAAAATACAATTTCTACATTCTTTCATATCTCAATTACATCTTCTCTATCTTCTGCTACTAATCAACTCAATTTCATTTACCACTTTCTTGTCACCAAGTATACTCTAGTTTCTCAATATCATATTACAAACAAGTACTTCTCATATTAGCCTTATGGTTTAAAAGGTAAAAAAAAAGAAAGTATATTAGGCATTCACAGAACCTACTTCCAGGATTTTTATTACTTCAAAAAATTCTAAAACACTTGTTAAATCCATATAGATTTTGAACGCCAACTAAAGAATTTCTATTAGTTGAAGAGTTAGAGTATATCTCAAATCTTGTATGCTAAATATTTTTGGTGTAACTAATAACTCAAACTTAGGGTGTATTTTTGTTGGTCAAGGGAATTAATAGTTGGTGTCTACCCAAAACAGATTTTGTAATTTTAGAATTTGATCAAAATTTCAATTTCAAGTATAAGAATTACAACAATATATAGCATCAACCCAATTATGTAGTAAATCTGTGGAGTAAAGTTTAATAAGTAATATATGTTGATCTTTTTAAATTCATTTTGCTGCTGTTGGTCTTCTTTATTACAATTGATAAATTAGAATTATTTAAGTTGTATAATTTTTCCCTGACAATAGTACGCCTAATTATTTTTTATACTTTTTAGGATAAATCATAATGGAAAATATAGAATCACCCTCTACTCATGGTAAGTTCAATCCAGCATGGAATTATTTTTCTTCCCCTCAAGCATTTGATGGGAATGTCCAATATAACTGTATGTTTTGAGGTAGAATATTTAAAGAGGGGAGGAATTTTCATAATGAAAGAACATATTGCTGGTATTAAGGGTAATATTGCTTCTTGCAAAAAAAGTACCACTTGATGTGCGTGATATGATTGGAAAATATTTGCAGCAACAAATAAAAAAAAGAAAATAAAGAGGCCTATGATATATCTTTTGAAATGATGAAACACCATAAGCAGTAGATAAAGGAAAAAGACAAGCTATTATTAACATAGATTCTTATTTTTCTCCTATAACTACTCCTGGTTCTCAACCCATTCTAAAAGGTTTTATGGTTGATAAAGTGCCATATTTTCAAGAAACAATTAATGCTACAATAATAATAGGTCCACGATTTAAGGTGTCATTTTATTATGAACTGCATGTGCCTCTGCTTCAAAATTTAAAAAAGGAATGTCAGTTAATTGTGAATATATATAAATCTAGCTAAGAATCAACAGGATGCACTATTATGACAGACGGGTAGACTGATCAAAGACAAAGAACCTTGATTAATTTCTTAGCTTATTGTAATATTGAAACAACTTTTATCAAGTTTGTTGATGCTTATGATATGGTAAAAAGTGCTAATACTTTATCTGAATTATTCTCTGAATTATATACCAGTTTTATAGCGGTTCACTATCAATTGAACCTCTAAACCTTAAATCTTTCCTTCGACCTGTTCGATGTCTAGTCCAATTTTTAAAACATTAATTCTAACCCTAAATCCAAGAATTAATGAATTTCAAGTTAATTTCTTATTTTTATAATTTTGAGCTGAATCTAGCTTATTTATAACCTGTTGAGCTCAAGGCCCAAATATTTGTGTGATTAAAGGTTATACACTTGTAATTATTTTATGTTATTATGTCATTCATTTATTAATTTAAGGATAAAAGGCATCAACCTTGTTTGTGGATTTATTAATTCTATTAAAATTTTCTATGCGTTAAAATCTCGTGAAAAGCTCTTATATTTTGTGAAAAAGTCCAAAATCAAAATTCCATAAAGTTTCACCGTTATATTTTGTTGACTTGGCATTTTTGGATGTATGCACAGTTACGTCATAGCAGGTGATATAAAAAAAGAAACCAGAAAGGCGGTATGTTTTGAAAAGATTAATTTATTATCATATTTACATATTATTTCTTATACTAAAATATAATAGTATTTATTGTTTAAATTTATTTCACTAAAAATAAAATATTTATTGTATTAAATTTTAATAGTTTATTATTAGTTTAATATGAGAGTAAATTAAGTCTTTTATTAAATATTATTACATAATAGAATAAAATTTAAATGAAAGACCCTAAATTACTATCATTTTAAACTGATTAATGTATTATTAATTATTAATAAAATATAATAAATTAATGCATCATCAATTACTAAAAAAAGATAAGTTAATATGTTATTAATTACTAAAAATGAAATAACATTATATATTACGTAATGAGGTATAAGTAAAGAGTAAGGAGGTGTAAATTTGATGCATTAATAAATTATTTTAAAAAATTTATAATTTTATTTATTAATATTTGAAAATAATCATATTAATTATAAATTATAAATTATTTTAATCTTATTATATAATAAATAAAATTAACAACCTAATTTATCATCATATTAAATTAACAAAAATATTATTAAAAATCAATAAATATAATATAATATTAATTTTATTTAACTAAATTGATATTACATACAAAGTATTATTATATATTTAACATGACTAATGATATATAAATATGATAAATCAACAAAACAATATGTCATGTGATTTTCTTTCCAAATCACTTATATTAGTGTCTCTTATTTGAATTTGGATTTTCATCGAAAGCAACTTCTTTATTATGTAAGGATAAGGCTATGTATTATCGGACTTTTTTAAACATCGCGCTTTAGTGAGATATCAACCAGGTGTTGATGATGAAGATACTCGTTAGGGATGCATTTTGTTTTTTTAATGTTTTATCTTAAATTAGAACTATTTAACCTATTAGGTTAATTTTCACAAGTTTTTTATACCATTTAGACATTTTGGGATTCCTTTTAAATAATAAACTTTCAGGCCTAATTTTCTTTTCTTTAAATAACTTAAATTCGAAAAATTTTTGGTGTAACAATGCTAAATTCAGTTTTTTTAGTTAAATAATTAAATATATTTAAAAAATCCTTTCTAAAAATATAGTCTTTAGGATTGTTCTATCATTTCAAATAAATATCTTTATATTAATCCCTTTAATTCCTTCAAGAATGTCATCTGATTTCTTTCATCACCATTAATTTGCACTTTTATACGAAACAAACCCATCTTTTTTAGAATAAAGTTCAAAATTATTTGCATTAAGTTTCTTAGAAACAATTTAGATATTTTAAGTATTTTATTTTAAACTTTAAATAAATTACAAATTTGTAAGCATTCATATTTTTCAATGCGTGGATACTACTCTTGGTAATTCATTTTTTAAAACTCTAAGTAAAATAAAAAATTCAAAAATTAAATTATATTTTTTATTTTCTTTATTTAATTGGATTTTATTCACTTCATAGTCAAGTTAATTTAATTTTTGAAAGTTCTAAAATTTCTTTAAAAATTTAAAAATAAGTAATTACATAAGTAAATAAAATAAATGTTTAATATCATAAAATAAAAATTGATTAGCACAACCCATATATTAAGAGATCATGTCGTCTCTTTAATTTCTTTCCGTCCTATTTATTAAATGGATAAAAGTTTCTTTATGTACTATTTATCATATGGATACAATTTCATAAAACTAAATAGAACTAAAGATCTATCTTCATATTTTAAATACATCAATGATCTAAATGTATTAAAATCATAGACTTTTAGGTGACGGTTGAATTGATATAGTGAAAAATTATAAGATCAAAAGGTCTTGTGTTTAAATTTCCCTATTTATACTCTCTGAATTAAACATGTGATATAGGATTTGTTTAGTACAAACTACTTAGTAGGTATAATTTATAAACTATGTCAATCTAAAATTTTACTTAGTATGTATATAAAGAATAACAATTTTAAATTTCTATATTCTAAAGAAAAACAAAGTAATAAAACCATCTCTGAAAATGATTCTTTTCAAGATATTAATTAGCGCATATGGGAATGTTGCCAATGTAAGGTCTCTCTCTCTCTCTCTCTCGCTCTCTTGAACTGTAGGGCTCATTGATAGGTCTCTCTCTATTATTTTTTTCTCATGGTGTCAGCTATGGCTAAGCTGGTGTAAAAGCAACACAGCACTGAGATCAAGTGGACCCAGTTGATCAACAGTGTACTGATCACTGTATGAAATTCTCTTCTGCTCTTGGCCTCCTAGGCTCCTCTCATCTTATATCCACGTCATCGTCTCCGCACTACTGATTTACTGATACAACTAACGACAACACAGAAAAGAAAAACCTGGAATTTTTCAACTGCATTACTAATAAAATGACAAAAGTGTTTTAGAAGTTTTCTTGTCCTTATACTGTAAACCAGACATCAGATCATTGACGTGTACTTTTGCATGCCGTGTAATGCCAAGTATCAATGCAAATATCCTTCACTGCATCGAAGCCCGAGATACGTATCGCTTACGTGCCGCCTTCCCTTCCAAATCTTTTGCCATGTCAAACGTTGGTACGTAATCTCATAACAAGGTCGTAACGTCACCATCTCATTGCCTACTTTTACCTATATAAGCACGTATCCTTTAATATTAGCTGGTCAAATGAGTAAGATATCAATAATAACAACTTACCGAAACTTTTTTAAAATAAGTAAGATTACGTAATTTTATCCTTAGTATAAAAAGGCATAGATCCATATAAAAAGTTACATATATATTCATACACATATTAAAATAATAAATAATGATAAAAATGATAAAATAAACATAAAAGATGATTATAATACTAATAAAATAGAAATATAAAAATAAGTAATACATTAAATATAGAAAACGGTAAATAATAAAAATAAAACAAGTAAATAAATACATAAATAAGAAAAAAAGACAATATAATAACTAAATCAAACAATTCATTTCTAGAAAACACTTAGGCTGAGTAATTATAAGAAACTACTGAGGTTAAGTGATGATATGTCTAAGTGAAATAAATGAGATGAAAATACTACATATTAAATGTTTAGGTTAAATATAAGATAGAAGACCCAAAAAAAAGTTTAAAAGCCTTATGAGAATGATAAGAATATCCCTAAATGAGATCATTTATTTGGACATTAATATGCTAAAATTTTTTATTAAAGGTCTTGTTTTCGATAAGTTTCAACATGATTATATTATTATTAATCACTTCTCCCTAATTATTCTTTGAACTTCTTTTCTTCTTTCTCTTACAGTTTTTAAATACAATCTTCTTATATTCTCTCATAATGCATATCCCTTGTTATTCTATTAAAAATTTATCATGTGAAAATTTTCTACTTACTAATCTAATATTATTTGTAAATTATAGCACTATAAATCCCAAGAGTTTTATCATGCATAGTTACTTCAATTATGCAATCAATTACGTTTTTTATGTTTACATGGTTCACGTAATAGTGGGAACTTCATTGTATAGATCAATGCCTAATAGAAGCTTAAGTCTATTAGAAAATGTGGTAAAGGTTAAATTTCAAAAGAAATTCCAAAGGTTAGAAATGATATATTAGGCTTTGTGACATTGATATAAAATATTACTTAATATGTAGATGACGAATATGACAAACAAGTGCACCAGGGGCGCAGAATGACTGCGAGGAAGAGAAAGTGAGGGAAGCAGTGACATCAGGTGGCCATTGAGAAATGAAACCATAAAGAGGATGAGAGAACGTTTGCATATTCCATGCAATCAACTTCTCCATATATAGATGCCTTTGGAACGGAAATTAACCACTGAGTGACGTAGGATTCTGACACTGAGAGGAAATAAAGCATGCCCTGAGGCGTGTGTTAGGGATTTCGAGAGAACCCAAAATTGGTCTCCACTCCTCCACCACACCCCCACTGTCTTCGTGTGTTGCGGCAGAGAAGACTAAGAAGATGAGGTCATGGATGTGGCATTGCATCAAACAGAATTGCAGAGCCAGGAGGGTCTTCGTCTTGGTTTTGTAGTAGCTGTCAAATCTTCTCTCTGTTTTTGTGACCCCCATCGTACAATAGGCTCTGGTTACGGAAGAGCGTCAGAGCCCCATCATTGTCTCAATTATCACACCTCAAGAGAAACTAAGAAACAACAGTGCTGAGCTCATTCTTATAATACTATCCATGTGTGTGTAATGGTACTATTACTGGTATTCATTTACTACTGTTGCAACTATAGAAGCAAACAAAATTACAATTGAGTTGAGTGTGACAATACTTTATATTCGTATATCAGAGACCAAACGAATTTGATGCCTTTGGAAAGACGCCAATCCATCTATTTATGTGTATGATATGCTATGGAAGCAAAATGTAAAAAAATTTGTCCTGTTCTTTTTTTGTCAGACGCCAACGGTGAAACAAACTCTACCTAAATTACTTCTTTTTCACCCAAAAGGTTAGTTTACCAGTAGAATCCTTCATGCAATTTAAAACCTTCCAAAAATGTGGCCCATCATCAATTGAATATCTGACTCCTTGTGTTATTTAGCTATAGGCCAAATCAGTGTTTTCCTATCACTTGTTATTTAGTGCTTATAGACAATCTCACAACTAATTTTAGTAACAGATTTTCTCCAACAATCATGAAGACTTACGAGGTGAGCAACTCAACAATCGAGATGAGTTAACAAGATAATACTATTAATTGGCCTGTCAAAAATTTTAATCCTCCATCTTTGTAGTCTTTTGCTATTGATAAATTTTTAGTATTAATATATATAAATATCATAAATTTAATCATCACCATTTTGAATATTATACTAAGTTGCATAACAACAAAGAAAAAGTACAAATTTCGAATTTTGTGGAAAATGAAGATGAAGCTTTATATCAATGCTTTGTCATATAAGAAAAGAAAAAAGCAAGAACATATGGTATCTTCTCACTAGTTACAACAATCATATCTGTGGAGATAATTTAGTTTTTTAATCCTAGACGAATCATTCTAAATTATCTCTTAAGGGGAAATGATAAGTAGTAATTTAAACCAAAAAGAATTAAACTCAAATAATTTATGATATTCCTTTTATTCCATATTTAAAAATCAATAGCTTAAGCATTGCTCAATTGTAAGAGAAGGGTTATAAGATTTCTAACAAAGATGCAGTTTGTATAATTGGAGATGCAACTTGAACTGGATATAATGAGTGCAAACATAATGTTTTATCTTTATCTGGATAATATCAATGAATTATGCTTCTCAACAAAATTAAAGGAGGTGGCTTAGTTATAACATTTTCATTATGACCATTTGAATTTTGGTGGCCTAAGGACCCTTTAAGAGAAAAGTATGGTTGTTAGTCTTCCAAAATTTTTAAGTCCCTTAAAAGTTTGCTAGGAATATGGTCTTAACAAACAACATTGGGATCCATTTTCAAAAGAAAAATGTTGTCAAGCAAAAAAGTTAATGGATTGGCGATTGTACACTTTGATATTTTTCAAACTAATTATTCATATTTTCGATGGAAGTAAATGATAAATTATTATTTTTATTAATGATTTGAGTCAAAGCACCTAGATTTACTTTTTATAGAAGAAGTCTAAAGTTTTAATAGTTTTCAAAAGTCATAAAAGTCAAAGCTGAGAAAGTATAGGTCCAATATAAGTGTAGAAAACATATCATAGAGAGGAGTCTACTATTATTTTTTGTGAGGTGAATGGTATCTAAGGACAATTAATATTCACAAAAAATTGGTTTGTGAGAGAACTAACCCAACAATCATAAAATTGAGAGAAGTATTTTATTAAGGAGCAATGTACCAAAGACCTTTTGGTACCAGACCATAAATTGTAGTTTCTATGTTTTGCACAAAAGTACAACTTTAGAAATTAAAATATGACCTTAAAAGAAAAATGGAAGAAGACTAGATATAAGATATTTGAGAATTTTCAAGTATATTGCCTATGTCCACATACCAAATGAGAACAAAAAATGAGTTTGATGAAAAAGGAAAAATTACACTTTTCTAGGTATTATTGATCATTCAAAAGCCCAGAAGTTGTATTTCTAATACTAAGAAAGTTTTGATTAGCCAAGATAACACATTTTTTATGATAAAGCATGTTGGACCCCGATTCCAGAGCCCAACATTCGGAGTGATCATAGGTGAGCATATTATCCTATAGGGTTATTTCAAAGAAACCCTCATTAGCCAACTTCTCACAAAGGTGGCGTGCCCACACTAGTCAATCATCAAAAAGAACTCACTTTTCCTATTTCTGAACAGATTTTTGGGAAAACTCAATTTGGAATTTCAATTGGACTTCATCAAAAAATTTG
>JAOSBN010000008.1:21486664-21527238 GCA_027563595.1 Erythroxylum suave | reverse complement strand
AACTGACTTGAGCGTCGGAGAGGCTTCCCGGGAATCCATTCCCGGCGTGTCTTATTGTTTTGCAGGTATATCCATTGTCGCGACTGACTGACACATGGATCACAGTGGCGTAGCCCAGTTCCAACCAAATCTGACGGAACCACCCACCATTGTAATATTATTGGCTTCAACTCCATCCCTGAATAGCTCCCAATTTCGCCCCTTCCAAAAGAGCCAACAAGTGGTACCAAAAAGCAACACCCATCCTGGTCTCCATGAGCACAATCGTTGGATAGGTTCTAGGTAAGCCACTAGTCTAGACTTGCGTTGAAGAAGTCTTCCCAGTTGTATTAAAAACAATAACAAAATTACGTATTTCATTGTTGATTCTCTTTAAATAATCAATTAGAGTATATTTTTAGAAGATTCTCATGGTTTGACTCTAATCCAAAAGTACCTTTAAAAGACGACGATTATCCAATCTAAATAATGGCCTTGTTATGTTCATGTTCCCAGACGACTTTAATACCTTAGGTTATGAAAAGCAAACAAAATCAGTAAATGATTATGATTTGATTAACAATGACTGCTAACTTTTTACATGTTTTATACTTATTATTTTTATTTCAAATCTAGTTAAGAATATGTTTTCTTTCTCTAAAAAATGAAATCTGAGACAAAAAAAGGTTTATTCTTTTGTAGTTTTCTTTCTTTAAGTTGTTTATCAATAGATTGATTAGTAGGTTAACCAATTTCAAAGAATACCATAATTTGTAATTTTTCTTGCGATTAGGGCAATATTAATTAGAGAGGCTTTTGGCTCCACTTCTGTTTGTCTATTGTAGTTTTCATTTTTTTTCTATATTTTTCAAATAAAAACAAAAAAATATGCGATTATTAATGTTAATATAGTTATATTTTTATCACTAATAATAATTGCATAATAGATCAAAATTAAATATAAATTCTTTCTAATTAAACAAATTTATTTTAATCTCTTGTATAATATTAATTAACAAATTATTAATACAATCATTTTATTTATAAATTGATATTTATTTTAAATATATTTAAATTTTTAAAATTCAATTTTATTTGAAATTTAAATATCTTGAAGATAATTTAAATTTAATTATATTTATTAATAAATATCAAATTAAATTTATTTAATTCAATTACAAAAATTAAATAAGTTGTTAAATCATTCATAATTATTATAAATAATTTAATAATATATATTTTGTTGTTTGTAAATCAAATTATGGAAAAAATAGAAACAAAAAATAAAAATAAGGGTTTTTATAATTTTTGAAAATCCAAAGAAATCAAAATCAAAATCAAAACTTCAAACACAAATTTTTTAACTAAATTTAAAAACAGAAATAAAAATATACTTGAATTTCACTGACTTCTTTGGACCATGTTTGGGTGTTGCGCTTTGATCATTGGGGTCAATATTAATTTATTGGATTCTTTTAAAACAATTTGAATGTGCTTAAAATCATTAATACCCATCATTTTCCAAAAAGGATTTTTTAACCTTAAACTTTCGAAACTCCCAAAATTCATCTGATCAGGCTTATCTTCAATCCATTTTAGTATCATTAAAATCTAATACCTATTCCAGGTATTTTTCAACTTTTTAGGTTTGGGTCCCTAAAATCACTATTCAAGTGAAAATACTATTCACTGGAATTCACCAATCATCCAAAAATACTGTTCACCAAAATCATTTAGATTTCATTCAAAAGTGTCACCTATATCATTAAAGCACATTTTAGGACTTTTAAAGCTCGTTTAGACTCATTCTATTGCATTCAAAACCATCTCCATCCTATCCGTGATCTCTGTCATAACCCCAATAATACATTTAAATGCTTAAATTACTCTAATATACCACAAATAGATCATACTTTATAAAATGCATGTACAATATAATTATCAAACTAGGATATTACATAATTTATTACATTTTAATAATTTAATTTTATTATTTACTAGGACTCTTAATAGAACAAGTAGTTCAATAGATCAAATTTGTATTGATAATATCAATCTTTTGGTAGATGGTAGAGACTTGAAAAATAATCTTGGATGAGCAAACATTGAAACGTCATTTGGTATAATGAATTTGAATGATAGTGATGATAAGGTTCTTATCAATGACGAAGATGTTGTACCAAATGAGAATTGTGGTCAATGCAGTTATAGCGGGTGTCCCCCTAGACGATTGGATGAAGTTCCAAGTTTTTATTTCTCCTCTTCTTTTAATTTTACTTGTATTTGATGTATATATTAAAATCCGTATATGTAATGCAATTGTAAATGCTTTTAGGTTTCTCTTCTAGTTGACTGTTTCCTCATCGTGAACTCTTGTTGTTAAGGAGTTAAGTATAATTATTATTCTTTTTATTTGATGTTTTGATGTAATTATTATTTATTAAATGATTAAATTGTAATATTTTAAATATTTTGTATTATTCTTAGTTTTATATTTGTATGATAATTAAATGATCTTTTTCCATATTCATTGTGGTTATTATTTGTATATGAAATATTTGAAAATTAATGTTGATAAAAATAAATAAATAATTGTTATTTTAAAATTTTATTATCATAAAGTATATAGTATAATATACTAACAAACTATTTTGCAATTTTTAAAAAATTAGGGACTATTTCATAAATTTAAAAAATTTCTTGAAACAGTACGTAGGTATTGACCGGTATCAATATAATACTATACTAGCACCCAATCTATACCAATACCAGTATAGTATTCATAACATTGTCATAAGTAACTGTCTAATGCATGTAGGGCTCTTTATGTAATTGTTTTCTTTAGTTATTGTGGTAAGAACTGAAGACTAAAGACATGTTAAGTCAAATTTGTACTTTAAACCTTAATGTTTATAACTGAATATAACATAAAACTATCATTTTGAAGCGTTAAAATTGAATCACAACATTTTTAAAACGTTTAAAATAGACATAAATTTTGACGAGGTTAACTTCTTGTCAGTTAAATGTCATGTCAATATTATTTCTATATTTTTTAAATAACAAATGGGCCCTATTGCCATATAATTATTTTTTAAAATTAATCAGAAAGTAAGTCCAATAGACACATAACGGGAGGCCACTTGTACTTATTTCAAACTCTGAGTCTCACTTTTCACATGAAAATGAGACTTATATTTATATATTTTAGACAGTGAGTCATATATGTTACGTGGCATTAGAACCCATTTTTATTTAAAAAATAAAAATAAAAATACGTCAGCATTAACATAGTGTTTAACTGATAAGAAGCTAATGTAACATCCCGTTACCCATGTTGAGGTTAGAATAGTAAATATGAGAGATTATTAAGCAATTAAAAAGTGAATTTCATGCTCATGCATAATATGACATGCACATACACGTGAATATTGAATTTTTGCACATGAAAATAATTGTGCATGCATTCATTGACAATTTTTGGGCATAATTGATTGTTATATGTGAAAGGTGATTTTTATTGAGAATTGTGATTTTTGTGTGTTGAAAACTTATTTGGAGAGTGTATTTAATGATTTAGAATTTTTGGTGAATTTTAGGAAAATTTTTGAAATTTTGGGAAATTTTTGGACTAGGAAAAATGTCAGGTGGTAGGACAATTGATAAATAGCAGTAGAATTAAGAGTCAAATGGAAATGAAAATTTTTATAAATGACATTTGGGTTTAATGATATATCTCATTGAAATTTGAAGACAATTGGAGTAGAAATTAGAGCTGATTGGACAAATTAAATGAGAGAACCTAAGTGAACCTATAAGGAGTTGACAAGTGGCAAGTGATAAATGTCACTCGCCAAGCCATGTCTTAAAACCCATGATTGCTTTATTAATTGGAAGACCATTTAATTGCTTTGTATCTTGTTTCTTCTTCTCTTCTTTTCGTTAATCACTCTTCATCTTCTTCATTTTGTTCTCATCTCCACAAAACTCTCTTCATCTCTACATCAAAGTGAACCTTGTTCTTTTCTTTCATTTGCTACTCTCATCTTGCTCTCTTCTTCATTTCTCACTAAATACCCAACCTCCCAACCTCCATGATGATGTACGTGAGTGACATGGGAAGTTAGGGCTTCTTGTTGTGTTTGAAGACATTGAAGAGAAATCAAGTAGCTTCTTAATCTTCATGGTTTTGCCAAATGAAGCATTTATAATGATAGTTTAGTGCTTAATGATCATGATAGAGGAGTTGAGATTTGTGTAACATTGATGTTCCATTAAATAGATGTATTTTATGTTTTAATGTATTAATGGTATTTATGAGTTGTTTTAAGGAAGGATTGAGAGACTAAATGGTGATGAAGAGGGTGCTGGAAAATGGTAGTTATAACATTTCCACTAACTAAGCTTCAGTCTTTTAGCCATAACTTGTTCTGTGGCTAACCAAATGAAAAGATTCTTGATCTGTATTAAGTTAGAGACATATTGCTACATTTTTCATGAAGACATCAAATTCAAATTCTGTCTTTAAGAGTTTCAAATTTTGACTTGAAGTTGAGTCCTGGGTGTAGGAAAAAGTGCAGAAATATTGGATACATAATATGTTTTTGTACTGTTTTCATGATGAATTAGTGTGAATCTCCTTGGGTGCTTTTGTAATGAAATAAAATGAGTCTAGATCTAAAGAAAGGGATTAATTTGGTATCTTGAGATGAGAAGAATTAAGGTGATAGTTAGAAGTGAAATAAAAATGGAAATGAAGTTGAATATGTATAGGAAGTTGATGATGAATGTGTATATATGTGTATATTCTGTTATTTGTGGTCATGATCAATCATGGACTATAATTTGTTCATGGATGATATGGAGTTGAAATGGAGTTTATAATGAAGAGTAATGAAGTAGGAAAAGTGATCTTTGTATAAGTTGTGTTAGGTGTAAAATCTGGAAAATTGGAAGATGGGTGCTGGAAAATGTAGCAATGTTCACTGATTATGCTTCTGTGTTTTACACATAACTTGTTCTGTAATTATCCAAATGGTGATTCTTGATTTGGAGTAAACTAGATACATAGGGATACAAATTTTACGAAGAAATGTATTTTTAATTCTGTCTCTAATAATTTCAAAACCTGGATTGAAATTGAGCCTTGGCTTAGGCTATAACACTACCCAAGACAGAAATCGTATCCTACAATTATCGAATAAACTGTATTGATAGATGCCGAATTAGACAAAGCTTTCTTCACAAAAGTTGTAGTTTATTCTCTTATATTTCAAATTATATAATGTTCATAATTTTTGAATGTGGAAATTGAGAGATATGAGTTGTACGATTTGATAGCATGATCATGTATAAGCTAAAGTTTCAAATGTGCTCAGTCTGTAGTATTTTGAGCATAACTCACAGAATAATGAACCAAAATTGAATGATCTTAGTGTCAGTAGAAACTTAAGAGATAGGAGAAAAATTTTATAGAAGAAAGTATCCTCAAATTACTTCACTTTCTTGGTCAAAAAGAACATGGATTGTTGACCCGAAAGTTGTTATAGGAAAAATCTGAATTGACCAAGGAATTTTGAATTTTATGGTTTTATTAAAGTACATACTTATGTGAATTTGGATATATGAATGTTTGCATGACAAGAATAATAGAGCAATACCCGGGATTGTTATGAACCTGCATTGTGCATACTTCATATACATACATGCGCATTAATAAACACTTATAATTGTGCCAAATTGTGATATGTGTATATTGTGAGATATAGAGGAGCAACTGGAACGTCAACATCCAGACGTTGCTGGAACTTCCAGGCGTTAGCTTTGGGAACAACCTGTGAGTAACCTAGACGGTCTCACTCAATTAATTATTTGTGTTAGATTATGTTTGAATTAACTTATGAATGTGAAATTGATTGTGATGATTCCAGACAATTGATTATCCGAGAAGTTCTATATTTGGGATTGTATTAGAAGTGCTACTTAAATGTGAATATGACTGACTATTTGTTCTCACCTTCAATGTTAAATGCCGGACTAAAATTTCGATGACAAATGTGAATAAGAAAGGGAGTGAATGTGACTGAATAAGTAATCGTTGACTATGCATGATGCATTTCATTACATAAATGTATGAAAGATAAAGGCTATTATGACCGGAGTCGCCAGTAAAAAAGCTTAAAGCTCAGAAAGTGAGAAGGGCCTTTGGCTTAGTTGTGCATGTACTCGGTATCCATCAAAGGATATGGGACATTAATGGATACAACTTGGTATCTATAAAGGGATATGAGCTAAAAAAAGGTACTTGGTCACAGCAAAGTAACAAATGAAATTGAGTCATGTGCATTGCATTTATATTTGATATGTGTATTTTACATGAATGAAATTACCATTTTGATTGTTTTGAAAGTGAAAGGTGATATTTTATGAATATGCAAAGATGTGAAAAATATGTTTCTTGTATTGATGTGTTGTATGAATTGAGTGAACCATCGATGATGGTTACCTCATTGAGTTCACAAAACCCACCAAAATTGCAACATTGACTTTTCAGGATCGAGATGTGACTTTAGCTACTGAGAGATGCTACAAGTAGTGTAAACTTGTACTTTTTGGAAAAAGAAGAAATGGTTCAAAGGTTGGTCAGCTAGGGTTGGAAAGATTAGACTTTTTGTGTAATTTTCCTTTTTCGTGTAGCGTATTTTGTATTAAGCTATGATGATGTTCATGTGTGGATGTTTGAAAGATACATTGTATAACATTCGGTTTTGTGGATGAAATGAGGAAAAAAATTTGGTTTTAAGATATTGTGACTTTCTTATGATGTCTTATAAGAAAATTAAGAATGATGATGCCATGCTAAGTGAATGTTGTGATTGAATGTAATGCACTATTATCATAGGTTATGTACTGGAATGTCCTTAGGATGTTTTGGTATGTACCCCATGGTAGCGGGGTGCTACAGTTAATCCGTTAAATTTTCCATTTTCACTTATGTGCATAAAAAGGTGTGAAATTGTTCATATCACAAAAATCTATTAGAATTTAATCTTCAGTAAACAAAAATATGCTTACTTGAGTAATAGAGGTTAAATAAGAAGAAACAAAAGCCTCGACTTTCTAGAATCTGACATCATATTCAAATAATCACAATTCTTAAAAAAAAGTTGAAGAAGGAAATCTATGAGCCAATCAGATGAGATCATCCACAATTTGTTTTCCTTTCACGTTGGTTCCATATAGCATCAGTACAAATTATTGATGAGGAATTTCATCATAAAATGTTGTAGAGACATAATTGATTTCACTTATCTTAATAGCTGATGAACAATTTCACAGGGATTAAAATAAGAGAAAGGTTCATGGTTCTACAATGCTCTCGAAACCACTTTCGCAATAGGTTAGACAAAAGTCCTTGAGTACATTTATCTAATTCACTGAAAATTTAGGAGATAAGGAAAAGCTAATGATTATGTAGCTCATTGATTGTAGTGTTTTGCATGAGGTTTTAGGGTTTAATTTGTTATGCATTTAGTGTTAAAGTGAGTGTGGAGTATGCATTTAGAGCTTAATTAGGTTAGTTTGTGCAGTTAAGTATTTTTATGGGTTAGTTGAAATTCTTGAGCTTAAATTGTATATTTTGAGATACCTTGATGTGTATGCTAGTGTTGCAGGGCAAATAGGGAAGAACAGTGAAGATTTAAAGACTTTCGAGCTAAATGAAATAGGCCATGATCGTGCATATAGGCCACGGTCATGATAAAGAAGGAAGAGAAAGAAGCAACCAGGCCATGATCTTACACTCTGGGCCATGATCATGACAGAGAGCTACAAGTCAGGCCACGATCGTGCATATCAAGCCATGCTCATGACAGAAAGGGTAAAGCACCATCCATGATCGTGACATACAGGACTATGATCATGCCCTGCATCGGGCTGATGAAAAAACTCAAATTTTGGATTATTTGTCTACCGTTTTGACCCCGAGTTTGACCTAGGGCTGCTAGAGAATAAACAAAACAATCCCTAGCAACTGTCAGGAGAGATTAGAGCACTAAGAGACTTAAGCAAAAAGGGGAGATTCTACAATTATCCAAGAGCGATCTAGAGAGAGATTGAGTGATTGAGTGATTGAGGAAGGAGACGAAAGAAGAGAGGCACGGAGATATGCTTGACACAACGAACTTTTCGGAACAAGTGGTTTCTCGTAGTTACGACCACCCATTCCGATAGTACTTTTGATTTTTATTTCAAATTTCATTGATGTATGAGATTTAAGGATTTATTGGAATACTTGTTGTTGAGTGTTGATTTTTTGTCTAAACTCACTTTTGTGGTGTTTTATTCTTGAGATTAATAAAGTTTATTTGATTATGTTTATTCAATTTAATTGTGATTCAATTCGATTCTTCATAACTCGACAACAAACTGAGAGAGTGAGTTGAGTGAAAATCATCAATTTAGGCTAACGAGAGTTAGTAGATCGATAGGTAGAGAGTTGAATCAAACTGGTGGAGTCATGTAACGAGAGATTGAATATAAATTCCCAGTAGGTTAATAGACAACTTATAACTAATTTAGGTTTTGGGTCGATCGTAAATCGAGAGATTGCGATTCCATAATTTAAATTAGGGATTATAAATTAGGGTTAAGAATTATAACTTGAGAGAGTAATTCACCCTAGGATCATCTAGTCCCATTAAGTTGGAATTTACATAATTGAATAGATTTTCTTTAATTTCAAATAAATTCCCTCTTTCTCTCATTTGGTCATTTCTAGGTAGATTGTCGGATTAATTGTGTGATTTGTTATTTTGTTTATTCTTTGATGCTTTAATTTCTCATATTTGATTCTTGATTAATTTAATTTCTACACTAGTTAATTAATTAGGTATTGTGAACTTAGTTGCTTTAGATTTTAGGAGTAATTCTGTTCCTCGTGGGATTTACTCCTTGTGGGATCGACGCCTTAGGTACTACGCGAACGAATCATGCACCTGTGGCAATTACCAAGATTATAGATAGTAAAACTTAGGGCGTGTAACCTTAAGCGAACAAGTTTTTGGTGCTTGTTTCTAAGGAAGGCAATTTGGTTTTATAGTTTAAAGCATTAGGATAGTTTTCTTTTTTTTTTTTGGTTTCATTAGATTCATATAGAAATTGTCTCTTGTATGAACACAAGAGTCATGAGGGGTTCGATTCGCACAGCAGAGACCTTAAATTTAGATATCACACGTCTAGAACGAACCCTTAGGAAAGACAGGCAAGAAGAAGAAGAAAAGTTCGAGGAAGTTCAAATGGCCGAGGAATTCCAAACAAACATGGATCAAGAAGTCAACCCTGGAAGGTAGCAATAGGGGACACTTATGGATTTTATGAGGCCATGGTTCAATCCAGCGAACCAAGGAGTGGCTAGACTGCCTGTTCAAGCATTTTCCTTTGAAATTAAGCAGGCCCTCCTGAACATACTTAAGTAGGATGTCCAATTTTATGGACTAGCAAATGAAGACTCAAACACTCATATTGTGAGTTTTCACGAGATCTATTACCAGAGTTGGAAGATGTGGTGAGAATCAGGCTGTTTCCTTTTATAAAGATAGAGCGAAGGCTTGGTATCATTCACTGAGCCTTACTAACATTACGACGTGGGAACAGCTAGTACGTGCATTTTTAGATAAATACTTCCTGCTGACAAAGACCACTAGGATAATCAAGGAAATTACAAATTTCCAATAAGGTGACGAGGAATCTATTTATGAAGGCTGGGAGCATTACAAGGACCTGCAAAGGAGATGCCCACACCATAATTTACCCAAGGAATTCTTACTGCAAACATTTTACAGTGGAGTTAACCCATCTACCAAATGCACCATTGATGTAGTGTCAGGAGGATTGTTAATAAGAAAGACGGTCGAGATGGCCAGAAATAGCTGTTTATAGGCAAGTAAGAGAAGTAGGCAACCTACTTCGTTTAGAAAGCAGAAGGTATTTATTGCAATCGCTCAAATGTCAGAGATGCAAGCGAAGATCGACAATCTGATACGGTAACTCAATAATATGAAGGCGTCATCCTTAACTAGGTCAAGGCCGCGCAACTAAAATGTGAGCTATATGACCAGCTGGATCATGATATGGTGGGCTATTACCTAATGAAGGACAACAACTTGGAGCAAGTTCACTATATGGGGGCCCAATTTAGACATGGAGGAGGTAGTAATCCTTACTCCAACACTTATAACCCTGGATGGAAGAATCACCCAAACTTTTCCTAATTGAACAACAACAATAGAGAGCAGTTCAGACCCCAAGGCCAATCAAGCTTCAAACAAGATAAGACAAGCTCGATCGATTCAAAATTAAACAAAATCTTCAACAAGCTTGGGACCCTAGATGATGCACATAAGAAGTTGGAAGATAAGTTTGAGCAAATTACTAAGAGATACGCAACTTCCATTCATAATTTGGAAACCCAAGTGAGCCAACTGACAATTGCTTCTCTAGGAAGAAGTTTGGAAATGTTCCTAGCACTTCAAAAACAAAATCGAAGGAGCAAATAAAGGCTGTCACACTTTGAAGTGGGAAGGAAATTGAACTAACCACAAAAATAAGAGAGGAGCTTGCCCTGTTAGAGAAGAATCAAGAGAAGGAGAGAGAAGTGGATATGAGTGAATATCATCCTTATGTTGCACCTCCACCTTATCAACCCAAGGTGTCATTCCCTCAACGATTACAAAAGAAGAAGCTAGATGAACAATTTGCCAAATTCATTGAAAAATTAAGAACGCTACAAATCAATCTTTCTTTTGTGGTGGCGTTAGAACATATACTAAAATATGTGAAATTTTTTAAGGACATATTATCGAAGAGGCGTACTTAGGAGAATAATCAGACGATAACCCTAACTGGTATATGTAGTTCAATAGTAACCAGTCAATTGCCATCAAAATTGAAAGATCCAGAAAGTTTCACAATATCGTGTGTAGTTGAGGAATTGAAATTCGTGAAGTGTTTGTGTGATCTGGGAGCTAGCATCAATCTTATGCCTTTATCAATATTTAGAAAGTTAGGATTGGGAGAGGTCAAGCGTACCTCAATGTTAATTTAATTAGTAGACCAGTCTACTAAAAGGCTGTTGGGAATAGTGGAAGATGAATTGATGAGAGTGGAAAAGTTCATTATTCCAGTGGATTTTGTGGTTCTGGATTTTGAAGAAGATAAGAAATGCCCATTGATGCTAGGTCGACCTTTTATGAATACAGGAAAGGCCATAATTGATGTTCAAAAAGGTAAATTACACTTCGAATAGGAGAGACCAAGTTGAATTCAATATGAATAAGGCCTGAAAGAATCCAATAACGAGCAGTGCATGAATGTAGGTCGAAATATTGGATCACAAATTGTAAGAACAAATTGAGAGTTGCATTGTAGAAGTGAATTCATTAGAAGTAGAGGATGACAATGAACACCAAAATCCTGACTCTATAGAAGAGGATGAGATAGAGGGGACAAATATTCCAGGACATCAAGACAAATTAGCTCAGACTGAAGCACCCACTCCACCATTTTTAGAGAAGCCTCCGACATTAGATCTTAAGCTTTTACCTGCGCACCTCAGGTATACTTTTCTTGGTAATGGTAAAACTTTACCAATAATAACCTCTAACCAATTGAGTGAAAAGTGGGAAAGTAAGGTGGTAGGGGTTATTAAGAAGTAGATAAAGCTATCAAGTGGTAGATTGCAGACATACAAGGAATAAGTTTGAATGTCTACATGCATTGAATAAATTTGGAGGACGGATGTAAAACAGTATGTGAGAGTCAATGGAGGCTGAATCTTAATACAAAAGAAGTAGTCAAGAAGGAAATCATCAAACTCCTAGATGCAGGGATAATTTATTCCATCCTGATAGTGAATGGGTCAGCTCGGTGCAATGTGTACCTTAAAAGGGAGGAATGACGGTGATAGAGAGTGAAAGTGGAGAAGTAATTTCAACAAGAACAATCACGGGATGGAGAGTATGCATAGACTATTGGAAGCCTAACTTAGTGAGTAAGAAGGATCACTTTCCTCTCCCATTCATAGACTAGATGATAGCAAGGGTAGCTGGCCATTCATTTTATTGTTTCTTGAATGGATACTCAGGCTACAATCAGATTTTCATCTATCTTGATGATCAAGAGAAAACTACTTTTACTTGCCCTTATGGTATGTTTGCATATAAACGGATGCGCTTCAGACTCTGCAATGTTCAAGCCACTTTTTAGAGATGCATCATGTCAATTTTGACGAACATGATAGAAGATATAATGGAGGAATTTATGGATGTTTTTCAGTCTTTGGAGACTCTTTTGACATGCTAATTTGGATAGAGTTCTTCAAAGGTGCGAGGAATCACATCTAGTGTTGAATTGGTAGAAATGCAATTTTATGGTACAAGAAGGGATAGTGCTAGGCCACAAAATCGAAGTCAATAAAGAGAAAATAAAAGTGATAAAGAAGCTTCCATCACCAAGCAATGTAAAAGCGGTGCGAGGATTCTTAGGTCATGTAGGGTTCTACCATCGCTTCATCAAGGACTTTCCACAAATTACAAGAGCTCTAACAAAACTTTTAGTCAAGGATTTACCCTTTATGTTTGATGATAAGTGTATATCTACATTCAATACATTAAAGGAGGCATTAATTTCAGCACCAATTTTATCACCACCAGATTGGACATTGTCGTTTGAAGTGTTGTGTGATGCAAGTGATCAGGCCATAGGTTATGTTTTGGGGCAATAGAAAAACAAAAAGTTACATGCGATCTACTATGCTAGTAAATCTCTTACAGGACCCCAGTTGAATTACACCACTATAGAAAAGGAATTACTCGTAGTAGTGTATCTATGTGATAAGTTTTGACAATACCATTTAAGATCAAAGGAAATTGTATTCACCGACCACGTGACATTGAAATACCTTTTCAACAAGAAAGATACAAAACCTAGATTAATTCAATGGGTGTTACTGACTCGAGCCTTTTTGGTCTTACCCTTGGAGGCTAAATCAAAAATATTTTTAATTCCAAGGAGCAGTATAGAATGCAACCTCGGGTTGTTTCACTTAATCGAAACCAGATTAATAGAACTAAGCTAGCCTATATGTCATGATATGGAAACAAATTTACCAAGGAAGAGGGGGTTTTCAATCTTTGGAAATTTGGACAAAAATAAGCAAATTGTAAGAAAATGTAATGAAAAGTGTGTTTGGATTTTGGGAATAGAAAAACGATAAAATGAAAACAACGATCAAATGATAATAGTATCCTCTTGAAAACGACCTTTTGCTATCATCATTCAAAACCAATTTTTACGGGAGTGAATCACTAAGTTTCATATAGTAAACCTTAAAGAACTATTTAAGTCCAAGGTTTCAATCAATGAACTCCATTTATTAAAACCTTGTTGAATGCTCTTAGTGTGTGCGATGGTAAGCTAATGCAATAACTCATTTGAGATCTAGAATCATCTCCATATCAAACACAACTAGGCAGATAAAAGAAAATTAACCAAATCACAAATAAACATATATGAGACTTCATATATTTGAGCTCCAAGTTCTACATCAACAAATCCCAACAACACATTAAATAGCCAATACTTGATTAAACTCTAATCAAGAATATTTAACTACAAATTACAGATCCTAAACCTAGTAGTTCATAATAATGTAGTTGAACATAGAATGAACTACTCCCCTTTGAAGCCCATTGAACTCTAGTCGTTCCTACATTTTCAAGAGGAAATAGGTGCCTAGCCAAGCATTACTCCAGGAGGAATCACAATCGGGAACCCACTGGAAGCATCTATCGATGGAGGAGTTGACAGTGAAGTGGAGAGGAGTGGATGATGGTAGTGTCCGAAGGTTTTGAGAGAGTGAGAGAGTTTTTTTATACTATGCCTGCTCTTCTTTAGCCTAAAATGGTAGGTTTTTAAAGAAAATGGGTTATGAATCGGGTTGCACAGTGGGTAATTTTTTGAAAATGGTTCGGGTATTCGAAAGCTCGCCTCCACGAACTTTTCCTGAAAGTTTTATTACATTGTTGGACCCTTTCGTCGTGGCAACAAAATAAATCTTCACAAAGTTTTTCTTGGAACTCTTCATTCTTCGCCACGACGAACTTCCTGTTACACTTGTTCACTTGTTGACTTGAATTCAACTCTTTCCTTTACTCTATATCTTCTTCTTGAGTCTCTTCTCCTTAAGTCTCCTACAATGAACAAATGATAGTTCGCACTATCAATTATCTTCAGAAAATTATTTAGTGCAATTAATACTAATTTTTGACAAATTTTACTCTCAAACTACATAAAATAAAGGTAGACACTCAAGAGTCAAATTAAGCATAAAATCTAGAAATAAGAGCCAAGAAGTGTAGTCAAGGTCATGAAAATGTCGCCAATTTATATAATAAACTTGGGCTCAATCAAATTCCCCCACACTTAGACCTTTGTACTCTTGGATAAAGTTTATAAGAGTCATTAATCAAAGCAGACTGAAAGAGTGCTAAGAAAATAAACACTATAAGAATTTAATAAAGAAGATTAAGCAAAAGAGATCTCACTCAAGGCAAGATGTTTGCTCTCATCTCACTTATTTTTGGGATAATTTCACTCTAAAATCTGCTTAGTCCCTTATCTACCATAAGCTTGAGATAGTTCTACTTCTCCACTACAAGAACTATAATTTCGAAAATCAAGAGGGCTTTTCAAGGTTGTAATTCACAGAAGTCTAGATGAAATGGATGGAATAGATGAAAGAAGAAAGAAAAAATATGAGTACATGCTCCATAAGTATGAAATAAATGTCACTGTAAGACAATATTTACACAAACGACAACATAATTTATATTTTTTAGACAGAATATTTTGTTTTCAATTTTTTTCATAGATTGAAAATATTTTCTTTTGAGAATATATATTTTCTTTTCTTTTCTCTCTTTTTTTTACTAAGAATATTTTCTTTTGATTTTTTAAATCAATTTCTTGAGGTAACTAGAAGAGAAAGAGAAAGAAAAATATTGACACCATAAGAAAATGTGTGCATGTAGTCAAAAATATGGCTCAAGGGGCTAGCAATGGATAAGTGTTTATGGAGTTTGTGTTTGGGTCAATAGGGTTTTGAAAGAATGCCTCTATCATGTTAACAAAATTATAGTTCATCAAGCTTTGATTAAGAATTAAGACAAGTTCTAGAGAGATATGAAATTAAGCAGATACACACGACAATGAAAGAATTTAGGCCCAAATATCCTTCCAACAAGGGTACTATCTCAATTAACAATCTCAAGAATTAAAAACATACATTGCTACTTTGTCGACATATGCTCACTTACTTTGTGTTGAAATCATTGAAAATGAAATTAGCTAAAACCGATTATTATTAAAAGAATAAGAGGTATGTTCAAAAACATAGGGACCGCTTTGAAACTTATAAAATCATACAGGAGTGACAAGAATATAATTAGGGAGAATTGTTGAATGAGAGAATGTCGCCACGACGAACTAGTCAGCATGCAAAGCGAAAAGATCAAATTTTTGCATGTTGCTACACCGAAGACTCAAACACCAAGTTTAAAAATTTGACATTATGAACAATTGACAACAAGAATAGCAAATTGACACATTCCCTACACTTAAACATCATATTGTTCCCAATATTGAAAAACAGTAAACACGAATATGCAAGCAAGGGAAAGTGAAAGGGTCATTAGCAACACATCAAAATTGCAAAGAGAATTATATATAAAAATTGTAGTCAACAAGTTTGGACATTACAAAATTGAGCTAAACATCTAAAAACTAAAACTACTCCATCGGGTAATCATCCACAGCATCAGAAGGATCTCCTCCTGATGGGCCAACACTACTAAGCGAGTCAACTTCATCATGAGGGAGCTGGAAGTGCAGGTATTTGGCGAGTAGGCATCCATCCACTGACGATACCATCGATCTCGATCCTGTCGGGTGATGGCCTGAAGTAGGGTGTCTCGGAGGGTGGCCAAGTCTTCAGAAATGCCATCAACTCGACTAGCAAGGGTCTGTAAAGTGATAGGCTCTGGAGGGATCGGAGCTGGAGGATCATCCTCGCTGGGCACTGCAGCGGCATGGTTGATAACAACAATAGGAAGTGGGATGGATGGTGGAGGGGTTTGAATTTTCGGTTGTTTAAAACAGGCGTAACGAAATGGGGGAGCCAGGTCAAAATAGCTGTCATTGTTGAATTTCGGGACATTGTGGGACCAGAATATGTCAGTGATGAGGTGGGGGAAAGTGATGGCGTTGATAAATCCTTGATTGATGCCAGATGGTGCCCTCGGGACAAATGGTGCGAATAACAATGTCCCATAGATAATGATGAATCAACCGGTTATAGTTGCAGCAGAGAATAGGGGGAGGTTATAGTGCTCACAGATGCTTGCTGTGGTGAATGCGGTGGGGGCTTTCACACCACAGAAATTAGGTTCTAAGGTGTTGTGGTGTCAGGCATAAGTGAAAAAATGGCAAACGAATTTATCGTTGCCTTGAGCCCTTAGTTGGACTAATCCTATAAGCTGAGAGTTTACTAATTGATGGACAAAGGGATTGTTACGTGGAGTCAAAGAAAAGGAGCTCTCTCTAATGAACGACCTAGAATCTATCTTTTCGGCTAGGTCAGCAAAATCAGAATCAACGCTATAGGAAGGAGCAGAATTATTAGATGAAACAAATGAACTAGATGAGAAGGTGGGAGAATGACAGGTAGGGTTTTTATTTCGAGGCATGTTCCTTCAGAAAACAAACAAAGAAAAATAAACAAATAGACCGAACAAAATTTACTGAAAGTGAAAACCTATGAAGTTCACCGCGGCAAACTTGATATGTTGCCATGGCGAAGGCTACACCTACCACGTCGCTGCGAAAGAAAAGTCCTTCACCGCAGTGAAAGCTATAGCCTACTACGCTGCGGCAAAAGAGGTAAAGATGCCCTAACTAAATGAAAACAAAGGGGTAAGATGCGTAACAAAGATGAGATACTTATGAAGGAGACGGAGAGATGCGCAAATACAAAGGATGAATGCGAAATGAAATGAGGAGAATGAAGGAAGAGTGATTTGGTGAAGGTGAGTTCGGATTGTAGCGGCGAACTAGAGGGAAGTATGAAGATGAGGAAGGGAATGGTGGGTTAATAAAGAAATGGAGGGGAAATTACGAAGAAGGACAAAGGGAAGATGGAAGAACAGAAGCAAAAGAAGGGTAGAAATGCAATTTCACTCAATGTCCTGCGCATATAGATCTTTCGTTGTGGCGAAGATTCCCTGAAGTAAGCTTGCCGTGGTGAAAGAATTATGTCACTCCATGGAAAACGTTGCTCTTGTCGCCGTGGTGAAGTTTTCCCAAGAGAAAAATGAACAAGACTAATAGGATGTTCAGCTCATTTGTAAAGTCTTAAAGCATTTGAAAACAAAATGAAATTCATCTATTTACACCAATTTCCTCAATCATATAAGATAGGTCATGCATCAAACTAAAACACAGTGAACATAAAAGAGGAGATGAATTATTGAATTAAAATTGTATAAACTGAAAACTAAATCTAGGTCTTACTGAAGTAGTTTCTCCTCCACACTTATTCAATACACTCATGCATCCACAATATCAAATTCAATCACACAGCAGAAGTAGGTGGTAAGTGAAGGAGAAGAAACGACCTAATGCCTACGGTGGATCCTGGATCTCCTAGTGGACGTTGGGCTGATAGCCATACCGTGGTGAGGCAACTTGTCTACTTGCCACTTTGGTGTCAACGTCCATACTCCTCGGTTTATTTAAAACATTAGCGAACAATCCTTCTTCCAAGGAGTCATCAGTGATTGAGTTCAGTTCAGGGTTAGAATAAATGTGCTGGAGTTCAAATTCTGAGCATACATCATCAATAACAACATCAAGCATGTTGACTCTTAGGAGTTAATAATCCTCATGGGGGTGTTTTATAGCCTCATGCATGTTAAAACTCACCTGTTTATCTCCTACCTCTATGGTCATTGTACCTTCTTTCATGCTAATCATGGTACTAGCAGTCCTTAAGAAGGTTCGACCTAAAATCAAGGAAGTATCCTACATAACTTCGAAAGACATATCAAGCACATAAAAATCAGCTGGAAAAACTAAACCTTCAACCTGGATCAAAATATCCTCTATAATTCCCACAGGATGCCTAATAGACCTATCAGCCAATTAGAGAACTACAGATGTGGACTTAAGATTCTTGACTCCCAATGATTGATAAACAGATTTAGGCATAACATTAATGGTTGCTTCTAGATCTAACAAGGCTCCCCCTATGGTAACTTTACCTATAGTACAAAGAATAGTGAAAGATCCAAGATCTTGGCATTTCACAGGAAGTTGAGGTTTAAAAAGAGAAAACACGTTTGAGCTTACTTAAACTCTCTCATTCGGCCTAAACTTCCTTTTATGTGTACATAGGTCTTTGAGGTATTTAGCATAAGTTGGAATACGTTTCACAAGATCAAGCAAAGGAATATTGACTTCCACTTTACCAAACAAGTCAATGGTATCTTTTTCATGCTTAATGTCAATCATTCGTTTGCTTATCAAACAAGAATTGGGAAAAGTAAGGTCTTTGAGATTTATTTCCTTATCATCAGCTTTATTGGCTCCATGCTTGTTTGACTCATCTTGTTCCCTTGCTGTGCCTTATTCATTGTTTCTCTCAAAATTTGTTCCTTTGTCATTCAAAATTATGGACTTCTTTCCAGCCAATAATGCTTTCTCTTTTGCGCTTTCAGAATTCTTCTTTTCCAGCATGGAAGACAACTCATCATATGCAATCTCTTCCTTAACTACTTCCTCATATAATTCATGGCATTTCACGTGGTTCCCACTTTGAAGAGTAATGGCATTCAAACCCTTAGGATTTATAACAGTGTTTGAGGGAATAGTGCCACTACTCTTAGCTTATTGCTCACTCATGTTATTGGATAATTGAGTGAGATAGGAGTTGATATTTTCCATTTTTTTCTCCCATTGCTCCATTATTTTCTCTAAAGCATTGAACCGAGAAGCATTCTTTAATGAGTCTTGCTGAATTAGGCAAGCTACGGCATTAAACTGATTATTGTTAGAAGTCCTTTCCTCCTTCTTAAAGTCATCATATTGTACAACAGTTGGATGGTGTCTTCTTTGGTGGGATGGTCAGGGCTTGCTGATGGTTTGGGAACTGGTTAGTGGTAGTACCAGCTCCTCCCCCTTGTTGAAATCTGTTTGGTGCCCTTCCCTCTTCATTTCTCCAACTGAACCTAGGGTTTTCCTTCCATCCCTCGTTATAGGTGTTGGAGTAAGGGTCCCATTTCTAATTTGTCTGCCCTGGATACACTACAAACACCTCTTCGTATCATCTGGGACAAACATTAAATATGTGCATTACCGACCCATATGTATCAAAACTGGGTACAGTAAGATCCATCGAAGATGTCGGGCGATGCACATTCAGATTTTTCAACTCTGCAGTGATGAAGAATAATTGTGAGGTCACTCTACTCTCCAAAGAGTCAATTTTTGACTCCAAACTCTCCATTCTTTTGGATTGGGCTCTTGTGACTTCCAACTCATGCACTCCTCTGGTTTCCCTGACACTGTACTGTTGATGATTCAAAGCCATCTTCTTGATCAAATCCTATGCCTCCATAGCTATAAGATCAATTAAAGAACCTCCTGATGCCGCATCCAACATACGCTTATCTTGACTTTTCAACCCATCATAAAAATACTGCACTAACTGCTCATCAGGTATCTAATGTTGGGGGCATCTAGGTAATAGATCTTGGAAGCGGTTCCAAAATCGTAAAGGGATTCATCATAATCCTGTCGTGCTATATAGATCTCCTTCCTTATTGATGAAGTTCTAGAGGCTGAAAAATAATTTTTCAAGAATGCTTTCCTCAAATTTGCCCAACTATGGTAAGCATTTGCCACACGTCTCGGAAGACTCATATACCACTCCCTGGCTTTTCCTTCTAGTGATAAATGAAAAACCTTCCATAGTACTTGATCAAGTGAGGCTCCTACTGGCTTTATACTCTGACAAATCATGGACAAAGATTGCAAGTGCATGTAGGGATCCTCTCCTGTCAATCCATGAAATTTAAGAAGAGAGTTAATGAGTAATCCTTTAACTTCAAAATTAAGATCAAAATTAGGACAAGCAACAATAAATGGATCATAATTAACATAAAAAATAGTTGCTTCCCTAATGGTTCTCCTACGTTGATTCCCGTTATTCACTCCAACCCGTTCATATTCCCCATTACCTCCATTATCACCATTCCTAGGTTAGTTAACATGAAAGTTAAGGTTTTGTAGAAAGTCTGGGTTCTCTGCCATGATCACTCTATCTATCGACTCACTCCCACTCCTTAGCTGACTAGACTCTTTTTCTCTTCTTTCCTTCCTAATCTTTCACAAACATCTCTTAATTTCAGGATAAAAAGGTAGGAGTTTGACTTTCTTGGGCATGCACGGAAACAATTCAAATGGGACTAAAATGAAATAAAAAGTAACAAAATTTCTTGCAAGAACACAAAGTCAAATAAAAAGGCAAAATGTAAAGGATGTAAGTGTGTGGTGTATGAAAGTGTGTATAACAATAAAGTGTGCAAGTAAAGTATGTATGTATTAAAAGCAACAAAGAAATTTTTAAAACTATGCTGTGTAAAATTGCTAAGTATGTAGCATGCAAAAAGTTTGGTATGAAAGAAGTGTAATCCTATACTATCGACAAGTGTGACTCTAAACTCTCTAAGATGCAATCTAAACTAAGGTTCCTCACCTCACTTAGCAGCAAAGAAAATGACAACAGCTAACCCAAAGAACTAATTACTTGGTTCCCTGGCAACGGTGCCATTTTGACTTTAGCCTTTTTGTTCTTACCCTTGGAAACAAAATATAAAAAAAATTAATTCCAAGGATTGCAGTATAGAATGCAACCTCGGGTTGTTTCACTTAATCGGAACCAGATTAATGGAACTAACTAGCCTATATGTCATGATATGCAAACAAAATTAGCAAGAAAGAGGGGGTTTTCAATCTTTGGAAATTTGGACAAAAATAAGCGAATTGTAAGAAAATGTAATGAAAAGTGTTTTTGGATTTTGGGAATAAAAAATTGATAAAATGAAATCAATGATCAAATGATAATAGTATCCTCTTGAAAACAAGCTTTGGCTATCATCGTTCAAAACGAATTTTTACGGGAGTGAATCACTAAGTTTCATATGGTAAACCTTAAAGAACTCTTTAAGTTTAAGGTTTCAATCAATGAACTCCATTTATTAGAACCTTGTTGAATGCTCTTAGTGTGTGCAATGGGTAAGCTAATGCAATAAGTCATCTGAAATCTAGAATCATCTCCATATCAAACACAACTAGGCAGATAAAAGAGAATTAACCAAATCATAAATAAACATATATGAGAGTTCATATATTCAAGCTCCAAGTTCTACATCAACAAATCCCAATAACACATTAAATATCCAATACTTGATTAAACACTAATCAAGAATATTCAACTACAAATTACAAATCCTAAACCTAGGAGTTCATAATAATGTAGCTGAACATGGAATGAACTACTCCCTTTTGAAGCCCATTGAACTCTAGTCATTGCTATATTTTCAAGAGGAAAGAGGCGCCTAGCCAAGCATTACTCTAGGAGGAATCAAAATCGGGAACCCACTGGAAGCATCCATAGTAACAACTATCGGTGGAGGAGTTGACGGTGAAGTGGAGAGGAGTGGATGATGGTAGTGTCCGAAGGTTTTGAGAGAGTGAGAGAGTGTTTTTTTTATACTGTGTAGGCTCTTCTTTAACCTAAAATGGTAGGTTTTTAAAGAAAATGGGTTATGGATCGGGTTGCACAGTGGGTAATTTTTCGAAAATGGTCCAAGTACTCGAAGGTTCACCGTGGTGACAGATAAGTTCACCACAGCAAACTTTTCCCAAATGTTTTACTGCATTGTTGGCCCCTTTCACCGCGGCAACAGAATAAATCTTTTCTGCAGCTAACTTTTCTCAAAAGTTTTGCTTGGAACTCTTCATTCTTCGTCGCGGTGACACATCCTTTTCTTCGCGACAAACTTCCTGTTGCACCTGTTCAATTGTTGACTTGAATTAAACTCTTTCCTTTACTCTGCATCTTCTTCTGGAGTCTCTTCTCCTGAAGTCTCCTATAATGAACAAATGGTAGTTTACAGTATCAATTATCTTCAGAAAATTAATTAGTGCAATTAATACTAATTTTTGACAAATTTTACTCTCAAACTACATAAAATAAAGGTAGACACTCAAGAGTCAAATTAAGCATAAAATCTAGAAATAAGAGCCAAGAAGTGTAGTAAAGGTCATGAAAATATCGCCAATTTATATAATAAACTTGGGCTCAATCTGTTACTCTTATAAGAATTTGATTTAGAAGTGTAGATAAAAAAGGAGCTGAAAATGTGGTAGCCGACCACCTATCTAGACTTGAGAGAGGGGAATGCAAGCCAAGCAACGATATTAATAAGAATTTCCCCAACGAAACTTTAATGTTACCCAAGAGATTGACCACACCGTGGTTTGCAGATATTGCTAATTATGTGGCTAGTGGTAAACCTCCATCGGATCTCTCATTCCCACAACGGAAAAAGTTCTTGTATGACTATAACCGTTACATATAGGACAAATTAACTCTATCTAGGGCTTGTGCAGATGGGTTGATGCGACATTATGTCCTAGATAAGGAGATTTTAGATATCCTCAAGCAATGTCATGAGGGTCAATGTGCTAGGCATTATGGAGCCAACAAAACAGTAACTCGGATTCTTGAAAATGGATTTTACTGGCCTCAGCTGTTTAAGGATGCACAATCTTATGTGGCATAATGTGATAGATGCTAGAGAATAGGCAACATATCCAAGAGGGATGAGATGTCATTATCCAATATTTAAGAGGTAGAGGTCTTTGATGTTTGGGGAATTGACTTTATGGGTCCATTTCCACCTTCAGTGGGGAACATGTATATTCTAGTGGGGTTTGATTATGTCTCACGATGGGCCGATGTAACACCCCACTCTCGCAAGACACGTACCTGACATCCTAAGTGATATCCAAGTGTGTACCCCATGAGGGTGACATGCTAGAATAATCAATTAGTCAAACACTCAAAACTCAGTACAAATTTTCAAAAACTCACTCTCATGTGCGGAAATCAATAATCAAATGTAGACCCATACTTTTATTTCATAAACATCGAAATCATAATTATTATTACACTTTGATCACTCTCATTCAAAACACTTCCAAGTTTAAAAGTTATTACATAGAGAAAATTATACAGAAATCGCAGAATACATAAATTGATACCAAAATAAGAAAATACAAATGCAGACTTGAACTGATCCCAACCTCTATCTCTTACTTGAATGTAGTGGCTATACTCCCATTTACCTAATGGGGTAACTCTTTTGAGCTGAAAAAATATTGCAAATTTTAGGTGAGTTTTGCAAACTTAGTGATTGACCATCCTCGATAGCTCACTCAATCACATAAACATACAGTTCATATAATCATGCAGTTCACCTCATATCTTCAATTCATCATGTTGAATAACATACACTTGATCAGTCATTTCACTTTCTTTTTTTATTCAACACATATGTCATTCAGAAATTATTCAAATCATTATATTCATTCATATCAGGCATATGTAGTGCACATGAGACTCATTTTCACTTATTATTGTTGTTGTTGTGACCAAATGCCTTTTTACTAGCCCATACCCCTCGTGGATTATCAGATAATGTCCCATATCCCTTAGTGGACACCAGGCACTTTGACGACTGAGCCGGAGGCTCTGATCACAGTATGAGCTTTAAGCTTTTTACATTGGCAACTCAAGTCCCAATTGCCTTTATCTTTCATGCATTCATGTAATGGAATGTATCTCATTCACATATTTTCAATCAGTCATATGATTTCGGATGCACAATCACTTTCACATTCATCATCGGACCTTGGTTCGGCATTCAATAATTAAGTTGAGAATACACTTATTTCTTCTTATTCATATACAGGTAGCCCTTCAATATCACATTTATGCATCAAGTCTCATACCTTCATTGTCCATCATCAATATAAGCAAATCACATTCACATCAATTATATTCACATTGCATAATAATCATAACCATAATCATTCAATGTAGAAACTGAAATCATAACAAATAATGAAATGAGACCATCTAGGTCGACTCACAGTATACTCTAGATTAGCAATTGCTTCCAAGATCTGGAAAGGACTGAATGTGGACATTTATCCTACACATCAAAATTATGCAATACACACATTGCACACATATTAATAATTGCACAATTAAAAGTATTCCTTTGTGCACAAATGTGTATGTGGAATATGTACAATGCATGCTCAATAACAATCCTGGGTACCTTTCCATTATTTTCATCACATTATCAATCATATATCAAAAATCACTTAAGTATCATTTGTACTTATGGTTTATACCTCAAACAAACACTTTGAATCTAATTTCATAACCTAATGAATCATTTCAGATTTTTCCAAAAACTGACTTTCGGGTCCAAAGTTCTTAATCATTTAGACAATCTAATGAAGTCATTTGGCAATACTTTCTTTTAGAAAATTCTTCTCCTATCTCTTAAGTTTCTAATGACAATAAGATCATTCAATTTGGTTCAGTAATCTGAAAGTTATACCCCAACACTTTAGGACTATTTTTACACTGAAACAGTGCCCTGCACTCAACTTCCATCCAAAAACTTAAATTCTTATATACTAAATTAAAATTTGATTTCTTTAATTTATAGCCCTATGTCTCTAGTTGACTCCAAATTAAAAATCATTCCATTTAGATAACTACAAAACGAGATATTGTCAAAATATCAATGCATGTTTAAGCTGTGCAGGAAAGTTGGCCACAGCGAAATTTTCCCAAGAGGAAAATTCCTCATGAAATCCTACAAGATGGCCTTGGTGAGCCAAGGAGTTGGCTACGACAAACTTTCATAGAAGCACAATCAGTGAATGAGTTACAACTACATCTTCCAGATTTTACAACATCCACGACACAACATCCACTTCACACACATAAAAACTCACATAATCTAGTAATCCATCTTGCATTTCTCATCATTCTAGTTTCATTTAGCAATACCCATGAAGATTACCAAGCTACTTACTTGATTTAGCTCTAAAATCTTCAAAATCTCACTCAATCCTAGCTTCACACATAACCTACGATCATTATCTTGAAGGTTGGAAGGTTTGGGTTTTCTTATGGAAATGAAGAAGGTGACATGGTGGAAATAACAAGTGAAAGATGAGGGAGTTAGGTTCAATTTTGGTGAAGGTTGTCAACAAAATGAAATGAAGAAGATGAAGAAGCTTGAAGACAATGGAGAAAGTCACATAGAAGAGAAGAAAAGAGTAAAATGAAAGACATTAGAGTGTCTTGCAAAGAGGAACAATGCGAGAGAGAGGATTGATGAGTGGTAGTGACACTTGTCATTTCCACTTGTCACCTCCCTATGATCCCATTTGGACCCTTATTAATAACTAGTCTATTTGTCTCCAATTTCTAATCCAATTGTCTCCCTATTTTCACTGACATTTGTCAATAAATCCCAAAGTCATTTATTAAAATTTCCATTTCCATTTGACAGTTAATTCTACTGCCCTTTATCATTTGTTTTGCCACTTGGCATTTTTCCTAGTCCAAAAATTATCCAAATTTTCAGAAACTTTCCTAAAATTCTCCAAAAACTCGTCCATGATACAAATTGTGAATACATTTATTGCTTCGGTCAATACATGTATTCTTCCCATCGATTTTTTAATACAATTAATTCACAATTCTCACATAATCACATTTATAATCAATTATACCCAAAATTCGTCAATGAATGCATGTACAATTTTTTGTGTGTGCAAAAATTCAAATTCACATGTGTGTATGCTCACAATATGCATGAGTATGAGATGCATTTTTCTTAATCTCTTATTGATCTCACATGTACCGTATTATAGGTTTCTAACCCTTAGTATGGACCGAAGCAATAGCATCACCAACAAATGATGGGAAGGTGGTACAAAAGTTCATTCAGCGGCTATTTAATCGATCGGAGTACCACGTACGATAATAAGTAATGGAGGTGCACATTTTTGCAACAGATCTTTTAATGCCCTCCTCAAAAGATACGGAGTACACCATTGAGTGGCTACACCTTACCATCCATAAACTAGCGGCCAAGTGGAAGTTATAAATAGAGAGCTTAAACGAATTCTAGAAAAGATAGTAAATAACTGTCGAAAGGATTGGGCAGTAAGGTTAGATGATGCCTTATGGGCTTATCGAACAACTTTTAAAACACCCATTGGAACAACTCCATATAGACTCATGTAAGGGAAAGCTTGTCATCTACTGGTAGAATTAGAACATAGAGCATACTGGGCAATTAAAATGTTAAATTTTGATTGGAAGCAAGCTGGCGAAAAAAGACTTCTATAACTGGACGAGCTTGAAGAGTTCCTCTTTAATGCTTACAAGAACGCCAAAATCTACAAGGAAAAGGTTAAGAAATGGCATGATACTCCTCTTAAGAAAAAGGAATTTTAAGAAGGGGACACTATCTTACTATATACTTCCCGATTGAGGCTATTTCTAGGAAAGTTAAAATCTAGATGGAGTGGACCATTCACAGTCATCCAAGTTTTCGATCATGGAGCTCTCAAATTGGAAAATATGAATAAGGAGACTTTTAAGGTTAATGGGCATCGATGCAAGATGTATTTTCGAGGAGCACTTCCTAATGAGAAGGAAGTGATCTCCTTGTCTTAGACTAATTAATATGCATTCTTGAATTAAAAGGTCGAGTTCAGGACCATAAACTGGAAAACAATTAGAATTTTTTTGGAGTTGTTATTGATAGTTAGTGTTTATTTTTATTGATTGATTTTGAAGCTCAAGGGATTCCAGTACCACCTCCTACACCATCATCACCTCCGTCCTCGTAGGATCCAAATCTGACCTAATTTGTTTTTAATTTTACTTTGTTTTTGTCTTTTGTTACTTGTTTATATTATTTTTATTTTTTTCTTATTTTTGTTACTTTTATTTGTTCGTTGTTACTTAAATTCTTGCCTTCATATTTTGTATGTGTTATTTTCTATAAGTTCCCCTCTCACATTGAGGACAATGTGTTGTTCAAGTGTGGGGAGTGATTCTGTATCCTTCTTTTGTATATGATTCTGCATGATAACATTAGGTTGCATTGTAAATTGTGTGAATGTGTCAATGGCTTAGATTTAAGTGAAAAAAATTTTAATTTTGGGTATGGCCTATTAGGTTGTGAATGATCATTAACTCGCGAAATTAGTACATTAGGGCCCTTTGGATAAATATACAACCTAATTAGGACTTAGTGTAAATTTAGCACCCTCTAGATTGTCGCATTCATTCATAATTTGAGGCGTTTTAGCCTAGGTAGCTTGACTAGTATTTTTTATGGAAACGAAAAGTGAAAAACAACAAAGTAGGTAAGAAAAAAAGTGAATGATGTGATTAATAAATGTTAATAATAACTATTCCGCTGGCCTTTGGATTATGAATAGAGCTAGTAGCCAGTTGAAAATGTGATATAGCTGAGTAACCGGACCAACACGCATCACAAATGAGTGCCTTTACGTAAAAAGGCTATAATGGTGTTTCCACCAAGCTATTAATAAATGACTTAGTCGAGTAGTTGGATTGACATTTATCATAAATATTTGCCTCTGAGTAAAAGGCTAAGTCCCAAGTTAATAATAATAATAATAAAAGTGTGTCTTAATTAAAAACCTACTAAACTTGTAATAAGCTTGAATTTTCATGGATTTATACTTAAGAATGGTTACAAAAGCCTAAGGGAACGAAAAATTATCAATGTGTGCGTACAATTGAAAAGGGTAATTAAGCTAACATCTAGGTCTTGATTTAGTTGTATATTGAGCCAAAGCCCTAAACAACCTATTTTTCCTATTAATGTTCTACCATAATTTGAATAGTTACGTCCAAGGTTAAATTTGTTTCATGAAAACTAGAGCCATTTTCACATTATTGCATTGTATGTTTGTTATGTTATCTTATGTGCTGTTGTTTTATTTGCTTGAGGACAAGCAAACATTTAAGTGTGGGTATGTTGATAGTCATGTTTTGCATGAGGTTTTAGAGTTTAATTTGTTATGCATTTAGCTTAAGTGAGTGTAGAGTATGCATTTAGAGCTTAATTAGGTTAGTTTGTGCATTTAAGTATTTTTATGGGTTAGTTGGAATTCTTGAGCTTAAATTGTATATTTTTTAGGTACCTTGATGTGTGTGCTAGTGTTGTAGGGAAAACAGGAAAGAACAGTCAAGATTTAAAGAGTTTCGAGCTAAATGACGTAGGCCATGATCATGTATATAGGCGACAATCGTGACAGAGAAGAAAGAGAAAGAACTAGCCAGGCCACAATCGTGCACTCTGAGCTATGATCGTGACAAAAATGATAAGTCAAGTTAGGATCGTGCATATCAAGCCACACTCGTAACAAAAAAGGGTAAAGTGCCAGCCACGATTGTGACATGCAGGGCCACGATTGTGCCTTGTGTCGGGCTGATGCAAGAACTCAATTTTTAGATTATTTTTCAGACTATTTCGACCTCGAGTTTGACCTAGGGTTGCCAGAGAATAAATAAAACAATACCTAGCAGCCATCAGGATAGATTAGAAAGCCAAGAGACTTAAGAGATTTTTCAATTATTCGAGATGACCTAGAGAGAGATCGAGTGATTGAGGAAGGAGACAAAAGAAGAGAGGCACAGAGATATGCTTAATGCGACGTACTTCCTGGAACAAACGGTTTCCCGTAATTGCGACCTCCGAGATCCATTCTGACAATACTTTCGATTTTTATTTCAAATTTCATTGATGTATGAGATTTGAGGATTTATTGGAATACTTGTTATTGAGTGTTGATCTTTTGTCTAAACTCACTTTCGTCGTTTTTATTCTTGAGATTAATAAAGTTTATTCTATTTAATTGTGATTCAATTCGATTCTTCATAACTCGGTGATAAACTGAGAGGGTGAACTGAGTGAAAATCATCAATTTGGGTTGAAAAGAGTTAGGTACATCGATAGGTAGAGAGTTAAATCAATCCTGTTGAGTCATGTAACGAGAGATCGAGCATAGATTCCTGGTAGGTTAATAGACAACTTAGAACTAATTTAGTTTTTGGACCGATCATAAATCGAGAGATTGTGATTTCATAATTTAAATTAGGGATTATCAATTAGGGTTAAGAATTATAACTTGAGAGAGAGTAATTCACCCTAGGATTGTCTAGGCTCATTAAGTTGGAATTTGGATAATTGAATAAATTTTTTAAAATTTCAAATAAATTCCCCCTTCTTTCCTTTGGTCATTTCTAGGTGGATCATTGGATTAATTGTGTGAGTTGCTATTTTATTTATTCTTTGGTTATAATTTGTATCCAATGCCAGCATATTTTAGAACCTAATAAGTCACACATAAAGAACAAGTTGAAGAGAGGAGATATTTTAATTAAGTTGGACTTGATTGTAAGTTTGAGAAATTTTATAATTAACTATGAAAATTTTAATAAATAAGGATCAATATGAGACATTGTATCTTATTTGGACATATTGATATTTAATTAGATATATTTGTATAATTAAAATTTAATTGGAATTAGAATTTAATTTTAATTAAATTATTAAAATGTCCAAAACATATTATAAATAAGCTTAAGCTTTAATAAAGCTAGCACTCCTTACTTAACCCTCCCTGCAATAGGCATAGAGTTCTCTCAACTTGTTCTATGAATATCACTAAAGGTCGAACATTTGTGTCGCTATGATGGTTGTGATAAGCTAGTTTTGAAAACTATTCAAGAGATACAATAAGAATATGAAAAAGCTTTGGAATAAGGTACCAACTATGATTATTACTTTGTTATGACTTATACATCAATCATTTTACAAAATTTTAGTGATCTTGGCATTTGGGAAATTGAAATTACAAAAAAAAATTAATTATTTTGCTGCATTCGAGATCAGATCTTGCCTAAATTTTCTAACACTTTTAAAGTTGTAACAACTCCTAAGTCTTTTCAATCATATAGATGATTAAATTCTTTATGATCTTAGATATGAATAGTTTGATTAAGGAATTGAAGTGCATTGATTTTTATTATGTTTGTACATTTAAGAAGTTTTAGAAAATGATATAACATCTGACAATGATTGTACAATCCAAATTGATTTCATTAAAATTATTATTTATACAAAAATAAAGATATTCTGAACAGTGTTCTAAAATTATTTAAAAAATTCATACATACAACTACAAAAATGAAAGTAATTAGAGTAAAAGAAGTCGTGTTATATTTTTAGGTAGTTGATTCATATACATAATACCATCACTTAATAAATGTAAATAATATAACTATTTCAAAGAAATACCACCACTACATGCAAATAATATCATTACTTCTTATAAACAATACAATATGTATATATATAAAAATATCATCGCAATAAATAAATGGATACCATATTTACTTCAATTTATAAATACAATATTTGAGTACAAATAATTTCATAATTTTGTTAAACAAAATATCAACATTCGTTGCAAACAACATCACGTATCTATATAAAAATAACATTAAAGTGAATAAATAAGTATCACCTTTACTTTAATATGTAAATTCCACATCTAATTACAAATAATATTATGATTTGGTACAATAATTTTTTTCTCTTTATAAATAATACCACATTTTCATACAAAAATATGATCACAGTAAAAAAAAAAAGAGAGTACCATTTTGACTTTAATATGCAAACATCTCATCTAGTACAAACTATGTCATTATTATATACAAAAACATCATTACTCTTTACAAATAATATCACATCACTATATAAAAAATATTATCACATTAAATAAATAAGTACCTATTTTAATTTAATATGTAGATATTATATCTAAGTACAAATAATATCATGATTCAATACAAATAATACTATCATTCTTTGCAAATAATACCACATCTCTGTTCAAAAAATACTATCATCATAAACAAATAAGTACCACTTTTACTTTAATATATAAATACCGCATTTAAGTACAACTAATATCATGATTCTATACAAAAAAAAAATATTGCTCTTTATAAACAATACAACGTATAAAAAAGTACTATCATAGTAAATAGATAAGTGCCACTTTTACTTTAAGACGTAAATACCACATTTGAAGACAAACAATACCATAATTCTATACAAAAAAAAAAGTCATTGATCTTTATAGATAACACTATGTTTCTTTATGAAAAAGATACCATCACATTATATAAATAAGTAGCACTTTTACTTTAACATGTAAATGCTGCAATGAAGTGCAAACAATAATATGATTTCATACAAACAATATCACCAATTTTTAGAAACAATACCACTTCGTTATACAAAAAGTATTATACAAGAAACAAATAAGTGCTAACTATACTTTAATATGTAAATTTCACATTTGAGAAAAAAATCATGATTTTATATTAAAAAAAACAATCATTCTTTACAAGCAATACCATGTCTCTATATAAAAATATCATCATAGTAAATAAATTCTTACCACTTATATTTTAATATGAAAATAATGCATCTAAGTACAAAGAATATCATGCTTTTATGAAAAAGATAACATCATTCTTTACAAATAATTATAACTTTTATTTTAACACGAAAATATCATATCAGAGTATACATAATACATGATTCTATATAAAATATGTGATACAAAAAAGTACAATCATAATAAACAAATAAGTACCACTTATAATTTAGTATATAAATATTACATCTAAGTATAAATAATACAATGATTATATAAAAATACAACTACTCTTACCACATCTTTACATAGAAAATATCATCATAGTAAACAAATAAGTACACTTACACTTTAGTATATAAATCCTACAAATGAGTACAAAATAATATCATGATTATATACAAAAAACTACTACTTATTACAAATAATACCACGCCTTTATAAAAAAAATACTATCACATTATACAAATAAGTACAAGTTTTATTTTAATATGTAAATGTCGTCTCTAAATACAAGCAGTACCATGATTTCATACAATAAGCATTATCATTGTTTACAAATAATATCATGTCTCTATACAAAGTACCATCAGAGTATACGAATAAGTACAACTTTTATTTTAATATGTACATATTATATCTTAGTACAAACAATACTATGATTATATAGAGAAAGATCATCACTAGTTACAAATAATATCACACCTCTATATAAAAAGTACCAACACATTAAACAAATAAGTACTACCTATATTTTAATATATAAATAATGCTTTTGAGTGCAAATAATATGATGATTCCATAAAAAAATTATCATCACTTTTTGTAAAAATATCACATTGTTATAAAATAAAGAAGTACCACTTATCCTTTAATATGTAGATACCACATTTTGAGTATAAACAATATCATGATTCTATGCAAAATACCATAACCTTTTATAAATAATGCCATACCTTTATACAAAAATACTATTACAATATGCAAATAAGTATAATTTGTATCTTAATATGTAAAAATCACATCTGAATACAAATAATAGCATGATTTCTTACAAAAATTGTCATCACTCTTCACAAATAATACCAAGCCTTTTTTTTTTTTAATTCCATCACATTAAACAGATAAGTACTAGTTATACTTTAATGTGCAAATACTGCATGTAAGCACAAACAATACTATGATTTTATATAAAAGTAAACCATCACTCTTTGTCAATAATACCATTTTGCCATATAAAAATATATTATCACACTAAATTCCTCTTTGTTGCATGAAAGAATGGTTCTTGCATATTTTCATGAAAGATTTTTTATAGGACAAGATTGAATGCACACATCTGTCATAAACTATGCCCATCAAATTCTTCTCAGTGAACAGAGTTTGGTAAATTTCTATTTGTCAAACTGTGTTTGTGGATGGTTTTAAAAAGAAACATCATTTTTTAAACACCTATTTAGTCAATCATATTTGTAATAACTCATCATAGTGGGAGAAAATAATGGTAAACTAATTATCAAAAAAAATAAAATGTCATTAATTATATACAAAATTAAATTAAATATAACTTAGCAAAAGCATTTTCCAAAGAATCTTGAATTAATTTAACCAGAGTTTAGATAATAAAATTATATTTTATACATAGCTAATAGAATTTTAATTTAATTTATCAAATATATTCATCATGATTTACATTTGTTAATTTTTAAATGAATATTTTCTATCAAATCAAAATATTGTTAATTATATATAAAACTAAACTAATTCTAACTTGTCCAATATTTGATATAAAAAATGCTTCTTAAATTTGACACAACCTTTTTATCCAAACTCTGATTGACATGTTTCAATATACTACAAAAAGGTTAGGAAGTTGCTTAAAACTTTTATATTTTGAGCATTCTTTTCTTAAGAACCTCGGGCCGTGTCATTCGTAAAGTTTTTTACTTAACAATCACACTTTAAGATATGATTGTGCTTTTGACTGTATTCTTCTTCTTCTTTTTCAAATTACTCAAAATACAAAAGTTTTAGATCTCTTTTTAATCTTTCTATAAAATCATGAGTCGTCTTAACTGGAGTTTGAATAAGAAATTTTTGCTCAAACTAAGAAGTATTATCTAAAGTACTATTTTGGGAAGAAAAACTGTATATTAGATTTACTAGACTTAATTTTATTTTATATGTAATAAAAAATACATTGGTTTAATTTAACAAATCTATCCACCATGGTTTATTTTTTAATTTTTAAATAGATATTTTATGTCAAGCCAAAATATAAATCATACGCAAAATTAAATTAATTCTAACTTATCCAATATTTGATTTAGAAAACACTTCCTAAATTTGACATAACTTTCTCATTTAAACTCCTATTGAAATAATTTAATATGCTATAGAAAGCTTAGGAAGTTGTTTGAAACTATTTTTTTAAAATAAAGAGCACGAGTTAGGATGCACCTATGTCAAAGGATGACAATGGGCTTGGCTAGGCTGAGGCTCGCCTAGGCCTAAGTCTAACCTAATCCCTTGTAGTTGTGGCCTAGGTATAAGGTGGCGGGCCTAAGTTCGAGCCTCAGCTTGCGAGAAATTTTTAAAAAAATTAAAAATACAAAACAACATCATTTTACTGAAAACGACGTTGTTTTATTTATAAGGGTCAAGCATTGGGTCAAGTTCGACCTAGGTAGCCTGAGCCCTAGCCCGAGCTTGACCTGAAGCGAAATTTTTAGAGTGTTTAGCCTTGAAACTTGATCCAAGGCTTGATCAACCTGAACCTAACCTGTTGACTTTGTAGTGGAGTAGACAAGGCGTGGGCTCAGGAGCAATCCCTACCTATATCTAGAGCATGACCTTTGTAAAGTTGTTTACTTAATGAACACACTTTGAGAAATGACCTAGTTTTTTTTAGTATTCCTCACATTTTCTCGTAATACTCAAAATGCAAAAGTTTTATAGCTTTTTTTAATCTTTTCATAAAATCTAGAATCATCTTAATTGAAGTTTAGATAAAAAAAGTTATGCCTAATTTAAGAAGTTTTGTCCAATTTACAAACATTGTATAAATTTGATATTAGAGTAGTTAGACTTAATTTATTTGGACATATAATTAATATTTTAGTTTATTTAAAAATTCAACCACCATGATTTAAATTTTATTAATTTTTAAATAAATATTTTATATAAAAAATATTATTAATTATATACAAAACTAAATGAATTCTAACTTATTCAATTTTCGATTTAGACAATACCTCCTAAATTTGGAATAACTTTCTCGTCCTCGATAAAAATTATTCTGGATGCTATGAAAAGCTTAGGAAGTTTCTGAAAACTTTCGTGTTTTGAGTCTTTTTTTTTTAAAGCAAAGAATGCAGTTAAATGTCCTAAGACGTGTCTTTTATACAACTGTTTATTTAATGAACAAACTATGATACATTATTGAACTTTCAATCGTATTCTTTAATTTGTTTTAGAAAACTCAAAACATAAAAGTTTTAGAGATCTTCCTACTTTCTATACAATGTTGAATCATCTTACTTAAAGTTTGGATTATAAAAAAAAGTAATAGTGAATATAAGAAATATTATCTAAATTAGAAATTAGATGAATTAGACCTAATTTAATTTTATATATAATTAACATTATTTTAGTTTAATTTACTAAATCACTCCACTATATGCGAGAAACTGGAAGCGATAGAGAGAAACAATTTGTTATAAGTTATTTGACATATTTATCTTTACTTTACAAATTATTATTTACCATCAATCTTCTACCTATTTTAATTATTTAATATTTTCATCGAAAATTCCTAAATTACCTTCTTATTCATAAAATCAGTTACATTATTTATTTTTGTTTTACCCTTGCCCAGTAAACATTTTTCTAAGAGAAATAATGAGATCGTCAGAAACAATTTTAGCATGGGGTTCTAGTGGCAAGCCGATTTAAGTGAGAAGGATCCTTGTTTTTTTTTTTTGTGGGGTAAGATTCCAAGTTAATTTATGCTAGTTTCAAATTGGTATTTCCAGGTGATAATGTTATTATTCCAACTTTGGGTGCTTGAATCATCAAGTTGAGCAAGAACCACTAAAACAAACAGAGAATTTGCCGGCAATTTATTTGGTGAAGAAATAAAATTCGTCGCCAAAAGAGAACATATGGTGATGTTAAAAACAAGTTGTCACTAAAACTTGACGATTGCCATCAAACAAAAAAAGCGTCGCACAAGAAAAAATCTTTAGCGACGAATAGAAATAATCGTCGTCAAATGCTGAATATTTAGTGAGGATTAAATCACATCATCACCAAATGTAAAACAATGGTTGATAATTTAGCTTATGTGTGCTAAATATGGAAATGGCAACGTTTTATCGCAAACGTCACCATAACTTATCAAACATGTAGCGAAGATTCCCATAAATCATCACCAAATAAGTTGTATATTTAGTGACGATACTGTTGAGCGTCACCAAAAGTTAATATTTGGTGATGAAATATTTATTTCATCACAAAAGCTTAAACATTCAACAACGATTGTTTTTCATCGTTACTAAATGTCAAGTATTCAATGACGGTTTTTAGTAATCGTCACTAAATGGCACACATATAGTGACGAATTCTGGAAAATGTCGTTGAATACTTACATTTGGTGATGATTTGTGGAAATCGTCGCCAAATGATTGACATTTTCGTAAATTATTAAACTAACATTTTTATAATCTATCATATGTTTTATTAGAGATTTTATTTGAATGTTTACAACGTATTATTCAAAAAAAATTCAACATAATTTTAAGTTTTAAACAATAATATTAATTAATCATTAGTCTTTACAAAAATTGGCAAAATAAGTTATAAAAATGTTTGTTAATTTTATGAATATAATAATATGATATATCATAATAATACAGTTATAGAACAATACAGTACGAAGTTTGAGTTTGAAGTTACCCAAATCATATAGTTATAGAACTAGAACAATAACAGTCCACATTAGATAGTATGCAAGTTGACCCCTACATAGTAGATATGTTGTTTGACAAATTATTACAGATACAACAATAAATAAACCTTAAAGCTGAGTTCAGTTGATTGACTCGCTAACTGACAATGATATAATTATTTTTTGGATTCCAAGTTACATGAGAGTCAATAAAGTTAAATGAGTTCCCAATATCTGTATTCCCCTAAAGGGTCCTTGCATGTTGGAACGCACCAATTAAAACAATAAAAGATGTTTCCTCAACTGTAGGGTTTTTCACACCCTCTTGCAACAGTTTTTTCGCTATAGCTAAATTTTTAGAGGATGTAATGAATAAGTCGCTATATTGAATACCTAAAACACAATCAATACAGAAGTTAGATATTGTCATATTAGTAAACCTTTAAATGAACTGAAATTGGAGTAACATGCATATGTGCATGAGTAGACGAAGCATTCAAAATTGATAAATTTCCCAAATCTACCAATTTTCCTAATCCTTTACGGACTGTTGTGACATCGCTCCCACCTCCATAGGCATACATGTCACCTTTGAGACTAAAGGAAGCTTAAAACAACATGTAGTATAAACCATCAAATGTGAATATATATAATAGCTTCATAAAAGGAAATGAGATGTACGTAATAAGGAAAGTGACATAGTTCGGATGTATTAAACACCTTGAAGCAGAAAATCCGCCATGAAAGGCACGATGATTAGTATACAAACTAGAGATTTCTTTTTCAATGTTGGTTTGCTCAGCAAGGACAATTTTGCCACATTCCTCCTAACGGTATGAATTAGGGCCTTCCAGAACTAGTCTCCACATCGACATTCCTTAATGAGATTAAACGTTAAATGTGGGTGGGGAGATAGACATAAAAAATAACAAAGATAGACAATACATCATCTTCAAAACACAATCATAAATATAGCTCATACATCAAATGCATAATTAAGAACTCACAATAAACACCTAAAGGGTTTTAGTGAATAATCACAATAAGCATGAAGTCACGTGAGGTATAAATATTAAACAATGAAACTTTTCTGAGATCAAGCCCCCTAAATTAGGACAGTAACACACCAAACAAGCACAGTCTACCTATTTTGAGTTGTGTACGAAAATACCCATATGCTTCACAGGACTAAAGGAAGACCCAAAGTCATAAATGGCAAGCAGGATGCATTTACATAAGTTCCTCAGTAAGCAAAATCCATAAACAAGTTGAGAAGATTCGGTAACAATGAGGTAAACAAAACCAATTCAACTACGAAAACTAGCTTAACAAAATCCAAACTATCCAAAGACAATGTCCAATTAATTATATATAAAAAAATAATATGAAAATTAGAAAACATCATATATAAAAGACAAAGAAATCAACTTTAGCGCCAAAAAAAACCTATGTTTAGATCTAAAGAAAGAATGTCCAGTTCTACCATAGAAGGATAAAAATCACTACTTTTCCATTTAACAATGGGAAAATACTTGTGTGCCTTTGAAAATGTTGTCTCATCAGTTAAAGATGTAGAAGAGCTTGATAACCGTAAATGAAAATACAACAGATAGTAAAAACGAAGTGATAGGAATACAAACCATGTTTTGATGAAGTCAATGCCTTTGATATGTGAGTAAGACGTCTGCGATCACTGGTACATAGGAGAGGTTTTTGGATTTCAGAAGACAGTTTGGACGAGAACATTAAGAAGACTTATATGTTGTGTGAATTTAAAAACCTAATAAAAACTGACGTCATTTATGTAGTTTAGGTAAACAATGTCGTTTATTATGCTGTACTTATTTGGAAGTAGTGTTAATTAATTTGCTACGATTTGTTGTATTTAGTCAACAATCGTTAGAGGGAGAGACTAATACATTGTTCGTCGCTAAAGGCTACCGGTTCATAAATAAATTTTAATAAATTTATTTTCCTATTCTAAATAAAACATAATTTGAATAAAATTAAATGATTCATTTGAAAACTATTTGGAAATTAATAGGTTGACCGTTCAAATAAAATAACATTGTCTTAAAATTATAAATTTTCATTAATATAATTTCAAAAAATTATTTGAATAAATAAACATTTTAATTATTGTAATTAATATATGGATCCATTGGAATATAATTATAAAATTATTTGTAACGAATTATATTTAAAGATTAGTCATTCCCTAAAATTAAGCAAATGAAGAACAATTGCATATGTAATTGAGAAGATTAATTTTTCTTTTTGTTATTGGTAATAGGAAAACTAATATATGTTAATTAATTAAGAAGAAAAGGCTTGGGTTTTGGTGATGTTTATAAAAATTTGTAGCAAAATTATTAAGATTAGGCAACGATCTAAGAAATTAGTAGCAAAATTTTGTATATTTTGCAACACTTTAGGTGTTTCATAGCAAAAACGTGTCATTTTGCGAGAAATATTGGTATCGTCGCAAAATGTGGCCTATCATAATAATATAACTACGTCATTTTTTTCCTTTTGTCAAACCTATTAGCGATGATGATTGTATATTGTAGCTAAATGTTTGGCATTTTACGACGATCCGTTGTTTCGCCGCTGAATGTTGCAACGTTTAAAAAATTTTAAGTGGAACGACGTCGTTTTCCATTCTTTAATTTTTATCATACCCACCAGCCCTCCCCCTCCCTCTCCCTCGCGTGTCTTCATTTTCTCTTAGAAGATTAATTTTTCTCCACCTTTTCTTCACCACATCCATCTCTTATTCTTGTCAATTTTTTAGCTTGCTTCAGTTGTTTCCTGTTCTTTACTGCATCTGGTAAGTTTTCTTTCATTTTTTTTGGGTTTGGTTGTCATAATGTGTTAATGTTGTTGAATAATGAATGTGTGTTGTTGTCTTCAATTTTTGGAGTTCTTTCCATGGATTGATGGGATATATTTATGGGTTTGTGTTGCATTGTGTTAGGTACGGTGAAGAAAGGGAAATGGTTGAATTTGGGTGTGTTTTATGTTCTGCTCACAAGGTGTTTGATGAAAGTCCTCACCCAACATTTTTTTGAAATGAATATTTCATTTTTATGAAATGGAAGCCAAATATTTTATTTAAATGTTTTACAACTTAATTTTACTCTTTACATTACAATTTAGATGCATCATATTGTAAAGACTTAAGTTTATCAATGAATTCCAAGTATTGTAAACTTTTCTCATTGTAAATATTATAAAAAGCTTAAATGGCATTTCTGCTCCGTAATAGCTAAATAAATTTTTTTCTTCAACTTAAGGGTGGTTATGTTTTAGGAGTCTCAACATTTTAATTTGATGTTTATAACCACTATCATGACTTAAATTCAATAGGATTTCATTAATGGAGACAAAGAATTTTCTAAATTGGACTTAATTACTTTAGCATTATACGTTATATCAATTATTCCATACTGGTGATGATCATGGCTGAACATGAATTTCCAGTAACTTCCACTAGCTTCGGGTTTAAAATTTTTTTCATAATTGAGCTTTGATGTGTGTCTTTTATGACATGTTATAATTCATATTGAGAATTTTGATGACAATGTTTGAAATATATGTTAATGTACTAAAAATGAAAAAATCTAGTGAAATTTTGGAATTGACTAATGTCTCACCAACTTTATCATCATCATCATTATCACTAAATTTCTTTTTATTGTTATCAATATTATTGTTGTTGTTGTTATTATTGTTGTTGTTGTTGTTCTTCTTCTTCTTCTTCTTCTTCTTCTTCTTCTTCTTCTTCTTGTTATTGTTGCTGTTGTTGTTGTTGTTGTTATTATTATTATTATTATTATTATTATTATTATTATTATTATTATTATTATTATTATTA
>JAOSBN010000008.1:21458484-21486564 GCA_027563595.1 Erythroxylum suave | reverse complement strand
TTATAAATATAATACTTCATAAAAATTATTAGTCATATAAATTCAAATTATAAATATTAAATTATTAAATTAAAATAAAATAAATTTAGTAAATAAAAATGATATATGTTTTTTGTCAACAATTAAATATATATTATCAAAAAAATTAATATTCATGATATATGTTTTTTGTCAAAAAAAATTTTAAATTTTTAAGAAAATTAATTTTTTTTAGGATTATAAATGTAAGTAATTATAAAGGGTACATGAGAGGAGCTGGGAGTGCCTACGGAGGGGCTAGGAGTGCCTAGGTGGCCCAGCCATTCCCAATGGCGGGGTGGCCCAACCCCGCCATTCTCAATGGCGGGGTGTCTTATATCCAGCACTCCCCATTTTTCTCTCCCCTTTCACCAATGGAAAATTTTTTTTGTAATAAATTAAGAATTTAGCCTAGGGATGACAATCCCGACCTGACCTAGCCTAGCCCGTTTTTGGCATGGGGCCGGGCCACTGGCCAACCATGGTCCTCCCAGGTAGTCGGCCCGTATGAGTCACAGGCTAGCCCGGCCCGGCCCATGGTCCGCTCACTTTTTCCGAATCAAAACGATGTCATTTTGATATTTTTTTAAAAAATTAATAGGGCCAGGCCCACCTATGGCCCAATTGGTCATAAGGCGGGCCACAAGCCGGGCTACGGCCTGCCCATCCTGGCTAATCATAACTGAGGCTCGACTTGGGCCCAACTTGACCCATTACAATCCCTAAGCTTCATTGAAAGTCTTCTAGGCCACCATAAAGAACGGCTCACGGTTGGTATATTAGCTACTGAACATTCTAATTTCGCTCCAAAGGGGATGACTTGTAGTTCGGAAGTTCTTGACATGCTCTTTAAATCAATTTGAATCAAGGTCATGAGTTGGCGTTGTAATGACTTTGTGCGGAGCTTGTCTTTGAATTAAGAGAATGATGAGGTTGAAATAAGAGAATGACGAGGTTATGAATTTCCTTAAATAAAAGTTATGAGTTCCTTGGTATAAAATTCCACAACTATAAAACATGAATTGTAGTCTCAAAACACAATATAAGTTTCATTTTTATAGTGGATAAAGTAATGATAGACTATTTGATACTTTTTCATAAAATTACCTCTTCAGCTAATATAAACAAATAGTCAAATGTTGACTTTCAACTATTCACACACTTGGTAAAATGTGCAAGGATTAGTACGAAAATAGATGGATGTAGCATAATTAAGTTTTTTCAATCTGATATGGTAAATTATGTTAGCGACTTTAATGAAAAACTTAATGTTAGGCTATTTTTGAAACAAATTAAAAGTTTAAATATTTTATTGTCATTTTTTAAAATTTGAATTAATATTATAAAATTGAATAAATTTTAGATTTATATAATAACTAACTCATTTTAGTAAGAGTTACCTTACCGGGCTTTGTTTCGGGACTATTGGATACAATGAGAGTACACCTAAATTTAGGCCTTTGGAGTGTCAAAAAAAAAATCCAATTTCAGTTAAAAAGACAAATAGGTCAGGCCTCTTTACTACCACTAATCTTTTAGCTTGGCAATAGTATACAACAGGAGCGAAGAAATGAGAAATGTGCATATGTGTGCTGGCGTGGCTTGTGGGAACTTCCAACTTGTGGGTAAGACCTGAAATAAATATGAAGGATAAGTTAAATCAGAGCACGGGGTTAAGCTGTTCCTTCTTTTATTAAGTAACAAAGAGCGTTTTGGTAAACCAAATAGCATTCGTTAATACTCGTGAGATTAATTTACTTTTGTAGACGGGCGCGCGCGCGCGCGTATAGAGAGAGAGAGAGAGAGAGAGGGCTCGAGAGAATAATTAGTGGCGGTCGTCCATCCCCCTACTATTACAAAACTGGTGCATTTACAAGAAACTAAAAGACGAGAAGACTAGCTCCTTCCTACCTTCCTGACTGGCCATTAAAAATAAAAACGTCCCATGTATATTACTTACACCGTTCTTCAGTTGAGTTCACTTGTATTTTGACTTGGATTTTCTTACACCAGCGACAGTTATTGTGTTTCTTCCACTCATCAGCTATGTCTTGTGCTATTCTGACGGCGTCAGAAGCCGTCCCTTGTAGTCCTCTCCTTGTGAACCCAACCGTGTACAGTCCATTCTCTGCTTTCCACCCATTGGGAAAGGGTATTTTTGGCATACCGTCTTTGGTGAAAGAATCACACCCCTGTGCGTGTACATACAAGTAGGTAAACAAAAGAAAAAAGAAAGCCAAGAATTCTTGGTCTGCAGAATGCACCATGAACAACAATGACAGCAACAAATCATGCATAAAAATAAAAAACGGCCAAAATGGTTAAGATTCTCCTTCTGTAAAAGAAGAGATTTGGAGGTTTCTGCGTGTCCAAAGAGTAGAAAATGATGGATGATTCATATAAGGATAATAGAAAATGCAAACCAAACGAACAAAACATAATTCCTTATGCTAGATTACCTTGAGCCAAGTAGGGACGTTGCTTTTATACCCGGTTGCCAAAATTATAGAATCGAACTCCTTTTCTTGACCATCCATAAACCTCGCCCCATTTCTGTATATCTCTTTCACACCCTCCATCACCTGAAATAACCTAACAAATGTTAGCTCATAACTAATATTTGTGAAATCTTAGAATGTGGACCACGTTAGATTTTTACCTTAATCTTTCCGGATTTTATCAGGGACAGTGCACCAACGTCTAACACAGGGGTCCTTCCGGTCACATTTTTAAGAGCAATAGGCCCACTTTTCGGTCGCCGGAGGCCAAATTGCTCAGTGTTTCCCAATTTCAAGTAGGCACCTAGCAGTAACAACCTATCAACCCACTTTAGAGATAGGTACTTGAGAAGCCACACGGCTATACGAAATGTTGATATACCAATCATCTCTCTAGGTAGAACATGCACCTGCACCTCACAAATTATACACTTATTTAATTAGGCAAACCACTTGACAACAAACTATTTCAATAAACACGAACAACAGTCCAAGTAACTACCGTGTTTCTGGCCACCATATGGGGGATCGCATTGTACCTACAAAGGTCTAAACTCACTTCCATGCCCGAGTTACCACATCCAACAACCAAGACCTTCTGGTTCTTGAACTCCGAACCGGATTTGTAGTCGCTAGTATGCAGAATAGGACCGTTGAACTTGTCTAATCCAGTTACTTCTGGTATCACAGGCTCCGCATTCTCACCGGTGGCAACAATAAGCCACGGAGAAATGTACTCATGGTCTTGAGTTTGAACCCTCCATAACCCACTAACACAATCAAACTCGGCCTTCAAAACCGTTTGTTTGAACTTGGGCTGGATTGAGAAGTGTGAAGCATAGGACTCCATGTAGGAGATGAATTGGTGCCTTGAAGGGTACTTGGGAAAATCACGAGGAAAACCAAGAAGGGGAAGTTGGCAGAAGTCCTTTGGAAGGTGAAGTTTGAGACGATCGTAAGTTCTGTGCTGCCAAAGAGATGCTATGCAGTTACTTTTCTCGAGAATCAGAGAAGGCACTCCGTGTCGTGAGAGGCAAGCTGATGCCGCAAGACCCGATGGTCCTGCTCCTACTATGATAGGCCCGTGAACACATATACACTTAGGTAGCATCTTAATCTCCTGCTTCCCTTGATCTTCGCAAGAACCCATGTAGGAAATCACAAGAACAAGAAAGAAACGAGGAAAAGGAACCACGCAGTTGGTAGTGGACTACTACTCTGTTTTGGATAGTCTCCAAGACTCTGTCTTTTTGAGAAAAGAAATCGTTTGGAGGAGGCTGATGAAGCTGGAAATTAAAGGGAGAAAGATGGTACAGTGAATAAGAGAGAAGAATGAGGGTGTAACATTTGGTGGGGTTATAAATGCAACACACAGCCACAGAGGCAGAAGTGTTATTATGTTATTATGAGAAGTGAGAGGCGGAGAGAGAAAGTCTGCAGTATGGTTTGGAAGGAGAATAGGGAACTGTAATATAGGCGTGAAGGTTAAGGAAAGGATTTCATTGTTTGGTTTTCTGTTTCTCAAGGTTCTTTCTTCTCTTCTCGTTTCTGCAAAAGGCTTTTTCTTCCTTCGCTATGCGTTCTGGTGGGTGTGCTAGTAGTGAGGGTGGTGGTGGTCGTAGGAGTAGGCAAGTCAAATGGTCGCCGGCTTCGCTGAGTTTTGAATACCCATTCCCTTTTATTTTTCTTAATTATCGTTTTATTTTTCTACTCTCATTTTGGGCTTGTTTATCTTTGTTGCTCGAGTCCATTCGCTATTTTACACCTGAAACCCTCCTACTCTCTATAAGAATTGGACCCAATTTCTTTAAAGAAACATGAGTGAACAAGATGCTTTATTGTTTACATTAGACCATATAATATTTTTAATTTGTCTACTTAGGTTTCTCACGTCTAAATGATTTATCCATTAAATTCATGACTAGATTTGGATACTTGAAGAATTTCTCACTTTCTGTTTCAGTGAGAGGAAGGAAACAGTAAAAGGACTATTATGATATGAGCAGCCAAAAAACAACTGGTTTGTCAATCCACGTGGCGTCCCTTCATCTCATAGATCATTTTATAATTTCGTATGTTTTAAAAACTAGACCAACATTGAATGAGTTAGAAGAAAAAGTTTAAAGTTTCAACATGTATCAAATTGATATATAATAAATAAGAAGTAAAAATTATAAGAATAAGTAAAAATATAGTATAAAATAAAAGACTTTATTGAAATAAAAATTCACTAAAAATGCTTATTAATATATAATAAACTAATAATAAATATAATAATTTAGACTAAGATTGGACCTAAAATAAAATTTAAATAATAATAAAATAAAAAATTGTATTTTATATTATTATTTATTTAAAGACTCATAAACATATTTAAAGACAGTAATTAAAAAAAACTCTAACTTTATTGTAACTTCTTCTATAATATTCTTTAAACATACTCATTTATAGTTTAAATATTATTTTAACACATTATTAAATTATCTTAACTAAAATTACTTATATATACTAATTAATAATTTAATTTATTAAATAAATTTATGATAAAAATAATTTAATTTTGTTAATTAAAATATAAGGAGAAAAATAAAGAACCTAAATTTTGAAAATATAATTTATTAATGAGTTTTAAATAAATTAAGTATTTTTAAGGATAAAAATAATAATTATTTTTAACAATAATAATTCAAAACAAAATTTTAAATTAAAATGTAAAGAGATAACTAAAGAATATAAATTTTAAAAATATAATTTATTAATTAGAACGTGTGAGAATTGAAACGAGAAGATGATTAAAAATTCAAAAGATTTATGAAATATGTACGTTATCAAAAGTCAAAACTCAAAAACTAAGTAAAAGATAGGAAGAAATGTGTGGTGAGTTTGGCATTTTCAAAAAGATGATGGGTTCACCGGTTTGTCAAAGAAAATTGGTCGATTTTTTATCAAAAGGGAACGTTGTGTAATGTAAATTGGATTAAAATTCAGGCCGTTTTGTATTTATTTTAGTCAAACTGACATTTGATAATGCAATTGACTAATTAATTTGTTGCAATCTAATTCTTTGTTTTATCTATGTTCTAGTGATATGCAGTGTTAGATAATTGATTTAACTATTGACTCTATTTGTTTAACAGGAGAAGAGCTCAAAAACTTCCTTTTATAAATTTTACAAAATTTTAAAATGATGAACAACATTAGAATCATTATTTATAGTTTAATAATAAATAGTTATTGATCTTAGTGATTACAACACAAATTTTTATAATAGGTGCCCTTGTTTTTATAATAAATACTTCTTTTTGACAATGTCTATATTTAGAAAATTAAATAAGGATGACATAAAATTTTATTATGAGAGGTGGAAGGAAAGATAAACTTAGTTTCAATTTTCATTTAAATATTTAATTAATTGAGGAATGTATTGATCAAAATGCATGCAAGTTGACATGAATATTACCTTACCGATGTTAATAAAAAGAGGATGACGTCAAAGTTGAAGTAGAAACTAGAGAGAAATGGTCGCGTAGGGTGGAAGGTTACTTCAAAGAATCCGTATTTGGTGGTTCCTTCTCCGCCTGATCTTTGATCTTAGCCCTTATCTTCTCCAAAAAATGGTTTTATTAACGAGTTGGAATTTTGGGTATCACCCACATTAGTGTATTACAAAGACCATAAGCTAAAAGAATAATATCTAGGTCTGCAAGCTGCCAGCTACCGTTCGACTATGTTTTGGCAAGGCCAAATCTTTCCCTGCTGTCTATTTTATGTTTCAGAAGCTCTTTTGAATTTTTCTTAACAACATAACTCAAGGCTAAGAAGGAAAATCATTACTATTTTTCATTAAAATCATAATCCAGTTTATTTATCCTAAATTTGGAAGGTGAACTCATCATTCCTACTGACTACACGGCCACATCCTTGCCTTCTAAGTGATAATTAGGAACTTAAAATTAAGAATTGAAACAAGAAAGAAGCGGAAGAAGGTGGGAGGAAGTTGGAAGGTGGTTGTAACTTATGCGGCTTAGACCTGGACTTTTAAGACTCACAATTATAAACTGGTAATTGGTGATTAGGTTCAATCGATGCTAAATTAGGCCTTTCTATGCGTCAGCCTTTTCATCTAACACCACATCATGAGGTTTACAGATTGAGGCATGACAATTTTTTTTAATTTATTTATTTTAATAAGAAGAACAGTCTTTTGGGCATCCAAAACAATTACGATGTTTCTAGCAGAGAGTCCATACTTGTAACCCCAAACATTTTCCGTTGCTTGACCTAAAAAAATAGGTCTTAGGCAATGTTAACATATAGCACAGTGGCATAAAGCTGTTAGCGTGTGAAATATTTTGTAAGAAAATAATATCTAAAAAAGATTCAGCCTGGAACCGAATGGCCAAAGTAAAGAAGGATCTAGGCTATGTTGGCTTTTCACGATGTGTTTTAGATGTTGAGATCTAGGGAAGCAGCATTGGCCTGATTTGCTATTTCAAAAGATCTATAATGGTATCTAGGTTTGGGATCTTTTTGGAATATACACTTAGCTGGAACCATTTTCTTGTTGTCTGTTTCTCAGATTCAACCTTTCAATAATGTTTTTTTTGTTCTTCTCCTCTTTTTAAGTAATATCTATCATAATATAATAAGTTTAAAGTTTAAAAGATTTGGTGACTTTTTTACATGGTCATGTAAGTTAAGTCACAGTCGTGATTTAATTTAGGGAGTGCTTTTTGTGTATAAGAGACAATATATCTCTTGTATATACCGTATAAGTCAAAAATTAGACAAAATAGGTAATCTTTTACATACATACAAAATAAGGCAACCCATGTAGCTATTTCTCAAGAGCATCTCAATCACTGGTTTCTCTAATTGATATTAGGCATAACAACTTCTCGTATGGGCAAGTTACAAGCTTATGGATTTATAATTGCAGCTAGCACTTGATACGTCTTTAGTTGGATAGATTAGTTGCTCTGCCATGTAGTTTACATGCTGTATTTGGGGCATATGTAAAGAATCAATCTTATGTAAACTATATTATCCATGTTAATTTATCAATATCGTCCACTCGAATAAAAATTTTAAAATGTCTCTCTATGCATATGTATATGTATGTATAAACGTTTATATTATTAATTTATAATATTTTCGATAGACTTAATGTATTTACTTTGGATTTATTGAAGACGAGCCCCACCCTCACCCCTCTTTTTGTTTGACTTTATGCCTAGCTTATATAAACCCGCAAAGTAAATCTCATCCTTGCAATCTTAACAACTAAAGGAGGATCTGTGATTCAAAAATATTTTATCCATCATATGCACTTTAATATCAAACTTAAATTTAATGATCATATCCTTGAATTATATGTTAATTTGCATATTTATTAATTTGATATAAAATACTAATATTAAAAATAAACAAATCATGCATGTATGACGGTGCATTGGGAAAGAGGATACTGAATAATTAATAAAATTTACATTATTGATAAAGAAGAATTGTAACAATAAGTTTAGTTATAATATACTTGAAATATGTAATATGTTCAATCTTTTTTTTTATATCACTTAAAAGTTTAGTTATATGGTTATATTTACTGATAAATCTTACTCTAATTTTAAATATATTGCATAGAAGTTATTTTAGTTATTTATTGGAATTAAGATTAGGTTATCCATAAAAGATTTTTATGTAAACTTTATATATTCGGGAAAGCTCTACTAAAAATCTTTCGATTTTATAGGTTATGTTTTACGTAGAGTTTTTATTTTTAATTAAAATGTAAAAAACTTCATCTACTAGCCCCAAGAGCCAATGTAAGTAGCCGTTTATGTTTTTTGGAAAAATAACTAATGTAAGTAGTCTTAAAAGCAAATAAATCTAAAGTTTATGTTAAGGACAATGCCCTCGGATTGGATACCAGTTGAATTTAATAGCCTGAATCTTAATTACGAAAAATAAAAAGAAAAAATAATTGAAGCAGGATATAAAGATTTACATAGTTCGGTCAATGTAACCTACGTCCACGGCCGGAGGGTAAGCAATTTTACTAATATGTGAACAATATATACAAAAGTACAAAGGCTGGAACAAAAGGCTTTTAAAACCTCATCCAATGTACAAAAGGAATGAAGAAAGAATGAAAGGATTAATTGTTGGTTCTCTGAACTCTGCAAGCTTCCTATTTATTTATAGCCAACGTATCAAACATTCGTCTAAAGCTTCCCTTAATTTAGCCTATCCATGTGGAGAAAATTTAGCTAAAGATGAGAGCAAATGTCAGACATAGTGGCTAGGGCATGCAATGAAATAGCCAATAATTTTTGAATGGCTGAGGCATGCAATAAAAAATGGCTAACAATATTTGACTCGTAAAGGGTCAAGGCACATAATAGTCAACAAATCTCCACCTTAACTTGGTTTCGAACAATTAGTGATCTGCTCCACCTTTTCCGGCAATGTCCTCAAGGGCTATATCACCAATTATAAACACCAATCAAGTCCAAGCACTACTTGAACTTGTAAACTAGAAGAGCCTTCATAAACATGTTAGCAGGATTATACTTAATGTTGATCTTATGAATAAGGACCTTTTTCTCAGTAATAGTATCCCGAATGAAATGATACTTCACATCAATATGCTTCATCCCCTCATGACACATCTGATCTTTCGTCAAATGAATAGCACTCTAATTATCACAATAAACAGTAGTAGCCCTTTCATATAGAGATAACTCACTGAATAAACCTCTCAACCATAATGCTTCTTTGATAACCTTAGTAACTGCCATATATTCTGCTGCAATAGTAGATAAAACCACTAGCTTTCCAGCTAATGACATAACCTCCAGTGCAAAATGCATAACCTATCAGAGACCTACATCTGTGGAGATCACCGGCATAATCTGAATTTACAAAACCAACCAAAGTGTTGTTGGTTCTACCAAACTCCAAACAAAATTTTGAAGTGCCCTTCAAGTATCTAAGAACCATTTCATCGCTTGCTAATGTTCTTTGCCAGGATTGGCCATATACCTGCTAACGACACTAAAAACTTGTGAAATATTGGGACGAGTACATACCATTGCATACATAATACTACTGACGACCCTAGAATGCAGATATCGAGCCATATAATCTTCCTCTTGCTGTAACTGTGGTGATTGAGCAGTAGATAATCTAAAATGACTAGCAAGAGGAGTACTAACTGCTTTGGCATCTCGCATGCTAAATCTCTCCAAAAATTTATTGAGATAATTATCCCGAGTCAAGAATAATTAACAGCTCCTCAATCACATCTTATCTCCATGCTCAGAATTTCCTTTGCTACCCCCAAATCTTTCATGTCAAATTCACCATGCAATAAGGCCTTAAAATGGTGAATATTTATGACATTCTTGGCAACAATAAGCATGTTATCAACATATAACAATAAATAGATGAATAAGCCATCATTTAACTTCTGAAAATAAACACAACTATCATACATGCTCCTGGAGAAATCATGACCCAACATAAATGAATCAAACCCATTATACCAATGTCTTGGAGACTGCTTTAGTCCATACAAGGATTTCTTCAACAAACACACTTGGTCCTCCTTGCCTGCAACTTCAAAACCTTCAAGTTATTTCATATGAATTTGCTCATCTAATTCACCATACAAGAATGTTGTCTTGGTGTTAAGTTGTTCTAATTCCAAATCAAACATGACTACTAATGCAAGTAATACACAAATAGAGTTATGTTTTACCATTGGTGAGAAAACATCATTAAAATCAACACCTTGTACCTGACTATAGCCCTTTGTAACTAAGTGTGCCTTATACCTTACACTTTCAACACTTGAAGTACTTTCTTTTCTTACAAAGACCCATTTACAGCTAACAATTTTCTTACCCTTTTGGCGGTTTCACCAGAACCTAAGTATCATTCTTATGCAGAGATTCTATTTCTTCATTCATAGCCACCACCCACTTATCAGCATCAGTATTTGAAATTGCTTCCGTATATGTAGAAGATTCACCGTCTCTATTTGTTTCCTATGCCACTGATAATACATATGCAACTAAATTTGCATAGCTCTGTGGTGATCGAATCTCCCATCTTGTTCTATCTCTGGCTATGGAATGTTCTTCCTCTACTGGTTTGTCTTAAACATGATCAGGATGTGGGTCATCAACGTGATCTGTCTGATGTGTAGAAGACGTTTGTGAAGGATTTAAACTACCAATCTCTAACTCCACTTGTTTCTGTGTACTCTCCTCTTTTTCTAAATTACAAGGATTACAAGACTCTTTTCTGGGATACAACATAGAGAATTCATCAAATGTAACATCCTTACTAATTACAAATTTAGGTGACTTAGGATTAGGATACCACAAACGATATCCTTTCACCCCTGAAGCATAATCGAAAAAAATACATTTCTTAGCCCTAGGCTTTAACTTTCCCTCATTTATATACATATATGATGGACACCTAAATATTCTTAAAGTAGAGTAATCATCAAGAGTACCTGACCAAACTTCCTTTGAAATTGAGAGGAGCACAAGGAGAGCAGTTGACGATGTAGCAAGCTATAGCAATGGTTTCTGCCCAAAAATCAAGTGTCAACCCTACATTAGAGCTCATACACCGAGCCCTTTTCAAAAGATTCCAGTTTATGCACTTGACGATTCCGTTTTGTTGCGGAGTCATCCTGATAATGTGATGCCAAGCAATTCCTTCATTCTTGCAAAACTCATTGAATTCACCTCTACAAAATTCCAAACCGTTATCTGTTCGTAGCCGCTTAACATGTTTTCCTGTCTGCTTTTCAACCAAAACTTTCCATTGCTTAAAAGTTAAGAAAACATCATTCTTATATTTCAAAAAATACACCCAAATCTTCCTTGAATAGTCATCAATAAAAGTCAACATATACGTAGCACCATCTTTAGACAAAACACGAGAGGGCCCCCAAAGATCAAAATGAATATAATCCAAAGTACCTTTAGTTTTGTGGACAGCTGGAGAACTGAAATTGACTCGTTTCTACTTCCTAAAGATACAATGCTCACAAAAGTCCATCTTACTAGTACTTTGACCACAAACTAGACTTCTCTTGCTTAACAACGTTAAACCTTTCTCACCCATGTGTCCCAAACGCATATGTCACAATTTGGTAATGTCACCATCAGTAGAGACTGATGCAGCACTTGTTACTGTAGATCCTTGCAAAACATACGAACTACCAGACCTGCAAGCTTTCATCAATACAAGAGAACCTTCAAAAATTTTCAGTACTCCACCTTTAATTTAGAACTTACACCCTTGAGAATCGAGAGTACCCAAAGAGATGAAATTTTTCTTCAAATCAAGAAAGCGTCTAACGTCAATGAGTGTTCTAATGATACCATCATACATTTTAATCCGGACTGTAACTTTACCAACAACTTTATAGGCAACATTATTACCCATCAAAACAATTCCATCATCTAATGACTCATAAGTGGAAAAACACTCCCTGTTGGGACTCATGTGGTAAGAACAACCCGAATCTAAAATCCACTCTTTATTAGACCTGACTTTATCTTCTGTTGCTATAAAGATAATTTCCTCATTCTCATCTGCCGCTACACTAGCTTCGGCGGTATTGTGATTATTCTGCTCAATTTTATTTTTCTCCTTATATTTCAATTTATAGCAGTTAGCCTTTATATGCCTCTTTTTCTTGTAATAATTACAATTTTTATTTCTATGTTTGGATTTTGACTTGCCTTGGATCAACTTATTTCAAAATCTCTACTTTCATATCTACCTTATACAAATGGTCCCTCTGCCTGAGTTACACAAGTCTCCCCAAGGATGTTCCTATCAATATGCTCTTTTGACTTCAATGCAGACTTAATATTATTATATGAGACTGACTCTTTTCCATAAATCATAGTATCACAAAAATATTTAAAGGACTAGGGAAAGGAACACAACAACAATATGGCTTGATCTTTATCTTCAATTTTCACAACTGCATTCTTCAAATCCAAAATAAGAGAATCAAATTTATCCAGATGTGAAAGAATAGATATACCTTCTGTCATCCTCAACATGTGCAACTTCTGTTTCAAATAAAACCGATTTTTCACCGTCTTCTTCATGTACATGGCTTTCACCTTTTCCCACATACCTTTAGCTGTGCTTTCACCAGTAACCTCCCGCAAAATCTCATCAGAGAGATTCAATATGATGGCTGATCTAATCTTTTTATCTAGATCTATGAATTTATCTAACACCACATCTGCTGGCTTTTTCTCCACTCCATCAAATGCAATCTGACACCCATCTTGTATTAAAATGACCTATATCTTGAGTTGCCACATACTAAAGTTAATACTCTTGTCAAACTTTTCAATAGAGGTCTTTGTTATCATCATGATGGCTAAATATCGATATTAAGTGGGCCCCACATGTGAAACCGGGATAGTGGCCACCATAAAAGCACTGGATGTGGGCCCCACAGGCAAAGTCAGGACATAGCCCCCATAAGCAAAATTAAACTCCATTTACAAAATCGAGGCAGCGGGCCCCACAAAATAAAACTAAGACAGTAGGTCTTGCAAGATAAATCTGAGGCAGTGGGTTCCGTTTGGACTCACAATAAGATCTACGTTGCTTTTTGATGTGGAAGATCCACCTTAATGACAACTACAAAGCATATGGTAAGTTAGACTAATAAGAGAAGCTTTGATACCAGTTTACAAGAAAAATGTCATCGAATTGGATACCGATTGAATTTAATAGCCTGAATTTTAATGACAAAAAATAAAGAAAAGTCAAAATAATTGAAACATGATACAAAGATTTACGTGGTTTGGTTAATGTGACCTATGTCCGTGGCTGGAGGGTGAACATTTTTACTAATATGTGGAGAATGCATACAAAAGTATAAAGGCTGGAACAAAAGGCTTTTAAAATCTCTTCAAATATATAAAAGAACTTTAGAAAGAGTGGAAGAATTGGTTGTTGGTTCTCTTAACTCTGCAAGCTTCCCATATATTTATAGCCAGATATCAAGCATCCGTCCAAAGCTTTCCTTAATTTAGCCTATCCATGCGGAAAAAAATTTAGCTAAAGATGGGAGTAACTGTCAGACATAGTGGTTGAGATATGCAATGAAATAGCCAACAATTTTTGACTGGATGAGACATCCAATAAGAAATGACCAACAATATTTGACTCGCGAGCGGCCAAGCATATAATAGTCAACCATTTCAATATGATTAACAGATCAACTCTTGGAATTCACTCCGATTTACTGATATGAACTGAGTGAAGAATGCTAATTAAGATCTTCTATCATAGTTTCAGATGAATTAAACAAGGTTATATATATGGTGAGGGGCCTATATACACACACACACTCACGTATATATATATATTCAGGCTATGACGACCTTGGCCAACAGATTTGTTTCAACTGGTTGGCTTCTTGAGTTGAAAGGCATTTCAAATAATCTTCCGGGTGTTTCCTAGTCAGATGATCCTCTGGTGCAGATGGTAGTCCAATTCCAACCCGATGACTGAAAACTGAAACTAGGTCCCCACTCGTGCATGCTTTCTATGTGTGTGTATATATATAAGCGTGTATCAGTGTTCTCTCTCTTTCTCAGTCAAGCCCAATGCAGTTCATCGACTTTTTCCCTTGTCGCGGTTGGATCTCTTTGGCAGTCGGATTCTTTGCCAGTCTAAATGCCTGTTTGCCTTATCAGATTTTTGGTTCCCAAACATAGGAAAAAGAAGATTTCGTAGTGTTCAGAGCGATTTTTCTTACCTCCTCCTTCTCGTTTTAAAACAATAACAACGACAATATTATTATTATTAGTATTTCTGAAAAAGGAAAAAAATATAACAGAGAACATGCTGTTCTCTTGCCAAGTATCATCTTCGATATTCACGAAAATTAGCCCTTCTCTTTACAACAAATAGTAACTAAAATGCTTGTGCAATTATTAGAATCGTACAAAAGTTCTCTCCACAAAAGGGGCGTGAATATATCACTAATTAACGAGTAAACTAATATGGATTATCTAATTTATGGTCAACTACAATCGTTAAACTGAAACGCCTCAGTTCCATATTTACCTCTTTATAATATAATAACAAAAGTGCCGGAGGTACATGCGACGCTCTTGAACAGAGTGACAAGCGTACGAAGGGCGTCTTTCGTCAAGTTCACGTCAAATGAGGCGAGGCTGATGTCACGTAAGAAATTCCTGTCAACCAGTAGAATCTCAGCAACGCAACGTCACACTGAAAGGACCAAAACGACCTTTGGATTAAAACAATGTTTACCAGCCTCTAAAGAGTAATAACTTCTTCCACAACTCGCGTGAAGTGACCCCTGTTCCCTAAAAGGATTGACGTACCTTGATTTGACGCTCGGGGTATTTTTTTACTCAAGCATCCTCCACGTGTCGAATTAAGCAATATCCCCCATATGTAAGATTTGACCGGAAGTCAGCGTGCAAATGTAGCTATAATATGCTCCAAAACACGAATCGATGGATGCATCTGAAAACAATCAGGAATCAAACATTGTTGATCCAACGGTTAGGGGTGAGTTTGGCTCTAACGTTTACCTGAATTTGCTGACATGCTCTTCTACACTGGCTTTGCTATTAAAAAAAAAGAAGAAACTAGCATCCTAATATTTACATATATATATGCACGTACAACAAGGTCGATGACATCATCTGAATTTAATGCATAGATAATTCAATTTACCCCTCCAAAATTTACTGCATACTGAGGACAAGAGCTTACAAGTCAAGAGAACCTTGAAAGTAAAGATTTGACAATAAATCCTGTTATTTAATATGAATTCTAAATGCATTAGTTTTTATATTGATACTTTATCCAGTGATAATATGTACACAATAAATGAACGCCAAGAATAGTATAAAATAAATTTCCCTGTTCTTCTCATTGTCTCTACTTCTCTTAAGGCGTGTACAGTTGATAGACATATGGTCTAGCTAAGCTTATTAACTGATTAGTGAATAAACTTTGCTTAGCAATGCATGCGCAAGTACTGTATGATTTTTCAGGATTCAATGTTGAGTTCAATAGGAAAGAATCTTATATGCATAGAATAGCACTTTAGCTTTAGGAAAAGTGTAGATGGTGATCATGACCGCGTGATTACTATGTGCGATCCTGGGGAAATTAGGCCCCAGCTTCAGATACCCCAAATATATTTTCTGCCAGGTCCTGCTGCCTAGTTTGACATTATGAAACTGGACGATTGATCAGTGAAATCTTCTTCTAGCTGGGCCAATCTGCTCTCTTAGTGCAGATTTAGTATATATGTACTTGAGATTATGTAACCTTTTATTTAATTGACGAACGAATTTGTATGATATGTTGAAGCCTGGGAAACTATGTGACAATGTGGCTTCACAGGCATGGACCGCACGGTGTTTTATAGTTTACCGATAAAAAAGTAGCTATTTTGCAAAGAACGCGAACTCAATTGGAGTAATTAAGGAAGTGAAGTAAAGGGGCACCTACGACCTATCACCTGGAGCCTACTGCAACACCTGGGTGTCAAACAAAAATAGATTGGTCAGGACAGGCCTTCGCCAAAAAAATAAAAAAATAAAAAAAAGACAACACGGAGGATCGAGCACCTTCTTCCAAAAATTTAAATACCAGAAAATTTTATGTGCGGTTGTTGTCTCTCCTGCACAAATATCTTACAGTCAGATTCCTTTTTTATCGTTATCTTCCACCTCTGCGAATTGATCATTACCAAATAGTAGCCAATAAGCTTTGTTCTAACGCTCTAGACAATACAACAAAATTGGTTTTTAATTACGCTTTTTTAAATCGTCTCTAAAAAAATTTATCACCAAAAGTCAAGGTTTTTGCTATATTTTACCGTATGGTCGCAAAATTGAGGTCTTTAATGATGATTTATATGAATTATTTCAAAATGTGCAATCTTTTGCGATAGTTTAGAAATTTCGTTGCAAAATGTTTAGCATTGACAACGATTGCGTAATCATCACAAAAAGTTTAACTTTTAGCGACAAATTTTAAAAATCCATTGCCAAAACTTAATATTAAAGATTTTAAAATCGCGACATTTTATTGGATCGTCGCTCATGACAGATCTTTAGTGACGATTTATTTAAATTGTACCTTTTGCAATGGTTTCAAAATTTCATTGACAAAAGTTGATATTAAAGATTTTATATCTTATGTATTTCTTAGACAAATTTTGATGAATTTTTTGTATGTGATAGTATTCTTAAAATATTAATGTTGAAAACATAATTTTTTTAATGGTAAGTGTGCTTAATAATCCTAAGATTAATTACAATTGACATTTACATAATTTTTAATATTTTTTCATTTACCTTCTTTATAAATTTGCTTAAATATCTAATGCATTCAAAACCATTTGAATTTGTTTAAATATATGGATTTATACACAAATGACTATTTAATGATGCCTATAGTACATAGTACTTCTCTGTTCATATAAATATTTCATGAAAATACACCGGAGCATCTAAAAATTATAAATTGTTTTCAAAGTTTTAAACATATTGTTGAAAAACACATGGTAGGTAATTTAAATTTTGAAAAGTAAAATTTTAATATTAATAAGATCAAAATGAAATGAATTTAAATTGACTACTATTCTTAATCATCAATATTTATTAACAATAAAATAATAATACATATAAATATTGAAATGTGATTAGCAACATAATATAATGATATATGATAAGTAGTAAAAGATTTTAATTAGAAGTTTAGCAATTTTTGCACATACATGTTAAATAAATAAAGTTTCGCACTTATTCCATGGAAAAGAAAAAATAATTATTTTTTTGGTTTCTAATTGACATGACACTCTGACAGAAGAGGTAAAGAAGTTTTCTATGTTTAGATTCCTAATAAGGGTCCTTGCTCGTTCAAAGGCATCAATTAAAGCAGTTAAAGGTCTTCTCTCAAGTGTTAGGTTATTGATTCCAACAACTTCTTGGCTTTAACTAACTAGCAGAAGATATTGTGAACAAATCCCCAGATGGAGTATGGATCATTGAATTAGATGAACCATCTGTATGATGAGTTTCACCTAAGAAACAATTAGTATATAACTTAAATAGCTAATTAAGTCAAACAATATAATGAACCTAAATTCTAACAGATACATACCTGATTAAACAGATATAGCTATCTGAATTGACTAATGTTCCAAAACAACTGATTTCCCTAATCTTATATCGACCATTGGGACTGTAACATCCTAGTTTGATTATTGTATTGTGTATTGTATTGTATTGCACATGTATTTTACAAAGTATGCTCTATTTATAGTTTCAAGATCTCATTTAAAACTTATAGTAGCTTTTCAAACAAAGGCTAATAAGAAAAAGAGCACAGGGATTACTAGCATAACATCCACTATTGAATTTAAAAAAGCGTAGGCTTTAGGCAATTTTAAAGTAATTTAAGTGTTTAAATTTATTATTAAGGTTATAACGGAAACTACTGATAGATCAAAGATGATTATGGACTCAATCGAAAATTTCTCGAAAAATTTTCAAAAACTCAGAAAGGCTACATAATAAGTCTCAACGAGTTTTTAAAAGTCCCAAAATGTGCTTTGGAAATTTAGGTGATACTTTTGAATGAAATCCAGGTGATTTCGGTGATATTGAGTGATTTCATGATTCAATTTGAAAAATCTTCCGGCAAACAAAAAATTATCGAATAATTTCAAAATATGATGAAAAGCTCCAGAAGTAAGATTGGAGTCTATAGGAACTGAAACAAAACTGAAGTTGTTTAAATAGAATTCGGGTAATCTAAAATTATTGAATTAAAATGCCCTTTTTGGAAAAATAATGGATATTAATGATTTTAAACCCGTTCAAAATTTTTCAAAGCATCCAATCAATAAGTATCGACCCTAATTAGAGTATTTCATGGTCAATTTGAAAATAAGATAGTTATTGAATTTTTCGAGATTTAATTTTACTAATTGATCAATTAAATGTATTAAAGGCTAATTTGGTCTTTTTGTACTAGTTAACAGCAATTTGGTATTTTTGCATGATATTAGTGGATTGATGAGTCATTAGAGATGAGAAATGAGATGATGACATGTGTTTGATGGGTTATTAGTGATGACAAATAAGAAGGTGAGATATGTACTTCATTAACTGAGTATAAAAGCAACATTTGCTTCATTCTTTAAACATAATCGTGAGAGTGAATAAAGAGTGCAGAAGGGTATGCAAGCTTCAGAAATCTATTTATGGATTAAAGCAAGCATCTAGGAGTGGAACATCTGATTTGATGAGACAATCAAAGAGTTTGGTTTCTCACAAAATCCTGATGAACCTTGTGTGTACAAGAAGTTTAGTGGGAGTGCGATCATATGCCTTATGTTATATATGGATGACATATTACTAATGGGAAATGATGTCTCAAGTTTACAATTAGTCAATGTTTGGTTGTCCCGAAATTTTTTCATGAAAGACCTTAGAGAAGCAACTTATATATTGGGAATAAAGATCCAGAGATAGATTAAGAAAGTTGCTAGATCTTTCGCGGTCAACATATATAGACAAAGTGCGAAATAGGTTTAGCATGGAGCAGTCTGATAGAGGGTTTCTTCTTATGACTCATGGGATAAAACTCTCAAAATCTATGTATCCCAAGATGCAAGATTAGAGGACTCGCATGAGCGTGATCCCATATGCTTCGACAATAGGACCAATCATGTATGTTATGTTATGTACAAGACTCGATATATCGTATGCTCTAAATGTTATAAGTAGATATCAATCAGATCCTAGTGAGGGTCACTGGGTGGCTGTCAAAAATATCCTAAATTACTCGGGAAGGACTAGGGATGTGTTCTTGATATATGGAAATCGAGATCTAGTAATGAGCGGGCATACAGATGCCAGTTTTCAATCTAAATAGGATAGGCAGTCAGTTGAAAAAGTTCAAACTAAGAGATGACTGCATATTTGATGATCGAGTCAAAGTACATAGCAACTATGAAAGTGGCGAAAGAAGTTGTTTAGATCATGAAGTTCATTATGGAACTTGAAGTGATATCGAGCATAGTAAACCCAATATTATTATACTGTGACAACAATGAGAGGCTATTGCTCAAGCCAAGGAACTATGGTTTTACCAGAGGTCCAAGCACGTCCTCAGGAGATATCACCTAATCAAGGAGATAATTGATATAGGTGATATGAAGATCAAGAGAGTACCCATAGATCATAACATCTTCGATCCTTTGACGAAGCCACTTCAACAAATAAAATTTGATTCTTGTGTACTATGGTATTAGATACAAAGGTGATTGACTTTAGTGCAAGTGGGAGATTGTTAGAGTAGTGCTCAAAAGGTAATCACCTTTAGTCCTTTTGTACTGAATTTATTTTGATTAATAAAGTGAAATGCACTTTTCATTAATTTGATATTCATTATATATGAATTGATATTGATCTTAAATCAAATTGATGAAGTCCACGATACAAAAAATAGGATGAAGGAAATTATGATGAGATCATGATAATAAGATTCCTTTCATGTGTAATTATGTAAGTATCTAAATAATCCTTTGCAATAGGATTAATAAGATAGGACATTATTAATCCAGATAGACTAGTAAGTGTTATACTCCTTGATTTGATCAAGCAGTGGATCTTACAAACTATAAACATGAGATGTTTAGAGTTAACATGTGGATGCTTACTAAGAGTAGTAAGTACATCGATGACCCATAATGAGATTATCATATAGATGATCTATCAAATTTCAATGATTAATCTCATCATAGCAATGGTGCAAATATCCTTAGACTTAAGGTACTCAAGGATGACTTGGATACCAATCATATGCTTTGACATCATTCCTTATTACCTCAAGACAAGGTCGCTCTTAGGGTGGTGATTGGGTACAACTATTAGTGTTCGAAGGTAACTTTGTAGCTGATAAAGGATTCACCGCTCCTGATTAAAGAAGATGATACCAACGGCCTCTTCTCGGGGTCATTACTCGGGAGTCTCTGGCCAGAGCAGTTATGTGTCATAAAGAGAGTGTTCAATGACACTTAGAGTAATGAGATCCCAGGACAAGGCTAACATCACTTAGACTAGATGTGACGTAGTCAGTCTGGTGGGAGTTGATAGATAGCCCACACTCCGAACCAAGTAGGGTATAGTATGGTGAAAGGACGAATTGCACGATAATTATCTATGGAAGGTTCACAAGTTGGATAATTAACTATCGAAGAGTTCGTTAGTTAATCCACTTATAATACGATAAATTGACATCATAAAAACTTCATGATTTGCTTGAATTAAGAGTTAATTCAAGTGCCTAAAATAACTGAAAACCTAAAGGTCACACGCATAAAAGTTCGGATGAAAAGCATAATGTGTATGGCCAATTTTAAGTAGGCCACGATCGTGTCCGAAGGAGAGCCCAATTTTTAAAAAGGATATGATCGTGACAGAGGGCACAAATGAGTATATAAGTGAGTTCTTCACTTACGAACACAAGGTCTTACCACTTCATACACAGATAAGTGAGAGAATAAGGGCTCTAAAAGAGTTCTAGAGTGAGAGAGAGGCATTAAGAACCTTGTTCTTGCAATTCATGCAATTGTTGCATGAATCAAAGTGCATGCAACAAGATTCTTGATCTATCTTCCTTCACCTTGAGCATCTACTAGAAATCATCTAGTTTGGTGCTCAAATCACTCTTATACATTGTTTCTTCATCTTCTTTTCAGTTCTTGGATGATCAAGGAAGGGTCTGGTGTTTGTAATGACCCAAAAAAGGAGAAGAATTAATAAAGGAGGAGAAACAAAAGATAAAAAGTTTTTACATTTCATGTTCTTTACATATCCATGAATGCATGAGTGATTATGTGGTTTTCGGGTTGTCATGGTCTTCTGACACTTCCACTCCATACCTATGCATGTGATATATGTAACCATGACTAACCCTACAGTGGTATTAGAGCAAGTTTATGCATGTTATAGATGATGTATTGAGCATGTGCAAAGTGTTTGCTAGGTTGTGACTGACATATATATTGATTTGGAATAATTCGAGTAAAATGTAGAAATTTTTTTTCTGATTTTCTTTCACAAAAATGTTTATAAGATGTTATATTATGTTTCTAACAAAGGAAATTGCAATTGAATGTCGTTTGGTATTTTATTTCGAATTAATATCTAGGATGTTCATATGTTGATTTCTGGAAAACTGAATGCCTGTGCTGATTTTGAAAATTTTGTAATAATTCTAGAATTTTTTTTCTATTTTTCTTTCATAGAAATGTTTATAAGGTGTTATTTTATGTTTTTGTAAAAATTCAATGCAATTGAATGTCATTTTCTATTTTATTACGAATTTAGTTTCAACTTGATGCATGTATGAAGTTTTGGAAATTCTAGAAATGTGATGAACATGCATGCATATAAAATCCATATTATTTTTTATAAAAATTGTTTTTATAAATTTTATACATGCACATTCAAGATGAGGTGTTTCCACGTGTATGAGATGTATGACACTTGTTGTTAAAGTGATTATCTTATGCATGCATGATGTAATGTTTGACTTAGAAGTAATATGACAAGTGTCATACACATGTGATGTATTAGCTATTTCCTATTTGTTAATAAATAATTCCTAGAAATTAGGTTCTACAATTTTTTATTAGATACATTTAGAATGTGTATAAGACTCTGGAATATTTCCAGAATTAATTAAATTTGATTCAATTAATAAATAAAGTCAAAGTCAACATTAGTAAACTTTTTGAAAGTTGATGGAGTTGACTTATTTAATGACTTATAATGTATGTATTTCGGTTATGAGACCTAAATTAGGTTCTTATGTGATAAGATATGTATTATTTTGATGCTAATATCATGCTTAATGCACGTTCTCGGAAATTTCCTGAACATTGAATCGGTTTCTTTAGTGTCTAGTCGGTTAACTTATTTGTCTTGACGATTTTGGCCGTCAAGATAATTTTGGCATGTGCCGAAATTGTTTAGATAAATTTAAGATGACCTAGGGATATTTTTGATGACTAATTGATGTACAAAAATCTTGGAAACCCTAGGCATTAATTTAGAATTAATCTATATATAGCATAGCATTTCTAGTGTGACTAAATAAAGGCATAAGAACTAAGACTAAAGTGTTTAATCTAGACATCAAAATAATTAAATTTTAGGGTTCCTAATTGAATCTCAATCATAATTTAGATTAGCTAAGATTAACACTAGTACTTGATTAAGTTCAAGAGTTAAATTGAATCACCAACTTTAAATGCATAGTTAAGTCACAACCTAAATTAAACCTCCTTTATGTGAGATATGTGTTAGATGCATTTTAAGGGTAGTTATGGACATAGGCTCAATTTAATTGAATTGTCGATAATCTAAATGTATATATGTGATATACATATTCAAGATCATCCAAGTATTGATTAGATCAAAGAATAAATCCCTCAACCGAAACATTAGGACTTACGCCTTCCATTGATATGAGAACAACCAAAGTTCTTTTAAAGTTGGGTTGTTGGGAAAACCCAAGCCCGCTCCACACAAATATGTTCAAACCATGGAAATTATATTTCCAGATTAATAGGTTGGTCCTAACTAGAAGCATTGATTTGTTGGGCAAACCCAAGGTCAACGTGGATAGAGAGCGAAGTTGGGTTATATACGTGGGATGAATATAAATCAAGAGTTGATGACGCAATGAGTGTGCTAAATCAATAGTTGATGGCATAAGTTGATAGTTGCATAAATGAATGCAATTGGTATGAATGATACCTACCGATTGATGTAAGATGGTTTGTTGGGCAAACCTAAGGTCATTCTTGGTAATATTAGATATCGACCCATTAGGAAAACTATAAGTTTTATCGAATTCGTAGTGAGGGCTATGGATTTGAATAAGAATAGTGGGACCTATAATGCATGTGATTAAAGTCCTTATCAATTTACATTAATGTACATTCTAATACTTTCTCTCGTTCTTCTAAGTTTCGAATTGCATGATGTCTTCTAGTGTGAACTTACACTCCCTATTATATTCCAACTAACTCACAGGACCTAACTTCTTAGATTGGCTATAGAATTTGAGAATTGTTCTCAAAATCCAAAAAACTAGGATATGTCCTAGATGAACCACTTCCCGATCCCTTCGCCGTCGATGCATTTGATGAAGATAAGAAAGCTTACAAGAAACTATGGATGATAGTGAGTTAGTTAGCCGTATAATGTTGGCCTTTATGTCACCAGAACTGTAGAAGCAGTATGAGACTATGGACACTTATACTTTAGTCTACCATCTGAGAGAATTGTTTGATGAGCAAGCTCAATCTGAAAGGTTCGAGACCTGGAGGTTGCTTTTCCATTCAAAGATGGCTAAGGGATCATCTCCAGTGCAGAATGTGCTGAAGATGAATAGATTCATTAAGAGGTTAGGCAATTTGGGCTTCATTATGGATCATGAATTAAGTATAGACTTGATTATGATTGGTTTAACTGATAGTTATTCACAGTTTGTGCTTAACTATTGGATAAACTAAATATCCATGATGATACTTGAGCTAATTAATCTACTAAAGACAACTGAGAAAATTGTCAAGAAAGACAGTAAGGCTGTGATGCTGGTGGACTCTGGTTTTGGTTCTCAAAAGAAGAACCAAAAGAAGAAGAAGAAGTCTAAGAAGCTAGTGGAAGGCAGAGTCAAGAAAAAGGTAAAGGAGACAACTTCAAAGGGGATATGCTTCCATTGCAACAAGGAAGGACATTAAGCTTATTTGAAGTCACTGAAGCAGAAGAAGGCATTAGATGCCCCACCATCTACGTCAAGTATGTTAGTTGTCATTGAGGTAAATATTATTTTTGATCATAACATTTAGGTATTAGATATCGGATGTGGCTCACACATATGTGTTGATATACAGGGTCTCAGGGATAGTAGACCGCTCAAGAAGGGAGAGATAGACCTACGTGTAGTAAATGGAGCAAGAGTTACTGCATTAGCTATAGGGACATATGTTTTGTATCTTCCTAGTGGGCTACGGTTAGTTTTGAAAAATTGCTGTTATGTACCCGTTGTGACTAAAAACATTGTATCTGTTTCAAGTCTTAATAAAGTGAGATTTCATTTAACTTTTCCAAGCAATGATTGTTCAATTAAGTTGGATGAAATGTTGTATGGTACTGCTACATTGTGCAATGGAATTTACATATTAGATATGTCCAATCCAATTTTAAATATCAATGACAATAAAAGACAAAAACGAGATAACATAAAATCATCTTACTTATGGTATATGGTTGACTTGGCTATATAAGTGAGAAACACATGATTAAGCTACACAAGAATGGTAGCCTGGGTTCATTTGACTATGAATCATATGATACATATGAATCTTGCTTGTTAGGGAAGATGATTAAATTACCTTTTAAAGGAAAAGGTGAACAAAAAAATGAGTTATTAAACCTAATAGATTTTGATGTATGTGATCCGCTGTCCATTCATGCCAGAGGTGGTTTTATGTACTTCATTACTTTTATCAATGATTATTTACGATATAGGTATGTGTATCTAATGAGATATAGGTTTAAAGCGTTTGAAATATTTAAACAGTTTAGACATGAAGTATAGAAACAACTCGGTAGAAGTATTAAGACATTTCGATCAGATCGAGGTGGTGAATACTTGAACAAGGAGTTTCTAACTTATCTTGGAGATAATGGGATATTATCCCAGTGGACTCATCTTTCACACCACAATATAATGGTATGGCTGAAAGGAGAAACTGAACCTTGTTTTGCATAGTAAAGTTAATGATGGGCTTAATAGATCTACCGAAATCCTTTTGAAGTTATGCACTCAAGAATGCTATTTATGTGACAAATAGAGTCCCTTCTAAGGCAGTTGAAGTTACTCCATATGAGATATGAACTAACAAAAGGCCCTACCTTTCTCGTATGAAAGTTTGGGTTTGTACAGCTTATGTGAAGTGGATTCAATCATACAAGCTTGAAGAGAAATCTTATAAATGTCTGTTTATAAGATATCCTAAGGAAACAATTGGATATAAATTCTATAATGCTTTAGAGAAAAAGGTTGTTGTCTCAAAGCATGATTTCTTTTTAGAGAAAGAGTTTCTTCTAAGAGAAGACAGTGGGTGAAAAGTTGAACTATGAACTTCATGATGCTCAAAAAGATGCAGATCAACTGCCTAAACGCAAAACTATTGTCCACAGAGATGAGACAACAATTGAACCTTCTAACACACAAAATGTTTGTAGGTCAAGTAAGATACGTAATGTTCCAAAAAATGGATTTCTCGTAAGTGAACACAATGATGTACTGCTCATAGAGGACATTGAACCTACAACCTATAAAGAGGCTCTGAAGAGTTCAAAATAGGAAAAATGGCTTTAAGCCATGAAGTCTGAAACGAATTTCATGTATGAAAACCAAGTAAATACTTTGGTTGACCCACCCGAAGGATTAAAACCAATAGGGTACAAGTTGTTTTTCAAGAAGAAAATCGACATGAAAGGTAATATGATTACCTGCAAAGTGAGGCTAGTCGCTAAAGGTTATTGTTAAAGACAAGGAGTTGACTATAAAGAAACATATAACCCCATAGTCATGCTTAAATCCATAAGAATACTCCTAGCCATTATTACTCATTATGATTATTAAATATGGAAGATAAATGTGAAGAAAACTTTCCTAAATGGAAACCTAGTTGAGGATGTATATATGATACAACTTGAGGGCTTCGTATCTAAAGATGGCATAAGGGTATGCAAGCTTCAGAAATCTATTTATGGATTGAAGCTAGCATCTAAGAGTTGGAACATCTGATTTGATGGCACAACCAAAGAGTTTGTTTTCTCACAAAATCCTGAAGAACCTCGTGTGTACAAGAAGGTTAGTGGCAGTGCGATCATATTCCTTGTGTTATATGTGGATGACATATTTTATTAATGGGAAATGGTATCTCTAGTTTGCAATCAGTCAAAGTTTGGTTGTCCTGAAATTTTTTCATAAAAGACCTTGGAGAAGAAACTTATATATTGGGAATAAAGATCTATAGAGATAGTTCAAGGAAGTTGCTAGGTCTTTCACAGTCAAAGTACATAGACAAAGTTCTAACTAGGTTTATCAAGGAGTAGTCCAAGAGAGGGTTTCTTCCTATGACTCATGGGATAAAACTCTTGAAATCTATGTGTCCCTAGATGCTAGATGAGAGGACTCGTATGAGTATGATCCCGTATGCTTCGGCTGTAGGATTAATCATGTATGTTATGTTACATACAAGACCCGATATATCGTATGCTCTAAGTGTTACGAGTAGATATCAATCGAATCCTAGTGAGGGTCACTGAGTGGCTGTCAAGAATATCCTCAAATATTTGAGAAGGACTAAGGATGTATTATTGATATATGGAAATGGAGATTTCACAGTGAGCCTAGTTTTCAATAGTTTGATATTCATTATATATGAATTGATATTGATCTTAAATTGAATTAATGAAGTCTATGATATAAATTGTAGCATGAAGGAAATCATAATGAGATCATGATAATGAGATTCCTTTCATTTGTAATTATGTTATCATCTAAATAATCCCTAATCTTAGGATTAATAAGATAAGACATTATTAATCTAGATAGACTAACACATGTTATACTTATTGATTTGATCAAGTAGTGGATCTAACAAACTGTAAACATGAGATGTTTAGAGATAACATGTTAATGCTTATTAATAGTAGCTAGTTCATCAGATGACCTGCAATGAGATTATCATATGGATGATCTGTCAAATGTCAATGATTAATCTCATCATAGCAATGGTGCAAATATCCTTAGGCTTGAGGTACTCAAGCATATCTTGGATACCAATCCTATACTTTGACATCATTCCTTGTTACCTCAGGATGAGGTCGCTCTTAGGGTGGTGATTGGGTACAACTATTAGTATTCGAAGGTAACTAGGTAGCCGATAAAGGATTCACCACTCCTGATAAAAGGAGATGACACTGATGGCCTCTTGTCGGGGTCATTACTAGGGTGTCTCTAGCCAGAGCAGTTATGTGTCATGAAGAGAGTCTTTAATGACACATAGAGTAATGAGATCTTAGGAAAAGAACAAACATCACTTGGACTAGATGTGATGTAGTCAGTCTAGTGGTAGTTGACACATAGCCTATACTTTAAACCAAGTGGGGTACAGTATGGTTAAAAGAAGAATTGCATGGTAATTGTCTATGGAAAGGTTCATAAGTTGGATAATTAACTATCAAAGAATTCATGAGTTAATCCACTTATAATTCGATAAATTAACATCATAAAATCCTTGATGATTTGCTTGAATTAAGAGTTAATTTAAGTTTCAAAAATAACCAGGAACCCTTACATGCATAAAAGATATGATGAAAAACATAGTGTGTATGGACAATTTTAA
>JAOSBN010000008.1:21415964-21432451 GCA_027563595.1 Erythroxylum suave | reverse complement strand
ATGGGAAATAACTCAAGGCCACGATCGTGACAAAAGTAAGAGCAAGGAGCTACGATCATGGGGAATATGTCATGATCATATTGATATAGGCCACGATTGTGACAGAAGCTAATGCAAAGAGCCAAGATCATGTCGATATGGGCCACGATTGTGACAGAAGCAAAAAAAAAAAAAATCCTAACTGCATGACAAATACGTGGATAGCAATTCCAAACTTGAGTTTTCGAGGGATTTTTCGAACCTTTTAGACTCTAAAAAGACCCTAACATTACCCTAATTGGAATTACTATATAAGACTTAATGATGTAACCCTAAGGGAGCTTCTACATTCTACCACTTTTTGAAAGTTCAAAAGAGAGAAAGGAAAAGAGAGAGAAAAAAGAAGAAGAGGAAGAAGAGAAAGAAAAAGCAAGTCTCGATGCTGCTGCTTCTCGAATTAGGCCGTCTCTTAATGCTGTTGGCTTTCTGGATTGTCCGATCCAAGTTCTATTTCCTTTCCATTTCATTTTTGTTCATTTAATGTATAAGATTGAAATTGATTATATGATGATGGGTTTTGGATTGTTGACGATTTTCTAACTCTTCCTTCAAGATTTTACTTTGATTTAATGTTAATATAATCAATTTTGTTTTTTATTGATTGGGTATTGTGACTAATATTTCTAAGCTTAGGGACATTTTAAACCTTTTATTATCAATATGTTCCTGCTTCATACTATTACCATTTTTGGTATGGTAATTTGAACCATTTCTCTACTGTTAAGCTTTTTTCCTTTTTCTTTCTCTATAGTTGCTACACCCTCTTAACTTAGTTAGACCAGCACCTTGAATAGACATTTTCCTCCCTTAATGATTTTACCAACTTTCCATCCATCTATCTTTGCTACCTAGACCTCAATTGAGAACATTCATTACTTATCTATTTTAACTAACACTTACACACTAATGATGCTTTAAATGATTCTACTGGTGTATATAGTTTCCCTTCTAAAAGATACAGTGCCAAGTGGTGTGTGCCCTCTTGCTTCGATGAAACTAGGACATCCCCCCTATGTAAATAAGGTTAAACAATTGTCTACCCCTTAAGGAAATTCTATTATAGGGTTCTCTCAAATAGAAAACCAGTTTTGTGGTTCTGCCTTTGATAAAAGATTTGCCTTTCCAATTATGTTTGACTGGGCTAAGCATTATTAGGGTAAAATGGGGCTGGTTAAATCACTCATTAATCCACAAGGACTTTTCGTCTTCATTTCTATAGAAAGAACCCATAAGTTCCTCAATCCAAACCTTAGCAAATTAAAGATAAACCTATCTTTTTACAAAGCTAGTCTCTTGGATTAAAGTTGGATTCGCTAAAGTTTAAGGGTGTTCCACTATAGATCAATATTCATAATGTGCCACTTTAATGTTGGTCCATAACCAGTTAGAGCTATTTAATAAGTCATATAAGCCAACCATTGTTTATGGATAAGTATATTGCCTCTTTGAAGAGAATAGATTTTGTTAGGCTATATGTTTAGGTGGATATATCTTGAAACTTGCTTAATGTAATCCCATAAATGTGTTTGAATTATTAGGAGTAGCTAGGGCAGGACGTTGTTCATGTCACTTACCATCAAAAGCTAACCGCTAATAACTTAAGAAAAAAATGTTAAAGGATCAGTAAGGTTTCCCAAAAAAGGGACTCTAATAAATTAATAGGATTGAACTCTAATAACTTAACCTTAGTTCATGTAAAAAAAGGGAATAAGTGATCTGATGATGATAAATGGGTGAATTTAACTATTGAAAATGAAATATCTTTTGTTGTTAATAAATGCTTTGATATTATATTGGACACTATTGAAGCTTTTGATTGCATTTTTAATGAGTGAAACTAGATAAATGTTTTGCCTAAGCTTATTAAATCCCCTAATTGTTCAATTAATAAGGCAAATTATCTTTTTATCTCTCTTAATCCTTGGGTAGCTTTTCAATATGATGTGTTAAGTAGTGTAAGCAAGAGTCTAGCACATTTGATTAAGGAGAATATTTCTAATGCGATGCTTTAGGCTCTTGGTTCCACAAATTCATCTACAAGCCCTATAAGTCCTTATAAAATCACTAAACTAGTTACTCACTCTTTTAGTGTAGGTAAGACTAACTCCTCCATCCCTACTATTAAAAGATGATTTGGAATGAACGAAAAGGGTAAGGGTGAATGGAATTTTTTAAACCCTTTTATATGGCCATCATTGCTTAGAATATGAGATTAACAACCTCAATAAACAACAAATTGTTATTGGTAATTTTTTCTAAATTAAACCTTTAATTTTTGGGAGTTCAAAAACGAAGCTTAAAGAGAAAACTTGTAAATAACTTTAGTTCATTAAAAAAGGCTGGCATTTTATCTCAAATCATCAATTTCATCATAAGGAGATAATATTTGTTATCTTCTATCAAAAAATAGTTAAAGTGATTGGCACTTTTGTTAATGAACAAACACTTCACTTATTGATTAATTTCAAATAAAGCAATTGTAGAGACTATGTTTCATTCATCTATGCCACTAATTTTAGATTTTAGGGATCTAGCCTTTGGAATGATCTTCTTATAAAAGGATCCACCATGACAATACCTTAGATTATATTTGGTGATTTCAACTACATCCTTTTCTCTATGGAGACTCAAAGTGAGAATTGCATCAAACTTCCTTAGAATGAGATAGGATCTTATTTTGTTAATAAAATGGTTACCAACTTGGCTTATAAAGGCCATCAATTAACTTAGAGAAATAAACAATAAGGATACTTGCTTATAAGGAAAAAAGTAGATAAGCTTCTTGTTAACCAATATTGATTGATCTAATTCTACAGGAGTGTGTTACTTCTCTAGAAATGACAAAGTTTTGGCTCCCTTTAGGTTCTTGAACTGTTTAACAAAGATGGAGGATTTTTAGGAAGTCATTAAATAGGGAAGGGATATAGAAGTGGAAGATTTTGAACAATTTGAGTGCTTTAGAAAATTTTGATCAATTAAAACTAGCCTCAAGGAGCTATAATTGAATAATTAAATAAGAAATATAAATATAGAGCGACCATACGCAAGCTTATTGAAATACAAATTCAAGTCCCTTTTGACCCTACCAATTCAGTTTCTATTAAAGAGGAGAAAATTTCTCTCTATAATCAACTTTGAACTTTAGTTATTAAAGGCTCCATCCTAAAGTATAAAGGAAGAGTTTAATGGATATCAAAAAGGAATAAAAACTCAATTCTTTTTCAAATCCATTCTTTCTAGGAGTAAAATGAATAAAATGTGTTATCTTTATAACAAGGAAGGCCATAAGATAAAAGGCCAAAAGGAGCTAAAGGAATAGGCTCTCAATTATTTTCAAAATGTTTTTAATCTTTATAATTCTTATACTACTCCTTTTTCAACACTTGAGGATTTTATATCTTAGTATATTTTTTAGAGTCAATCAATGGAGTTGATTAAGCAAGTTGAGATACTTAAAATTGAAGCAATTATGCTTAGTTTCGATTATAATATGACCTTTAGACCAAATGGTTTGAATACTTATTTCTTCCAAGTATCTTGGCTCCTCATCGAACATTATGTCCGTCAACCAATTTAGGAATTCTTTAGGATAGTTAAACTCCTCAAGCAATTTAATATGAGATTTTTTACCTGGCTCTTAAATCCCTCAATAGTAGCTCACTCATGTAGTTAGACCTATTTGATGTTACAATACCTTTTATAAAACCATCTCAAAGGTTATTACTTCTAGACTTAGTTCTATAATGGACGTTTTAATTTGTAAATCTTAATGAGCTTTTCCTAAATATAGAAGAATTAGGTAAAACATTCTTTTGGCTTAAGAATTGTTCAAAGGCTACGAAAGTAAGAGTTCTAAACAATGTTATGCTATGAGAATAAACTTTTATACAACTTTTGATACTGTAATTTAAAGTTTCATTGCATAGGCCTTTGAAGCACTTGGGTTTTCTTATATGTTTATTATACAGATCTAGTAATATATCTTCACAACCATTTTTATCATCTTAGATCAATGGTGGGCTTACTTTTATGTTTAAAAGTGGTATAGGTATCAAACATGGCAATCTTATTTTGCCTTATCTTTTTTCAATTTACGTTGGACTATTCTATATTTTTGCTAATTCCAATATAAGGAGGGAACCTATCTTTAAATTTCATTATAGGCGTTTGAAGCAAAGAATTTTGAATTTTTCTTCTGTTAATGACTTGCTACATTTTCATAAAGATGAGCCTTTTTCCATTAAGATGTGATATAGCTCACTGAGTTAAGTTAGGATTCTGACTAAGCTATCAAGCCAGAGGTGCATATAAATAGATCATTTAAGCCTTGCTCCACACATGAGATAGAAAGTGCAATCGTAATGTCCAAAACTGAGGAAAAATAAAGAGAGGGCAAAGAGAGTTGTATTCTCATCCATTGTTTGATTGTTGTGTGGATTGGTTTGAGTGATTGTTGATTAAGATATTAACTTTGGTTTCAATTTTGAAACTTCGTGACATAAGTTGTTGTTGTGCGATGGGGGCGGGGAGGGGGGTGAGATCAACGTTTTTTATAAACCCTTATTAAGTTTAATAGATTTATCTATCATTTTATCCCATGTTTTTATCCTTTACATTGGAGGGTTTTCCACGCTAAATCTTATTGGTTATATAATCATTTAGTTTCTTCTCTTTTTTTTATGCTATAACTTGAAGAGTTATTACTTTTCATTAATATTTGGATGATTTGTTGGAGAGTTATGTATTTTTCTCCCAACAAGTGGTATCAAAGCCTTTGTAATGGAAGGTGGAAACAACTTTATAGTGTAATTAATGTCATCAAATTACTTGATATGGAGGACTTTCTGTATTGCAAGGGTTACCTTAATCCTATTAATGTGGACAAATGTGTGAAGGATAAAGTTCTTACAAAACCTGATTCAGATAAAGAATGGGAAAAGATGAAACAAAAAACTATGGGAACTATCAAAAAATGGATTGATATTAGCATATTCAACCATATGTCTAAAAGCAGAGAAGAAGGTACAAGGTTTGTATGAAAGAACGATTGCTTGTAAAAAGGCCTCTCTAATTAAGAGGAATGTGAATTTGAAATTGAAGACTGGGAACTTGGTTTTAGAGCATCTAAGTGATTTCCAAGACATAATAAACAAACTTACAATAATGAAGATTATTCTTAATGATTAGTTTCAAGCTCTGTTGCACTTGAGTTCATTATCAAGTACCTAGAAAATTCTAGTGGTGATGATTAACAATTCAACTCTTAAAAGTATACTCTTTTTAGATGTAATTAAAAAGGGTATGTTTAATGAAGAAATCTGAACAAAGGAGATCAGAGTTGACATCATGCAAGCTTTTTATGATAGAAAGAAAGGGAGGAATAAATGTAGGGGTTCCATAGGTCATGGTAAGTTTATGAATCATTTAAAGTTTAGAGGTGATATAACGTGAAGACATGCCACTATTATGATAACCTAGGACACATCAAGAGGTTCTGCTATAAGTGGACGAGGGAATAGAAAAAGGAAGCTCATTAGTATGATGATGATGATAAGAGTACAAATTCAACTAATTCAAGCACAGATGATCAGGTGTCACTAGTTTACACAACTAATGAATGATTCTATATGGTTCTGATGGTTGATTGATAAGAAATCATCTTATCATTATGTTTCAAAGGTAAAGTACTTTTCAAGCTAAAAGAGTAGACATTTTGGGAGTGTAAAGATGGAAAACCAAAGTTCCATCAATATAGTAGATATGGATGATATCTAGGTTCAGAAAAATGTCAGGTCTTACTGACCTTTAAAGATGTATGGCATATCCCTAATTGAAGGAGGAATCTATTATTGGAGAATGTATTATATCATAAAGGCTTTCAGCAAACTTTTGGAGATAGGAGTGGAAATTACTCAAAGATATAATGACGGTTGCCTGAGGAGAGTTATGTTGCTTGTTATATAAGTCACACTTAAAAGGTGTATGGTGGTGGAGACGTATACACAATCAAAGAGAAAACTTCACCAAATATGTGGCATCAATGATTAAGACACATGAGTGAGAAGCGATTAAAGTTGTTGGCTTAAAATATGTTATCCTAGTTAAGAACTCACAACCGCCTAATCCTTACGATTATTGTTTAGTTGGAAAGCAACATAGAGTCTCTTTTAAGAAAAGATCTAAAAGGAAGCTAGAGTTATTGGAGTTGGTGTATTTAGATGTATGTGGCCCTATTGAGAAGGAGTCAATAGAAGGCAACAAATATTTTATTACATTCATTGATGATGTTTTACAGAAGACTTAGGTGTATATGTTGAATTATAAGAGTCAAGTGTTTGAAGAATATTTTATATAACATGAAATCAAACATGAGAAAATTGAACCAGGGACTCCATAATATGATGAGATTACTGGAAGGATGAACAAAACCTTTATAGAGAAGGTTCATTTGCATGCTCAAAATGTTAATGTTTCCAAAGACATATTGGGGAGAAGCAATATGAACAACAGTATACTTAATAAATGGATCACCCTTAGTTTAGTTGGATTTTGAGATTTACGAAAGAACATGGACTGGTAGGGATCCCAAATATCATCATCTTAGAGTTTTTTGGTGCAAGGTATTTAGAAATGTACCAAAAGATTAAAGAAAGAAGCTTAACTCAAAGTCAATACCTTGCTTCTTTATTAGATATGATGGTGATTAGTTTGGTCGGACTTTATGACCTAAAGAAGTAAAAGGTGGTTAACAACTGAGATGTGATGTTTTAAAGAGAGGTGTTGATCTTCTAGCTGGAAAATAAATCATCATAATGCAATTCATCAAATGGCATAGTTGGCTCTTCACTAATTCCTCTGAACCATTGAGCAATCTATAGGAGAAGATGATGAAGAGTGTGACTAAGCACACATTGGTAGTAATCATATACAATCTGATAGTGATGAGCTACATGAACCGCATCTAGATAATATCAGAGATTAATTCATTGAGGATAATAAGCAGGGGGAGCAATGGGATACAAAAACTAATGAAACACAACTTTGAAGATTGACAAGGGAAAAAAGGCCTTCTAGAAGATATCTAGGTTCTGCGTACCTGTTAGTTACTACTGAGGGGGAGCCTGAGGATATGCAAGAGATTACATATTTAAAAAATGTGAAATGTAATTTGTCAAGATCTGTGATAGAAGGAAAAATAATTAGTGTTGAAGAAATTTCATAAGAATTTGAATTTTGCTAATATGTTGACTAAAGTGGGATGATTGTTAAGTAGATGATGGAGAAAAATGTTTCTTCCCCATATTTAAGCTAGAGGGAGAGATTATTGAGTATCCAACCTTACTTTGAGACTTTTGGTTATCGTAGATGGTGGATAAGATTGCAGTAGATAGATATCACCTCTAAAAGTTAAAAGACCACATGGGAGGAACAGATGAAGATAGTGGCGATCTTTATATATATGGATTTATTATTCCTACATAGATTCAATCCCTTATCTTATTAGTTGTGATGTAGAAAAATCCTATCAGATAGAGTCCTATTTAGATGGGAATGTCATCTTATTTGATAATATGATGTAATCTAATTAGGATAAGATGTGATCTAGCTAGTTAAGTTCATTTGGGATTCTGACTTAGTTATCAAGCCAAAGGTGCCTATAAATAGCTCATTTGAGCCTCACTCTACACATCAGATAAAGAGTATAGCAAGAACATTCAAAACTGAGGAAAAATAGAGAGAGAGGGTTGTATTATTATCCTTGTTTAATTAGTTTGGGCATTGATTTGAGTGATTGTTGATTGTAATATCAACTTTGGTTTCAATCTTGAAACTTTGTAAGACAACTTGTTGTTAGGTGGGCTGAGAGATCAACATTTCTTGTAAAACCTTATTAAGTTTACTGGATTTATTTGTTAGTTTGTTCCATAGCTTTTCCCTTTACACTGAAGGGTTTTTCAAGTTAAATTTTGGTGAATAATTAATCATTTAGTTTCTTCTCATATTTTTCTACTGTTATAACTTGAAGAGCTATTTTTTAAGATGGATATTTGGTTATTTTTTTAAAGAGTTGTGTATTTTTCTCCGAAAATTTTTCTTATGTAATTATTCACTTCAGAGATGGTTAACCATGAAATATCTATGCAATACTCGTATCCTTCACATAACATCGAATGTCATAGTTCATTGGTGTTGTAAAAATCTAAGGCAAAAACTAGTGGAATGGAAAAGCAAAAGATAGTGGAATGGAAAATCATAAGGATAACCATAAGTAGTAAGATATAGAACATTTGGTTGTAGCTAGTTAAACTAATATTCAAAGTAGGAAACAATGAACTAATATAATCTACTCAACAAGACAATTAATAGCATCAAAGAATGAATAGTGGCCCATCAAATGCATAGGTAAGTGAACCAAGATACTAGAAGTTTATGGAGACTCCCATCAGACCACAAAGGGAACTAAAAGTAAGCACAGTAAAGGAGATATGAGAACAATAAAAAAGCTATAGCTACAATTTGCATTAAAGTAAATTAACCTATGTCTAACATAAAGAAGAAATGTAAGCCAAGCATTAGATAGACACACACATGGTAAAAGAAGGAAGGAGAAGAATATGTACCAAATGGGAAAGCAACGTGGGTGAGAAAAAAGAGCTAGTAGCTTACGAAGTAACATAAAAAGATCAATTCGGTGCATACAACTAAAACATTGAGGATGGACAAGCATAATGGAAAAGCAGCTACCTTTTTGTACACGTGGAAGCCACTCAACTTCATCTTGTATTTAATTATTGATGTCAGATATTAAGCAAAATGACAATCACAATCTCCTCTCTCTCTCTCTCTCTCTCTTCAAGTGGGTCATTTGAAAATAACCTCTCTATTAGTTAGGGGTAAGGATGCATACTACTAGACCTTCCCAAATCCCACGTATCACCTAGATTCATACTATACAAACAATCTTGTACCCTCCTTTTTGAGTAAAAAATGTCCAAAGTAAGGATTTATCGTGAACATAAATAAAAAAGGTAGTTTTTGGAAACTAAATTTCTTCTTTCTATGATGAGCAAATAAACTGAATTTAAAGACCTACAAATACAAAAAGCTAAAATCATAAAAACCATAATCAATATTGAATCGTAAAGATAACTTGAAACTAAAATCACTATCTTAATTAAAAGATTAAACTAATTTAAAGACAACAGCCTAATAAATAAGAAAATCAATTACAAGATAACTAAAATAATTGACACTAAAACAAACATGCATCATGAAAATGACACGCAAAAAATTTTCATTTGCCATGGATATATTAATCATTAACAAGAGATAAAATACTTTTGAGGTCAACAGAAAGAGATGATTAGCCTATCAACCATGGACATAGAATAGAAAACATAAAAGCTCAACCATTCACTACTACTTAATTAAAAAAGGTTCACTGCTTCACTAATGTTAAGTCCAACAGTTTCTCAAGGGAAATAACTAAAAAAAATATAATATGAATGAAAGCGAAGGTGATATTATGCTTCAGAGAACATGAAGATGAAAAAAAATGGAAAATAAAAAAAGGACTAAACCAATTGAAACATATATATGACGAGGAGAAAGAATACCAATTGAAACATATATATGACGAGGAGAAAGAATAAAAAGATGTAACATTTATAGGGACATAAGTAATGACTGGCATTTTAAACTTGCTCTCTCCATTCGGTTTTCATAAGGGTTTCTGTCAATATGTCTTCCTCATATTCTTTATTATTTTGTAAGAGTTATAACCATTGTGATTGGTGCTAGTAGTGGCAATAAAAAAGAGAGCTCCATTGAAAGCTATAGCTATTGTAATAGAAAAAGACTAATATAAGTATGACTAGAAAAGAAGAAAATTTGTGCCACCAGTAGTAGGGGAGATTTAGATGTCCAAAAGAAAATTAAGAGAGGATAGGTAGACTCTTTCAAGATTAAGCAACATCAAAACACCTTTCTAACTTCAAAACTCATAAAGGAGATGTCAGTTTATGCCCTATAGCCAATCACTTTTTTTGTAGTTTAGTCACAAATATTAAAGACATTCTTTATCTTGTACATATTTAAATGCATATGATAAAGTCCATAAGATAATTATACATTACAATTAAAATTTTGATGAGATTATAATTATGAGATTTATATTACATTTACGTATTATCTGTAAATGTTCCTCATCATTGATCTACTAAGGTTGGACACTAATACAACGTAAAAAGACCAACACACATTTTATTTTCCATTATGAACTATCTAGTCAATAACGTTGACTAAAGTATGGAGATACTTAAACAAATATATGAGTGCTTGTTTGAGAACAAGTTTATTGAACAGACTCGATATGAGAAATCCATTTGAAATATTACTTATATGTCTATGGAATTCTTGATAACTATAAATTGCATTGTGTTTTGGGGCTTAGTTTAATATGTATTTAACTGTTAATTCAATCATTTAGTATCTGATTAGGTTTGAATTGTGTTAGTTTGTTAATTATTTAGGTTTTAAGTGTTTTATGGGTTAATGCAAGTCTTTGAGCTAAAATATTATGTTTTTGAGGTACCTTGATGTGTTTGCTAGTGTTTCTAGGTCAACATCAAAGAATGGTGGAGTTTTGGAGACGTTTAGGCTAAAACAATAGTCTATGATCATGGCATGTTAGCCCCACAATCATCACAGAAGCACTAGAGCTAGCTTACGATCATGGCCTGAATGCCACAATCATGATAAAAGCATAAGGAACGGCCCACGATCATTGCCAGTATTCCACAATCGTGATAGAAGGCCTAGAGATGGCCTACAATTGTGGCCTGTAGGGCCATCGTTGTGTCCTGTGTCAGGCAGATGCGCAGATTCTTAAGAACGTCAAGCTTTGAGGGATTTTTTGGATCTTTTAGACCTAGAAAAGCCCTAGGGTTGCTTAAAACACAATAGATATAAAAAGAACAACAAAGAGGGGGAGAGGGGAGCTTTTGTATCAGCCACCTTAAGAAACCCTAGAGAGAGATTATCGAGAGATAAAGGAAGAGAAGAAGGACAATAGAAGAGGAGAAGAAGCTGACTCGACCTACTTCCAGATTAGGAGTTTCCCGATATCGCTGCCTCCTATCATCCATTCAAATTGTATTTCCTATTTAATTTTAGTTTTATTATTAATAGTTGACATTATAATCTAGAATATTAAGGATATTCTAAACTCACCTTCATAATTTTATTCTTGAGTTAATGGAAGTTTGATTGTTTATGTGTTTATTGGATTTGTTATGGTTTAATTCTATGATCGCATAATTCAATAATAAACTGAGAGGGTGAATTGAACGAAAAACAATTACATTAGACTAATAAGAGGAAGGTGATTTAAGAGAACAAAAATTAAATCAGATTGAGAAATTATGGAAAGAAAGATCTTGCATACGTTTTCGATAGTTTATTAGAGAACTTTAAAACTAATTAAGGTTTTGGATAGGTTGTGAATTGAGAAATTGCAACTTCCATAATCTGATTAGGGTTTGTGATTTAGGGTTAATGGTTATAACTCGAGCGAGAGTAATCAACCCTAGGATAGTCTAGAACCAACAACCCGATAATCTATAATCAGTTAGGTTAGCATTAAGGATAGGTTAAATTTCCTTTCTCCTAATGTGTAATTTCTTTTGGTTGATTCTTGGGCGTGCTACAATTGCTTAGTAATTGGTATTTCATGTTTGATACTTAATTTGATTAATTGAATTAAATTTTCATTTTAGTTTCGTTGCATCTTAGATTTCCGTTGATGTTTTTGGCCTTAGATTTTAGGATTAGATTAACTTCCTCCTTGTAGGATTAACACCTTTGGTATTACACTAAAAAACTATGAACTTACGAATTATTAGAGGTTATTCATTAAGACTTCCACAAACAAACACCCGATTAAGTTTTTAAAGCCATTGTTGGGGAGACGATTAGTTTAATTTTTCAATTTAAACCATTTTAATGAGGTTTTATTTTATGTTCTTTCTATTTTTGAATTAGTGCTCTTGCATGAACACATGATTCATGACAAGTTCGAGTTGTGTAGCTAAAACCTTAGAGTTAGACATCACTCGATTAGAATGATTAGTTAAGAAAGCTCAGCGTGAAGAAGAAGAAGAAGAAATCATAAAAGCAACAATGGCAAAGGAATTTCAGTAAGTTTTAAACAGTAGAGCAAACCAATGATGTCAACAAAGAACCTTTATGTATTTCATAAGACCAAGGTTCAATGTAGTTAACCAAGGAGGAGTTAGGCCACCTGTACAAGCAGCCTCTTTCAAAATGAAAACAACCCTCCTAAACATGCTTCAACAAAATGTGCGTGGAAAGCAATGAAGTTGGCATATTTTATGGCGAATTTGATTGGAAAATGTTTTAAAAAGTTGAATGTATTCGTATTAGGTTTCTGGATCGGAAAATGAAACCAACTCAAGGATTTCGAAGTGGCGAAAAGGAAACTAGCAAGTTATGACTGTATTTGATTTTTTATATGGCTAAATTGTACACTAAAGAATTAATGATATGTGAGTTTATTTAACTATTTTATATGAATAAATACTTTGCAAAAGAGTTGATGGCATGTGAGTTTATTTTAATTATTTTATATTTATGAATTCTTTGTAAAAGAATTGATGACATGTGAGTGTACTTTAAATAGAGTTTATGTAAATTGTTTTCATTTGATCATGAAATGAATATTTATGCTAAGTTTTATGCAAATGATATTTGACAAGTGAATATTGCTAACATAAGTGTGTGCTTTGGCGATATACATGATTTAATTTGAAATTTAAATTTTATATGATTGGGAGTTACATTGAAATAATTCAATTATGAATACTCCCATACTTGATTTAGAAAATAAGATGAGTCATAAATGTAAGAGTTGCTTTTCCTATGGTACTTTGCTAGGCTATCTACATGTTATTATAGTGGTGTATTTATGGCAGTTAACCTATTACGAGTAAGTAATGTAAAACCAGCTTAGTAACTAATGGTTAACCAGCCACAGGTAAGTGACGTAAAACTAGCTGCCTAACTTGTTACGGGTATGCAGAACTAGCTCCATAACTATCGGTTTATAGCGATTAACTTGTTTGGGTAAGTGATGTAGAACTAGCTCTGTAACTAGTGATTAACCAATCACACGTAAGCAATGCAAAACCAACTTCGTAACTTTAGGCCTAGTGTACCATATGGTAAAGAAACTGGTGGTAGGCTATGTTGAGCAAGAAAAGTCATGTAATAATAATGCCACCACTATTTATTTTTAAAAGCGATTTGAGAGTTATCATATAGTACCAATTCTAGTGGTTGACTTATTTTCAATATAAAAGTTTTCATTAAACTTATTGACAATACTGTTTATTATTTAAGGAAAAAAGAAACATGGCAAATGGAAACTTGCATATATGATTTTTAGGTCCAAAAAAATTTTGGAATAGTATTTAAGAAAAATTGAAATTTTGTTCATAAAATGTCATGTTATTACTATATTTGTTGATGCATGAATAAATTGTTATGCAAATGATTTACCATGAATTTTATGATTATATTGAAATATTTCATTTATGTTGTTATGAAAATTTCAACTTTTTTAGTTAACTAATTAACACTCATTGAGCTCATTTAGCTTACTCTTATTTTTATGTTTTTAAACAAGCCACCCCAGGTATGTGTACAGGTGCTGCAGTAATTGGGACTTTGCTTTAGGATTAGCTATATAATTGGGTGCTATTATGCTTGTGTCATTTTGATATGCACATTTGTGTAAAGGATGGATGTTTATAAAACCTTTTAAATGAAATGGATGAATATGTTTTAGCTTTTTAAAGTTTATTGTGGTGATTGTTTAGAATTATTTGTTTGGGGTTGCTTGTGAGTGAACTTGAAGACCAGAATTTGTAGTTGAGAAATTTGTGTGATTATATAAGTGTTTTGAAATTTTACAGGGCATTTGAAAATTTTAGGACTGTCAAAATGCAGCTATCGTGATGTTTAAAAATGATTTTAAAAATTCCCACTATTTTCCATGCTTTTAACTTTTAAAATATAAAAGTTTTTAATAGTTGAATGACTTGGCTTTATAAAAACCCTTTGGTTGAGTTAGATATCGATTGGAGGGCTACCGTCGTCAACAAGGCTCCACTTTGGTTCCAGAAGGGGAACTTTGGTTTGGGTCCTTTCAAACTGTACCACGAATATGTACATATAATGTCATGCCTATATAGAAAAGATACCACCACTTATAATAGATAAATAAAATAATACGAGAATATCGACACAAATTTGAAATAATATTATGACTTAACATAAACTATACTAAGACTTCATGCATCTAATGCCACTCTTATGTATAAAACATAGTACCACCTATAACAGATAAGGAACACCTTCACTTTAATGTTAAAATACCATCATTGATTATGAAGAATACCAAGTACAATTTTTATACATTCAATATCAATTCTGAGTATAGAAAAATACTAGCACTTATTATAGATAGGTAACACTATCAGTTTAGTATGGGAATCCATATTTGAGTGCCAAGAATAAAATGCCTCAATACAAATCATATTAGGACTCTATGTATCCAATATCAAACTTATGTATAAAAAATACCACCATTTATAACAACTAAGGCATACATTTAATTTAATATGTGAATAGCATCACTAAGAAGAAAGAATACCATGACACACTACAAACTATACTAAGAATTCATATATTAAATACCACACCTATATATGTAAAAGATCACCACCCATAATAGATAAGTCAAACCTTTATTGTAATAAGAAAATATCATCACTGAATATAAAGAATACCATGTTTTAATAAAATCTATACCATGACTCCATATATCTAGTACCACGCCTATATACAAAAAATAATCATCCATAAAAAATAAAGAATACCATGTTTTAATAAAATCTATACCATGACTCCATATATCCAGTACCACACTTATATACAAAAAATAATCATACATAAAAAATAAAGAATACCATCACTCAATATAAAGAAGATCATATACAACCTTCATTAATTCAATACCACTTATGTAAAATATCAACACTCATTACAGATAAATGACCCATTCACTTTAATATAGGAATCAATGTATAAGTTTCAAGAATACAATACTTCAATTAAAAAATATACCAGTACTCTATATATCTAATACCATATATGCATGTGTATATATATACATACAGACAAAAGAGATACCACCACTCATATTATGTAAGTCTCACCTTTAATTAAATATAATAATACCATCACTAAGTATAGAGAACACCATGACTCCCAAAAAACTACGCTAGGACTTCATACATCCAATACCCTGCCTATGTATGTAAAATATTGCTAAGTATAATGGATAAGTCACGCTTTCACTCCAATAGAAGAATATCATCACTGAGTATAAGGGATACTACGCCTTAACAAATTCTATAGTATGACTCGATACATTTAAGACTATATGATGTATAAAAAATACTACCACCCATAATAAATAAGTCTCACATTTACTTTAATATGAGAATACCATCATTTTAATATAAGAATATCGTGCATCAACACAAACTATACTAAGTTTGATTACAATTCATATCATATTTATATGCAAAATCTTCTTGACATATTGAGTCTACGTAACAGTTGTAAATAGTGAGCTTTCTATAACTAAGTTAAAATATTACAAAGATTTAATATGAAGGAGAAATATTAGTACATGTGTGTGCAAAAGAATATGTTTATAAAGGGTTATATTTAATATGATTAATTAAACATTCATATGGTTAACTGTATTATTATTTAAAATTTTAAAAGAATAATGTGAAGTGTAAAGATGGATAGACAATCATGTATCAATCTATGTCTATTAAAGGGTTTGGTCAACACTATTAACTACATACTTGTGTGCTAAATTGTTTGTGCACAAATCAGGTATTTTTAAAGTTTTATTGCATATAGTTATTTATACACTCACATAGCAAACATACTTTTATTGCTTTTTCTTATCGAACAATATAAAGGACATAGACTATTGAAAGATTGTGTACTAAATTTTATGGGATGAATGTTTTCTTTGACATTATTAACTACACAACCGTGTGTTTAACTGTGTTATTGTTAGAATTGATAAGGCACTAGTTTAAAGTGCATAGATTGTTACACATATATTTGCTAAACTTTATCCATTATAGTAATTCATAATTTTTAAGGTAAAAAAGTAAGTAAAACATAAATACAAATCTTCCTTGAAAAGCTTCAAAAAACTCTTCCTGCTTAGTACCACAACTTGGTTTTAAAATACTATTATGGGTAATGTTATTATTTTGTTTATCTAAAACTTCCTTAAGACACCATGTTAATACCTCCTAACATTTTTTATTTCATTT
>JAOSBN010000008.1:21395412-21413895 GCA_027563595.1 Erythroxylum suave | reverse complement strand
TGTGTTATTGGTTTATGAAATGAATGATGAAAATGATTTTTGAAAGGATATTGATTTTTGAAATGATATTATGGTTACAAAATCAAGTTTCAGAAAATATCGTTGAGGCAATATGTTTACTAGTTGTGAAATGTATGATTATATGGGTTTGTGGTGGTCCTCTAAGTTAAGTCAAGTGCACTTTGACAAAAGGCTTCTCCCGCCTACCCGCTAATGGCATGGAGCTCTTTTATGGACCCCCATAAGTTCAGGGCTACGTAAGACCATTAAGTGGGATTGCGATAGTAGGTTCTGTTCATGACTACACAGGACCCTTATGGGAAATATGTCGTACATTCTGTTTTGGATCCACCCAAACCATTTTGGATGTGCCTACGTATTTATGATTTGTGAACAAGTTGATGTATGCATAAATTATGTTATTTGTAAATTGGATTACATAAAGAAAATGTGAGAAATATGTGCTTATGATTCAATGTATATTAGTTCAATGGTTTTTCTTGTTACTGGTTATAAAATTGTTAGTCACGAGCTTTAAGCTCACCCCTCCCAATTCCGTCCCATCTTCAGGTGAGGAGCAAGAGATCAAGTAGTCAAGGGTTACAGCATCACTCTAAATTTGCATACTTTTGAATTTTGAGTTAGGCTTTGGGAATTTAAGGGTTTAGCTGCATTTCAAGTATCTTTTGTTTTTTTTTTTTTAGATTATGAAGCAAAAGATGTGTTGTGGCTTGCAAGGCCATTAAACCTTTGTAAAACTCTTACTTTTGGTATTAATGAAACATATGTTTGGTTTGTCTACGATTTTTCATGTTTTCACTAAGTATTCGATTATAGAAGTGAGATTAAGATTTTAAGAAATTTTTTGTGGTTAGGTTCTTATCCATTTTGTTTTTAGGTTGAATCGAAGAATGTGGCTAAAGGATTTTAAGTTTCCATTTTAGTAAGATAAGTAGTTTGGGTTATGGGTTTTGCCACAGGGGTTTTCGCCTCGGTGAAGCCACGAGTTTGTCACGGCGTAATTCACCCGAAGAAAATTCTACTTTTCTCGTGGTGACTTTGCCACAGCGAAGTTATACTTGTCGTCGCGACGAAATTGACCCAAAGGGTCAATGAGGTTTACTCACATATGTTCGCCATGGTGAAGTTATACTTGTCACCATGGAGAAGCCTGCCTTTGCTTCCAAAGGATTTTTCTTTCAAATTTCCAAATTCTAAGCCTTCCTCCACGCTTAAGCTTCATGATCCTATGTCTGATGTTGGGCTCCGGAAATGCGGTCCAACATATATTGTTATGAAAGGTTTCATTTTTAATAAAATAATTAAGACTCACTGAGTTTTAGCTCACCTTTATTTTTATGTTTTTAAGTAAACCACTCCAGGTATGCGTACAGTTGCTTCAATAGCCAGGATTCCATCCAGGATTAGTTGTATCGTCGAGTGTTGTTGTGCTTGTGTCATTTTTGCTATGTTTGTGTTTTCTTGAAATTTGCTTAGTTGCTTGTATATATGTTTTAAATTATTTTGGAAAGGGTTTAAAAGTGTGATCTGGTAAATATTTATGGGATTGTAAATATCTTTTTTCTTAATAAACTAAGAGAGCTTTGATCTACAATGATGTTTTTAAAATGTTGACTATTATTTGTTTAAGGTTGCTTACGATGTGGACTTGGGGTCCCATTTTAGAAGTTGAGATGGTATATGAAATACTATAAGTGATTAAATCATGTCGTGTAGGTTTTTGAAAAATTCATAATCTTAGAAAAGCAGTTGTTAAGCTGCCGAATTTTTATAAAAAAAATTTCCCACTATTTTTCACTCTTTCAACTTTTAAAGTATAAAAGGTTTATAACAGTTGAAACACTTAGCTTTGCAGGACCCTTCAGTTGAGTTAGATATCAATTGAAGGGCTACCATGGGGTCATCGGAAGGCCTCCACTCAAGTTCCGAAAAGGAAACGTTAGGATGGGTCTTTCACTTTATCTTTTACCAAAAAAGGATTTAACAGAAAGTTAAAAAAATATATTATATCAAAAGTGTAATTTTCTTTTTTCAAAATCCAACCTCATTTCAAAATGATTAATAGTAAAATTAATTTGGGTCTAAAATAAATATTTTTTTCTTATTTAAATTTAAGTCTATAAACCTATTAGGATTATTTTCTATCGTTTACTTTAAGTTTAAGCTCTTATACTTATTAGGTTATTTTACTTTTTACCAATGCCTTTTGGACCTTTCAAAGTTTAAAATTTCCTTTTATTAAATAAACATGATAATTTTTCTTTTCTTGAAATAATTTCTCTAAAATATTTATAGTCCATCAAGACTTACTTTAATCATCTTGTTTTTAGTTGAAATAGTCAAATTCATCTATTTCTTTCAAAATTTTAAGGTATTTCTTTCAAGGATCCTTTTTATTCTTTCAAATATAATAGTCTTTTCTTTATTTATTTTTATCCCTTTAAGATTTTTGTTTCTTTACCCACATTTAAATTCACTTTTCTTTTTTATAATTTATAAGTCTTCAAAACTTTTTTCAAATTTAGGTAATTATTTGAAAAAGAAATTTTTTTAACAATTTTAAATTTTATAATTTGACTTTATTTTAATTTTTAATAAAGTAGAATAATTATTGTATTTAATATGACTTTCAATTAAATTCCATAATCAGTTTACGTAATAAGAAAAATGTCAGCGAGAACATGTGTGGGATATCAACGACAATAATCTATCAATTAGGGGATTAAACACAAAAAAGAACTAAAGGTTTTAGAGAGGCAAACTTTTTCCATTTGACTTTAGGCATCCATTTATTGATCCTTAAGCCTCTCCATAGATAGTTCTAAAATATCCTTTCAATGTCCTTCCTTGTTTTGATTGGGAGAGCCATATGAGAACTCCAATATATATGTATGCTCCCAATAATAGAATTTATTACTCGCACCCTTCCTGCATAAGATAAGATTTTGGAAATCCAACTACAAGTCCCATTCACAAAACATTAAAAGGTGGTTTGCAATCATTATACCTTAATTTGGAAGATGTGATATGTATACAAAAATATTTAAAAGGAGCTTTAGAAGACTAGAGTCTTGAGATTGGCACCAAAAACTTTTCTAATGAGATAGGAATTGACAATATCAAGATCTAACTTCTATTTTTGTTGATATTTAAGCTTGATATCTTTGTAAATTGTATCAAACAATCTAATAGAAGCTTCACAGAATATTTGCCAGCCACATATAACAATAGTAGGTGCAAAGAATAGATCAAATTACTTAGATTTCATATGCTTGTGATGATATTTGAATGGCTTCTCCTAGATATTGAAGGATATCAATGTAATAAGGATTTATATAGCTAAAGCAAATAAGTAAAGGTATAATGGATCTCGTTGTCTAACACCTTTTGCTTCTCCAAATAGTTTCTAGCCTCAACATTTGTCAGAGCACTGTACAAGGATTGTTGCAATATAATGAGCAACCCAATTGATGAACCTTGATGGAAAGCTTAAAAGGAGTGAATAATTAAGTTCTAGATTAGGGTATCAAATGGTTTAGAGAAGTGAATCTTTGTTGACCACCTTTTGATGAACTTCTCGAAGTGATAATCCTGAAAGATCTCCTAAGCTAGCTTCAAATTGTCTCTAATATTCCCAATTGTAACAAAATTAATTTAAGAAATATTTATTGGTGAATTCATAAAAGGTTTTAATTTAAAGGATGGCATCTTGGAAATTGTCTTATAGATGAGGTTAAAATAGAATGTAGGTCTAAAATCTAGAAGGAAGAAGGATTAGGGATTTGAGGGACTAGAAAATGAAGGTTTTGTTCAATTTCTTTAATTTTAGTAGCTTCTAACTACTCCATCTATTGTTTTGGAAAAATGTTAAGTAAATGGATTTCCTCTTCATTCTTTAGTATATAATGTTAAGTAGAAAAATATATTTTAATCCCAGTATTTTACTAAAATATAAGTTAAACCCCAACATTTTTAAGTTTTCAAAATAAACTTTGACATTTGTAAACCATTTAAGTAAAATCTTAAATATAAATAAAAATTGAAGAAGAAATGTGGTCGTTTGTTATGTGACACATTAATACTGACATATTAGATATTTTATTTTTAATATCTATTTGAGTTCCACTATAACATGTGTAAACTTAAATTAATTATTCTTAATTCTAGTTATATATGATAAACTATAATTAAAAATAACCCTAATTTAATCTAAATAATTTATCCTAATCCTATTTAATTAATCTAATTTTAATTAAAAATTAATTACAAGAAAGTTCCTGATTTGATTTTTTTTTCAGTTACTCTCAAGTGAACTCCTTTCAATATTTTTGCAGTCAAACCTAACAATTGAAGCTTTCCATTGTCGCAACCGATCTATAACTCTATAAGTCACTTCTGCACCTCTACTTAATCTTTACCAAATTTTGGCATCCCCAAACAAATGATCCAATCCCAATATTCAAAATTGCAGATCTTTGATTTAAAGCTTTTTTAAAGTATCACATTTTTCGAAAATGCAAATAAACTTCAACTCACTAATACTCACATTTTGACAAAGCTCTAATTGCTCTAATTTTTGGTAATTAGCACCAATGGTCATCAAAATCAAATATGTGGCATTAATATCAATCAAAACCAACTCTTTTAGATTTAAACAATTTATTGACCTATTTCATGAGTCAGTCAATTATGTAATCATCATAAATGCACAACTAGCTGTAGCTAGTATCGGTAAGTGCAAGTTGAACCGATAAATATAGTGATTACTAGTAATGACCTTTTCCCTATTATCAAGCCTAAGGATTGATTTTAGGTTCTTAATAAAAATAAAATAAAATTGGAGCAAGTAAAATACAATAAGTAACAAAGTTGAACAAAGGATTAAGGAGGTACTTTGGAAATTATTGATATTGAGAATTAGTATCTAGGCTTCGAATTCCCCTAAACCCTTAACAGATTGATCTTTCATTACTTAATTGTTTTCTTGATTTATTGTACTGTGGAGATTCCTACAATAAGATAGTAGCTAACCTTGAGTCTACTAACAACTAATCCTAAGGTTTGCAAACTAACTACTCGAGATAAAATTTAAATGATTGCTTTACCAATTTGTGAATCCCTCTATTAAGTTTTCACCTTATTATAGAAGATTTATGTCATCCTATTTTTAGGGTTGCGATCAACTCCTTCCAATTACCAAATATCTATTCAAACCTAGGATTTCTCAATCTTTACATAAGAAATCAAATTATGATCTAATATTCCTGGGTCTATTTGAACATAAATAAAACACATAATTGAATTGTGAAAAATCAATCAACTAGTTGCATTAATAAAAGAATCAACTCCTGTTAAGGTAACAAAATAGGGTTCATCTAACCTAAATACTAACAAAATGTTTAGTTACACATTGGAGAATACGAAGCCAAACATACATAAATAGAAAAATGAATCGAAAACAACATAATCATAATTCTAAATCTTCCTCATTGCTTTATATGTCGTAGCTAATTTAGAGGTCTAATTTTGTATTCCAATGGATCTTTTGATAAAATCTTTACGTTTCCTACTCCTCTCACTCACAATCACACTTGAAGTCACCTCTGAGAAGTTCAAAATGCCTCCTCTGATCTCTCTCTTCATTTGTCCCCTGAAAACATCTTTTTATGGAAAATTTCCAAAAATTGTGAAACTGCACTACTTAAGAGAAGTGCATGACTTATTGCACGATCGTGCATTACTTTTATTCTTCAATTCTTTGTTTTATGTCACGTTTTCATCTGATTTCTTCTCCTTTAAGTCCATGAAGGCAATTTTCACCTATGAAAGGATTTAGAGCAAATTAAGTACCCAATATACTTTAAATGTATAAAATATCAAGCAAAATACATCAACTATAGGTGTAAAAATATAATCAAATATCCATCTATCAACAATGCTTGGTAATAGTAAATCAGGTCGTCATCCTTAATCTTATTGATCCTCTACCTATGAATGTGAAGCTTCTTAAGTTGGCTACAACTTTTAGCTACCAAAATAAGCCCCAAAATTGAACACTTTAATTTCGTAACAATATGCAAGATCTTTACATTTAAACATTTCAAAATCGTTAAGAATCTAACATCACTCACTTGAAGGTTCTCAAGGTGAATCTCAACCAAAGAACTCTTTCCATTTTCATTACTTTCAAGCACTCTATCCCAATCACCCAAGTAATGAATTATTCTTAAAGTCTTTAGGTTTTTGCATCCAATCACCAAAGGCTTAAAAGATTACCTACTGACAACTCTTCCAAACAAATTGATTTCAACAAAGAAGAAACAACCTAAGGATAATTAGAAAAATTAAATTGGGAATTTTCTAGTACTATGGTTCTTTTACTAAAATTATGTAACCCACTAGTAAGTCCAAACAAATTGATTTGAACAAAGAAGAAACAACTTGAGAATAATTAGAAAAATAAAATTGGGTATCTTTTAGTAATTATGGTTCTTTTACTAAAATTATGTTAATTAATTTAAATATTTAGAAAAATTAAGATTATTAATTTTAATTAGAGCTTATTATATATAATTAAAATTAAGGATAGACTAAATTAATTTAATTTTAATTAAAATACATGGACCCTCGATAAGATGTGTATTTCATATGACATATTGGAACCCACGTAGGCATTAAAAATTAAAAATAAATGTATCACGTTAGTCCCAACATAGCATATAAAAGACAAAGACATAATATCATCAATATAGAGTTTGTTTAAAGTTTCAATTGAATTATTTACAAATATTCATTTTGAATGCCCCAAAATATTAGTGTTTGATTTGTATTTTGGGAAAAATGTTAGGTTAAAAATACACTTTTTTTCTTTAGTGTTTTAACATTTGGCATTTTGTATTTTTATTTTTGACCACTAGATCCTTCCTCATTTTGTGTGAATTAATCCTTCTTAATTCTTCATTATGACTCATGTCCTTCCTCATTCTTTAAGTTCAATGTTCTCTAATTGATTTTTAGCATAATATTTTCAGAATTACTAATTTTAATCCCCGAAAGATCACTTTTACCAAAATTCTTATACAATTATTTTTGAAAATTTTTTTAAAAATTAAAATTAATATCTACAAGACAAACTAGTTTATACGTAAAATCAAGATTAAATTAAAACAAACTAAAAGGAATTTACTCAATTCACCATAATACATAAGTGAAAATCACCTAAGAATATTTATCTTACAAAATTCACCTAAAGCAAAAAAACTGAAACTATGATAAATATATAAAAAGCTATAAGATAAGAATGTACTTTTGGATATTTCTGAAAGTTCGCAAAGAAAATAAAATGAAAGAAAGATAAAAAGTGTAAGGGATAAAATTAAGTTTTGTTGAACAATTAAGGAGGCTACAAAGATCAAACTAGCTTATCTCAATGTGAGATAAAGAAATTTGAATTTGAGTCACCTTATAATGGTTTAATCCAAAACTAGAATTTGCAATATAAGATTAAAAAAAGATAATTAGCAATTATTCCTCCGAACCTCCTAGAATAGTTAGTATATAATCTTTTTACATATAAAGTAACATAACAATTTTTAAAAAAGAGCTAAGACATTTGCTTTAAGTAATCTCCGAAAATAATGCTATGGTCTTTTGAAAACGAATTATACAAAAATCAGTATTTCAATATGTGAAAGATAATGATAATATGCAATTAGCTATTTTGTTAGTGATAAATTATAAATGATATTATTATGTTACTATGCAAATACCTATTTTATTATTATGACTCAAAGTTTCTATATATTTTGCAAATTACAAATATTTATCATATCAAGCCCACAAAAGTTCTATTCAATATTCAAATTATCGAATTATGATGAATAATAGTTAGAAGTCCCAATAAGTGTCATTGATATTTGAAACCATTAATAAAGGTGTCCAGTTAGGAATAAACTTTATTTATGTGAGACTAAGCCATTACATTACTTAGCAAATTAAAGTATAATACTTGGTTTAACATGTACTAATCTAGAAAAATGGTACGAAGGATATATGTTTCCTCTGCAAGAATGAAGGTCGTATGAAGAAGTAATACTAGAATCCTAAAGCTTGGCTATAAAAAGAAAGTTGTTTTGATATCTCAATTGTGTCATGAATCTTATTTCTTTTGTATTATAATTCATATTTCCGATACCATGCAAGCTTACTGATGCTAAGGAAGCTGAAATTAAATGAACAAAATGGCTATTCATGAAAAAGTCATGGGATCATACCGACTAGCTTTAAATCATGTAATTTTATTTTAAAGTTAGAAATGCTTTATCTGTTTCAACGTTATCTAGAAATTTGATTTGTGTTTTTAATTAGATATAATGGGTTTTTTATTCATTTTATCTTTTATTAAAAATAAAAAAAGTCAACTATGGTTATCTTATTCCGTTAATAGTTTATCTAAAGTTGATCTTGATCACACTCAAGAATGTAATATGAATGATAAAGTCAGTATTAAAAGAGGGAACATTAATGAGGAATTTTCTCATTTGTCAAATAGGGGACTAAGCTATATTTCGATTAAGATAATGAGAAAACTTTTTTAATAATAATAATAATAATATATTAATTAGCTTTTATTCCAATGATTTTGGAAATTGTGTTGATTGCATCATGGATAAACAAATAAATAAGTTTATTAAAGGTGCGGAGATTCTTAGAATTATATGCTGACATTTTTATACCATTTTTCTCTTGTTGTTTGAATGGTCAAATATATTTTTATCTTATTTATAAATGATCATTCGAGATTTGCATATCTCCTAGTCACTAGACGATGCCTTTAAGGTTTTCAATGGAGAAGATGAAAAATAAAAAGACAATGGTTGACATCAAAAGCTTTTACAGGGGTGGAGAATATTATATATATTAGGTTCATAAAGATGGGACAAAAGGGTCTATTTACTATGATTATTCAAGAGGAATACCTTATTGCATATTATAAAACGATAGGCACACCGTAAAACCAAATGGTGTGGTAAAAAAGGAAAAGAAATCATACCCTTTAGACAGAGTGAGAAGAAGATCAATAATTTTAATATCCTATTAAGTTTATGAGTGAAGCCTTAGAAATTGTAATGTACATTAAATGGAAGGAAATTAAGTTTAAAACACTTATACATATGGGGTTGTCCTACTGAAGTAGGGATTTATAATCCTAAAGAAGTTAGATCTAAAGATAATTAATAGTTATTTAATTTGCTCTATAGAGAACTCTAATGAACTATTTGGTTCAAAGAATAGAATGGATAAGGAATAAAATAGTTATTCCTAGGAATAGAAAAGATGAGGAATACAATAGAATAGATATTACTTTATTTGGTTCAAGGAATGGAATAGATAAAGAATTTCTATGTTATTGTTTGGTTTGAAAATATAAACTTAGAATGACAAAGAAATAACTAACAAAAAGACCAAATTATTACTACTACTACTACTATTACTACTACTACTATTATTACTACAACTACTATTAATTTTATTTTATTTGTATATTAATTGTATTCTATTCCTTATTAAATTTATTATTCTTATTAATTTTATTATTATTATTGTTATTGTTGTTGTTATTAATTTTCTACTTACTCCTCCTCCTCCTCCTCCTCCTCCTACTACTACTACTACTACTACTACTCCTACTACTCCTACTCCTACTCCTACTCTTACTACTACTACTACTACTCCTACTCCTCCTCCTCCTCCTCCTACTACTACTACTACTCCTATTACTACTCCTACTACTACTATTACTACTACTACTACTAACTACTACTAACTGCTACTACTACTACTACTCCTACTCCTACTCCTACTACTACTACTACTACTACTACTATTACGACGACGACGACTACGACTACTCGTACTACTACTACTCCTACTCCTACTACTCGTACTACTACTATTACTACTACTACTACTACTACTTTTTAGAAGGTAAGCACAAGTAATTTAACAAGCCACAAAGACATGGCAACCATGAGTAATTAGATAGAATCTTGCAATGTATAATGTAAGAAGAAAACCAGAAAAGTGCATAGTGAAAACAACAACACAAAAGGGACAAAAACTTTAGCAATGCATAGGAGCCAAACAGAAGAAAACGACATAACAGACCAGAGCAGAAAGAATGAAACAGCAGCAGTAGAAGAAGAAACACCCAGCAAAAAACATCACCACTAAAGCAAAATGCAGCACCGCCAAGATGATGTAGCAGGTGAGAAATGACATAGTAGCAGAAGAAAAAAAAAACCAACAGCCTATATAGAAACAAAGCAACACAGCAGCATGCATCAGAAGAGAAAATGCAAACATTACAATAATAGCTATAAGGTGCAAAGTGTAGAGTACTCAACAAAATAGACCAAAACATTGCAACACAGAGGAGTAGTCCTAAACTCAAGCAGGAAAGGAGAAAACCTGTAAGCCAGAAAAATAAGAGTGAAGTAAAATGCAAAGCAAAAAGCCAACAGAAATAACATGAGAGAAAATGACAATGCAACAATAGGAGAAGAAGAGAAAATAACATAGAAGCAGATGAAAAAGCAACGCAACAACAAAACACAATCGTTCGCCGGTGAGTTGCTCGGAGAACCACGACTAAACAAAGAACGTACAATGACTGAGAAAAGTGTGAGAGTGGAGATGGTGGAAGGAGAGGGACAAAATTGTCCAAAAGTGAGAGAGATGTGCTTACATGTTCTAGATGAGCATGGAATAGGTAAAGACAAGGTAACGTGATCTTTGCCTATTCCCTTATGCCCGGGAATGGGCAATCTTAGGAATAGATATTTTGTAGTTTTTTCTAACCAAACAACAGAATATCTAACAAGCAAGAATAGGAGGGCAATAGAATATATATTATCCTCAACCAAACAACCTATAAGAGATTTAGATTTTATTATCCCTCAAATACGCCAATGACAATTAAAGTAAGAAATGAGCTCTTTTAAGAGTTCTAAGTTTAATAAGAGCATTCCCCATCCAATTCAATTTTAAAAAAAAACAGGCTCTTATGAGAGAACACTAAATTTAGATAAATAAATTATTTGTTAACATTTTCAATTAATTATAAAATAACGACCAATTCAATTTATAAATCATATAAATAATAAATTAATGATGTTCATGAGCTTAATAGGAGTATTCATTATCTAATTGAATTAAATTTGGATAGATTGATTGTTTTTTTAACATTTTCAACTAAGGATAAAAAAACTAATACAAGTTATCACTCTTATAAAAACCTTTTTAGTAATATATAGAGATATAAAATTAGACATATAGATAAGAGTTCTGATTAAAAGGAATACATTTATTATTACAAAGTCTTCTCTTCAAATTTTAAAAATTATTAATTAAGGATAATAATGGATGTATGGCTCATTTAATCTAAAATTGCATCAGATGAATGTTAAACTACGTTTTCAAATACAGATTTTAAAGAGAAAGTATATATGGCCCAACCTGAAGGATTTGCTTCTAGAAAACAAAATCATTTGGTTTATAAGTGATGCGTGTATTTAAAAAACTACTAAATTTTAATTCAAAAATGCATACATTATTCTTATAATATAGTCTAGTAAATACGAATGTTGCTTCCATAAGGACCACAAGTATTAGTATTAACTATCTTTTTATTATCTAATCTAATAAAAAGAATGATTGATTTAAAGGAATAATTAACTAAACTGAATTTGCTAATCTAAAATAACAAAACCAAACTAATAAATATGAATGAAGCAATAAATTGATAAACAAAACCTAGATATAGAATGTTCCTATGGCCTTTCTATATTTAAATTTATCTTGATTCAATTATTAATCTTAGTTTCTTAAACGTAGAAATTTTGAAGTTATAACCATTTTCTTTCTTAAGAATAGCTCATATCCTTATGTTAATTGATTGAAATCTCTTTCTAATCCAAAATCTTAATAATACTTTAATTTATTCTATGAATTCTTTTATTTCATTTGATTATAATTCAATCTATTTTATATGGTTTTATCTCTAAGATTCTATCCAAATCTTATTATTCATGTCATGATCTATTGATATATATGATTTCTTAATTCTTATATATGAAATCAAAAATTGAATTAAAATGCAAGCAAATTCCAATTTAACATAAGAGGTAATTGTGAATAATTTAAAAGAAAACTTAAGTCTTTCATTAAATTGAAGAATCGATCCAAACATATAGTTCTTTCTTGCCATTTAGGTCTACCTTAATTTAGTTTATACTAAGATAAAGAAAACTAACAAAAACTAAGAAACAATTCTAAATAAAAGAACTCATTCTCATAGATCATGAAATATTGAAGTCTTCACTTAAATCTTGATAGGAATCCCTTCTTTACTCTCCAAAATTGCTTCTTTCTTATCTCAAGATGTGCTAATTCGTAATGTGTTGTCATCCAATTTCTTGTACCTCTTCATTTCTTTCACTCTTTTATACCTAAAACCCTAAAAATTCAAAATAACTTAACAAACACAAATACAACATAGGTCTATGTTAAGCCTATGTTCCTCCCCCAAAGAAACTCTTAATATATTAAAAAATCACTGCCATTTTTTTTCCTCAAGAAAATCAATCTCAAATCATACTAAAAGATAACCTAATCAGGGTAAACCAAATTCCTTTACATTTAAGCATTTTTTTGGCCTTCAGGAAAATAAATTTCATTACTCTTGACTTAAATAGGTAATAACTTTACAAAAGGATTTAACAAATTAATTACATTAATCAAGACTTTCCATTATCCATTTAATAGTAAAGTTCATCATATTACTAATTATTTAGCTATTTATATCGAGTCATACATCAATTTAATTTAACACCAAAATCCTTCAAACTTTAACTCAACCACCATAATTTAACCTAATATTTAAGATGAACATATATGAGAAAGATGTTACAACTCTCACAATTTAAAAACAACATTAATAGAAAAACATTGAATTTAAATTAACACGGAATTTATAGGCTTGTTTGAAAATTTTCCTAACTTTTTAAAGTGAAAGTAAACATCTTCTCATGAATACTCCAAATTACTCAGTTATATCATTATTTCAAATAGTTACTAGCACCACTCTTTAACTTCAACATTTTATTTAGTTTGAGGCCAGAGGTGGTGGATTCATTTTATAATCACTTATTCACTTAATCTTTTTTGTTTTTCATGTGAGATACTAAAAATGTTTAAAAGGAATTTACTTTTAACTCAATTATATGTCCAAATTATGCACATGCAAAAAGTATCATAATACAAACTAAATATCTATTTTAAAATTAATACAGTAAAGTAAAATTATCTTATTCATCAATGCTCAAGATTATATGCCTAAATAAATCACATAAAAAACAAAAAAATTATAATGAATTATCCCAATCAATATTCTTTTGAAGTTACAAAATTTCTCAAAATTATTCTTTATTAAGCTAATTATAACAAAATTGGTAAGCATAACAAATTAATTTCTCTCCTTTCAAGCCCACACTTGAGTTATATATTATCCTTAATGTAAAAATTTATAAGAAAGATTAAAAACTACAAAAGAAGAAAAGAGAAAGAAGTTAGGATAACTTTACTTCCCTGACAATAAAAGGCTCTATAACTGTAATTTAAGTAGTACAAACTGACGATGAAGTCACAATCCAATAATGAAAGAACATTAAAACACACTTGAATATATGAATTTAAATATTTTTAATTGAAACATATGCAATAAAAATTAACATGCAAAAACATACTAAAAACTAATAAGCATATGCCACTAATATGAAACAAAATTACATATATCATTAAGTTGCCTCCTAATAATCACTTCTTTATGAGAATTTTAGTTAGAATTCTTATTCAACTCTAAAAATAAGCTTAATAAGCTCCAAATATTCCATATACTCTAATAGAATAGGGCCATCCATCCCCTCTTCTTCACCTTTAATGATATAAGTTTTCAATAGATCTTTTAAGATTATTTTCTACATAACATGAAATATTTTAGTATCAATCACAACTAGATAGAAACAAATATCATCTTAAAACCTACTTTCCTATCTCCTATTATTTAGATTAATTTCTTATGATGAATATCTATCACTGCTTTAGCATTAGCTAGGAAGAGCACATTCCAATATTAAGTGAACAACATTATACATTATATCAATAATCTTAAAATCAATAAAAATATGAACTTGTCAACCTTAACTAAAACATCTTCTTGATTGACCAATTCGATGATTAAACTCCCATTCTTGACAAGCCCCTTTTCTGATTATTAGGTGACATGCTCGACACCCCACAAAGACCCTTCAATCAATTTCCAGTCCAATTAGAAAGTTCCCCTGGAAGTAAACCTTTTCCCTTTTCTTCAAAATATTTTTAAATCAATATAAAGAAAAGAGAAAAGAATAGTAGTGGAAGTTTATAAAAGTAACCTTCATTAAAAATTTTGACAACATAACAACTGTTATTTAATAAAACCAAAAATTTAGGTTCCTAAAAAGTAATTCAAAACACTTCTATCCACTTAACCAAAGCACCACTGCTACTTCTGGACTTCAAATCCATTCAGAAACAATATCAAAGGTTCAAATACATTTATGCACTTAGTTAAAGAAAAGAACATTTATAAATAACCATATTTTCACAAAACCAAGATCAAGACCTATTTACAAAGATTATGAACTATATATAGTAAAACATTTACAATCTATCTTTACACAAAAGATGTTCAAAACATGTTCATAATTATGCAATACATGTAAAATAAATGCATAAGCAAAATTGCCTACACAGCTACACGTGACAAAGGTAGCTACTCAAATGGTGGAATCCCAGGTACTGAAATCCTCGAGAGTGCACTTGGGAGGTTAAAATTAAAAAAAAGAAAAAAAATAAAGGGTGAGCAAAACGAGGTCAATAAGTGTTTTGGTTTCCATTCAAACACTTATACAAACATCAACCTCCATAAAGAACAAAGATAATTTCCTTTTCTTTTCAAGCAATAACCAATATTCTGACGTAACAAATTCAAATAATCAATGCACATGTAAAACATAATCAAGTTGCTCTTTTCTTGTAAGGTAAACAGAGATGGCAATCAATAGTTTCATGACCTTTCTCTTTTAAAATTTTCTTTTCCATTTGGTACTGTTAGGTGTAAGGCCATGAAGCTAGTTCTGCATCTCTTACCCTTGCTCGGCTAACCTCTAGTAATGGAGGTAGTTCTACATCGCTTACCCACACTAGGTTAACCACTGCATCGCTTACCCACACTAGGTTAACCACTATATATTGATTGTTATAGAGCTGGTTTTGCATCACTTACCTATAACGGTGTTGACATTACATATAAATCAGTGGTTACGGAGCTAGTTCTGCATTGCTTACCCGTAACATTGTTATCACAATATATACTCCATGCGTGCAGAGGGTGACTCATAAGACATACTAACAGACACGACACAACCCACCATTAGTGACAAACACTCCCTCCAAAATCTACCATGCACATTAGGACATACTCTAATCAGCACAATCATATGTATAAGGAGACCTAACAACATACCACAGACTAAACAACAATTAATACACAAGTGCACCACAATTCTATACCAATTCAGTTCATCTTCAAATTTCATTATCGTGCCAATTCAGTACATATGCAATTTCAATTCGATGCCATCTTAAAGCATATATATAAATCTCATAAAAGTTATCTTTCAAATTCAAATAGACCAATGAACTTATTCATAAACATACTTTTCATGATAAAATAGAAACCATTTTTCCTTCATGAAATAAGTTTAAAGATACATTCATAGTTTTGCACATTTATTGCCAAGCACACTCACACGTTCAATGACTCCCCTTTACCTACACAAAATACATTTTTCTTAAGCATTTATTTCCACATTAGGAAATAAGGCATTAAATTATATACTTAGTTTAACTGAATACGATATTTGTATTTTATTATGTAACAGGTATGCTAATCAGATTTCTGCTTACCTCTGTATGCTAACCTATTGGTCACTGTTTCCAACTCTAACTCCAAAAGTCACATAAGTACCATATTTTATCCATTATAACTTACCAATTCCTTCAAAACATAATCTCACCCAATTTAATTCCCCATATCACAATCATGCATGATGAGTCACGTTTATGACCTATGTCCAGAATCCATACCTCCACTTGTTCCTTAATTTTCACATAGTAAATATTCAAATTAGGTTTTCAGGCCTTTTATAAATTTATTCCTCTATGTCTCTAGTTTTTACATCATCAAAAATCATGTCATTTGAACTTTTGAATCATGAAGAATGTATTAAATATCACAAATTGTTTTAACATAGGGGTAGTATCAGGTTACCACTTTCTATCTCAAATTTCAATATCATTCGTCCTGAATTAGGTCATGTCTCTTCTAGAGATTTTTACAACTATGTCTTGGGTTTCAGGTACAATCAGACTCACTCAATTTGGAGGTCTGTAGGCCAAGTTATGGCTAAAACATTGGGACTGGGTTAAGTTAACCTAAGACAGAATCCCACTACACTTTCCTCTCTTGTCATATTCAACTAATTCTATACAAAGAAACATTAAGGTAATACCAAGACAAAACTGATCTTAAACATATCCATCTCACTTAAGAAAACCTATAAAAATTAGAAATTTAAGCTAGGAAACTTACCACTTTTTCCTCCTAATCTCTTAGGAAATTAGTGAACACCAATCCTAGGTCCATATTTCTTTAATTTCTACTTCAAATCCACCAAAAATTTCACCTCTCTTCTTCCTCTTCTCCTTGGATGAATTTTCCCTCTTTCTCTCTTCTTTTTTGTCTTTCTTTTTGGTTCCCACGAATCCTCCTTTCAAATGAACCAAAATTTGTTTTCTTTTGCCTTTTTATACTACTTTAATACTTTACATATGTCATTTTCTTATTAAACATCTTAAATGACTCATCATCAACTAATTTAATTTTTCTTAAACCATGTAGAGTCTTGTAATTGGTCAATAAATGTGATTCATTTAAATTTTATTAATTAACTCCATTTATGTAAAATGACCATTTTGCCCTTTCATGGATTACTACACCTCTAAAACAGATTAAATCCCAAAAATATTCTACAGCCATCTCACCACCAAATTGCCCATTGTATACTTTAATTAGGATCAATGCTTAGTAATTAGATGCCTAAAAAATTTTGAATGGGTTTAAAATCATTAATACCCATTACTTTCCAAAAAGGACATTTTTGTCCTAAACTTATAAAATTTTCCAAATTCATCTGATTGGACTTTTGATCTGTTTCAATGTCATTTGACTCTAATACCTATTCTGGGTATTTGCACTTTTTTTTAAGGGTTGGGTCCTTAAAATCCTTATTCAAGTGGAAATATTGTTTACCCAGGTTCACTATTCATCTGGAAATACTATTCACCCTGAATAAAGTATATAAACTAATAGAATGGAAAGTTCGAGGTTTGACAATTCTGGTTAGTTTACTTTCAGCTAACCCTAGCTTCTAAAATATGTCATATGGAAGCAATTTAGTATTAGCTCTGAAGTCTGTTAATGCTCTTTTAATTAAGAAACTACCAATAGTATAAAGAATAGACAATGGCAGAGCACTCCTCACTTAGAGTAACTATTGATAATTCCTTGAATTCTTTATTATTAGAAAGGAGATCCTTTAAGAATTTGACATTTTGTTATACATGTGAAAGATCTTCAGCAATGATCTTCAACAAAAGGAATATTAATATCTAATTATTTAAAAATGTCTAAAAACTTACCAAATTGATCTTTCTCTCTATTTTTCTCAAGAATGATCAAATATAGATTTTCCAGTTGGTACACTTTGACCATTTTCTTTTTTGGCTTCTCATATTTTTCTTTATCCTTCTTCTCTTCCTTCTTTTCTTTCTCTTCTTTTGAACTTTTAGCTCCTTTTCAGTGCTTAATGTAAACATATTAACTTACTCCCCCAATTTTGGTTTATTGATGGATAAAGTACCTGGATCCTTTTAAATACAAGCTTAGTAAGCTGTATAATATGATTTTTTAAGTTATGGATGGAGGTGCTTTAATATTTTAGATGTAAGCCTTAAATGTAGTAATAAATTTTTCACAAACTCTTTAATAATTAGTTTCATTCTTCTTATTGTTGCTGTTAAACTCTGATTAGTGGTCCTTGTCTTTATTATCCTCGATTATTCTATAAGAAGCCATGGTGATTTTGTTAGACCCCAAACTTTTCTTAGAAGATTATAATTAATAAATGAGAAAAGTGGAGAGGTTCATATATATATTCTTTAATGCTTTCAGTGGCTAAGAGATTTTGAAATGGGAAGAATGCAAACAAAAATGGAATTGAAATTGTGTAGTAAGTTGAT
>JAOSBN010000008.1:21376685-21391001 GCA_027563595.1 Erythroxylum suave | reverse complement strand
TTCCTTCTATTAATTAAGTAAGGATATAATGGAAAATACTAAAATATCATGAGGTTATTATTGGAAAGTAAAATTTCTTCTGTATAAGCAGTTTTCCACCGCAGCCCCCTTTCTGCTTATCTATTTCTGCAGTGGCACCGCAGTTTTTGTCAACCTGTGGTTGTCAGCCGCAAATCCAAATATGTATCTGCGTTTGAAAACTGCGGTAGATAAGTACTTATCCTTACCACACCGCAGATCCAAACGCACCCTTAGAGTATAACCACTATGCTTCATATTATGAAACTATTAATTATCCATTAATTAGGTTGATTAAGGAGTTATTATTACATTTAAAATTTTTAAGTGAATAAAGAAATATTATCAATTTAAAATTTAAAGTGATTAACGGGTTATTATGCTGATAATAATTAATTAAAATTATATTATGCTGATAATAATTAAGTAATTAATTAAAATTTTGTTTGGTGACTAGTACTAGACGTACTGCAACCTCCCACTCAAATAAAGCCAAAAGAGTAGTACGACGCTCTTTCTGAAATATCCCACACAAGGAAAATCTGGCTGCTGTCATTAACCATTGTTCCGGTTCCTATATATTCAAATTCAATAATAACCATGATTATGTATCTAATATTATATTACTTTTCTGTCTAATCAATCTGTTTAATTATGTACACACGACAACTTTACGTTTCACATAGAAAAGCAATTGACGCCACCTCTAGCTACAACTTTAACCGCCAGATCAGGAGCGTTCCTGGTTGGAGCGTGGTGGCCAACTGACTCCCATCTTCGACGAGCTGACGGTCTGGGAAGGTTCTCTGGCACGATGGTCTCGAGGGAGTTGAGTTTCCAGGGCGGGCAGGTTCTCTTGTCGCTCCACTTTGTTCCACTCTGGTAATCAAGCACCGCTTGTACAGACAAAGGCATCTGTTTAGCTACGGAAGGATTTACCATTTGGAGGCCCAGGATCGCGCACGCCATTCCTATTACGCATTGGCTTCTCCAATTTTGATCACTCCCTTCCGTGCTAGATAAGAAAAGATAAATTGTTAGGTAAAAACAGGGGAGTGAGTGAGAGGGAATCTGATTTACTTACCATCCCGGAAAGCGAGTATTATTGGGCTTGGTTTTGATCTTGGTGGCTGTTGGAGGAGGCGGGCAGGCATTGAAGCAGCAACTGGTTGCAATAGTTGTCATGTGTGCGTTCCAGCCCCTCCCTCTCTCTAATTGTTTTTCACGTACTTGTGTGTATTTATATTGGAACTTGAAAGAGTGGAGTTGGTCAAGGGAGGCAGCTGAGCTGAGCTGAGCTGAGCCAAGCCTGAGAGAAACGGGTTGGTCGGGTCGTGGAATTTTGTTTTGTCTGTTTCAGTTGCTTGCCGTCTGGTCTTTGCGCATCTCTTTTCCACCTGTGGACGCGTGCCTTGCCGTGCCTGTTGCAAAATGCTTTCCTTTCCCCCTCTTGTTACTATGTTCACGTAAAGCCAAAAACTCTCACCCTCTAAGAAAAGAAGAAAACAAATCTTGGTTTGGAAATTATAAACAATAATACTTGATGGTTCGTACGGACCCTCCTTCTATCTTAATTTCATATTCATTAGTCCATCAATCAATACAAGATCCCCTCTAATCCTCTATTCGTAATAGTCAATAATTAAAACATTTTAAAAGATTTTATTTATATAAATTACTAAAAATAATAATTATATACAAATTTTACATCTACAAACGTGAGCAACCGAAAACGTTGACTTTCATTATATGATAGGAAGATGCGAGGAATCAAAAACCTAACACGACACCGTGCCAAGCTTATCACGCCGCACCTCAGCACCAACCACTCGGTAGCTCAGCAATCTCTCTCTAAAGCCTTAAATCACAACACTTATGCAATTCCGACAACCCTAGACAAATCTCATGGCATTGTGATTTGCAGCTAATATTATATCTTGATACTCAACGGAACTGGAATTTAGTCTGATTCAACAGAGCAGCTAGTTTGGTAAAACATACGATTTTAACCTCTTTTTTTTTGGTTGGTTGGGGTAAGTGGAGGAGGGGGTGATGTGAAGAAATGGAGGAGGGAGAGAAAGGGAAACGGTGCAGTGAGGGAATGGGAAGGGGAAAGCCTCCAATTCCTTCAAACACATTGGCTATTGCCATTGACGGACACGGACTTCCCTTGTCCTTGCCTTGTAACAAAACTCTTGTTCCCCACCAGTCTCTCGTAAGTTGTAACTGTCTAATTTTCACTTGGATTTTCCAAGACTTCTGATCCCAAGTTTTCCCACAGGTCAATACCAAGGTTGCTGCTGATTTACAAACTCTTGTTTCTGCTTTCACTCCTGTTATTCGTTCTGGAGCATGGGCCGACATCGGCTTTCGTACAAGTATGGAAGATGTCTTTCTATGTGTCGACAATTTCATGACCGACTATGGCATCAAGAATACGGTTATTGATGGTCCCAATGCCTTTTATGGGGTATTCCTCTTCCTTCTCCCTACACATTTTTCGTTAAAAGTCACATCTATCTAATCTACCAGTTGTTTGTGTGCTCGTCAAATTCTTTTTCTTTTATTAATTACAAACTATTAATTGCGAAATCAATTTCCTTAGTAAATTTTTTGCATTGATGGTGGCATTGGAGATTCAGAGTCTATAAACATTGCTAGTTGTGGTTTGCAAAGCTGCATCTCTAGTGATCTTAATATCCTTAGATAGCAACCTTTGCTGTCTCGTTCTTTTGAAGGTATATGGTTTTTTTTTTCTTGTCTATTTTTTTGGTGCCAGCAAGCATACGTTCTTTAGGATCTTATTAGGGAAAGGTCTGGTGTATGCTTTTTGAATTTTGGGTATGATGCTGTTAGCAATGGATATCTCGAGGATTTTTATGTGTTGCAGTAACAACATTTTGTTGCGGAAGACCTACTTGCTACTGAAATAATGTTTGTGTCACAGATCTCTAGTTGGGGATTATATGATGGCAATAGCTAGTACTTTTCGGTCTGAATATTCTAATGTTTGCATTTTAACATTTGCGTCGAATATTGATGATCAGGTGTTTGATGGCCATGGAGGAAAGCATGCTGCTGACTTTGCTTGCTACCATTTGCCAAGGTTTATTGTTGAGGATGAAGACTTCCCAAAGGAAATTGAAACTGTTGTTGCTTCAGCTTTTCTACAAACTGATACTGCTTTTGCTGAGGCTTGCTCTTTGGATGCAACTCTTGCTTCTGGCACCACTGCTTTAGCAGCTCTTGTCATTGGGAGGTAACATTTTTCCACCCACTTATCATAGGTGTACTTATTTAATTCTGAAATTCTATTCAATATTCTTTTGCTATTCTATTTCCTTGAATCTCCTCAGAATCTTTCTAGGTTGTGGAAGAAAGATAATGTGTTGAAAAAGGGTTGTAAAGTTTGGTGTGGTGAGCTTCATGATCTTGAAATTCTGCTTAATAGCTGTTTATATTAATTCTTATGCATTTGGTCTACTTTATTTTATCAGTCACATGAATCTTAGAAACCTAGGTAAGAGCTATGCGATCTATGTTGAACTTTTAAATGACTTCAATGGTTGCCTATTTAGTTCCATATTTATCGGTAGAAGCTATGGGAACATTTCTTGTGAATATGATCATTCTGTGCTGATCATGTCAAGAAAGTCGTGGTTATTGTCTTGGTTGTTTGTAAGACCAAATAATCGTAGAAAGCGCGGGCCCATGTTTTGGGTTTCGATTACCCATTTGTAAAGTTCCATGAGTGGTCCAAGTACTAGGCTGCATTATATTCACTACTAATGTACCTTTTTCCTTGATTTTTGTCTTTGCTGGCAGATTGCTGCTGGTGGCAAATGCAGGAGACTGCCGAGCAGTTCTGTGTCGACGTGGTAAAGCAATTGAAATGTCTAGGGATCACAAACCAATTTGTAGCAAAGAGAAAAAACGTATTGAGGCATCTGGGGGGTATGTTTATGATGGCTACCTCAATGGACAACTGAATGTAGCTCGCTCATTGGGAGACTGGCATATGGACGGAATGAAGGGTAGGGATGGTGGACCACTTAGTGCAGAGCCAGAGCTTATGACTACACAACTAACAGAGGAAGATGAGTTCCTCATAATAGGCTGTGATGGGATATGGGATGTGTTTCGAAGCCAAAATGCTGTAGATTTTGCTAGGCGGAGGCTTCAAGAGCACAATGATCCAGTGATGTGTAGCAAAGATCTTGTGGAGGAAGCTTTAAAGAGAAAAAGTGGTGATAATTTGGCTGTTGTAGTGGTTTGCTTTCAATCTGAGCCTCCCCAAAACCTGATTGCACCACGCCGTAGAGTGCAAAGGAGTTTCTCTGCTGAGGGCTTGAGGGAGTTGCAGAAGTTTCTTGGATAGCTTCGTAAATTGATATGATGAGGAATGGTTTTCATTTTCCTGTCTGTTAACCATTCATCCTTTCTACCTACTTTGGAGGTTTCTTGGTTTTAGTTCAGACGTTGAGAGCAACTGTAATATATGTGGCGGCAAGTTAGTGAGATAATTTGTTGCTAGAAATTTTCTGTGTTGTTTGGGCCATTGTTTTTCCATAAACCGACAGAGTTAACATCCAACGCTGGTAGTATGAGATGCTTAATTTAAGGTGTGCGTAGAAGCAGCTCAAGTGAGCATGTTTTGGGCCTCATGTTTGTATCTCTCTGAATGTCCCTTGATCTGTCTCTCAGATACGACTTGATTAAACTGTAAGCACAACGTTGTTGAGGTCCATGATGGCTTGGTTTCTGTGGTCCTTTGGTCCCTGAGTTATAGAAACAACAGCTGCATGTTAATTAATAAATGCCTCGGACCATGCACAATAGTGCTCTTTTACAAGTAGCTTTTCACATTTGAATATCACTGACCTAATATTATTTTGCTGGAATGCTGTACAAAAAGAACGATGGGGGCAGTAAATAAAGGAGAGCAGAGAAGAAATCATCAAATATTTCATTAACGCTTTTGATGCATTGAAGATTTAGAAAACGTATTTATCTATTCTACGTAATTTATTTAATATTTAATTAATAATATGCTGTAACCTATATAATCAGTCTTTTTGTAACTAACGCATGACATGATATAACCTTCTTTCAACCAGATGGAGGTTAAATGTTTTTCATCTTTTCTGGAAGTTGAAAGCCTTGATTGAGTAGGCAAAGATGAAACCGAATAGCAAACACATTCCAACATGCACTCCTGCAACAACTGCAAGAAAATCATGTCGAAACCCGAAATAGTTTCTCAAGTATTCTTCAACTGTTTCACCACCTTCCAGTGTTTTTGTTACGTCTCCAAACTGTGAAGTAACTAATCCATACAGTGTCCAAGCCATCGGACAAACCCAGTAGTACCATCTCCACCACACAGGAATGCTCTGTCTCATTAAAAGCTAAGTAAGCCCAACTTGATAATTTTGGGGGGAAAAAATAAGAGAGAAAACAAAGGTTAACGAGTGTTTTACCAGACGAGGAACCACGAATCCTGAGAAAAGGTTCCAAATCATAAAAAATGCAGTTGCAACTATAGCAGCAACGTTATGGTTGGGTGTCAAAGCCACGGACATCATACCGTACATAGTGAAGAACAAGAGGCTGAAGAACGTGAAGAAGATGTACCAAAAGAACTTTGCAGCTGCCCACTCGAAGCCAATCATGGCGTAAACTATGATTCCATACACCAGAGTTTGCACTAGTAAGTATGGCAGTTCAATCATCACCTACAAGGCGAAAGTAAGGTGCTGAATCCTTTTTACTTGTTCGGATGTATTATTACGCAGCAGTCAGCAGCTATTGACATACCTGTCCAAACGCATATGGAAGTGCTGAGTACATTCCAGCTGCTCTTTCTCTGTAGAAGACCGTCCTCTCAATAGCTACAACCGGCTGCACTGCAGAGCAATTCTGAAATCCTAGGAAAAGAACAGCGGCATACATAGAACCCATTGCATTGAAGATATCTTGAGAACTTCTCCTGCAATTTTTATAAAAGAGTAAGACAAAGATGGTATGGCGTGTTTCGATCTTGTCAACTGTCCTTACTTTTTGCTGCCTAAATCCCAGAATATTGTTCCAAACATCAATCCTATGAATGTCGAGAATAATAATCTCACTGCAGTGTATGGCGGGTTTCGCCAATAAGACCAGTGCTGTTTCCACAGGCAAGCCCTACATTGGGTTGAGAAGGACTGCGAATATTGAGTTGGGAAGTATAGATCTTCGGAACTTGGTGGGGGTACGCTTAGCTGCTTGATCAACTCTTTATTTCTCCTGTAATAGTTCACAATACTATCAGCTATGTTGCCAAACTTCTTAAGATTGCGAATTTCCTCTTCCTAGTAATACAATTTCATTATCGGTCTCATATCGAAATCTAAATATACCATCCATGAAACCTTTTTCTTCTCTCTAATATTAAGGTGATGTACCTGTACAGTTCTGAGTTCTTGAATATACTGCAGAAGTCAACCCCAATAGCTTCTTCTTGACCTGGTGAAGTAATCTCCAACATCCATGTAGCAGGGTTGTAACCGTTCTTAATTTTAGGGACTCCCTCAATTCCCTTGATAGTTTAACATCTCAGAGTTAGCCAGATAAGTACCAGAGAGGAAAAAAAAAAGGAGAAACCTAAATACCGTGCAGCCTTTTGCCTCACCTCAAAATAATTGATCAGATGGCAACCGTAGCGCCCTGTTGGACCATTATAAATTTCTTGACCTCCCCTTTTCAGCAAAAGTAACTATGAAGCGAGAGGCAGAATTTAGGAAATCAGAACAGTGGTTTATAGTGTTAAAACACGATTAGTTCGGCCATCCACCATAAAGAAAAGTATTCTCACCTCATCAAATGCATCAAATATGTCAATGCTTGGCTGGTGTATTGTGCAGACCACAGTTCTTCCTGTGTCCACCGTGTTCCGTACTGTTCTCATGACTATGGCTGCTGCTCTGGCATCAAGGCCAGAGGTTGGTTCATCCATGAAAATTATGGATGGGTTGGCCACCAGCTCAACTGCAATTGTCAGCCTCTTGCGCTGCTCAATTGAGAGTCCATTCACTCCAGGCAATCCAACAAGCGCATCTCTTAACGTAGTCAGCTCAACAAGCTCCATCACTTCCTCAATGAACATCTGCCATGAATCAATTTAATTCTGCCTTTAGCTACTTGATCATGATGCATCCAACACTAATGTTGTGTATGTGGTTTTGTATTACAAGATAAAGCAAAAGAAGAGACGGAGATAAAGAGAGTGAAATGTACCTCCCTTGCATCAGAATTAGCCTCAGGAGGCAGTCTTAGCCACGCAGAAAAAAGCAATGACTCATAGACCGTAACATGAGGGGAGTGGATATCAGTTTGTTCACAATATCCAGCAACACGAGCAAAAGTTTCTTGCTTCTTTGGATACCCAGATATTAAGATGTTTCCATCAATATAACCGCCGGTTTTCCTTCCGGCCAATACATCCATCAAAGTAGTTTTGCCAGCGCCACTTACACCCATGAGAGCAGTTAGGACTCCTGGCCTAAAAGCACCGCTCACACCCTTCAGAAGTTCTAGACGATCCTCAAAGACACCCTGAGCTTTCATTTCCTGCAGATATGATATGATATTAAAAAAGCAGGCACATTAATTTATTGACACAGCAACAACAACAATAACAATCCTATTGTATAAGGCTCTCTCAATTGTATGCGGTCTTTCTTTTGCATTTCTACAAAAAGGCTGTTTTAGTGATTCAAACTGGTAACCTTTTGGCATAGAGTAACCATACCAGTAACATCAATTTATTGACACAAACATTAGAATTTCATATTATGACCACCTTCTTGAGATTCAAACATTTCATTCGTGCTAGCTACTTGTAAGGCATAAAAGAGAACAAATCAGGCATCAGGTATCAGGTTTTTCGCATATCAATCAATATAAAACTCGAGTACCTGTGGCATGTCTACAGCATATTTTATATCATCAAAGGTCATAGAAAGCGGTTGAAATGGAAGCACCATCCCTCTGTTCCTTTTCTGTGTGTTCTCGCCAATGCTGCCTACCCTCAGCGATTGATTTCTAGATGAGACACTTCTCTGTATTTCATTTCTTCTCCCTGCATTGATTTTATAATACTGAACTTATAGCTTGAATCACTAATGCAAGCTACACTAAAAATCGAATTCTAATGTTTCACCCACCTAAACTTTTGTTTCCTCTTGTCGTTAGCTCAATAGGCTCTTGAGTTCTATTAGCACTTTTTTCAGCCAAGGCCTCTTTAGATAACATGGCTTGCGGCTTTCCAAAGGCTGCAGTCAGTTCAATGATCAGGAAAAAGTTGGTTACAAAGTGGAAACCTGAAATCTCAAAGCTGGGTTACTTACGATCAAGATGTTTTAGGGCCAAAATGAACAGAAAATTGGATAGGAACATATATCCAATCAAAGTTCCTACTGCAAGCCAATACCAATAAGCATGAGGAAAGATTCCTCTAGATTTCAAGATAGTGACTCCTAATGGCTCTGTGGAATTAGGAGGAACCTGCAAGATTAAATATTTCTCCATAATTCTCAAACTAACCTCTTTTTTTACTGGTCTTTTAGATGCAAGAGCAAGATGATATAACTTACATGTCTCCAGCTATTTCCAAGAAATTCGTTGACAGAGATACCATTTTGCACATACATCATTGGAGAGATCCAATAAGCCCATAACCACCATTTCTTCACGTTCTCTGACACAAGAGATAGTAGGGTTTGAGAATCAGGGTAAACTATAAAAATAGATGTTAGTCAGCAAGTTGAAAAGGCCATTTCTCCTTTTGCATAAGAATAAACTTGACCTCTTGATATGACGAATCCTCCCAGAATTAGTACTGTAAGTAACGCAAATGACCCTAGCGTATTAGCGACAATAATGTTCCTTCCTAATGCAGCAATCATGCGGAACAGTCCTGATGCCATCTGGCTAGTACATGCGAGTATCAAGTAGTGCTTGAAGAACCTGCCAGTGCCATCATGAAATTAATCAGATTTTGGAACCTGCAATCCATCAGTTATCATAAAACGATCCACGTACCTGTCGACATTTGATTCAAAGCCTACAACATAGTAAGTGATGATCACCCATATAGCAGTTTCTAAAAGAGTGATTGGAATTTTGAGAATCCATGTAGGTAAAGCATATGCCCACGAAGGATAGAAGAGAAAATCTCTCTGCTTGTAGAAGACAGGAAGCTTCATAACAGACATAGCAAGCTCTGAGAAACCATTGAACATATTGACAATTACTGTGAAGAAAAGAGCACCTAGGTATATTCCACCATCTTTCACCGTGTCATGATGCATATTCGTTCTCAGAAATAGGGTTGCGGTTATCAAAGCGAGAATAATAAGCTGAAAATGGACCAAAACAAAATGAGAGCATTATATTAACCTCTGATCTTATATGCCTCTTTGGCAATTACAAACTAACTCTGGTAGAAAGAATACTTAAGAAGTTATAGCCTGAAGTTCATCCTTGCATGTTACAGAAACATGTTAAAGAAAGAGAAAGAAAACGCACTTGGCTCATCTTAAAGATGTAAACAAATGAGTTCCTCTTCATCAGTATATATTCTCTTGCAATGCAAGCTTTGAGGAGTTCCTTTTGGCTGACACCATACTTTTTGGTTGTTAGAGCAGCAGGGTGTCCTTTGGATTTGTCAAATGGTATGGCAAGCTCATCTCCTAGTTTTCGACCTATGTCAAATGACTGAAATGATTCAGCAAATTCCTTCACCGAAACATAGCTATAAGGCTCCTCTTTACGAGCCCAATACTGCTCTTGATCTTTCCTTGATGTCACCTGTTGCATTCCCAGCAACACAGATATATCTGTTATCTTCAGTGCTGGTCAGGCTCAGACAGTTAAGAAATTAAAGAGGATTGAAATGAATTACTTCTTGTAAGAAGTCAGCCACTCCTTTTCTCTCAGGGCATTTGAAACCCATGTACTCAAAGAAATCTAGCACATTTTCTCGTGGACCTTGATACACAACTTTTCCATCCGACAGAAGGATTAGATCATCAAACAGTTGGAAAGTTTCAGGCGCAGGCTGCAGAAGAGAGATCACAGCAGTTCCATTGAGAATGTGAATGGTTTGGCGTAGTGAGTTCACTATTTGGAATGTTGTTGAACTATCCAAGCCAGTTGATATCTCATCCATGAAAAGTGCTCGTGCTGGACCAACCAACATCTCCCCTGTATATCATAAACCAAAGATACTATTACTCGAAGTCTTTGAATAAAAGTATCAAATACATCAACTTCTTGGTTACCTGTTGTAACTCGCTTCTTTTGTCCACCCGAGATTCCGCGAATCATTTCATCTCCTACCAAGGTATCAGCACATACTTCAAGTCCCAAGATCTAATGAAAAAAAATTAGTCCACACTTGTGGTGTTACCAACAACTGGAAGGACTTTAAAATGGTACCTTGAGAATATAATCTGTAACTACACTGCTCTCCTGCCCCTCAAGGGCTGCAGCCTGTAGAAATCGAATGCAATCGTTTGAGTACAATACAAGTGTTTTGTAAAGAAGTTAAAAAGACTGAAATGTTTCCAAGGAACCTTCATGTAGATGTCGATATCTGGATCTGGCTTGATATTTGCTGCCTTCTCCCTTCTTGCTAGCTCTGTCAACATATCTGGCATTATACATAATGCAATGCAATTCAATTCGTCAAATTCATTCCAAATCCAATCGCTGTAAGCATTCAACAATTCAAATGTCACTAACCGTAGCTGGTCCCAATCCCTTGGCATCTTGCAGAAAAAGCCAGAGTCTCTCTCACAGTCAATTCTCCTATGTGAAGATCATGTTGGCTAATATAAGCTGAGGATCTCTGGGCCACAAATTCATCCATGGAATGCCCATTATACGTAACGCTTCCCCAGAACTGAATTTCACAATTTATCATCAGGAGATCATAATGCAAGCCAATTTTTGGAGAAACCTAAACATACTTTCTCCTTACTTTCACATCTTTGCTCAGTTTTCCAGCTAGAGCCAGTAGTAACGTGGTCTTTCCTGAGCTTGGAGGACCTAGAAGTAGAGTCATTCTGCAAAATTGTCTTAATTCAATAAGGAACGAGTCCTTGGAAAATTTTGATATGGCCAGAGAATTAACAAGATACTTCTACCCGCCTTTTGGGCTTGATGATTCCACTAACATCTTCAAGAACCGGAAATGCTTCCTTTCGACTTGGAAGTATGTGAAGATCATTCAAGAACCCCTAAGAGAACATCTTAAGTTAGTACACGTATTAAATGTATACAACACAATCAGATATCTTAAGTTGTACCTCCAACATGTTGATAGAGTAGTTGAAGATCGTAGGTAAAGCTCTGCTTCCAACATAGGCTTTTGCTTCGACATTTAGGTGCTCGAAACGGACTTCAATTGCGGGGACTTCCAGTCCAACTCTGTAACGTGAATTTGAAAAAGCACTCCGATGATGAATTTTAACAGAACTTCAGTTTATGTTTTCAGTTGCTACACACATACATACCTCTCAATGCGTTGTCTGAGCTTTAACAGGAATTTCTCATTATCTTCCTCTGCAATTTTGACGAGCCTCTCAAGCAAGTTCCTTCTTTCTATTAACCCGAGGTTCTGTATGTCAATCTCTCTGGATTGACCCTCTTGTTCAGTAAGTATACCTCTCCTTATTTGCAAGTATGTAGGCAGTTTCTCCAAGGCAGCCCATTTCAGAGCTTCTTCATCGTCTTCATCACGAGAAGACGTTGAAAAAATTTCCATGGTGCTGTTCCTCCATATGTTGGAGCTGCTTATGCGTGCACTACTGATTCTAAACACATCACCACCACCCTCCATTCTTGACCACCCACCCGCAATGTTATACAATTTCAGGAATTGTTCTCAGGGTTTGATGGAAGGAAAGTTCCGTTCAGTGGATTTCCTGACTGTTATTAAGCTCACTAGTGTACTGTCCATTAATGTACACAGAGGTGAAGACAATGTTTCCAAGCATGCACATCTCATCCAGTGGAAAGATAGGCCGTCTGAAGGAGCTGTGTATCAGAGCAGAGCAGGTGCTTACTATATACATACATGGCTGTAAAAGTTAAGTTAACAATATTAAACGCAGACGAGATTATGTTGCTAGACGTCACACCCATTGGAATTTCGAGCTATGAAACCATTCCGGTTGAAGCTAAGACTTGCACCAAATAAAACCCCTCTTACCATGTAAATACCAAGCCATTTTAATAAACATATGCAGAACTACTAACTACATTTCTTATATTTGTTGTGTAAATGTTAATGTTTATCTTAATCTTTATGTCATTCGGAGTATAGAAAAATCAATGAAAATTTGAAAACGAAAATGACTTTAAATTCGTAGTAGAGCATTAGATTTTTCATTTGGTCAAAATGATTATTTAAATCAATAAATTCTTTATTAAACTTGATATAGTTTCTTGCATTATTCAAGACAGTAATATATTATAGAACATTAGAGTCATTGAGCATGCAAAAAGAGCCAATGTTTCATCAAAGATCTAATTATGTATCGGCAATTTCTCCTAACTATGATAATAATTGAGGTAAAAGTTATAAGATTTAAGTAAGTCCTCACTATAGACAATCTTATAAAATTCTCTCACTAAATCATTATCTCAGTAATAGCATGATCATCATATAGTGATATCGTATAAGATACTTAAACGATTGGCTTAGCACAAGTGGGAGATTATTAGTTTGTATCCTACAACCAATCAATTAGTTGTAGTTTAGTGACAAAATAACTTAAAGACATTCTTTATCATATACATATTTAGATGTATATGATAAAGTTTATGGGATAATTACACATTGCAAATAAAATTATGATGAGATTATAATTATGAGATTCATAGTGCATTTATATATTATCTCTAAATTGTTTCTAGTCATTGTTCTATTGAGACTGGACATTAATAGAGCATAAAAACACTAACGTACATTACGTTTTTTTCCTTATAAAAGTAGTAGCCAATCGCATACAGTATGAGATACTTAAACAAATATTTAAGTACTTATTAGAGAATAAATTCACTAAACTGGCTCCATATGAGAAATCTATTTGGATCATTACTTATATATCTATGAAAATTTTCGTTCTGATGATTGTATAAGTGATCATTTGATTTGAGAACTACAAAGTTATCTTGTGTAAGGATTTCTATGTTTTGATATTTCTTACGACCTATTTTAACCAAGGGTAGCTCAGTCAATAGTCATTGGATGTAACATAAACTATATGAAGGTAGTTAAGTAATCAATATAGGATTCATCATCCTAAAATAATTAGGGAGAATATTTTGTTGCTCTCAATTAGTATTGATTCGGGAAATCCCTAGCCAAGGTGTAATGATACCTTGTAAAATAGTTTACAAACATCATTAATTAAAACATTACTAATGATGGAGAACTAACATGATTGAACTTAAAATATATTAAAAAATTAATTTCATACTCTATGTATAATAAAAATATCGTATGATGAACTAATTGAATTATACACAAGGCCGAACCGCATCGAATTGACCAACCATCATATCAAAAACTTCAGTTGATTGATCCTTGCTTTTAGTGAAGTTCTTACATATGAATATGTGGCATTTTTAAAAAAATACCATCTTTAGGGATTTTCTACCATTAGAAAATGTGTAGCTTCTTCTTCCGCGAGCTAGTATGACTAGACCAGTCCGTGGCTCTTGGCCCTTGGCCCGTGGCCTACCCACCACCCAAACATATTTTAATAAAAATTTAATTATTTATTAAAATAATTAATAAATAATTTAAGTAAATTAAAAATTTGTAATTAATGTAATTTAAGATTTTAATAATAACTATTAACTTATGAAATTTTCATATAAATTTCTAATTAATTGAATTAAATGTCTTAATCAGTCATACTATTATATACATCTCAATAACTTTATTATATCATAATTAATTAATTAATTATATGTTGTTACAATTTAAAGTTGTCACATAATAGATATGTTAAAAAGAAAAAAGGTGAAATTTTTATTAATTTTATAAAACAAGAATTTGATTTTATCAATTCTCTCTTAAAATAATTAATAAATAATTTAAGTAAATTTAAAAATTTTTAATTAATGTAATTAGTAAATTTAACTATAACTATTAACTTATTAAATTTTCGTATAAATTTCTAATTAATTGAATTAAATATCCTAATTAATCATACCATTACATACATCTCAATAACTTTATTA
>JAOSBN010000008.1:21346425-21370153 GCA_027563595.1 Erythroxylum suave | reverse complement strand
AAAAAATTTTAATTAATGTAATTCATAATTTTAACTATAACTATTAACTTATTAACTTTTCATATAAATTTCTAATTGATTGAATTAAATGTCCTAATTAATCATTACATACATCTCAATAACTTTATTATATCATAATTAATTAATTATATGTTGTTATAATTTAAAATTTTCACATAATATATATATATTAAAAAAGGTTAACATTTTATTAATTTTATGAAATATGAATATATCATGTATGATCTGCTTATAACATTCTAAGGACTAGAAGGATTTAATGTAATACTTATATCTTATATCAAGATTCCCATTAAGGATCTAAGGAATTACTCTTAACAAACTTTTAATTAGAGTGACTTAGGTATAATATAAATAAATCTTCTAATATTATAATTTAGATATTAGAAAAAATTGTGAATGTAATTTATATAAATTTAGATTAATTAGAATATAATAACTTTAGAAACAAAGTTAAAGAACTGTTTTTGACTTAATTAAATAAATAATTTATAAAAACAAATCAAAAAATTTATAAAATATATTCTAGTTTTAATAAAATAATAGCTATTTTCAATGTAATATACTGTACTTATTTATTTTTATAACTGAATTACTTATATATTATTTTAGAATTGATACATTAGGATTAATAAAGTGATTAATTCATTTTAAGATTAATATAAATATATATTTGCATTATGTATATTTTATGTAAATATGAAAAATAAAATAAAAATTTTAAATTGACTTGTCTAGAGAGAATTATTATGACAACTGCTATATATTTTTAATAAATATAAATTGGTTTGTATTTTATATCCTTTATTTTGTATAAATGTTTTTTACAATTTATGGGTTATTTTATCTTATATTTCACGATAAATGATTATGTTATAATTTATGAATTTTAAAAAATACATCTATAATTTTTTGAAACTATCTTACATTTTTTTAAAATATATTAAACGCCTAGCCCACATTTTTTTTTTCAAAGGGCTGACATGCCTAGGTCATAGATGTTAATCTCAATCTATGAATAAAAGTTGTTTAATTAGAACATTAAAGATAAATTAAAGGAATTTAATTTATTTAATCTTAAATGTGATTTATTTATATCATTGCTAACATAATTTAGAAGCTAATAAGTCACACATAAAGAACAAGTTGGGAAAAGAAAAAACATTTTAATTATGTTAGACTTGATTGCAATTTTTTTTTCAAACTTTATAGTTAAATATGAGATATTTAATAAATAAGGATGAATATGAGATATTAGATCTTATTTGGCCTAACTATTATTTAATTATAATTATTTATAATTGTAGTTAAAGTTTAATTGAAATTAGAATTTGGGTATAAATAGTATTTAACTAGAATTCTTTTTAATTCTAATTAAAGCTTAACTGAAATCAGAATTTAATGTCAATTAAATTATTACAATGTTCAAAATTTATTATAAATAAACTTAAGCTCTAAAGAAGTTATCACTTTTCTTTTAACCTTATCTATAATAGTTGTAGAGTTCTTTTAACTCATTCTGTGGATATCACCAAAGGTTAGACATTTACGTAATAACGATGGTTGAGAATTTAAAGTGATCTTGACTTTTAAGAAATCAATACGAAACATTTTTGTAATTATCCCACTGCGAACAGGATCAGATCTCACCCTGATTTTTCAACAAAAAAAGCCTAAACTAAAATTTTAACTATGTTATAAGATTGAAATAAGAAAATATTATAAAATGGAAGAATCTAATTGGTTTATTTCAATAATATGATAATTATTTAGAGATCCAAAATAAAGAATTAATGCAAGTGTGATGAACGAAAAATTGATTATCCTTCACCTTAATAAGTGTTACAAAAATCTATTAGTATTCAAATGGCCTTTTTATTATAGACCAATGTAATAGATAGTTAGTGAATATGTAAAACCAATTAAGTTGACCTCATACAACAACTTAAGCTATTGTAGTGAAATAGTCGTTTAACATGATATCAGAGTCTTTATGACCAAATAATCTTGAGTTCAAATCTTACCACCCACCTAATTAATTCAACACAAGGTAAAGAGTGAGCATGTACAAGTTTCAAGCCCAAAAAGCTTTCACTTCATATGGTGTGTTAATAAATATATAAAACCAATTAAGTTGGCCTCACACAACAACTTAAACTATTGTGGTAAAATGGTCACTTAACATAGATAACAAATTTAGAAAATTACTTTTTAAGTTTTTAATAATTGTTTATGATAATGTTGTTCCTATTTCAATGAATTGCCTCTTTGTTTAGGACCGACCAAGATCTCCATAGTTAGGAGCTTTATTATTGCACAAATACTGTGATCAAACGAGCAAGGAAATGGAAAGATTCTGCCAATTGTGATGGGAAACAATTACTTAATATGCAAACTACTGCTTCAGAAGTCTCTCTTCACTTTACATTGACGCAAGTAAGCTATCCAACAAAGCAAGGAACTTATCCGCAGGAATACTTGATATTGCAACATTTTACAGACTTTTCATTGGCTAGAATTTTATTATCTCCAATTGTACGTTTCAGAGGTTTTCTCTCTTACTTGTATCAAATCAAGCTCTACATAGGATATATGCTAAACGAAGAAGGATTCCCTGGACGACTTCAACGTACAGCCACTAAAAATAAGATTTTAGGTTGTGTTGGGACAATTATATATAAGAATTATGATTTGAAATGTTACGCTTTAAAACTGAATTAGAAATTATTTGGACAAAATTCAACAAACCGTCAGTTCTTCATTCAACTCCCGAAATAGTTTGAAAGATCTAACCATGCAATAATATTCGATGGCCAAAAAAACACTAGGGAAAAGACTTAAATGTCTACTTGTGAAATTTTCTGGTGTAATGCTATACAGTGCATATATTGAAAATCTTTCAAAACTCAAATGTTCAACATTATATATTATAATGATCTGAACATGAGTGAAATACTGGAAATGGAACAAAGGGAGAGTTAGGATGAATCCGACGTCAAGGCATTTAGCATGAATAAATTGTGCACATTAATGTAAAAGACTAGTTGATTGATGATCAAAACTCCAGGTGGGAGGGAGAAGTGTATTTTTTTTTTGGCTTAGATCAGCCTCTGATTTAGTAAAATATCTTAACTGAACATATTGACCCTACTTGATATGGTATGATATGATACGCGTATATGATTCGATCATGACAACTATTGGTGAATAATGAAATATTATTTGCTCAAGTTTTACTGACCGGAAACCAACAACCCATGTCGCATATCAAAAAGGAAAGTGGAATTCTTGGTGTGTGCCACTTCCTTTACGTTGAATTTGTTTTGTAATTTAAACTATTTTCACTATTTTTGGAAAAAGAAATTGATTAATTCACGTTGGGAAACTGTAAAACCTGATTGCATATTACTTGATTTATTCAACTTAAAAAATGTAAATCTGTAAAAACTTGATTGACATTGTGACTCACAGGTAAGGTATTGTCTAATATAGTATATCAAATCAAATAGTGTGAGTTGTGCTTATATACACTTTACTTGGGAGCATGTAGCGGTGATATAAGAATAAGTGTTGTAATAAGTCTTTGAAATTACCTTTATATTATCAATATCCATAAATGAGATACTAGCATGGATTAAGAAAATTAGAATCATACTCTCAAGTGAAAATATAAATCAATTTCAAGGGAACTGTCAAAATTATTAGTTCACGTATGTTTATATAGAGCTTAAAATCTATAAAGTAATAATACATCCCCAAGACCACAAAACTCCTACAAAATCATCTCACCATAAGAGTTAAGGCTTCAATGCAACTTTATAGAACCTATTAAAATATTTAACGAAAGATTGTCCCACTCTTGCTATTAGTTTATCCAATTTAACTATTATATATGTCTAATTAAAAAGAAGAGCGATTTCAATTAATTTGATAAGAATTATAAATAATACATCGAAGGTAATAATTCGAATAAAAAAAAGACGTAAATAATTTATAAGGAAAGATAAGATTGACTTATTAAATTACAACTTGACGATGAACAGTCATTTGCCAACGCCAGAAAAGTCAACAACTCCATAGGTACTATTAAAAAAATAGTTGTGGTTTATGATCAAGGAGTTTTTGTAGCTTATTTGAGCTTGATTGTAAGGCATCTTAATGACTGTATATTCCTTGTCATTATATGGTTCACATGCATCTAAGCTAAAATTCACGACTCCGCTCGCTCACTCATGACGACACCAAATTTTGTTTGCCATCTACAGCAAGAGTCCAGTATATTCTCACCCTTTGTCTTCTGGCACTTGTCTTTTAGGTTACAAAAATAAACTTTGTTGTCTGTGTCAACTTTATACTTTTAATTCTATTGCAACTTAATCTCCTTGACTTGGGGTGGTTTTATTTACACGGTTAAGAAAGGTCAACTTGTAAAAGCGTGAGCAAACTACTCTATTAACTCCGAACTCAGTTTGGTACTAAAAAAAAGAAAAGAAAAGGATTCCCGGCCTTTCCTTCCCATCCTTTAAGCCTAAAAGCAATGTTAACAATTACTTGAGCTGTTTAAATATTTGTATTAATTGAAGACAGAACGAAACGAATCACTAATTTATTGTTTAACAACATGGGTCGCTCGATTGTTGGTCTATTCATGGACTTACATTGTCCGGTTCCGATACTTTGCGTGTGGCTTTTTTCAACTATGGATTATTTAAGAGATTTAACAGGATACATATATACTATCATTTTAGTAGAGTAGGATGATCATTACTTCTTCAAATTGGAATTTTGTAAGTTGGAGAAGAGACAAGTCTGGAATAATATTGTCGTTGGCTTGCATCCAGATGTTATGCATAACGGAATCTAAATTTTCCGGGAATAATATTAGTTCTTTGAAATCTTTAAGTAGTAATACGTTGCTTGCATACACGTCGAGGAGATTAAAAATGTACGGTCTTAGATAACAAGCCATAAAAATTCCACTGAGCTTAGTTTTGCGTGATTGAGCTACTCTTGGTTTCTCAAGTGTGGACAGGTTTTTAATGGACTGTCAACTGTGTCCAGTCGCTCTTATAAAATATGAAAAAGAAAGGGAAAAGCTCATTGAAATCTTCTAACAACAGCATATTCTAATTACAAACTAGTGTTGGGTTGATAGGATTTGATTTGGCAGTATCCAGTTCCAGTGATACAATTGAAATAGGATAAACTTGGCATCTTTGGTTTGAGGTTGATCTTAATTTTGTTAAGCTTCCAACGGCAATCTTGTAAAAGGCTAGAACTGAAGGAGTTGATTTTAATTTTGCTTTAAAATTTTGAAACAAATGCTAATACTTAAGTCCTCTTTTTTTATTGGAGATTTATACTCAATCCTTCTGATTATTAACAATGCCTCGTCATCGAACTAATCAAGTCCGTCCGTTTTATCCTCTGCCTCGTCAAAGAAGCTGGAAGACTTAATATTGCTATTTTTTAACCTGATCAATACCGACGAATCTTTTCTCTGTTATAGCTTAAATTCATTGTTTTCATGGGTAATCTTCTTTCTTCCACACAATAATAGCATGTCTAGATAGTATCTTGTCAACCATACTGATTAATGTACATAATAAAAAATGACCACAATAATTAGTTAGTATAACCAGCTCCAACATTTCACATGCTTCGGAAATGAGAAACTTTTAAAACTCATCTACAACCATTATAATCTTAGCTAAATTAATGAGTTGTAAATATAAAACAACAATTGTAAAAATAATCAAACTGCTTGCACAAATTTATACTTTTTTGAAAGTGTTTAACCCAACTATAAACTCAAGTTATTATTTGCTTTCTTGATCAAAGTTCTGTTTCAAATATAAACTTGAGTTTATTGCACACCTAACAAAATTGGTCCTGAAATACATACGACTATAGACAAAACAAGCTAAATGCCTATATTGATTTTTCACTTGACTCAAATATTTTGTTGTTAAAAATGTTATTTATAGTATTGTAAGCATAATTTATTGCATAAATATAATCACAATAATTTTTTAGCCTAGATTTGAAAATTCTATGTTTACATAAAATACAAAATATAAAGTACATACCTTGATCCATGAGTGTAAGTTTGATCGAGACAAACCCTCCCAAAAGATTGAATGTGAAGAAACTTGCTTCTCTTCTCTTTTCCTTAATAATTCTATTTTTCTTATGGTGAAAATAAACAAAGTAGTATATGGGCAAGAGAGAGGACCAATTTAAAATTAAATAAAGATATCTTTAAACCGTTACCATCAAATAGTATGTTTAAAATAAATTCTTATTTTAATTAATCAACATTATCTTCCTTCATCAAATTGACCAATCGTAAGTTAGCATTTAATATTATTAAAACCACAATTATTTAATGAGCCACATATTAAAATATATATAAGTTTTACATTCTCCCATTTGGCTCATTAATTGAAAAATGTTATACCATGGTTTAATAATAAATAAACATTTTGTGAATAACTTTTTCTAAATTCTTTAATGTTCATTATATCATAAATCATAATCAAATAAAGGCACTAATAAGAGTCGTAGCAATTTCACATCTTAACAAACGACATAATTCCTTCTACATACTACAATATTAGTGCTTTATTCAATATGATCCATAAATAAAAAATACATTAGTGGTCCAACAATAATGTCGTAGTTAAAGATAAATCCTATGAGCATAAGTTATTCATAAATGTATACTACAAAATAGGGTTAACAGAAATAGAAACAGAAACATAAACATAAACGAGCTCATAGTGTCAAAATACAAACATCATAAATCTCAATAATGGTATCTCATAATACCCATTCTTTCAATATGTTCTTTAAAGACTTTTGGTGTCAATCCTTTCGCCAAAGGATCTGCAATCATATAAGCAATGCTAATATCTTGAATTGACACTGTTTGTTTATGAACTTCTTATTTAACAGACAAGTATTTTAATTCCATATGTTAGTACCTTTAGAATACTTGTCGTTCTTTGAAAAGAATATTGTTATAGAATTTTCACAATAAATTTTCAACGGCCTTGCAATACTATCGACAACTCCAATTTTCGAAATAAAGTTCCGCAACCATAAACATTGAATTGTAACTTCAAAACATGCTACAAATTCAGCTTTCATAGTGGACGCAATAATGATAAATTGCTTCCTGCTTTTCCAAGAAATAGCCCCTCCAACTAATAAGAAAGGTAGCCAAAAGTGGACTTTCTAGTATCAATGCAACCGGAAAAATTTGAATCTGAATATTTAATAATTTCTAGATGACTGAATCTCCTATAAGTGAGCATATGATCTTGAATACCTTGTAAATATCTCAAAATTTTCTTTGCAACGTTCCAATGATCCAATCCAAGATTACTTTGATACCTACCTAGCATATCGACAACAAAGCTAATGTCTGCTCTGGTGCAAGTTTGAGCGTACCTTAGGCTTTTAACAATTGATGCATAATGAATATTTGTCATTTGCTTATGCTTCAATTCATTCTTTGGACATTGATTAAGACTAAACTTTTTGAATTGGAACTACACTTGCAAAACAATTTTTCATGACAAATCTCTCCAAGACCTTATGAATGTAAGCTTTCTGAGATAAGCCTAATAATCTTTGTGACCTATCATGGAATATTTCAATTCCTATAACATAAGTAGCTTCATCCATATCTTTCATTTCAAAATTTTCAGAGAGAAATTTCTTGGTGTTGTGTATTAAACCAAGATCATTAATAGCTAACAAGATATTATCAACATAAAGTATCAAAAATATGAACTTACTCCAACTGCCTTTTAGATATATGCACCAATTAACGATGTTTTCTTTAAATCTAAAGGAAGCAATAGTATCATTAAACTTAAGATACCATTTTCGGGAGGCTTGCTTAAGTCCATATATTAACTTCTTAAGTTTACACACCATATCTTCCTTTCCTTCAATTGAAAAGCCTTCAGGTTGATCTATATACACGCCTTCCTCTAAATTACCATTAAGAAAGGTTATTTTCACATCCATTTGATATAACCCTAAATCATAATGAGCCATTGGTTCCATAATAATTCTGAAGGAGTCTTTCTTTTAAAAAGGTAAAAAAGTCTCCTTATAATCAATGTCATCTTTCTAAGTATAACTTTTGACAACAAGTCTAGCTTTATGTCTTTTAATATTGGCATAAGAGTCACACTTAGTCTTAAAAACCGACTTGCATCTGACTCTCTTACAACCTTCAGGCAATTTGACTAAATCCCAAACTTTATTCTACTCTATAGAATTTAACTCTTCTTTCATAGCATTAATCCCATTTAGTGGAATTAATACTTTCAACAGCTTGTGAAAACGGAACTGGATCATCCTTATTTCCTATGTCAAACTCTAACCCTTGTAGATATACCACATGATCATTAGAAATGATTGGTTTTCTAGGTCTTTGAGACCTTCTTAATGTTATTTCTTCTGGTTTTTATACAATTGGAACATTTATTATAGGTTCATTAGGTTCATTAACCATAGGCTCTTCAGGAAATGTTTGATCATTAATTTATTGCTCTTGTAAATTGTCAAACCATTCTACAACCGTAGGAGCAACATGTATTGAGGAACTCAGTAAGGAAACTTGAACTTTTATTTCTTCAATAACTACATTACGTGGTCTTTCAACACTTCCACTGGTTCACCATTCTCAATGAACCTAGCTTTCCAGTTTCAACAATTCTTGTTCTATGATTAGGACAATAAAATATATACCTTTTAGATTTTTTTGGATAACCAATAAAAATCCACTAATTATTCTTAGATCCAATTTCTTTTCATATGAATTATAAATTCTTACTTCCGTTGGGCAACCCCAAACATGTAGGTTCTTTAAACTAGGTTTCCTTTCCAATCCTCAATTCAAAATGAGTCTTTGGAACTGCTTTACTAGGAACCTTATTTAACAAGTAAACAACAAACCTCAATGCTTGCATCCATAATGATAAGGTTAAAGACAAATTACTTAACCTGCTCCTAATCATATCCATTATTGTATAATTGCGCCTTTCTGACACACCATTTTGTTGTGGAACACCTAACATTTTGTATTAAGCACATATACCGTGCTTTTTAAGAAAATTGGCAAATGGATCTGGATAATGTCCTGACTCATTATATTTTCCATAAAATTCACCGCCTGGTTAGATCTGACAACTTTCACCTTTTTATCTAATTATCTTTCCACCTCATGAATAAACACCTCTAATGCATTTGTTTCTTGAGTCTTCTCATACAGTAAATAGACATGTCCATAACGTGAACAGTCATCAATAAATGTGATGAAATACTTTTCTCCACTAAAAGATGGAACATCGAAAAGTCCATATATATCAGTGTGTATAATCTCAAGAAGCTATGTGCTTCTTGTGGCTCCTTTTGTGTGTGTTTGGTTTGCTTTCCCTTAATGCAATCCACACACACACCAAAATCAATAAAATCCAAATATAGAAAATTTTCATTCTTTGCCATTCTTTATAGTCTTTCTTTGGAAATATGACCTCAACTTTTATGCCACAAGAAAGCTAAACTTTCATTAATTAAACTACATTTAGTACCAACATTATGATGTAGGGTTAGTAGGGTTTCAACAAAAAATTTATTAAGATTAAACTTATATAGACCATTGTAAATGCCAGAACCAATAAGGCAATTGTGTTTAAATAAACTAAAACATCCATTTCCAAATTTAAAATTATAACCAACATAATCAAGTTTAGATAAGGGAACTAAATTACGGGAAATAAAAGGTACATAAAGTGTTTCAAATAAATCTAAATGATGTTCAGTATCTAAAATCAAACGATAAGTTCCTATAGCTTCAACTGAAACTTTGACACAGTTCCCCGTCAAAATAAACTTCTCATTTGAGTTTGTGTTTTGGGTTGTAAGAAATTCTTGTAAGGTATTCGAAACATGACTGGTACAATCAAAATCAATCCACTAAGTATTATAAGGAACTTTAGCCAAATTAGATTCGAAACATACTAAAGCACTAAGCTTACCATTCTTTTCAAACTAATCTTTACGTTTTATGCAATCTTTCTGATAATACCCAAGTTTCTTGCAAAAAATGGCATCTATCACCTTTATGTTTCTTCTTATGAATTTGACTAGAAGATTCATTAACTTTAAGTGGTCCTTGTCATAATTCCTTTTGGGCTTTTTTCTAGCTCCTTAATGACCTACCAAATTAAAGGACTGGATCCCCTTATTCTTAAGCTTTGTCCCCTCTTAAACAAGCATACTGGCTAATTCATTCACATTTCACTTATCCTTTATAGTGTTATAATTCATTTAGAATGGCCCATACTACTTAGGAGGCAAAGAATTAAGAATGAACTATACTATAAAAAATTCATCAACATTCATTCCCAATGTCTTTGGTCTTGCTGCTATATTTATCATTTGAATGACATGTTCATGTATGCTTCATGAACCATCAAATATCGTAGTGATCAACTTAGCCAATGTCCCCACAAATGACTTATCAACAGTTTGGGAATACTCTTCCACAAATTTCATAGACTCTTTAGCAACTTTAATGTTGGGAAGAGTTGTCTTAATGTTGTTAGCAACAATCATTCGCATAAACATTAAGCTTAATATGTTCGATCTTTCCTAAGCTTTATAGAAAGATTTCTCATTAGCTGTATTTGCATTAGTAATAACAGTTGGTTTCTCAGCTTGGAGTGCCAAATCAAGACCTAATAAATCAAGGTGAAATTGGAGTTGTTCATACTTGTCAGAGTAATTTAATCCATTAAAGGATGTAACAGATGAAGCAACTGAATTAAAGTTAATAGGATAAGAAACTACAAAACATAATAGAATGCTCACACATTAATTCTTTGAGTCACAAAACTTAACACTTAAATCAAATTCAAAACAATTATTCTACACAAAACATTTAGTGTATATCTAAGTTCTCCTTTGGGCAATTTTAAGACATATCTGAATTACAATAATGATGCTAATTTTATATGACTTAATTGTTAATTAAATATAACTCAAATAAACATGATAGTTATCTTTGTATATACTAAACACATTTATTCTAAGCATATGAATTAACACTTTATGCCACAAATTATAAAATTAATTAATTAATCTTTGGGTAATCCTAAAATATTTTATAATTAGTGAACTTAAAAAACTCATGAATTCATTATATTATTTTTCTTAATAAGCATCCATAAATCATGAGTAATTGAATTTAAATATTTCATAAATTGATATTCATTAAACATTAAAGTTTGGTCACTTTGGTGACTAACAAACTTCATAAATATGAAGTTTAAAATTATGCATATGCTTAAATAAATCACACTGTATTTAACAATGCACATGCTCACTTATATCATCTTAAAATAACAATAATAATAAAATAATAATAATAGCTCTGCGACGTAATGCTCCATCCAGATAAACTTAATATGTATACACACGAAAATTTGTAAAATAAAACAAATTATCAATAATTACTTAATGCCTCAGTAACATATGGCTTGTAAATAATTCCAATCCACGATACTCAATATATACACAACAATTGACATTATATAAAGTTATCTTCTTTCCATGTACCTACTCTTTTTTATTAACTTTATTCTATTCGATCTCATCCGTACAATTATGTGGGACTTATGTAAGACTCACAAAAATGTATGAATAAGATCACGTAAAATAAAATTGGTACAAAATAATTGGTACAGAGAATCTCACTAAAATAGTGGGTAAAGAGGGTGTCACTCTATGTTGGAGGACAAATGGACACGCTAAACTTCATTTTCTACTCCGAAGAAAACCAAAAAGCTTTTAAAAGAGTTGCAGTAAAAACGAATCAAATGAAACGATTCCCCAACTCATTTACTTGTTTTATCCTTCCTCTCCTGCTATTTCCCATAGCCCTGCAAGCGTCGCTTCTGGCACATCCTTCACATAAAAGAACAGCCATTCACTTCATACCTTATTATTACTCCTCTCTGTCCTTCACTCCACTCAACTCAAATCTCGCAACCACTCCCCTCTCAACTGTATCCCAAACTATAGACCTCAAACGTTGGACTAAAAAAATCGAACGTCAAATCATCGCAAACCGAAGTCACTCCTCATGCTTTTACTCCCCGCAGCTCACTCTTTCTTGGTTCCTGTTAATAATACTTATTCTCCTGTTGCGTTAGTATCAGAAGAGTAAGAATAACAATCCATTTATACTATTTATGATCCTTGCTACTCATAATATTCTCATTATTTAAATTTTAGTAAGTGCAATTTTAATTGCGATTAAATTTATACTTATTTTTATATATTATATTGGTGAATTTGAATGATTCCTCGAGCAATTACAGTTATACTAGTATACTACATGTTTCTCAACACAATATTAACTAAAATATACAATTATTGAAATAATTATAAAAATTAAAATAAGCGAAGAAATATCAATAATAAATGGAAAAATTTTATTTGTTAATGAAGACTACAAAAATTACATATTCATTTAATTGTAAACATAGTTTATTATATAAATACATATCATGTTCTTCATTCTTATTTTAATAATTTTATATTATATAATGTATTTATTTTTCTAATCGAATCTTAAATATCTGTATACTTTTATTTCATAGAATCTAATTACCAGGTCATTTAATAAAAATTTATAAGGTAAGAAAGATTTTTTTAAAATGAAAAATAGTTGATTTGTTTATTCGTTTAGTTTTATATTGTATGATTTTTAATTGAATATAGCAAAATAATATTTTATCCTTAAAATATACTTTAAGCTATTACTAAAAAGTAGTTAATTATAAAGATAAGTGGGACAATATTAAAATAATTAACAAGTTAAACTTTTATACAGTTTGATCAATATATTGTTTATTTGATAAAATGTAAATTTTTATAAAATTTAATCTGATTTGAAAAATAAAAACAAATTAGTGATAACTTGATTTGGAACTTGTGTTCAAATTGCATTAATCTATCAACAATGGTACGCTTAAAAGTAGTTACGTTCATTTAATCTAATTATGATTTAGATTCATCGACAGCCTGAAGATATGGCTTGGGATTTAAGATTTTGTATACAGGTGCAGGTAAGATTTGATTCAGCACAAGATCAGCATTGGAAAATGTAAACGTGTTGCGTTGTGATGTGGGTTGTGACCTGCGGCTGTGCCTGGTGAGCTCCTGGGTTGCAGTTGTGGGTTTTTCTATTATATAACTAGAAGCCCCGCTGTATTTGTCGTTTTCGAAGTTCGAACTTAGGTTGAAAATCAAAACTACAAAAGATACGGTCCGTCCTTGACGGGATAGTTATATTAAGAACATGAGACTATTTCCCACGTTCTGCCAACGAGATCAGTTGATGAGTTGCAGTTGCACCGAAAGGGACGGCATTTGCGGTGCACCCAAGTATAGTTTCTGGTATTATCTAATGTGGGTCGGACCAAGTCCAATTTGGTTCAAGCCCGTTTGAAATACTAAGCTTCAGCTTGATCTAGATCGAATTCCATTCACTCATTGTAAACTGAGGTTTTAAAAACTAGATCGGGCTGAAAAAAGTCAGAATCAAGCAGTAGTTTAGTTTGGTTTTAACAAAAAAACTTGTTAGTATAAAAACCGACCAGCCGTTCGGTTTTCGTTGAACGGGTGTAAAGTAACATCAACCAATCACATCTAGACATGATGATTCATTACATAGATCACTAGCCCAATTCACGAACCAATCATACACTTTAACACTTGCTTGAATCTTCTCCTCCATTGGCACGTCCATTCACCATCTTAGTTAAACTCTGGCAGCTTCAAAAGATTCACATCTAAGTAAAATCCAAAATGAAATGATGACATTTTCAATATCTGTTTTCCTTTTTTCTCTTTGTGTCTACTGAAGTTATCATAAAGCCATAAAGGCAATGAAATTGAAAAACACTCTTTTTAATTTAATTATTTTTAAAATTAAATTATTTATTTATTTAAGTTTATTAAACATAACAATACTAATATAAATAAACATTATTTTGACCAACTAAATAGTATATTCTAATCCAATTTTTAAATCTAATAGTGAAATTGTGGAGTGGGTTGGACCAAAGAATGTTTTACATTTTGTTACAGATAATGTAGCTAATTATGTAACAACTAGGTACTTATTTTAATCAAAGTATGAGCATATTTATTGGTCTTCATGCGCTGCTCATTGTATAAATTTTATTTTAAAAGATATTGATAGTATAGATCATATTTCTAGTCTTGCTTTGCGCGCATCTAAGATCACAATTTTGTGTATAATCATGTCACATTTTTGTCTTAGTTAAAAAAGCAAGAAGATGGGGTTGAGATCGTACGTCCCGCTGCTACCAGGTTTGCAATTACATTTATTATTATTTTAATTTTTACGTTAGACTTATATTTATTTATTATTAGTTCATTATATAATAATAGACATTGATGTATTTTTATTTCAATAAAATATTTTATTATTTATTTATTTTTATAAGTTTTATTTTTTATTTATTATATACCGATTTTATAGTGGCTCACTACCTGTTAAATCTCTAAACCTTAAATATTTCCTTCGACTGGTTCGATGCCTGGTCTGTTTTTAAAACATTGTTGTAAACTTAAAAATGAACAGAACAAACTATTAGACATAATACGACAAATGTAAGAATCTGATTAAAAGGATCAGATCCGCTGTTTCAGTTAACCGGTTCCAACCTAAGGCCTTGTTTGGTTGGAGGGTTAGTAATAGAATGGGATGAAACGTAGAACACTTCCATCGTTCAGGTGAGGGTTTCATAATGGAATAAGACGAAAGGGGATACAAGCAGAGAGTTTCATATTACGTTCCACTCCATTCCATCCTAAACAGTGAAAATAAGAAACCTTTGATTCGGGGGCATAGGATGGATCGGAAATTAATAAATATATACTACCTAATATACTCTCAATAATTTTTCTTAATACCAATTATTTCTTCTAACTCTAACCCCACATTAGAATTGAAGTTACAACCTTGAACCTTATAAAATCTGAAAAAATTCAGATTTATACATAAACTTTGAGAAATCAATTGTGGTAGTTCACCGCACCCAACAAATCCTTCCTTTTTAACATTGCTATTATTGGTTTTCACTGCTCCAACGCAACGTGAAGAATCAATAAGAGCCGAACATTCTTCTTTATTTAGCTTATACTTCATCTCATCTTTGTCCTAGCATAAAAAGGTAAGCTTCGATCTTTCTCCATCCAGGTTTTCCCGTTTTACTTTTGTTTTTTGATTTATCTTGAATTTTATGTGAGTTGAGAAATCAGTTGCGGTAGTTCAGCGTATGTCACCCAAAAAATCCTTTCTTTTTAACATTGTTATTACTGGTTTTCACTGCTCCAACGCAATTTGAAGAATCAGCAAGAGTCAAACATTTTGGCTCATACTTCATCTCATCTTTGTCCTAACATCTAAAGGTAAGCTTCGATCTTTCTCCATCTTGGTTTTGCATTTTTGCTTTTGCTTTTTGATTTATCTTGAATTTTGTGTGAGATTTAGTTGAATCCAATCGAATGTTATGGAGTTTGATTGGATATAGAGAGTTTGGTGTGCTTATGATCTAGGGATTGGATTCGATTCCCTGGTCTGGAGTCCTTATTTGTAGATTTGTGTTAGGCTACGATTTGTGGTGGTTTTGATGTTCGTTTTCTCTTCTTTTTATTTGTGGTGGTTTTGATCCCGTAAAAACAGCTAATTGCTTGTTATAACGTGTTTGAATCTATTAGTCTATGTAGATACTTAGTTGTTAGTCTTCGTTACCCATTTTTTCCGCGCATTTGCTTATGTTAGATATTTCTACAAACAACATATACTACAAACGCAATGAGAACTTGGTAGAAAAACATCATCCATGTGTTTTGTTTTTACAATTTGATTAGAACAGGAATACTAAAAACAACGATTTCCTGCTTTCATGTGGGGTATGATGGGGTTGGCTTAAATGCTCCTATGGTTCCAACTTAAGAAAACAAGGAAAGACATACACATGATCATTTATTCCTCAGCTTGGTGGGATCTTAAATATGATCTCATTTAGACCTTTATCACATGATCATTTATTCCTCTGCTTTGTAGGATCTTAAATATGATCTCATTTAAACCTTTATCATAATAGATATTGTATGTAGAATTTTGTCTTTGTATTTTGTATTTTAATATATATATAGGCATGGTGATTTCATATATATATATATATATATTAAGCCTAACTTCATACGTTCCATTTTCATATATATATCTGTATTACCTATTTTACTTTTGAAAATGGAACGTATGAAGTTATATATATATATATTTGACTTTGCCTTTGCATATTAATTATTTGACACCTTTTTTCATTTGTTTTTCTTTCTAGTTACTTTCTACGTAAATAAAGTATTAGAGATAAGCAACTTCAGTATATTAAAATCATTTATAGTATGGGTGAGCAAAATTTAAATTAAACATATAGACAATTTTTCAGTTGCTTTTTGTTTATCTTTGAAAGAGAAACAAAGAAAAGAAAGGTGGGAGTATTGTTGTCATCTTATTACAACCAGTGATGGGTTAAGCTGCTAAAAATGTCAATTATTTAATTTGAAAGGCACATACATATAGGTCAATGCTATTGCATACTCTTGCATGTGCATTCAACATAATGTAATACAATGATCCGCTCATTTTACCACATCTCACTTATTTTATATGTTGTGCTGTCTGAATTTGGGGTGTTTTTCAATCGTTGTTGTCTTCTTTGTTTTTGTTTTCCTATTACTTTTCTTGACATTTTAGTGGGGGAATGGTTTAGATGAAGCTTCCCTTACATTGCTTCTTATTGCTTTTATAACACCACATATAAATGGACATATCTATGTCATATTTGTTATATTTTGATTTTCACAATCTAAAAACTACTCCTAATTTTATTCTTTAGACATGAATAGTGAAGGTAATTGAATGAATAATCAAAAATGAAAATTGATTCGTGTACATCAATTAGCGCTAGTTCATGTTGTTTGTCTTGTGATTTATTGGTAGGTGTTAAATAAGAGACATGCGAAAGACAAACTACAAATGCTTACACAATCGGAGAGATCGCAATCAAAGGAGAGTATCATGTGAAGAATTATATTTCATTCTAATGGGAAAAATATAATTAGAATGCAACCTAAACCATTTGTCGAATTATGGGATTTATTAGTTGGAAAATGTGTGCTTCAACCCACTGTAAATGCAATTATTGAAGAACAAGTCGTGAAGTTTGTATACATATTAAGGCATAACGTTACCAATTGGGAGATCGCATTTTTTTGGAGTTGATCTGGGGAAACTGTAAGCCATCCTTTTTCATAGTGTTTTGAAAGCAGTTAAACAACTAGAAGATATCCCATTTTTAAGGTGATTTTTTTCTTAAGTGCGTATAATTATACTAAAGAATAATATACTTCAATGTCAGGATTGTGTTGGTGCAATTGATTGTACACATATCCATGAGAAAGTACGTAAAGATGCTCATATATTTCATGGGAGAAAGGATTGTCCAACATAAAATGTGTTGTGTGCTTGTTCTTTTGATATGAAATTCACGTACGTATTGGTTGGGTGAGAAGGAACAACATCCGATTCACAGATTATGAAAAGTGCATTAATCAGACAGTTCTCACTTAAAATTCCCCAAGGTAAAAATAGGGCTCAATTCTTATTAACTAATAAATATCATAAATTAGATTTTGACATAGTTTCTTTATGATAGGAAAATACTATCTTGTTGATGTTGGATTCATGTTGAAAAGTGGACTTATTACATCATATAGAGGGGAACGATATCATTTGAAAGAATATTCAAGGAATCCTCCACGAAATGCTTGTGAATAATTTAATCATCGACATTCATCATTACGTAACGTTATCGAAAAGGCATTTGGTGTGTTGAAAAAAGGTTCCCGATTATAGCATCCACTACAGAACCATCATATGGCATTTAGAGTCAAAAAAAATTATTATGACTTGTGTCATTCTGCACAATTTCTTGATTGGTGCAGATCCTGATGATCCATTTCTTAATAAAGCGTACGATGGAGGGGAAAATGATAACTAAGATGGGTATGAAAATGATGACCAAGATGATGCACATAGTGGAGAGATTATAATAGATAACATGGTTGCTCATATGTGGGCTGATTATACTTTAGGATAGATATTCTCGTATCGTAATATATTTATGTTTTCTATGATTCCATATTGCTTTAAAAATAAGTATTGGCTACTTGTATCTAAATATGATGCTATTATTAGTGTTGTTAATGTTTTCACATGAAATTGTGTCTTTGTCATGCTTATTCATTATTTTGGCCTTTTATATTATTTGGAAATATTTCAAGTTTCAATATTTTGTATGCCTTTGATATAAATTTAATATTTTGTAGTTAAATTTGTTACATACAAAATGCTACCCCAAAGAGAACCGGGCTTTTGGAATCAAGCTATGGCTGATGCTTTGATTGTCATATACTTGCACCAGCATCGACAAGGCAATCATGTAACACCCACATACCCCCGGGAGGATATGCAGATGCTACACAAAATAGAACCAAAGTAATCCAATACATACTAAAGAATTTCTAGAAACTCAAGAGTCATACATTTCATTCATCATTGATTATGTAATATTTAGAACATAACATACATGTTATACTTTTTATATGCAAACCTTAAATCCAAATCCAAACTACATTAAGGTTTTTTTTTCAAACCATTAAACAAAACACAAAATAAAACATATCTCATTACATTGAAGAATAACTCAAAACAAACTGAATATTTCCAGAACAAAACATAATCTTCTTGGCTACTACTATTGTCTCTGTCCCTGTCTCAAGTCTTCTTATCATAACCTATAAGAGGATAAAACCACCGTGCTAAGCATATAGCCTAGTGGTTCCCTGTCTCAAGTCTTCTTATCATAACCTACAAGAGGATAAAACCACCGTGCTAAGCATATAGCCTAGTGGGGAATAACTAAACAATATATAAACTAGCGACTATCTCTAATAGTCATCTAGCATATATCTTCATAGAATCATAACAAACCTCAGAAAAACTTTAATTGTTCAAATTACTGAACATTCTAATAGCACTTGCATTAAAACAGAATAGCATATATCATAATAGAATATACTTACGTCAAACTTATAAATATCCGAACGAAATATCAAAATAAAAAAATCGAACTTTAAAGTATCTGAACAAATCTTGTTTAGATTAGAACAACATTTAGCTATATCAAAATTGAACTTAACTCGTATCAAATCAAGTTTATCTTATTTCAGAATTAGGCATACGTCAGAATACAAAACAAGTTAGCCTGCCAATCCTTTTTCTAGAAGTGGGTAATGGGACTAGAACAGGAGATACCATTGGTATCACAGAACATGAGAGAATTTTGGCTCGACATTGAAGTGTCCTTATCAAAAGACATCGAAGTTTCAATGTCAGGAGAGACTTATGTCTTGACACCGAAGTGTCATTATTATGAGACACCGAAGTGTAGACACCTTAAATGTATTGAGGAGAAATTGTAGTCCCTTCTAGGCATGCCTATTTACCCATAACTAGGACTTAATAGTTTTAAAACAAAATAGGTTCATTTCAAAATTCTCATAAGAGGAACATATTGCAACACATAGCACTTTATTCCATTTTATTCAACTTGACATATTCACTGATTTTCAAAAAAACTAACATGTCATACAATTACAAATATGTGCAATAATATATCAATAAAGGTATTGATTCCTCACCAATTAGGTATCATCACACAATTAGAAAGAACTTCTAATATAATCCCAACTATCAAACTCTTTGGACAACTGATGGTCTGGAATTATCACAATAATATTGCGGAAATTCCTAATTCACAAACATCCATATCCAATTCATAAGACATAAGCCTTTGGAACTCATTCATTCATGATCACACCAAGCAATTCAACATTGTAAACCATACATCCTTTACAATATCATCTCAATTAATAACGCATACTTAAACTAACTATTACTCAATTACTTTGGATACCAATCTAAGTTCAAACATACCTTTAACAAGTCCATTTAGGTCCTATTGTACCAAATAAATTAGCCAAACCTTATATAGTTCATCAATTGCACAAAACCCCATTTTTAACCTTCCTAATCATGTCACACAATTATGAGATAAGTGTCCCAAAACCTTCAAACAACTGTTTTCATAGGATAGGTTTTTGGATTAGTTTTGTATGGCTATTCTAACTTAGAAATTGCTATTTTTAGACAATAAATTCTTCTAAGAAAATGTTTCTCTTAAGTTTCTCTAGCACCAACAACCAGACCATTTGGACTTCTAAATCATGAGATATAAGCAAAATATCATAAGCTGTTATAAAACAGGGGCAACATCAGGTTGCCTTTTTTGATCTTAATTTTCAAGGTCATAGAGCTAGAACTATGTTAGAGTCTCTTCTAGAGATATTTAGCTCTATGTCTTAGGTTTCATATTCATCTAAAATCACACAATTTGGGGGTCTTTAGGTTGAGTTATGACTTAAACAATGTGTCTGACTCAATTCCACTACACAATGCTCTCTTATCATATTCAACCAATTCTATCCAAGATAACAGCAAAATAACAACAAAACAACATCCTAGCAACAATTCCATATCCAAATAAAATTGGCATAAGTAGTTCTTTCAATGCTTTTCCTTCCCTTTCTATTTAGTTTTTCTTGAATCACCAGGTGAAAAATGATGGGATGAAGAAGTTGCAATGGAGAGGAGCAAAACATGAAGTTAACCCACCAAAATTTCGTCTATCTCCTCTCTTCATATGCCTTTTCATGAATGTTCTAGTCTTAGACACATGTTTCAATCTCATTAGTCCATATGTCATAATCCCGTTGGACCATGCGTTATAATCCCATTAGACCACGTGTTACAATTCTATTAGACCATGTGTTGCAATGCTATTAGACTATGTGTTACAATTCTATTGGACCATGTGTTATAATTCTATTGGACCATGTGTTACAATTCTATTGGACAAACATGCTTTAACCTTATTGGTCCATGAGTTCACTTTAGGAAAATTGCATATTGGTCCTTCTTCCTTTAATTCTCACATTTGCCTATAATATTATCAATTAATTTCATTCCCCTATGTCTTAATTTTCTAATGGCATAAAATTCATGAAATTTGGTTTATTGTATGGGGAGTTACGCCCCAAAAACTACAGGCTTTTTGAAAACAAGGAAAGTAGTTAGAACTCAATTTCAAACCAAAATTCAAAAATCTTAGAGGCATAATCAAAATTTGGTTCTTTCATGGAAGTTTTAGATCTATGTCTATAGATTAATTTCCAATTAGAAATATCCAAGTTAGAGGTATAAAGACAAAGATATGGCCAAATTATAGAAGTCTATTCAAAGGAACCTATCCATTCAAAGAGATACACATCCCAAATCAACTAACTTCGGTCTTATCATGCAAGAGCAACATAAAAATACATCCAATTTAACCAAAAGCATCCCATTTACTTATGGAATTCTTTTTTTTTTTATCAATGCACCTCATATCACATTCATAAATCCAAGAAAACGTATCAAAAGTTGCTATACATATTTCACATTTAAGTATGTATGTCCATGCTGAAGCGAACAATTATCCATTTACCCTTGCCTTTTACATTAGATACCTTTACATCTCTTACTAAGATGTACTTAACTCATTATGTTCACCTTTTAATACACCTTAGACATGCTATAATACTTCTAGGGTATAAGTTGGAGCATTGCAAATCGTGTTGGTGGGACTTTCACAATAGTTGCACTTAATACAATTGAAGTTGAACTAAACGAAAAATTTCTAGATAAAGGAATCGATAAGAAAAATTAAAAATCAAAACAAGATTATTGAGAGCAAATGGAGTAAGTGTTTTGATTTATTTTCAAATGGATGTAGTGAATTTGCATGGAGTTCGTTAACAAATATGTGGTCTGTTGAGCCAGAAGTTTGGGAGACCTTGATTTAGGTGACCTTGTTTATTATTTTGTTAGAAGAAAATATGATATATGCTATGATTTGGTTAATTCATTAATTTTTTTTAACATGCTAAACTAAAAGCTGTTAAGTGGAGACATAAGCCTTTTTATAACTATAAGAAGATGGTAGAGACTTATGGGCGTGATAAAGCAACTGGTGGGCATGTTGAAATAAACAGGACATAAGAAGGCACACCATTTCTATCGATAGTGAGTTTTCCAACACTATGGGTGAAAATGAGCATGTTGAAATAAACAGGAGATAAGAAGGCAAACCATTTCTATCGATAGTGGGTTTTCCAACACTATGGATGAAAATGATGACATGTGCACTAACAATGACTTAATGAATGAAGACAATATAACGATAAATGGTGATCGAATGATTCTCCAATGGAAATGCCAGTTCATTCCTAAAATGCAAACCCAGGAACATTATGGAAAAGGAAAAATAGGGCAGATGATGGTGAAGATGTAATAAAAGATGGCCTTCAGACAGGTATAGAAGTTATTATAAAATCTACTTCACTTTTGGTTAAATCACTTCCCATTTTAGAAAAACTTTATAATCATTTGGTAGAGTTGGGACTGGAAGGATCAAAATTATATGAAAGTTATCTTTTTCTTATTCGTAGGCCTGATGAAGTCAGGGCATTAATTGGTGCACCACTAAATATGCGAAAGAACATGTTGGAATTTATGATGTCTTCTTAAGAATATAAGATAGGTGTAGTATGTGTTGATGACTTGGTATTAGGTCCTTTTCCCTTTACTCAATATGTACATTTTGTCAGATATTTTGGTATATTTTATGGATGAATTTATCAAAAAGCCATGTAATTGAGGAAACTAAATGAAACTAAATTTTTGTTTATAATATTTTATAATAGTTTCAATGCAGATAAATGATGTTATGCATGTTTTACTATTGCATATTTTTGGTGTTACCGTTTATTTTGTGAATCTATAAATTATACTGCTGGTGATGATACTTCCTCTATTGAGGTCAATCAACTTTTAACTTTTTGATTGCATTTTTCATTTCTTTTCCTATTAGTACTCTTAACATTTTTACAAACATTGTTGTTACAACTTTTGGGTAAGAAAAAATTGCTTTTAACCAATTCTTTGTTTTCCACTTTGTTAATCAGTATTCTATGGTGTGAAACAATTTTCAAAAGTAGTAGGTTGAGTGATTTTTATTTCAACATGACAGATTTAAATAAAGTTAGGATGTAATCTAGTATGTTGAGAATGAAAATCTAAATCTTCAATTTGGATGTTACCTTCTCTGTTGTTTACATTCACGTTCATATACAATTTTATTTTGCAAATTTATTAAAATATTGGCTATTACATGTTCACTTTGTTCCTGTGCCTTAATTTGGAACTGATATTCTTCTTGTGGTATGCTCATTCTTGTGCTGTGAAAAAGTATAGCCTATATAGGCATAACATCTTTAATCGGATTCCTTTGACATATACTTGATATTTGTAGTGAAACAAAATTTGATACAAAATTGACAAGATCATTTAATGTTAGAG
>JAOSBN010000008.1:21308679-21346325 GCA_027563595.1 Erythroxylum suave | reverse complement strand
AATCATCCAAACATCTGATCAACAGACTCATCTTCCTGCATTTTAAACAGCTCATACTGATGTACAAGAATACTGATCTTAGACTTTTTCACCTAGTTTGTGCCTTCATGTGCGATGGATAGAGTGTCCCACATCTCCTTCACATTCTCGTATCCATGAACATTATCATATTCACTTATGCTCAATGCACAACTCAAAAAGAACTTGGCCTTTAAATTTAGTTAAAATCTGGCTTTGTGATCAGCTGACCATCTATTGCGAGGAATGGCATTTCCTTCATCATCTACTGGTTCGTATAGTTCATTCTCGATGATATCCCAAAGATCAATGTGTGTAGATTCTATGAAGAGCCACATCCTATCTTTCAAATAATGATAATCTTCACCATTGAACACAGGAGGTTTTGTGACAGAGGCACCTTTAGCTATAAAAACATGCGATTTTGCCATGGATCTTTGTCCTCACCTTGTAAAGGTGGTTCTTGGAAACCAAGCTCTGATACCAATTGAAGTAAATCACACATTGGTATAGACTTTACATACAAGAAACTCGATACACAAAAGGGGGGGTTGAATGGTGTATCTCTTTTCGTAAATACGAAAACTCACTAAAAACTTCTTTTTCTTGTTAAGAAGATATCATAATGAATATACGAAAGTTATTACGAAGTTAAATCGCAAAATAACTTCTACCTAATTGTTTAACCACAAAGTAAACTGAAGTAAAGGATAGAAAGTAAACACTGTGATTTTTATACTGGTTCACCCCAAACCGTGGGCTACGTCCAGTCCCTAGAGTTCGTCTGAGTGTTTCACTATACTCCAAACAATTACAAGTATTCTTTCCTTCCTTCCAGGGCCTCTTCAGGTCTCTTACACCAAGTATTCTTTCAGCTATCTTAGCCTCTCCAGGCTATCTGCCTTCTCTTTCTCTTACTAGAAAAAGATATTTTGAGCTATTGTTACAGTATGTTTAGCTCTCTCAATATCACACTACTTTTCTAAGTAAGCACTCAAAGATCACTGATTTCTCAAAGTTTTAAAACTCGTCAGATTCATTCATTCATTAGCTCGAAAGCTTCGATTAAGACTAGTATTTATAACGTAAGTCTCTAACTGCTTATTGATCTTTGATAATCGCTTCTTGATTCTTGATAACCGTCAAGTAGTTGAGTTCTGTAACTAACTCCAACTAAGTAACCGTTCAATGTGTTACTGTGTCATCTTGCGTCTGTATTGACTTACATCTGCTTTGTCTTACGTCTATGTGTTTGCTTCTGTGTTGACTTCCGCCTACTTCTTTGCGTCTATGTCTTTGCGTCTATGTCTTTGCATTTGTGTCTTTATGTCTATCTCTTTGCGTCTATATTTTTGCATCTATGTCTTTGCATCTACTTCTTTGAGTCTATCTCTTTGCGTCTGTGTCTTTGCATCTATATCTTTGCGTCTGTGTTCTCTGTGTCTATATTGATTTTGCGTCTATGTTCTCTTCTGTGTCTATGTTGTCTTGCATTTGTGTCGACTTACATCTATGTTGACTTACGTCTATATTGACTTCATCTGCACACTTAACACACTTGTCAAAACGTCCATTTGTTTCTAACATTATTACTATTTGATTGGCATCAAAATTAATCATCATAAAGTCCTCATGACTTAACAGAAGTACCTCAAGTGGAAAAGACAGAAGTGGAGATACCTGAAGACCATAATTTTGTCAATCAAGGAGGAAAATAAAGAGTCACGTGACAATAAACAAAGGTGGTTCTTGGAAGGCAAACCAATGGAAGTGTATTTTTTTCCTTTACAATTTTTTCATTTGTTAAGATATGCATGTGTGCTTTAAATTTTGTTCGTTTCTTAAGTATTTTTAAGTTTTAAAAAGAAAAGAGAGATAATCAATACAAATAAGAAAACAATTTCTCTTTTTCCTACTAAATTTAAGGTTATATACTAGTAATTGGAGAGTGAATTGACTAGAAAAGTTCATGGCAACTTAAGCATGTTCTTTTACTCTTGTGATTAGGCAATATATATTATTTTTAAAAGATTAGTGACTAGTGGCATGGAACGCCAGACTCTCTGAGCTTTTTGTATTGTGCTATATTTGGAGATTTCCGACATATAAGCTTTTAAGTGTGAAAAATTAAGTCCATTGGATGGATATGACCATGGTGGTCGAATTAAATGCAATCTAATACCTTAGAGGTGATTAGACATGATTTATAGACTTATCGGACACTTAGAAAGCTTAATTGGAAAAGTTGATACACATAAGGGCCTATTTGCAATTTGTTAAAAGTTAAAGGACTTAAATGAAAATTTTCAATTCTTGGAGGACCAATATGTAATTTTATTTTATAAAGTTAAAAGGCTTAATTATAATTTTCAAAAGTACAAGGAATAAAATGAAAATATAAGTTTTGGTCATTCTCAAATTTTGGGCTTAATTGTAAATTTAGGAAAAGTTTGGAGGGTACAATGGTAATTTCACATAACTAAGGGCAATAAGGTAAATTCATCATGTTTGGTCAAAGAAGGGTCAAATTCTAAACCCTTCTTCATGAGTGTGGCCGTGTAACCCCTTTATTTGGCATTAAAACACTTAGTTTTAATTAAAAGAAAGAAGAAAGTAGAAAAGACGAGGAGAAGAGGAAGTTTCGACCATCACTCAATTTTCACCAAGTTTTTGATTCTTCAACTCAAACCAAGGTGTTCTAGGCTAATTTCGGGTGGAACTCAAATCTATCATTGGATTTGAGAAATTCACAAAGGATTTAAAGATATCACCAAAGGAAAGTATAGGTAAATTTTGTCTCATCTCTCTCTACATTAAGATTTTGATTTGGTGTTAAGATATGTTGTTCTCCATACTTGAATATGCATGAATCATGATTTAGGTGAATGTGTCATAGAGAGGGTTCTTTAAGTCAAAACAAAAAATGCCCCTTTTTGGTGAAATTTGTAAATTGTTTTTTATCTTTTGAAATCGATGATTTAAATGAATTATATGGTGTTAATTATGCATGTATAATGTGAATTGATGATGAAGAATGAAGAAGATGTACGATGGTTAAGGTTGGGCTGAAATGATGAAGAAGAAGTGGATTAATGTAATGAGTTGTGTAATTGATAAATGTAGCTTAAACGAAAGGGGTTGGTTTGAATGGAGTAGTGGAATATGTCGTTGAGTGGAAGTGTTACTATATTACATGATAGGAGCATGAATTATTATGATAAAATCTGGACTTGAAAGTTATGCACATTAGGTGTTTGATAAAATGCCTAAGCGAACTTGGCTTAGGATTTAAGGATTTTGATGGTGTGCATTAGAAAGAGGCTTTCATGTTTACTTAGAGTAAACTTGAATTGTTACTTAGATTGATGAGTAATGGCCTAATGTACATGGATAAAGATGTGCTTAAGTATGTTTCGAAATGAGCAAGTATTGGGTTAAAGGCATTAAATACCTTAGAAAATGTTACGGAGAAGCTAATGTGAACGGTAAGGAAGTGACCATGTGAGCAGCTTAATGGTCAAATCCTATAGCTTAAAGGCAATGATATTGTGTTTTATACACTTATATGATGGTGTATAACTATAAAAAAAATTATGTTTAAGTAGCAATTTCATTGTATGTCTTTTTATGTATAAAGGCTCGGAAACTAGGAATCAAGGAGCTCGTACCAAGGATTTTTGAATCCAAGGTAGTGCACATCTTCTTTTGAGGTGAATTGGGGAAACAATATTTCTCATATGGGATTAGATCACCCTAAGACTTGTATGATGACTTGTACGTGGATTTTGAACCTAGGTAATGCTTAGTATAATTGAATCTCAAATGGATACTAAAACGCTTATGTATTTATGAAATGACATTGTTTTGAACAATTATGCATTTGAAGCACAAAATTTGGCTTTTATTTCATGACATGATGGTTTGGAAATTTTCATATGCATAATCGAATCATGTATGCTATATGCATGTATTCTCTTTGGGCTTAGAGCTTTAGCACAGTTCCATTTTATCTGTTGGACCAATAAATAAAGGCATGGTTCCTTATTTGATTTTAGTATTCAATGTTTGTATATGATTTTTGTGATTGGCGAGGAAACAATTGTCTAATCATGTGCTGGGCATAACTGATTTAGCGACCCTCGTATCCTTGACGCTAGTGAATAAAAGTCGAGTCCTCATATCGATACCTTTCTATGGGACTTACGGGTGATTCCACACCTAGGGTCTGGACACTGATGAGGTCATCACCTAGGGTCATGACGCTCTTGTCAATTGTAATCTGAACTCACCACGGATGAAGTCAAGCCAACACCAAGGATCAGTGGGTGTGCACACTAGTTTGGCCGACTAGTGGTGTCACACATGATTGTTTTGGCTTACCCTGATATTTGTTTTTCTGACGAGATCTGATTTATATATGTGATGTTTTTATGCTTTTTTGTATTGGAACTAGAACCTATGTTCACTGGATGAGTGAATTAATAGGTTAGGCCTGTATGGTTCCTAACCAGTATACACTGAGTCATAGACTAGGCCTATGTGTTGAATATTAACTGTATGGGTTATCTATACCGTCTTAGTGTGTATCGAGTTCTATTCGTGACATATGTATTTTTGCTCACTGAGTACATAGTGTACTCACCCCCTTTACTTTCCAACCATGCAGGTTAATTTAGTGAGCTTGAAGTCCTATATAGATTGTTCGACCTATTAACAATTTCGGGACCTTACCGCACATGGGTAGTTTCTGTTTTGTACTTTAGTTGTATTGTGGCTTATGAACTATTTTATTATTTTATTATATTGGTTATGTAGATATGTTTTATGATTTTATAAATTTAACTTTTCTGTATTTTGTTGTTGTAAAAGACCTTATGTATGAACTTTGATACTGTTGTTGAGTTTGCTTTAAGTGGACTTTAAAGTCCTGAAGTTGTGGTAAAAGTTTTTATATGAATATAGAAATGTGTTTAAAATTGTTTGCAGGCTTGGGATTTTTAAAATACAGTCGTTGTGCTTCCTAATTTAAAAAAAAATTTGGTTAGCCTTACATAGTCAGATTAAGGATACTGTGAGTGTCCTTAGCCCAATTATGCGGTGGTTGCCATAGGTCCAATGTGGTATCGGGTCGTGACATGGTATGCACAGGCCAGTGAGATTTTTGAGCCTTCATAGACACATTTATATTAGTCTCATTGTCTTTTGTTTATGCGTGACCTTCATGATATGTACTTCCTAAATTTGCTTTGATTTTTATTTGAGACCACTTTTTTATCATATACATTAACATGAAAATTATATAGGCATTCATTATTTCATAAGATACATTAGCCAAATAGCCCACTTATTAATATGATTTTTCCTTTTTATTGAGCCCCCTTGAGCTTTAATTGCCTTTTTTTTGTGTTAAGTATATTACATGCTTTTAACTTAACTAATGTCCTACCCAAGCCTTAAAGACAGTAGAGCATTTATTGATTATTGTGGATGCACAAAGTATATAGGGATGTGCTTATATGTGGGTTGGTTATAATTATTGGAATATCATTTTGTGTTTATATATTGGTTGGTTATAATTGTTGGAATATCATTTTATCTCTTATCAATGAATTCCAAATGTTAATGTAGCTGCTTTTAATTTGTATTAAAAAAGAAAGAAAAAAGAAAAGCAAAAGAGAAAGAAAAGAAAAGGGAAAAGAAAAAGAAAAAGGAAAGGAAAGGAAAAGGGAAAAGAAAAAGAAAAAAGAATGTTTAAATAAAAATATCAAGGAGGAAATGCATTTATTTTACAAAGTTATTCATGATTAGTCTTTCCTCTTAAAGTTGTATGGAAAGGATTATTTGATTATAATATGAATGAGGGAGATCTAGTTTTCAAAAGTCACTCTTTACGGTTATAAATGAAATGAAATGATATGCAAAGTCATGGAATGTCACAATCATCAATGGTGTATACCTATGGATCTATCATATTTATACACATTTTGTCCAAGTGTATTACTAGATTGCTCAGTTTCTAAAGATGATGATTATTGATTAATCATGAGTAGAGTAATTTAATGTTGAATTCTTGTCATGGTTTTGGAAGTTATTCATATTTTCTTATGACTATCTATTCTTAGGAAATATGTAAGATAAGAAAGTGTTTTAGTTTGACTTTGATTTTATCGTTTTACCAGAGGATGGTCAAAAGCTAAATATGAAATTGATATGTGCTTAATTGATTGTACATTTATTTTATAACATTTAGTGATTAATGTTATGAAATGTTTAAGAAACTTGTTTTGGTTCATATTTGATTTTAAGTACAATTTGGAAGCATAAGAGCTAAAGTGAATTAAAAACACATTCTTTAAGGTACCTCTTGATGTTCGCACTTAATTGTCATTCTGTAATAAGAAGGAAATAGACCGGGGTGAAGATGCGACAAGAAAATCCAACAAAGTGAAGCTTTCAAGATAATATGGAAGATACACGACTATGGATCTATTCCCATGGCCATGTATACATTTGGAAGATGTTTTTGACTTATACAGTTAGACACATGGCCGTGTACCCAATCATGTATAGTCACAATTTAGGGAGATTTCTTGTCATACGTGGTTTGAAACTTGTTCATGTATCAAATAGTGTATCTCCCTATAACCCTAAATTTTAATATAAAACAACATTTAAGTGGCAAAACATGTTTGGATCAATTTTGGGAGAAAATGAGGGTCAGAGCACGCACTCTTTGGAGACCTATAAAGGGCTTCCCCATTCTAGTTCTGAGGTGAAATCGAAGCCACAGGACACTTTTGGGCATTTCTTCATTGTATTCTCTCTCTAGGGATTATTTACATTATTTTATGTTTATTGATTTAGGTATTCATGTGTAGAAGATTGCTATTCTCGTCTCGTTAAATTATTTATGTTTGAACCCATTACTAAAAAATGAAATACAATATGTAATCATTGTGTTTGGATTCATTTGTGGCAACTATTGGTGTCGAATGATTAGGGATAACATAACTTTTGTTAAATAAATAAGGTTGTTGCCTTGATTAATCTATTTTCCTAATCATAATGTGATTGTCATATTAAAATTAGAGAGCTTTTTCTAGGTAGTTGGATGGCTAGGTTTAGTTAAAGAGATTGTTTTAATTAAACATAACCTAAGGGAAAACTAGTATTTACAGAGCTTATCATTGACCTAAGATTAATAGTTGCTAGGAGAGGTATGAGAATAACAAGATACTGAAGTATGCTTATTCATGTGTAGCTTGAGATTGACCTGAGGACCAGATTCCAAAACTATTCATCACTTTTATCATTTTTTTGACTATTTTCTTTAATTTGTTTTCGTTATTTTAGTTTCACTTTATTTTCTTATTCAATTTTAGCCAACCGCCCTCCTCACCACCCAATATCCTAAACATAAATTATTTTCATTACAAAGGCTTTACACACAGTCTCTCTAGGATTGACCTAAACTCACACTAGCCATAGTTTTAAGTTTAGTTATTTTATGTAGCGTTACAATGCACTGCCAATTTTGGCGTCATTGTCAAGGAGTGTGGTGCTTTAGTTTTTATCTTTGATTTTGATTGATTTTTTGTATATATTTGTTTATAATTAGTTTTTACATTCATTTCTTGATCTTTTCATTTTTGTTTGCTTTTGTATATAAAAAGGACACAGTAAAGGGAGTCTATTACTGCTAGATACGATCAATATTATTAGTGAAAATTTTCCCCATAACTTATATTCCTAATCCTATTACCAATTTTGGAGTGATCATATGAACTTTACATATGGAGGGGATAGCCAGCAAGACTAATTCCTAAATGGTTTGTAGGATGCATAACAATTCCTGCATAGACCAAAAGCCTCTTATTTCAATTCGGGTACATCTTTAGAAGAATTAGTTACGTCTTTTTGCAATTAATACTATGTAATTTCAGTAGTAGGTGATAACATTCCAGCAAGATACAACGCCTAGTATCTAAAAGTTGGTAAACCAGATAGGTCAGTTGACGATAGTTATCAACCACCTAGAATTTCAAAGTGGAGAGACATAACCATCTTAACCTGAGGTGAATTGAAGGAACATTAATATAGTAACCTTAAGAAGTAAAGAGAAGCTTAAAAACCTTGAGAAGACCTCTCAAGGGATTGCTAATGTAGAAGAAATCGAGAAGGAGCTCAAAGGAGAAAAGAATATATCATTTAGCTCAAAGGTGAGTGCTAAGTCTCTTATTGTTGTTAACACTAATCCTTCACCTTTACCTAACAGGTTAGAGAAATTAAAGGAGGAGTAAAATGGTGCAGAGATACTTGAGATATTTCAAGTTTAAAGACTTAGTACAGATTAAAAGTTCAAAGATTGGGAAGAGACTAAATGTGAGCGGTCACATACTTAGATGTTATCCTGAAATACCTCAAGTGGAAAAGACAGAAGTGGGGACACTTGAAGACCATAATTTTGTAAGTCAAGGAGGAAAACAAATAGTTAAGCCAATGATAATAAACAGAGGCGCTTCATGTGAGGCAACCCAATGGAAGTTTGTTTCTTTACCTCTAAATTTTTGCATTTTTTAGTATATGTATGTATGTTTTTAAGTTTTGTTGTTTCTTACATATTTTTAAGTTTTCAAACAAAAAGAGAGAGAATCAATACAAACAAACAATCAATATCTCTTTTTCAATTGCTTTTAAGACTATATAATCATAATTGGAGAGTGGATTGACTAGAAAAATTCTTGACAACTTGTGAATGGTCATGTGATTGGTGAATATACATTACCTTTAAAAAAAGTAGTCACTAGCGATATGCACAATCTAGTGAGATTTTTTAGCCTTTACAAATGAACACATTTATATTAGTGTCATTGTCGTTTATTTATACGTGAGCTTTATGATATGTACATCCTAAATTTGCTTTGATTTTCTATTTGAGACCACATTTTTATCATATGCAATGACATGAAAATGATATATGGATTCTTTGTTTCATAAGCTATATTAGCAAAATAGCCCACTTATTGATATGATTTTTCCTTTCTGATGAGCCTTTTTAAGCTTTAATTGCCTTTTTTGTGTTAACCACATTACATGCTTTTAACTTAACTAAATGTCCTACCCAAGCCTTAAAGCTTGTAGAGCATTTACTAATTGTTAATGATTATGAATGCACAAAAATATAAGTGTGGAGAGTGTGCATATATGTGGGATGACTATAATTGAAATACCATTTTATCTCTTATCAATGAATTCCAAATGTTGATATAGCCCTTCAATTTTTATTAAGAAAATGAAAGAAAAAGAAAAACACAAAAGCAAAAGAAAAAGAAAAGAATGCTTAAATAAAATTATGAAGGAGGAAATGCAAATATTTTCTAAAGCTATTCATGATTAGTCTTTCCTCCTAAATTTGTTTGGAAAGGGTAATTTGATTACGTTATGAATGAGCGAGATGTAGTTTTCTACGGTCACTATTTAAGGTTATAAAATTTTATTTATGATCAACTTTTGTGATTGATTATTATTTTATGTGGTTTATAGTGTGAAGACTTGAATTTGATCTGTAAAACAAAGTCTTTGCATTCATCATTGTTGATGTACACAGTTTTGAGTGAATGTTGGTTTTTGAGCTTGACATTATATTAAGTGTTTTCCTTACTTCACTAGCTTTGATGGCTTTTATTTCATATTACAAAAATGTATCTCACCTTAACCTTTATCCACATTACAACCTTAAAAAGTCATATTGATTCATAATAATGCATATAAATCCCAGTGGTAGAGAAATGAAATGATATGCAAAATCATAGAATGTCATGATCATGAATGGCGTATACCTATGGATCTATCTTATTTAAACACATGTTGTCTAAGTGTACCACTAGTTTGTTCATTTTCTAAAGGTGAAGATTGTTGATTAATCATGAGTAGACGAATTTAATTTTGAACTCTTGCCATGGTTTTGAAAGTTATTCATCTTTGTTTATGATTATATATTCTTAGGAAATAAAATTGAGTAAGCGTTTTGATTTTGTAACTTTGATTTAATCATTTTTTCCAAGGAATGTTAAAGCTAAGTGTGGGAGAATTTGATATATGATTAATTGATTGTACATTTATTACATAACATTTAGTGATTAATGCTATGAAATGTTTAAGAAACTCATTTTAGTTCATATTTGATTTTAGGAACAATTTGGAAGCATAAAAGTTAAAGTGAGTTAACAACACATTCTTTGATCCACGTCTTCATGTTAACACTCAATTGTCATTATAAAATAAGAAGGAGACGAATTGGGGTGGAGATGGGACATGAAAATCCAAGGACATGAAGCTTTCAAGATATTCTAGAAGATACACGGTCGTGTATCTGTTCCCACAGCTGTGTGTACATTTGGAAAAATTTTTTTGACTTGCACTATTGAATACACATCCGTGTACCCAACCATGTGTAGTCACGATTTCTTGTGATACACAGTTTGACACATGATCATGTATCAATCGTGTATATCCCCAAAACCTGACTTTTAATATAAAATGGCATTTGAGCAATAAAACATGTATGGATCAGTTTTAGGAGTAAATAAGGAGCAAGACATGCTCTCTTTGGAGACTTATAGAGAGATAGGCTTCCCAATTTTGGTTCCGAGGTGAAATCATTTTCTCTCTAGGGATTGTTTATGTTATTCTATGTTTATTAATTTGGGTATTCATATATGGATGATTGTTATTCTCATTTTTGTTCGATTGTTTATGTATGAACTCATTGCTAAAATCTTAAATATAATACATAATTGTTATGTTTTGATTCATTTATGAAAATTAATGGTGTGGAATCATTTAGGATAACATAGCTTTGGTTAAATGACCAGAGCTTATGTAGTTGTTACCTTGATTAATATGTTTTCCTAATCGTAATGCAGTTATCCTATTAAATCTAGAGAGCTTATTCTAGGTTGTTGGATGGCTACGTTTAGCTAAAGAGCTTGCTTTAACTAACGTGACCTAAGGACAAACTGAGGCTAACAGAGCTAGTTGTTAACATACGATTAATACTTGCTCGGCCAGGTATAAGAATAAGAAGAAATTAAAGTATGCTTATTCATGTGTAGGCTGAGATTGAACTAAGGACTAGATTCCAAACCTTTCATCACTTTTATCATTTTTTTGACTGTTTGCTTTATTTTTTCAGTTTAATTTCACTGTATTTTCTTATTCAATTTTAACCAAACCCCCCTCCCAATATCGTAAACGTCAATTATTTTCATCACAAAAGCTTTACACACACTTTCTATGAGATAGACCTAAATTCATCACTAGCTATAGTTTTAAGTTTAGTTATTTTGTGTAGTATTACTACACATTACCAATTTTGGCACTGTAAATAGAGGATCCCCCCAATATCCCACTTGAGGCCATTTAAATAAATTCCTGCCATAAATTAGCTTTCTGTTAACTAGGGTTATATATGAAGCTAAAATAGACCTTTTGATTAATGTCTTTTATAGTAATCCATAGATGGATAGCTTGCACACTAGTTCCGTGAGATTGAACCTCTATCAGGATAGGATTAGTTACTAGTATCATTATACCATTAAAATGTTCCTTATGGTTGGTAAACACTTCTAGTCTCTCTGGATGAACCATAACTTCCCAATTTTACCCTCCTTGATTTTATTCTCCAAAATGCCATAAAAGCATGGTTTTATTAAGCTTATTTAGTCCTTAATAACTAATTGCTCACTACAATTGTTTAATCACCTGACATTCAAAGTTGCTATGGTTATAATGAGGGACTAAGAGCCAAACTCCTTTTTGTCATCCTTCAACCAGGCCTTTTAAGCGCTAAAGTGAACTGATTTTTAGTTTCTTCTTCTCCTTACTTTTTAAGTTCTAGGCTTTGTTCTTTATTTAGGCCATTGTTAGTTCCTTCTACTCTAGCTTCCATTTCCCTTAGGTTAGACTCATTTTCTTATTTTTCAACTTATTTTCTTATTTAGTTGAGATGGTTTTAATGAGCTTAAGGTTACAAGTAACCACTCTGAGATTGGAATTTTACGTATTTTCTTACTGCTCATTTTAATGCTTTACTTCCCTTCCCTTCTCATAACGCTCCTTCATTGGTTAAGGTTGTCTCTCAGATCCTTAATAACCCTTCTAGTAGAGCTTTATTTAGTTTTATTATTGATTTGAAGATTCATTGGTATGAAACTGCCATACAAGTTTTAGAGATGCTTCCATATTTATCTAATCTCTATAGCTTAAGTTCTTCAAGAAAAGGTTCAAGAATGTCAACTTCCACACATACTTTAGAATATCCAATCCTTCCCACTTTTTTAGTGTTCTTGTCAAGTCATAAAGGTTTTATGATGAAGCTTGTCAAATATCTAAAACCAATAGTACTCCAGTTCTCTTATGGAATGTTATGACAATTCGCCCATACGATAATATGCTTAATCTTGCTTATGTCAAGTTCCATGGAAGGCATCCATATGTGTAGGAATATTGACTTCCTCGAGCAATACCATGGTCCAAGATCCAAGATTCTACCATCTGCCGTTTTAAAAATGAATGTGAAGATGAAAAAGTTATAAATACCTTAACAAGACCATAGCTCTCTTATTTCGAATCAGCTAAGCTTTTAACAATTGGGAATGGTGGCCTTTTATCTATAAAGTATTGTACTAAAGAGTGTATCCATATGTTTTCTCCAAGCTTCAAAACTTTTAGAGGGGGACATACTATATTGGGATCATTTTAAGGAGGTAAGTGAAACAATTTTAAATTAGGAGCAGCATCTTGAACTATGTTCAATTATGTTCTGGTCTGAGTAGGGGAAGAAGCATTCTCCTTGGAGGCTTGAGTGTCAAATTCAGGTATACTTAGAAGGGTTGGAGGTCTTTCCCCAATATTGAAAGTTTTAATTTCTGGGGAGGATGTAGAAATTTGCTTTAAAAAGGCTAGAAAGAGTTCTAACTGTTAGGAGTTTTAAAAAGAGGTTACTATAAATGGTAATCTGAAGGCTAGAAAGCTGAAGAGTTTAGTACAAAGACCACTTTAGCCTTGTGAGCACTCGATGGTAGCAAGGTGAGAAGAAGAATAAATCAACACTGGTGAAGTAGTGTGACCAGAGAGATAAAAGAAGAACAAATTTGAGAGGTTTAAACTGAATGAAGGGGAAATTAAAAAAAAACCTTAATAAAAGAAGAAAGGAGGATGAAGTAAAGCTCAAGGGAAATTATTTAGCGTAGATTAATAAACGTTCCTTATAGACTTGACCCTTACTCACTATTACTATAAGTCATTGTTAATATATAAGGTAAGGAAATTGTTTTTGGTACACTTGGCTCATATAACATGTATATCCAAAAGAGAGGTCCCAATTAACATTACGTTATAAGAAGACCAAGAAATTCATATATTTCATATTTTTTTTAGATCTTCCTTATATAGTTCATATACTCAAACCATTACTATAAGATGTTATTCTTATGGAGATCATGGATATGTTTATAAATTTTATTTTTTAAGGTAGTGATTTGTTATTTCTTGTACAGTTATTATGTGATTTTTTATGTGTGTGTCTGTGTCCGTGTCTATGTCTGTGTCTGTGTCTGTGTCTGTGTCTGTGTCTGTGCATCTGTGTCTGTGTGGCTTTTGTTTTCTTCAAACATTTCTTAAAACCTTTTTTCTTTATTTTTTTCTCCTTTCCTGTAGGTCTATCCAAAATAACCTCCTTACTGGTTAGGAATAAAGCTGTGTACTTCTAGACCTCTCCAAAACCCTACTCTCAGTAGGATTTCTATTGAGATGTTGTTGTTGTACTTTTTAAGGTAATGATTATTAAGTAAATTAAAAAATATATGGCTAGCACCAAAGACCTAAATTTGTGTTGGTACATATAACATATTAATAGGCTTATGTTATTGAATATCAAGTGGCAGAATACTAACTACTTTTATAACCTTCAATAGTATTATATGAGGAATAACCACGAAATCCTTAAAAATTGACACCATGATCCCTTATATGATCTAAGTAAGGAAATTAGTATAAAAATGTTAATTACTGAACCATATGAGGAAGATAAAGGAGTCAACCATTTATTTTCATATTGATAATATTCGAATATGTTGAATTTTCATATATATTTAGAAGGAGGAAAGCGTTGTTATATGTACCTATGGGAGAAAGTTAGATTGATCTATGAATTATGATATAATATTTTGAAATTTATTCATTATTTGACAATCACTTTGCATTTACACTTTATCCTTATGGTTGAAGTTTTGAAAAAGGATAAAGGGAAGTTATTTTCTTTCATTTTGATGTATACAAATATTTGTATTATGTACCTTTTCTAATTTTTTTTTAAGGGAGAGAATGGTGTTATTAAAACTTGATCTTTATAAATCAACGATGCATGAATTAAGTGAGCACTTGTGTCACCATATTACTTGGACATTTGGGAGTTATTTTAATATTATATATTTTCTCAACATCTTCAATTTTTATCATTATTAAAAAAGAGTGGATTATTAAACCAAGTAAGGTCCTAATTCATTGTTTTGATAATAAAAAATATATTTCCAATGAATTAATTTAATTTTATGATATTAGTAACCTTAATTATAATGGAATCAAGAAATATTTGAAAATTCAAGTTAAATATAAGGAAATAGTGGAAAAAGGAGAAAATTGAATGAATTGAGCAAAAGGAAGCATAAATACAATTGTAGAGAGATTTAAGGCAATATAAGCCAAATGGAATAAGAAAAAAGAAGAATGAAGCTATTATATGTATACATATTGATGTGATATAAATATATGAAACAAAAACAATACTAAAAGAAATCACTAAGGCAAGTACACCTATCATTTTCTATAGTATAGCTTAGGGGAGTCGAGTATCGTTCTCAAAATGATTGTAATTGTTAATACTAACATTCTTCATATTATCTAATCTAACAAATAGAGTGATTAAATTAGAAAAAAAGGAAAAGTAAAAAAATTTAAAATGACGACTAAAAGATAACTAGCTAAGTCAATATATAAGAATTAAAAAAACCAGTAGAAGGTCTAGATGAAGAATTCCCCTAAATCATTTCCTATGCTTGAATTTATCTTGATTTAATAATCAAACTTAATTACTTAGACTAGAAGAATTATAAACTTACGACTATATTCTTTCTGGTGATATACAACCTCTACCCTTAAGTTAATTGACGAAAATCTCTTTCTAATCAAAACCCCTTATAATAAAAACAACATCTAATAGAAATCCTGCTAAAGCCCGGAGTCTGTGAATGTCTAGTAGTGCATAGTTTAATCCCTAACTAGTAGAGAGACTGTTTTCAAATATCAATACCCCTTAGAATGCATTAATTCATTTTGTGAATTCTTATAATAGGTTTAATCCCAATCCAGGAAATTTATGTGACCTTGCTTTTAGGTTTCCATGCAACTATCATTATTCATGCCTTGATCTAATCATACATATGATTTTATAATCCGATGTAAAATCCAATATTAAATCTTCTCATTCGCTACTTCAATTTAACACAATAAGAAAACATAGATAATGTTGATAAGTTTTATATAGAAAACTTTCAATACTACAAGTATACAGATCGTAACTTGCGGTAAAAAAGTATCATTCTTACGAAGACTAATTAGACACCTAACAACTTGAATAAAAATTTTTCTAAAGTACTAAAAGATTGATTGAATTAAAATAAATTACTAAAATTGAAATAACTGATAAAACGAAACATTTGAATAAGTGAGTTGCCAATAAAAATAAGTTGATCAAAGTTGGAAGCTTAGGAATTATTCTGTATTTGTTTTGTCTCCCCTTATTCTTGTTTATCAAATTATATTTGATCCTAGATATCCTAAGAATTTGATTACTCTCTCTCGAGATCTAATAAAGTAATTCCAATAGAAATCAATAATAATATAATTATAACCTCTTGATTCACATAACTACTCCTGACTATTCAATTGGATTTGAGGCAATCTTATAGATAATTAATTCATAATTAAGATCTCTCTTCAACTGTCAATTAATATAATAATTATAGGTCTATTAAGCTACTCACTCGTGTTGCGCACTTTAAAACTAATAACTTGATTCACTTTCTAAATTTATTACTAAATATAAGCATGAAAATTATCCCAAAGCATTCACAGAAGTATTAAGTTCAACAAGAATAAAGTTTAACAAAACAAATGAAGAATAATCTCTAATATGAATTTAGAAACTCATAATTATGTTTAACATTATAATAATCCAAATAAATATCCAAGACAATGAAATAATTGAAGAGAAAATAATGAAAAACTGTTTGTAGTCTTGAAATGGAAATCTAAAATTTATGTAGCTTTACTTTATACTTCTTTAATCTTCTTTGAATTTGGTGGTTGCTACCTTTTTTTTTTTTGCATGTTTTTCTTGCTCTTAAATAGTTATTGAGGCTTCTAGGGTTATTTCTAGGGTTTCTTCGCTTAATTTGGTTTCAAAAATAGCACAGAAACCTCAAAAGATCAAAAAACTCACGAGCTGAACAGACTTGTCATGATTAAATTTTCTTTTGAGAATGCCAAAATTTAAGGCTATGTTTGATTGGATGTAAAGTTTTTAATGAAATGGAATAGAATATAATGGAACGGAACAGTTTATAATGGAATGAAATGTAAATAGATGCAATATTAGAAAATTGTTGTTTGTGAAGAATGGAAGGATTTATAAGGTAATATAGTAAAATGTTGTTTGGATAAAGATTTTATAATGTAATATAATGTAAAGTTGTTTATCATTTTAAATTTCATCATAAACCTCTCAAATCAGAAGTTTTTCATTTTTACTGTTTACGATGAAATGAGATGTAATATAAAACTCTCCTCTTTCATCTCATCTCATTTCATTCTATTATAAACCTTCCTCTCAAATGATAGAATAATATTATATTTCATTCCATTCCACTATTGTTGGCTTATGGCCTACAACCAATCGCTTTGGTTGTAGTTTAGTGACAAATTATTTAAAGGCATTATTCATCTTGTACATGTTTATGTGTATATAATAAAGTCCATGAAATATTTTTGCATTGCAAATAAAATTATAATGAGATTATAATTATGAGATTTATATTGCATTTATGTATTATTCCTAAATGTTCCTAGTCATTGTTCTATTAAGATTGGACATTAATAGAACATAAAAAGATTAGCATAAGTTGTGTTTTTTCATTATGAAGGAAATAATGGATCTCATAGGCTAAAGTATAGAGATATTTAAACAAATATGTGGGTGCCTGTTAGAGTACAAGTTCACTGAAGAGACCCAATATGAGAAATCCATTTGAAACATTACTTGCATGTCTATGGAATTCTTATTTTGATGATTGTATAAATGATCCTCTAACTTGAAATCACCAAAGTTATCTTGTGCATGGATCGCTACCTTTTGATACTATCTATAACCTATTTAATCATGGGTTGTTCAATCGGTAGTCATTGGATGTAGTATGAAATAAATGGAGATAGTTGTGTGATCGAGATAAGATTCATCACCTAAAGTAATTAGGGAGAATGTTCCATTGTTCTCGATTAATAGTGATTCCAGAAATCCTTGGTCAAGGTGGAATGATGTTTTGTAAATAGTTTACAAATATCATTAATTGAATCAATAGCTAATTGCAGAGAACTAATATGATTAGACTCATGATAAAGTAGACATTAATTCCATACTCTATGTCTAATCGAAATATTGTATGACGAAGGGATTGAATTATACGAAAAAATCAGGCACGGAAAGTTTATCAAAACCGCTTTGATATTCCTAAATATTTTGGTGATCATAACGTGTCGCTAGATGTCAATCTTGATCTATAATTATAAATTGTTTAATTAGAAAATTAAAGATAAATTAAAAAGAGTTTTAATTTATCTAATTCTAATTATGAATTAGAATTAGAATTTATAATCATTGCCAATATATTTGAGAACTTAATAGTTCTCATATATAGAATGAGTTGAAAACAGCAAAGTTAATTTAATCAAGTTGAACTTGGTTATAAAGTTTGAGAAACTTTATAATTAAATATGAGATATTTAGTAAATAAGGATCAATATGAGATGTTGAATCTTATATGGATGTAATTGGTATTTAACTAGAATTATTTGTAATTCTAATTAAAGTTTAATTAAAATTAGTATTTAATTTTAGTTAAATTACCAAAACGTCCAAAGCTTGTTATAAATAGGCTTTAGCTTTATGGAACTAACACTTCATACTTAACCCTCTCTGTAAGAGGTACAGAGTTCTCTCAACTCGTTCTGTGGATACAATTAAAGACCAGACATTTGTGCGGCTACAATGGTTGAAACGAATTGATTTCGACAGTGATTCGAGGAATACAACAAGATAAAGATCAAGCTTCAAAATAAGGTATGAATTAAATTTCCGCTTTATTATGATTTGTGTTAATCATTTTATAGAATTAAATAGATCTTAATTTTTGGGAAATCAAAAGTTACGAAAAAATTTCGTGATTATTCCGCTGAGGACGAGATCAAATCTTGACCAGATTTTCCAACACTAATAAACTCCTAACCAAACATACCCTAAATAGATCTTGATTTTTGGGAAATCAAAAGTCACAGAAAAATTTCGTGATTATTCCACTGCAGTTGGAATCAGATCTTGACTCAATTTTCCAATACTAATAAACTCCTAACTAAACGTACCCTAAAGGACATTCTTAAGGTTTCACTAACTATAAAAGTAGTTTTTGTCTTTTACCTACTTCCAATTAGCGGAGAGGACTCCAAATTATGAATATCTCTTTTATTAACTAATCTCTTCATTTGTTTGGATTAGAATGTATTAAGAAAAAAATATGACTTAAATTCGGATGGAATATGACTCAGGTAACTTTAACTATCGTCCTTAAAAACTTCATACTTGTCGCCTTTCGGACTAACAAAACAAAATCATTTATAAGGAGTATGAGCATAAAAGTTTGTAATACGACCGTCCCAGCAACAAATCAATCAATCGTCAAAGGAGCGCCACCGAAGAAAGGCATGAGTTTTTGCTGAAGCTCTTCACATTCCTCTGTACTCGCCTCCTGTGGATCAAAAGTCACACGATCGGGAAGTGATAGTCCTTGTTTGATCCGACCCACTCGCCGGGAATGCAAAACTTGTTTGGAAGTGACCTGTAGCCTGGTCCTCTGATACTCTTCAAGAGCTGAAGGCAGATTATTGGGTCCCCATTTCTCAAGGCATTTCCCTAGAACTGCAGCATCTATGATTGACATGTTTGTGCTCCTAAGTCCGTGAGGAGATGTTGGGTGGGCTGCATCTCCAATCAATACTACATTGTCCCACACAATTTGCTCTATAGGATCGCAATCATATATGAAATTCAAGAAAGGATCCTTAGTCTCTCTCATGACTCTTACCAACTCAGGAACCCAAACTTTCTCTGCTTCCTGGTACATGTTTTCAATCATGTCACTGCTTACTTTCATGGTAACTGAGTTTCCCTGCATATAGTTCAGAGTAAAATGTATGATAAATATGTATTCTGCTCAATTATGGAGTATAAGAATATAACAGCTTGTAGAAGTAATGAGAATAAGCAATCAATGACCTTGAGCTGGGGCTCTGATTGACGCGCATACCAAATCCAATTCAGTCTTTTGTTGAGAAGTTCATAAAGTACACAGTGAGTTTTATGACTCAGTTCAAAGTACAAACATTTCCCAAGATCAGGATACAACCTTCGGATGCCTAATAAGGTCTCCGAAGTTTCATTCTTTGAAAAATCAAGCACGCCTCTCCAGGCACAATAGCCTGAATACCTACAACAAAGAATGATCTCGTTAGAGCTGCTAAGCAACTATCAAAAGGCAATCTTTATTTATCTACCTAATAACAAACCTCAATTTCAAGTCAGGAAGAAAAGTTTGGCGAATTGAAGAAAAACAACCATCTGCTGCAACGAGCAACTCCCCCTTTATTTCTGAGATCTTGTCGATTTCAAGGACTTCAGCTTTCACGGTGACAGTTTTATCGTTTTGAGAGATGGAAAAAGACTGGTAGACGTGACCCCACAAAACAACCTCCCGTGGAAGAGCATTAAATAGAATGTCGTGAAGATCAGCCCAATGAGCAGCTCTGAAATTGAAGTTCTCGTCTCTGGTCAATATATTAGTAACCTTCTTCTCTCTATCTGTTACTTGGTTCTGTAACAAAACCATGCCATCACATGATAGATAATTAAAACGCTGAGAGCTTCAAATTTAAGCAGGTGCTGAACAATTTCTATATGCTATGAACACACACACACACGCACCTGATCTGTGGTGAGAGGCAAGGTAGCTTGCTCCAGGAACTTAGGTTGTTGGAGCCAGAAATCGATAATGGTCTGAGACTGACAGTCAAGACCGAGTCCGGCACCAGTGGGACTGCCCTTAGACGGCGCCGAAGACTTCTCGAGTACTACCACGTCCCATCCCGCTACGATGAGGGCGTGAGCACATGAAACACCGGCGATGCTGCCACCTACTATCACTGCCTTGGCCTTCTTCCTGGACCCGTTCATCGCTATTGTGGCACGTGGCGGTTCAGACCTACCATTTTGTGGGCTGTAACAATAAGATAAATAAGATGAGTGGTTAGGAGTACCGAAAGACAGATAAAGTCCACAAACTGTTACAGAAAATACCTGTTTTTCTGGCACAAACTCTCGAGACAATGGTCATTTCTATGTCTCATTTTTCTTTTCTGTATAATTATTTGGACTAATTTGCCATAAGAAGTTCACCGTGTCATGTGTGAACATTTTCAACAAAAATATATGCCACTCAAACTTTGAAGGAGGGATGTAGGGCCACTGCCACAGTGCGAGGTCTTTTCTTTACTTTTGGTGGGAGCAGCATAGGATTGGTATAAAACCATTCTAAGGGCTCAATCTCAAGCTTCAGATTAGTTAAATTATAAATGGTATTATTTCTAAGATTGTATATAACTTATATTATTCATTTGATAATCTATTCGTCTATATGAGTTCTTAATCCCTATTATGAAATTGAATTAAAAATCTAGTAGATTTTAATTCAACAAAAGTAATCATAAAATAAATCATAGGATAACTTAGGTCTTCTATTAAAATAAAGAATTAATCCCAAAAAATTTGTTCTAATATTCATCACATCTAGATTTATCCCAATTTAGTTTGTAATTTAAAAAAAACAGAAAACCATCAATAGCTAAGAAAGAACACAAAACAAAAGAAATTATTCTTATGGATGTTAAAATCTTAAAGTTCTTCACTTGAATATTGATGAAAATCCCTTCTTTCTAAAGTTTCTCCTTTCTTATATCAAAATTCTCTAATTCGTGTCTCTAGTGATATTTTTATCATCTCTATTTCTTTTCCCTATTTTTCTCTCTCCATTTCGTACATGAAACCATAGAATTTCAAAGCAACCTAGAAAGCAAAGGTCTATTACATACTTGTATTAGATTCGTTTTTTACTTGCTATAGGAAACTTCTATAAAAAAAGTATCATAACACGAGTCCTTAATATGAACCTATATAGGACTTGTGTTCCCTAATCTCCGGTATGGCTTCAACAGGGTGTCGGGACTTCTTTAACTTGGCTCAAACTTCCTAATTTTGTTCCTTCTTCATTAGGGACTTAAATCCTACAAAAATCATCAGGAAAACAAGCAAGATGCTATCACAATCAAGCTAAAAACATAACTTAATTATCAATTTATCAAATTCTACCCAACTTAAGCATTTTCCTTCAAGAAAATCAATTTCATTATTCTTAACTTACATAGGTGGAAAATCTAGGAAAGAATTTAATAAATTAATTGGATCAATCAAGATTTTCCATTATTCACTCAATTACAAACTTTATGAATTTTTCCAAATTATACAAAAAGTACTATAGTTCAAATCAATTATCAATTATCAATTATCAATTTTTAAAATTGACGAAGCAAATTAAATTTATAATGAATCATAAAAACAACTAAATTTATAATGAATCATCTCAACCAATATTCTTTCAAAGATAAAACTTTTCTTAGAATTATTCCTTATTAAGATAATTATAATAAAGTTAATAACCTAAAAAATTGATTCCCTCCCCTACACTTGATTTGTATATTGTCTTTAATGAATAGAACATATAAGAATAATGAAAACTAGAAAATGGGGGAAAAAGGAAAATTAAGATAATTATACTTAATAATAAAAAGCTCTATAGTTGTGGTATGAGATGTATAAACTAATGGCGGTCATCACAATCCAATAGTGAAGAACATCAAAAACACATTTCAATTTATAACTTTAAAATATTTTTAAACACATGCAAAAAAAATTTAATGTCATGAAAAAATATACTAAAAATATTTCTAAAGATCTCTAGATATACTAAACTAAAACAAAAATAATTCGTTGGATTTCCTCCTAATAACCACATCTTTATGATTCTTTAGCCTGGACTCTTACTTAATTCCTAATCATAAGCTTATTAGCTTCCAAATATTACACATGCTTTAGAAGAATATGGTTATATATATCTTCTTCTCCTTCTTGCATGATATAAGTCTCCAATTGATCATATGTGATTATTTCATACACAAAATAATAAACTTTTGCATCAATCATATCTATAAACAAACATGTATCATCTTTCTCAAAAGGGTGCTTCATGGTTTCAAATCTTATTTAATTCCTTATCTCTAATCTTGAAGATTAACTTTTCATCATATACACCTATAATTGCTTTAGTTGTAGCTAAGAAAGTATTTCATAAGATCAAGAAAACCTCTACATTGTCCATCATATCCATAATCACAAAATCAATAAGGAAGATCAACTTGTCAACGTTAACTAAAACATCTTCTAAAATGTTATTAGGATACTTAATTAGCCTATTTGTTGAATGAATGCTTGTACTAGTTGATTTAAGACCACCCAACCTTTAATTTTTTAAACATGTCATATAGCATTAAGCTAATACTAGCTCCAAATTTTGTTAATGTCCTTTCAGTTAACAAACTACATATTACAAGCAATAGTAAAACTCTCTAGATCTTTGATTTTCTAGAGTAACTTATTTTGCAAAATGATTGAGCACTCCTTATTTAAAGTAACCAACAACAACTCCTCGAGTCTCTTTTTGTTAAAAAGAATATCTTTTAAGAAGTTAGACATATTTTGAAATTTGTGAAATAGCTTGAACAAAAGGCAAGTTAATATATAATTGTTTACAAAGCTCTACAAACTTATTGAATTGATTTTCCTTTTTATCTTTCTAAAGTGTACTTAGGTATGAAATTTTTTGTTGTCCTTTTGAAAATTTTCTTCTTAGGTCCTTCTCTTTCTCTTTCTCTTTCTTCTCATCTTTTTTCTCTCTCTTTTTCTTTAAATTTAAACTTCTTTCCACTCCATAAAGTTATCACATTCACTCGTTCCTTCTAGTTTGGTTAGGTGTTGCTAGGCAAAGTACGTAATTGCCTTTCAAAGAAAATCTTATTAAGCTATCCAATCTAATTTTTCACGTTATAGAAGGAGATTTATTGATTTTAGAGAGACAACTTTAGTACTTTGGAAGTGAACCTTAGATATAGTAATGAATTTTTTCACAAGTTCCTTAAGACTTAGCTTCCCTTTTTTACTAATATTATTAATGAGATCCAAGTAGAGGCCCATATTGTTAGATGCCTGAAATTCATGATTGGGATGTTTACCACTATAAATATTACAATTTATAACTTGTACTAGTTGAGCTACCAAACTCATATTGTCTTACTTAAAGCCTTTAGTTTCATTTATAATATTATCACCACATCAACATTATGGATACATCTTGATTTAGGCTTTGAATTTGGGTTCCTAAATTAGTTATTATTTATAACTATATTCTTAATTAGCTCTTACAATTTCTCATAAGTTTCCAAGCCGATACTCCAACTTAAAATACATAAATTACATAGATGGATAAATCAATTCATTATTAAATATTTACATCCATAATCCTAAATTAAGCCCAAGGTGTAAGACCTTCATTAATAGCTCCTTTTTTTCCTCTCTTAAGTATCATACAACTTTTTGTTCTCTAATTGTTGCCCAAGGTGTGGGAACTTCATTAATAGCTCTTTTTTTCTCTCTCTTAAGTATCATACAATTTCTCATTCTCTAATTGTTGAAAGCAGAAAATGTCATCCCTAAGTTTTATTGTTCATGATGGAGGAAAATACCTAGCCAAACACTTTTTAGAAGACCAGTCTAAGTGGTAATAGATTTAGGAGGCAAAGATTTCATCCATAATTTAACTTTAGTACTTTGGAAGTGAGCCTTGGATAAAATAATGAATTTTTCACAAGTTCCTCAAGACTTAGCTTCTTTTTTTTAAACTAATGTTATTAGTGAGATCCAGGTAAAGAACAATATTGTTATATGCATGAAATTCATGATTAGGATGTCTACGACCATAAATATCACAATTTATCACTTGTACTAGTTGATCTACCAAACTTATACTATCAATCTTCTTACTCAAAGCCTCTAGTTTCATTTATAATATTATCATCATATCAACATTATAGATACATCCTAATTTACGCTTTGACTTTGGTTCCCAAATTAGTTGTTATTTATAACTATATTCTTAATTAGCTCTTACAATGTCTCATAAGTTTTCAAGCCAATACTCCAACTTAAAATACATAAATTACATAGATGGATAAATCAATTCATTATTAAATATTTACATCTTTAATCCTAAATTAAGCCCAAGGTGTGAGAACTTCATTAATAGCTCCTTTTTTTTTCTCTCTTAAGTATCATACAACTTTTTGTTCTCTAATTGTTGCCCAAGGTGTGGGAACTTCATTAATAGCTCCTTTTTTCTTCTCTTTTAAGTATCATACAATTTCTCATTGACTAATTGTTGAAAACAAAAAAATGTCATTCTTGAGTTTTATTGTTCATGATGGAGGAAAATACCTAGTTAAAATCTTTTTAGCAAGACTAGTCTAAATAGTAATAGATCCAAGAGGCAAAGTTTTCAGCCATAATTTAACTTTATTCCACAATGTAAAAAGGAACAACCTTACTAGAATAAAATCCTCCAAAGTTCTATCAATTTTAAAAGTATCACAAATCTGTAAAAGATTGGCAGTATATACTTTTGAATCCTCATTTGATAACCCATTAAGTTGTACAAGTTATTAAACCATTTGAATCATGTTAGGCTGGTTGGTTTATTTTTCTATACCAATATTTAAACTATTGTAAGTGTATGGTGCATTTGTAACTAGCAAAGACAAGTACGGGTCAATCCTATAAAGACTGTAAATACTAGTAATTACCTTTTTTCTATTATCTAGCCTAAGAATTGGGTTTTTGTTTTTAAATAAAATTAAAGCTAAATAAGTAAACCAAATTAAGATTAAATAATTATGAACTCAGGACAAGTAAAATACGAAGAAAATTCAATATCAAATTATAGTGTTTAGAAGATGAATCTCCCTAACAATCATTAAATTATTAATCTTTTATCAGGCAATTATAGTATTAATTATTAGACCGTAAAGATTCTCATCTTATGTTAATAACTCTCTCAAGACTATTAATAACTAATTCATCAATTGATTAACATAAATATTTCTATTAAGAACCCATTGGATTGCTTTATCGATTTATGAATTTCAATAGTAGGTTTGATCTTAATCTAGAGGAATCATAATTCTAAATTTTCCTTTTTCTTTTATTGAATCTTCTTGCAATTTTGGATTTAATGTTGTTATGTAATGGATCTTTTGACGTTAACTTTATGTTTTCCTCATCCCTTAATCAAAATCACCTCCTCTTTAGATATCTTATGTCTGAAAACTACTACAAAACTCGAATCTCTTTAATTTGCCTCTAATCACATCCTTTTATAGTAAAAATTAGGGTTCTTAGGACATACAAGGTCACTTATGTGCCTTTTTATAATAAAAATTAAGGTTCTTAGGACATACAAGGTCACTTACACAGCCATGTAGGTGAACATGTAGTTTTAAAAACTCCTAAAATCATGACCTTTTACATGTGCACAAAGACTTATGTGGGCACATACACGATTGTGTAGGTTCAAGTCACTTCAAATCTTCGTTTTATGTCACAATTTCATTTGAATTCTTCCCCTTTTTATTTATAAAGGCAATTATCATCTACAAAGCTCTTGGAGTAAATTAAGTACCAAATATACAACAAAACCATAAAATATCAAGCAAAACACATGAAATATAGGTGTATAATTATAGTTAGATTTGTATTTATCATGGGCTTAATCTCATAATTTTTTACATCAATTTTTGGCTTAGTAATGCTAGATTTTATCCCCTTAAGTAACAATCTAGCTTAAATCCCATATAATTCAATGTTCCTCTCTATCCTACAATTTTGTTTAGTGCATGACCTCATAACTTTCTAGGTTTCTCTCCTTTAAATTCCAAAGTGAATTCCTTTTTAATTTTTAGATTTATACTAAATAGTCATGGTCATAAACCAAAGTACTTAATCCTGAAATTTAGTAAACATAAATAAGATCAAGAAAGAAAGTTCTAGATTAATTAATGCAAAAAGAAAAGAAAAATTAGCTATATTACTAAAAATAAGGTGTTCATAACATCCTACAATCTAGTGATAACACCTAAAACTTTTTTTTTTGAAATTATGATATCAACTAAAACTTAGCATATATATGATAGAAAATCATATTAAAGATCAATTACTTAAGTGTACCTATCATTCTTAAAGTGCAGTGTACCGAACATAAGTATCATTATCATGAGGGCTTCAAATACTAGTAAATAACTATATTTCTATTATCTAATATAACAAAATGAAGGATTGATGTAAAAGGATTCGTTAATCGAACTGAAATTACTAATCTATAATATCAATCCAAAGCAATAAATATGATTGAAGCAACATATTAATAAACAAGTCCTCTATGTAAAATCTCCCTAAAACCCTTTCATGCTTGAATTTATCTTGATTATTAACCTTAGTTTTTTAGAGTGATAGAAATTTCAAATTGCAACCATATTTTTTCTCAATAAATATAACTATTATCCTTAAGTTGATTGATCAAAATCTCTTTCTAATCAAAACTCCTAAGAATTTATTAACTTATTTTATAAAATCCTTTGTTAGCTTTGACTTTAACCTAGAAGATTTATATTGTCTTATCTTTCTACATAAGTCTTATTGTTCATTTCATGATCTATTCATACCTATTGTTTCTCAATCCTTATATAATAAATTGAAATCGAAATTGAATTAAAATGCTAACAAATTTTAATTTAAAATATGACAGTAATCATAAATAAATCAAAAGATAACTTAAGTCTTTCATTCAAACAAAGAGTCATTCTAAACAAATAGTTATAGGATTTATCACATCTAGATCTCTCCCAATTTAGTAAACCGAAAAAGGAGAATAAAGAAAATAACTCATTCATATAGATCATGAAACATCGAAGTTCTTCACTTGAATCTTGATAAAAATCCCTTCTTTTCTCTCAAAAGTTGTCTCTAATGATGTGTTTAGTTTCTTTAACTCTTTGTCATTTTTCTCTCTCTCATACTTATATCTAAAATCCTATAATTTTAAATCTCTGGACTTATGTTTCTCCCCTACAAGAAACTCCCATTTTGTGAGAAAAATCACCATCAATATAGGTTCCCAATGTAGACTTATGTTGGACTCGAGTTCTCCAACATCCAACATGGCTTCAATAAGGTATTGTGTTAATGTTCCATGTTTTGAATCCTTCTTTTGAAATCATGCCAAAACTTCCTCAATTTGATTCAAAGTCATCTACATTTGTTCCTTCTTCATTAAAAAGCTAAACTTGCCAAAACTTCCTCAATTTGGTTCAAACTCATCTACATTTGTTCCTTCTTCATTAAAAAGCTAAACCAAGGAATAAAAATAAAAAATGAGCCACATTGAATTCCAAATCCTATAAAAATTACCCAAATACAAGTAATATGCTCTTACAACCATGATAAAAATAAATTATTTAGCACTTACAAATATGCTATAGTCAGTTTATAGGGTGGAAAGTTTAGGGAGGATTCTTCAATGGTAGAGGCAAAATATGTAATAGGGGACCATAAGCTATAATAAATTAGAGAACAAGGAAATCAAAACTTGAGAAAGTTGATTTGATGCCTCAATAGCTACTATAGGAAAGAATCAAGTGAAAAGTTGATCAATTAGAGAAGCAAAAGATCACTTTTCTCTAAACACATTGTGAGCACCAAAAACCCCTTATTGCAGAATCTCAGAAGATGGATTGGATGGAAAACAATGTGATCCATTGTTTCCAGCATGTTACCTTTCCAATGACAACCAAGACTTTTCCATCATCTCTACCTCTGATGGTGCATGATGTTGATAGTGATATATTGTGATGGATAATTGATATACTAATTATTTTCTTGTTATGATATTTTTATTTATTGTTTCCTTTTCATTTTTATTTTCGATGTTTGTTTGTTTATTATATGATTAACCTTTCTTCAATGATTTTCATGGACTAAAATAATAATAAATTTAAAAACTGGGCTTGTAAAAGATTTATATCTGTATTTTCTTTCACATTTCTCCATTTTATACTTACCCATTTATTTATTTATAGGTGCTAATGCATACGTTCAGGATGATATATGTCATAAGTGTGTGGAAGGCATCTGACATGAATCATAGTTGTATAGGCAATAACATCAAGACAAATCAAGTCAATTACTCTTATGTTAGTAAGTTATGATTGTGAGAAAACAAACAATGAAAATTAAGGTAACTAAATTGATTTATTAGATGTGTACATTGCTCTCTAATTCAACTAGATTAGGTTCTATGAGATGGTCACTAATGAGTAATTTAATTCAAATTTCACCTAATAATCTTAAGAATGATTTTTTAATTAAATCATGTTACCATATATATAATTTTAGAATGTCATAATAGGATGATAGTGAAAAGACTAAACACGACCTTTGTTGAAGTGATTTTAAATCTATCTATGCTATAAGTATATGGGTCATATATTTATAGTATAAACAATATCATTCCCATGAGGATTGTTCTAGACACATAACAATTTTTTGTAACACATTGTTTAAGGTAAATAATATGATAATCCAACTAGAAAATAAAATAAACTAAATAAAATTAATAATTGAATAATTAACAAGTAGTAGTGTATGAGTTGATTAATCAATAATGACAACTTAGGAATTACTTCTATCCTTATTTTGTTTTCACTTCACCTTCTCGATTTAATAATACTCGACCTTAGATATCTAATAGTTATGATTACCCTCTCTTGATATCTAACTAAGTAATCTCAATTAAAATAGATAAGAATTGAATTACAACCTCTCGATCTCTCAAAATTCCTTTTAACTATCCAATTGGATTTGAATCAATCATATAGGTAACCAATAAATAACTGAGATTTCTCTTTAATTGCCTATTAATTTGATATTTATAGGTTTATTATGATACCAGCTTTAGCTTCACAACATAGCACAGATATTTTAACCAAGCTCTCAATTCAGATCAAAGATAAAAATAATAAACACCACTAAGTATAACTCAATTAATTCAAGAAAATAAAAGTTTAACAAAACAATTCAAGAGTAATTCATAAAACAAATTTAGCAATCAATAGAAAAAATATATCCAAAAAATTGACTATAATCAACATTCAATAACAAGAAAAGAAAAGGAAAGTATAAAAGTTTGGAGTTTGGATGTATTCGTCTTCTTGTTTTTGAGTTGGAAAATTCTACAACTTTGTTCTTTTAGAATTTTGCCTTCTTTATCTCTCTCTTTGATATTGTTGCTACCTCTCTTTGTGTTTTTGGTTGCGTCTTATACTACTTAATCCTCTTTGGACTCTTTCTAGAATTTCCTAACTTTTTTAAATCTAAAAATAGTCCTAAATTATGAAAAATATAAAAATCTCTTGATTTGGAAAATCTAGCATTTGCACAATTGTGCCTGTGTACAAACGTGCACTACCATTTGTTTGCATGCACTATCACAATCATGAATTTTTCATGATTATGAAAAAGGCTTCACAGCTACTCCAGCTTTAATTTTACATGATCATACACCACTTCCCTAAGTTGTTTCTTTTATTTTTCTTAAAGTTTTTTGTCTCAACTCATCATCAAAACACATTAAACGTTCCCTAAAATATGCATTAAGATCAAATTCTTGCCTTAATCAATAATAATAAAATGCATGAAAACACTAAAAAATACATGAATATCAGTCATAAATAGATGATTATTACTAAAAAAAACTTAAAAACACACCCTAAAGCAAACCCATTAACCTTACACACGTGTGTTTTAAATTATATTCTTACCTGTAGTTAAGGTTTGTAAAAATGATTTCACACATGAACATTCCAGAGCTTATGTTAGTTGGTCAAGAAATTATAGTGTTAGACATGCTCGTGTTCCTCATTTAAATGCCCTATCTAAATAGTATGAAAAAAAACCTTAAAATTTTTAGCTTTAGAGAAGTTTTAGTTAGAATTTATTAGATGAAGAGAGATAGAAACCCAAGGACAAGACTTCAAGCCATTTTCATCCAAAAAAAAAATCTGACATCATCTCATTAGAGTGGAGAACATAAGAAGATTAAGAATCTCATCAGAAAAACTTTCTTATGATTTCTATAATTTTCTGTTTTATGTTTAATGTTTCAAAAAGGACGAGTGTCTAGCTTTATTAATGTCTAGATAAGAGGAAACTTAGTATTGCCTCTTTATGGATTTATTTTAGTAATTCTAGGAAGAGTTTTATGCGTGGAAAATATTTTGGTTGTGTTCAATGTTGATTTGATAAAAGCTAGCACTTAAATTAGATTTAAATCTACATGAAAATCATATAAGGTGTCAAAGATAGGCTGACATAAATCCTATAATGTTAGAGTCAAATATTTTATGGAATTTCAGAAATATTAATACATTACTGAAGGTGTTAACTTCAATTAATCGACTTCAGGATGTGATTATAACTTGAGAGATATCAATTCATTAAATAAAGAAATTTTGACAATCTAATTTGTAAAAACTCTAAACTAACTTAATCATAAATATAAAGATAATGTTGAGTGGAATCCTTATTTATATGTTTTATTATATATGATACTTTTTTCTTTATTAATTACCTTGTCTTATTTTTGTGGATTCTTAATTTTCTTTAGGATAAATTTAGGGTTACATTAAAGGAAGTAGTAATAGCAGTAAAGCAAGTCAAAGGAGCAATAAAAGAGGAAGGTAAGCCAACACAGTGCCAACACAAGGAACTAATACCTAAATATAGAGCATATTAGCAAGAAGATATAGGAGAAAGGATGAGGATAAAGGGTGTCTATAGAGCAAAGAGGTAGTTCCTGTTTAAGATTAAGGGTGAAAAGGGATAAAGGAAACGAAAAATGGTGGAAAGGAGGATGTCCCTAAAGTTTTTGGATTTCCCTAATAGAGATGGGACCAAAACTAAAAAATATATACATTTAGTAAAATCATTGCTCTATCTTATTACAGAAAGATACAAAAAAACCTAATGAAAGATGTTGGACCCCATTTTCGGAGCCCAACATTCGAAGTCATAAAACGTGGGCAAACTCATTTCTTTAATTTCAGGATAGATTTTGGGTAACCTAAAATCAAAATTTCTATTTGGCTTCTTTAGAAAATTTGTTCCCCATTGTCTTAAGTTTCTAATCACACCAAAATCATTTCATTTGGTTCAGAAATCTAAAAGTTATAGCCCAAACATTTTCGGACTATTGTTATACTGAAGTAGTACACTATATTCAACTTCCATCCAGAAATTGAAAGTCTTAGAGACTGAATTAAAATATAATTTTCTTCCAAAAATTTGTGGCTCTATGTCTCTAGTTTATTTAGAGACAAGAATCATCGCAATTGGAACTCTACAGATTAAGATATCATCAAAATACTGAAGCATGTTTAGTAAAAATATCCAACTCACACTCTTCCAACCAATCCCCTCACTTTGATTCAACAAATATTTTTCAAATTAATACCAAAAGCTATAAATTTTTGTGGAAAGATAGAGAAATGTGTTAGGAATCCAATGCTTCAAAAAATAGGTCATTTGGAGTTCAAACGACAAAGTTATGGTCAAAAGAGTTAAACATATTAAGGTTAGGAGGAAGGACATAAGCACGATCGCGACCTTGGAGCGCGCCCGTAATGCCGCAGAGTGGCGATCGCGACTTCCTCTTCTCTCTTTTCTTCCTCCGACCTGTCTTGGTAAAAAGGGCATAACTTTCACTACAATTATCTGATTAAGGTCATTCAAAGACTGTTTTGAAGAGGACTTCTAGACTTATAACTTCCCTATAGACTCAAAAACAAATTTTACTTCTACAAGGGTTAAAAGTTCAAACCAATGCAGCTGTCCCGAAAGTCCATCCTATACAGCATTACAAACTTCTAATAACCATAACTCTGAACTCCAATATCCAAATATTTTATACTTTATATCATTGAAAAGCTAGAAAGATAATATATAGCTTCTAAGAAGATAACTTTTCTACTGCTTCCTATGTCGATCCAGTTTTTGCCCTGAAGGCAAAACACAATTTCTACACCTATAGAAGACTTGAAATAAGAAATGTACAACTACAAGATGACTAAGCACATACACATTGGAAACTTCTTCAATTATTCATTCATTTCCAAATCAAAATGAAGTTCATACATAGCTTTAATTACAAATTAAAATTACATCAAAGTCTTAACAAAAGATACAAAAATAAAATGGATGCTCAATGTTCAATGTGCTTATAAAGCTATCCAAAAGTCTAGCCACTAACTTAGTACAAAAGCTAACTATCTTGGAATTTGCCAAATGCCTTGCAAGGATCACTGATCTTCTTGATCTACATCTGAGGAGTGGGAAAACATATTGGGTTGATCTACACAGCTCAGTGGCTAATATATTTATAGCCATTAGCGATGAGCCACACAATCAAATATACATGCATCTAATCATATAAGCATACTCATCTTATCTTGACCCAACATTGTAAGTTCAACATTCATAACTCATAACTCAATACATCCTCACATAAAACATATTGGATGTGATTTAACATCAAAGAATAATACTTAACTTCATCAAAACTTAACACATCAGGGTTCCCTGGAACAAAACAGAGAAACCAAAGTTTACTCCGTGAATGAAATGAGTCCACTTTTCAGATCTCGTGTACCACAACCAGGCAGTTGGGAGAAGGCTTTATGTCGACGTGCAAGTGACTACAAAACAGTTCCTCTCTCACCCAAACACAATCAAATCTCATGCTCAATTTAATCAATCACAAGTTCATATTCTCATGTTTTTCTTCTTTCCATTTAATCAAAATGCCATGATATAATCCTAAGACATAGCGTAATCATACTAACAATTCAATTTTTATCACATGTCATACATTATAATGTAATTTCCACATCACAATATTTCAAAGCAAATCATTTTAAAACACAACACACATAAGGCATTTTGCTCATTACACAATAACTATAAATAAATTACCCACCTTATAACTCTTGAAAATCCAAACTCAAATTGGCCCTCCCTTTGTCTTGGGTAGGAATTCCAATTCAATAAAACCCTTAAAACTTCCATAATCACAACAATTAAAACCCACACAATTCAAGCTCAAAACTAAACTACCCATAGTCCATCTAGGTTAGAAAACCCAAAACTTAGCTTAGGAACCCAAAAATTAAATGGGTCTCTCAATCATCTTCTTTCAATATAACCCATTCTCTACTTCTTTCTCTACCTAAGCAAGAAACAAAGATAAACTTACCTTAAACAAGCTTGATTCTTTCTCTTTCTACTTTTTCTTCTTCTTCCCTAGCTTCTCTCACGACTCTCTTCTCTTCTTTCTTTCTTCCCTAAGTTTTTCTCCTCTCTTCTTTTCTTCTCACGATTTCTTCTTTCTTCTTTCTTATTCTTCTAATTCCAACCCCTTTTGTTTTGTCTTTCTTCCCATTTTGCCCGCCATTAAAGTAGGCTTTCTATATTTACCCCTCCTTTCTTTTAACATAAGTCTAATAATTACTTAGCCTATCATACACCATATTAATTCTAACTAAATTCTAACACTTCATTCTAATTCCTAATTTCTAATTTCTATTCACACTTGCTAATTTACTGCCTCAACTCTAAAAATAATAAAACAATTAAATCAAGAATAAATAAAAAATAAAAAATAAAAAATTTGGAGTCCAACAATTCTCCCCCTAAAAGAATTTCATCCTCGAAATTCTTACTTGAGTTTACGAAGAGGTATGGATACTTTTCCTTCATTGCTTCTAAAGGCTCCCATGTTGCCTCCTTCGTCTAATGGTTCCTCCATAAGACTTTAACCAGCTTAACAATCTTGTTTCTCAAAACCTTTTCCTTTGAATTTAGGGTCTCTACTGGTTGCTCCTCATATGTCAAATCCTCCCTTAACTGAACCTCTGAAGGTTGAATTATATATGAAGGATCCGATCGGTACTTCCTCAGCATTGATACATGGAAAACAGTTTGAATCTTAGATAAGTCTTATGGAAAAGCTAACTTGTGGGCTAAAGGCCCAATCTTCTCAATGATCTCATATGGGCTTATGTATCTTGGACTAAGCTTGCCTTTCTTACAAACCTTAAAACCCCTTTCCATGGAGAAGCTCTAAGAAACACTTTGTCTCAAATTTCAAATTTCATCTCCTTTCTATGTGCATCCATGTAGCTCTTCATTTTATCTTGAGCTGCTTTAAGTCTCTCTTTCACCAATTTAATCTTGTCAATAGTAACATGTACCAACTCAGGCCCTAAAAACTTCCTTTCACCATCCTTGTCCCAACCAATAGGAGTTCTGCACCTCCTATCATACAAAGCTTCATAAGGTGACAGTTGAATTCCCTAGTGATAGGAATTATTGTAAGCAAATTCAATTAAAGGCAAATGATCATCCCATAAGCCTTTAAAATCCATAGCACAAGCCCTCAACATTGCCTCCAAAGTCCATATTGTCCTCTCTGATTATCCATCGGTCTGTGGATGGAAAGCTGTACTAAAGTGTAACCTAGTTCTCAAAGTTTTTTGTAAGCTTTCCTAAAATCTGGAGGTGAACCTAGGATCTCTATCTGAGACTACCAAACTTGGAATCCCATGAAGCCTGATTATCTCATCTATGTATTTCTTGGCCAAAGCATTCAAAGAATCTGTCTGCTTAATTGGAAAGAAATGTGCGGACTTGGTTAACCTATCCACAATCACCCATATTGCATCATGCTTCCTACTAGTTCTCGGCAATCCCATCAAGAAACCCATTGTAATCTTCTCCCACTAACATTCAGGAATAGACAAGGATTTAAGCTTGCCTGAAGGTGCCCGGTGTTCAACTTTGACTTGCTGGCATACTAAGCATCTTTTGGTATGCTCTGCATCATCCTTCTTCATTCCTTTCCACCAGAAATGCTCCTTCAAATCTCTATACATTCTCGTACTTCCTAGGTGCATAGCATAAGGTGCATTGTGTGCCTCATCAAGAATCTCATCCTTCAGCTCTAACGTATCCGGAATGCATAATCTGTTTCCTACTACCATCAATCAATCTTCCCTTACCTCTATTTCAGAAGGTTTACCACTATTAATCTCTTCTCGGAGCCTGCTCAAATACTCATCATATTCCTACAATTCCTTAATCTTCTCATTCAATACTCATCTCACTCTAAAATTATCCAATACACAATCAGGCTTGACTTTCCTTAATGTCACATTAAGTCTGGCTAATTCCTTCAACAAAGGAAGGTAAACTATCTCCACATGTGCCATAGTGGACTTCCTACTCAGTGCATCCGCTACTACATTAGCTTTCCCTGGGTGGTAGTCTATCATTAAGTCATAATCCTTCAATATCTCTAATCATCTTCTTTGTCTCAAATTCAACTCCTTTTGGCTCATCAAATACTTAAGACTCTTATGGTCTGTAAATACCCTAGTAGTGATTCCATAAAGATAATGTCTCCATATCTTCAATGAAAAAATTTTGGCAGCCAACTCCAAGTCATGGGTAGGACAGTTCATCTTATAAGACTTTAATTGTCTAGAAGCATAGGCAATCACTTTATCTCCTTGCATTAACACACACCCTAATCCCTTCCGTGAGGCATCACTGTACACTGTGTATCCATCATTAACCGAAGGCAAAGTCAAAATTGGTGCACTCATCAATCTGTACTTAAGCTCCTCAAAGCTCTTCTAACATTCATCTATCCACACAAACTTTTGATTCTTCCTTGTCAATTTGGAAAGTAGAGTAGCTATCATGGAAAAGCCCTCCACAAACCTTCTATAATATCCAGTTAAACCCAAGAAACTTCTCACTTCAGCTACATTCTTAGGTGCTTCCCATTTCACAACTGCTTCTATCTTCCTAGGATCCACATGCACTCCTTTTTCCGAAACTATATGTCCAAGGAACAACACTTCCTTTAACCAAAATTCACATTTATCAAATTTAGCATATAGCTCTTCCTTCCTCAATGTCTTCAAAGCAAGCCTCAAATGTTCCTCATGCTCCTCGTCACTCTTGGAATAAACCAATATTTCATCAATAAAGACTATGACAAATTGGTCTAAGAAAGGCTTGAAGAATCTATTCATCAAATCCATGAATGCTACAGGTGCATTTGTTAACCCAAAAGGCATGACCAAGAACTCAAAGTGACCATACCGTGTTCTAAAAGCAGTCTTTGACACATCAGTCTCCTTTATCCTCAACTGGTGGTAACCCAATCTCAAACCTATCTTGGAAAAGACTTTTGCCCCTTGAAATTGATCAAACAAATCATCTATGTGCAGGAGCGGATATCTGTTCCTAATGGTGACATGGTTAAGCTTCCTATAATCCACACACATTCCCAATGACCTATCTTTTTTCTTCACAAAAAGGACCAGAGCTCCCCAAGGAAAAGAGCATGGTCTAATGTAAACTTTCTCCAATAAATCTTCCAATTTCACTTTAAGCTCCTTCAATTCCACCAGAGCCATTCTATAAGGCGGAATCGATATTGGCGTTGTGCCCAAAAGAAGCTCAATGGGAAATTCAATTTCCCTAGGTGGTAGTAGTCCTGGTAACTCCTCGAGAAAGACATCTTGGAATTCCATGACCATTGGTATATCTTCTAACTTCCTTTTATCTGCCTTCATGTCTACCACATAGGCCAAATATGCTTCACATCCTTTCCTCATCATTTTCTCCGCTATCAGAGCTGAAACAACTGTAGGTGGACTTGACCTTCTGTCTCCCACAAACACTACCTTTCTTCCATTATCCAACTCGAGCTCCACTGTCATCTATTTGCAATCTAAGTTGGCATGATACTTTTCTAACGGGAACGGGGGGGGTGATTGAGCCCAAGTTTATTACATAAATTGGCCACACTTTTGCTATCTTTAATGTACTTTTTGACTCTTAATTTGTG
>JAOSBN010000008.1:21292292-21308579 GCA_027563595.1 Erythroxylum suave | reverse complement strand
CAATTTTTGGTAATTAGGCTAGCTTAGACCTTTTTCACTAGGTTCCAATTAAGTGAGATGACCCGAGGTTGCATCCCCTATTGCAATCTTTGGAATTATTATTTTTGACCGGTTTCCAAGGATCGATCATAAGGTCGAGTCGACAAAGCAGCGATCAGGGGGTGACATGTTTTCCAAAATTTCTAGCATTGGCTCAATATTATAAATATCGTAAGTATCGGCCGGTACTAGACGAAAAATGCCGGTATCGACCGGTATTTACACTCGGTATATAAGTACCTATATTTCGTTCCATTCTCCAACCGATATAGAACGAAATTCAAAATCTTGATTATAAAAAATGTGAAATGAAAGTGAAATAAATGGAATGATCTTAATATAGGTTATAATTTATTCTTTAAAAAGAAATGGATTTATACAAAATAACTCAAGTTCTTAGAAAAGGACTGCACCTCATGTTAAAATGAAAAATGGATTAACTTATAAATAAATAATATTTAAACTTAAAAATTATGGAAATGGACTTAAAGGTATTAAAAAATTCTAAAAGACTTATAAATTTTTGCTAAAAAATTATTTGAATAAGAGTAAATTTTAGGCTAAACTAGTTGGGCTAAAAGCTTAAATATGTTTTGAAAAACAACAAACCTTCTGTTCAAAAGAGTAAGCTAAAGGTAAATGAACTAATAGCTTGAAAAGAAATTTAATATGGATTGTAAGAATGAGCGTACTTGCTTAAAGAAGAAGCGGATTGTGTCGAACATGAAGAAGAAGGAGATTGGGCCTAATTTGAATAAAAAGGATTGTTAAATTTTAAATTGAAAGAGATAAAAAGAAAATGGTTCACCAAATTGTATTTTAAAACCCAATTAGTTTCCAAAGTATTGTGTATGTTCACTTTGAATGTGCCTTTTACTTCAATTTGAGTTTATTGTTTTGCTAAATAATTTGCTTAAACCGTTTTATTAACGTAATTCCTCCCCCTTTGCTCTCTTTCTTTCTCTCTCTCTCTCCCTCATTTAGGCGACATTTAATGAAAATAAGAAAGATAAGAGCATCTTCATATATTCAACTTATTAACATCTTCACAACATCGGTCATTTATTGTTAATGTAAAGGTGAAAAAAGGACAGTTGGTAAATGATATATATAATAAATTTTATCCACATGAATAATTTACATTAACTAACTAGAAATGAATTATTATTAATTTTTTAAAAGGTAAATAATATATTCAAAGAATTTAACAAGTTGCTCATACAATTAAGATTGCTTACAAAATGACAACAGTTTAAACATCCAAAATTAGCCACATAAAATACATCTATTGCTACAAAAACAGAACGTGTCTACATAAGTGGTCACTTGTATACAAAAATCCTCATTTCTTAGCTTAAGGTCCTAAGAACTTCGTTCTTACTTTAATTGTTTTCTCTACTGATGGTCAAAGTTCGTTCACTTATGTAGTTGAACTGTCTAATTCTTTACCACTTCTGAACCTTTCATTATCATTCTTTGTCTCGTCTACATCCTACATGTGTGTCTGCATCATGCAATTGTATCTCACTATATCTCCACACCATGTAACTTTACTTTGATTTCTGTCATCTTTTTCCAATATATGGTATAGACCTTATTATGTACTTAGGATCATACATAAAAGGGTTAAAAATAAAAGAAATGCTTAATACCCAATTTCGGTTCTATCTTTATTTCCAATGCCATTTCCGAGCTCCAAACGATCTTGAATCTCCCAGGACCTTTACGGATTATGCTTCCTAACACATAATTTAGGCATTTCTACAGTTTTCTCAATACGTAAGCTTTCTTAATGGGTTAGAAAATATGTATGTTTACAATTGATATGAGCAACTGCAGGATATATTAACATATATATATAGCTTCCATATTGGGCTTCCCTATCACAAGTCTAATATAGACCACGTCCATACTAAAAGGGATCTATTTTCTATCCGAACTTCGACCTATTGATTTAAACTACTTATTAGGCCACTTTATTACCCTTATCTGGATCAAATTACGTAACTTGATCGATAATTTATTGAAAAGACAAAATTACAATTAATAGTTGTTCACTTAATAGGAAAATGACAAAAATGTCCATAGGGGCAAAAATGTTTGACATTCTCTCCCTTGGACAATTATTAATTGCAGTTTTACTCAAGTTCAAAACAGTTTAAAAACTCGGCTAAGTCACGCTATTGTATTGGTACTAAAATTTAAAAAATTTTGATTCAAAGGTAATAAAAGTCCAACATTCTATCCTACAAGGCTTTCGATACTAAAAAATGTCAAACACATGTGTTATGTATGACATAGGTCTAATATAATCACAAATTTCTAATATCTTACCAATATGAATAGGAAAATGGAGTGTGGCAGAATAGGATGATATATTTATGATCTAATATGTATCATCTTCGTCTATAGGCCTCGATTTCTCTAACTTTATGCTAAACTACATATGCTAAACTGCAACAGAGAAATCATTTTTTCTCTCACCGAATGCTAAACAGCATTAGAGAAAACTTACTTCCCCTAACCGGATGCTAACAGCATTAAAGGAAACATTTATGTTCTCCAACTGAATGCTAAACTGCACTAGAGAACCTTTATGGGATTAAAAATTTATATCCCCTATGTCGTAAAACTTTAAGGATATATCTGTATAAAACTGTATGCGTCTAAATGACAGAGGCTTAAAGTCAATCTGTATATATGCCTAATGACCTTTAAATTCTTAAGATTAAACAAATCTTAAGACTTTCATACGTATTATGTCAACGTATGATAACATGTATTACTGAAGATAAAGAATGATCATCTTTATCAATGAACCATCATACCGTCATAATACATCAAAACGTACAAATGTATGTGGAGCAAACATAATGATCCCCTAACTAACAGTGTCTAACGACTTCATAACACCCTACTGTATACTTTTTTTTCAAACACAAGTGGGCAAGTCCTTTAATTAAAGAATCGACTTATAGTTCATAAGTCTTTAAATGCTCTAAATCTTAATGTCACCCTTTCGTATCAACTGCTTTATGGTCAAATATTTGACCTTAAAATGCTAAGATCCTGTGATATTTAATGTTTGTTATTAAACAACACAACAACTTGATTATCACATTACAAACGAATGGATCTAGCCACTGAATGCATGCATGGTCAAGGGAATTACTTGTGCCTAGTTGACACTCTTCCACGACATTGTACCATCTACAACCTTAAAACTGTAACCTTAAGTGAACTTTCAATTATCCAGACACATACCTTAATTTTAATCAAAATTCCCTACTAGGTTTAGTCTGTTGGCTTTTCAACTTGTCAACTCATAATCTTTGATTCCCTTTAATTATCTCAACACTCGCTTGATTGTATTTCAATAGTCTACATCTGAGTTAACTAGATACTGACCAAACAACCAAACAATAAATGTAATGTCCTGCCTAGACATAATTGATCATACATCAGGCTATCAACTGTACTAGAATACAGACTATTCCTCATAACCTCTCTATTTACTTTAGTCTTTGAATAATGTGTCAAATATTATCTCTCACTATGAGAGATAAGTGCTACGATAGGTTTACAGTTAACCGTATTAAACCTTTCTAACATATACTCAATGTATGCACTCTTTGAAAGTTATAATAAGTATTAAGATCTGTCCTAGTGAATCTAAATACCTAGGAGAAAAAATGTTATGCCACCTTTATATCAAAGTTCTTGACTAGAAGTTGCTTAACCTTATACAACATGGTCAAGTAATTTGATGTGAGCAATATACCGTCCACATGTAGCAATAGAAGGATAACTTTGCTCTCACTGAGCTCATAGTACAAGCACCTTTTAACTTTATTTTCCATGAAGTTGAAAGAGGTAACAATCTCATCAATTATAAGGTTTCACTTTTGAGAGGTTTGATGTAAATCAAATATTCATTTACATAACGTACAAACCATGTCAGTTCCATCTGGATCCTGAAATCCTTCAGGCTGTATCATATATACCACTTTATAAAGGCCTTTATTGAGAAAAGAGGTTTTGACAACTATCTGATATAAGTCTATATCATCATAAGCTATAATTGTCATAATCACTCAAAATGTATCCTTTGAGGATACGAGAGAAAAAGTAACATTAAAGTCAATATTTCTCCTTGAGTGATCCATCAAGCAATTGAGCGAGCCCATAAATTGTTGAACTTTATCCTGAACTCCTTTAGGTCTTAAAATGCATTTACAACTAACAGGTTTGCAATTTTGCTACAAAATCAACCAGCTTCTATACCTCACTATGCTTCATGACTTGCATCTCATTAGTCATTGCCACCACAATTCCACATTAGGTTTAGAAATAGCTTTTCTAAAAGTAACTGGAATCATAGCATTTCTAATATCCTAGTCCTTTTCATCTAATAGACTATGTTATAACAGGTTATCTCACTTTGGCGAATCTTCACAACTGTATTAAATCTTGTACCTAGGAATCTCTATGTGTACAGGTATGGGTTTCTATTCCTTTACAGGCATGGTACAAAGATCTAGATCCACCAGATCTAACTGTATGAGTGTTGGGTACATAATAACTATAATATCCACCTTGTTATTGTTCGAAGGGTTAAATAGCCCACCATCATCATAGACATTGTATTCCAGAAACTTAGCTGTTTGTGATTCCACTATTATGGTCCCTCCTTCTCTATAGTAAAATCTATAGACGTTAGAGTGATCAGGATATCTTATTAAATAGCAATGAGCATAATGAGAAATTTTTAGGATTATACTACCTCAGTAGGGCAACCTCATACACAAATATATGCAAGGCTAGGTTTTCACACTTCTAGATAATTAGGTAGATTAATTAATCTTTTTCTGCATTGACTTCTTCAAGTCCTTTAGGGGAGGTTATGCCTTTTGGCAAAACACCATTTTGCTCAAGACTACCCAGTATAGTGAATCAAGTCACTATCTTAACCGATTCCATATATCTAGCAAATAGACCTTTTCAAGTCCTGAAACACTATGTTTGCCATGATATTTTCCTCCATAGTCAAATCTGACTATCTTGATGAATTTTCCCAATTAGTTCTCAACCTTCATTCTTTAAGCAAGAGCAGATAATTGTAATGGGAATAATCATCAACAAATGTCAGAATACATTTGGAATTGCACACAATGCAATTGTATAGGTCTTCTGATATCTATATGTATCAGACTCAACAAGTTAGAAACATAACTTGACCTCTTTATCCTTATTAGTCAACTTACCCCTACAATAGTCAACACATGTTCCCAGATCATCATAATCTAAAATTAAGAGAATGTTTTTCTTAATCAATCTTTCAACCCTAGCTCTAAAAATTTGGCCTAAACTTTTATGCCACACCATGTATCACTTTTTATTCATCAGGTTACTTCATTTCTAGACTTGTTTAGCAACATATGAAGAAGTGTATATCTAATTCATGATAAGGCATATTCTATACAAACCATATGACAAGAAAGTTATAAGATTATGTTTTGCACTAAACACAACTATGTAACGAAAGTATTAAATACAAAACGTTAACCTTCTTTGTCCAAATTGATCCAAAGATCACATACAAAATGTGTCGAGTAAAATCGAAAATGAACCTTGCAATACGGTTCAATACATACACCCCTAATAGATATTACTTCCAATTCTTCATTACTATAAACCATCAGTTCCTCCCTCCCTTTATTTGGTTTTATCTTAGATATGAACCCATATATTGTGGAAGCACCTTAATTAGATACTCCATTATATAGTCATCAAGTACTTAATGCGACTATTGCAAATAAAATCCATAAATTGATAAGTTAAGGAGTTATCCGATAGTCACAGTCTTTCCTTCTAGGCCTTATACTGTTAGTTACTTTATGTCCCTAGAACCTTTACTAGCATTGGTATGTGGAGAAGAATTAGTCTTTCTACCTTTGATCTTAGTGGGTTTCATTTTTATCTTCCATTTAGTTGCATCGAGGGCAATAGGAGTAACAAGCTTGAGTTTCTCCTCCTCAGCAACGCAATGGACAATCAAAGAATTGAAGTCTCATTCCTCATTCTGCCAATAATATGTCATCACCAAATTAATAAACTCTAGAGGGAGTATATCCAAAGTCTGGTGAATGACGAAGATATCAGGAAGAGGAATGATTAACATATTCAATATACTGTGAAGATGAATCATTATTGATATGTACTCCTTTACTCCCTTTTCTCATATATTTCTCATGGAGAATAATTCTTTTATCAAGGCATTTATTTCAACACTAGGTGAGACTTTATACCTCTGGGAGACATTACTAAGAAATTACTTCGCTATGTCTGTGTCCGAAAGTCCACTTAGTAGATGGTTAAGAATGGATCTCTTAACGGTCATAAGATATAATTTGTTAGATCGATCTTGGGCTTCATAAGCTATTTTATAAGCTTTCAAGCCCATGGAAGTAGGTGGAGATGGCCTATCCATCTTTATGGCCATATCAACCTCAACTATCTCCATAACATTCAATACATCCTCTATTCTACATCTTTGTATTGAAATTGGTTAGGGTTTTCAATGGAGACATTAATTTTATTGACCGAAAAGGTAACTTTATAGTAACTTTGATTAAATCAGCACAAATGTCGGACAACAGCGATACTCAAAGTCATTAAATAATATCTTTACTGAAAATTCGATTACACATATTATGAAACACCTTTAGGCTGAATACATAATATATGCAATTAGACTTCCACATAAAAGCAATCAGAGTACAAACCATCAACTCTCACGACACTGCCACCTTTGGGTGAATAGACCATTTAAGCAATGACTTTCCTCCATCTTATGTCTTTGTAAACATCTCAAAATGTTATGTATCGCCAACACCTTTGGGCAGAATAACCAAACATAAAATCAGAGATATCTCCCAATGTGAAAGCAGAACAATTCAAAATACTGACTTAAAAGGCCACTTTGGTGACTACATCCTCATTAGTACTCAAAAAGTCCACAGACACAAGGGATACATCTTTATCATCCTCACATTCTTTATAGACATATGGTATGTGACAATGTAACTTCAATAAATGCAAAAAGCTGAATGCATAGTCTCATTATCACACACTCATACTGAAAACATTCTCTGAAAACTTCATTTGGGACTTTCGTAAAAGAAAAGTTTCAGTAAAGAGACTATCGTGCATTACTGGTTACCGAATCGATCATCCAAGATACAAAAATCTCATGTATCTCCCTTATGGCAAGTTTGTTGCCTGAAAATTTCCTAAAAGATGGCTTTAGAATGTCTTTATTCCTTTTTCGATTAACTATCATGTGATCTCGAACACTGAAATGGGACCTGAGACATGAAAACTTGAAGTATCTCCCTCATATGATATCCGAAGCATGAAAATTCACTCGAAATCGGATTCAAAACACCTTAATTTCATTTTCTAGAGTTAAACTTTAATTTATTATTAATGTAATAAATCCAGAAAATGGAAAATTTCACTTTATGAATTTTTTGGACCTGAAAACTGACCCAAAACACCCCGAGGCACCGTTACGGGAAATCTGAAAAATTTTTGTGTGTTTTTTTTGTACTATAGTCTGTACGACTGATGTCATAATAACATAGCCTGCCGCGTTAGCTGCGCTTGGCCCGGGGCATGCTTGTGCTGCATGAGTGCATGCCAAATGTGCGCACGTGTCCCCACCCACATACACGCCTCTTGCACGTATCACCACGTGTCCATAATCCAACAGGCCACATGTCGAGACAAATATGGCGCATGCGTTGCACATGCCTACCGTCCCACGCTCATGGGAGCACGGGTTACGCGTGTAACATATACACAACACATGTTCGTCATTCCGTAGAGCGACATGTTGGCACGTTAACTGTATGCCACTATCCCGCTACTGTAGCAGTAGCACGTGCCCAACGTTGTGATGTCCTCCACTGTTAGAGGGCAATTTATGGTGTCTTAAGATGCCATTTTTCACTCCATTTGGCCTGTTTTTGACCTGTTTTTCATAGCTAGCCTTATATATACCATTTTTATATAATCATATATGTAAAAAAAGTGAAAAAACGAAAATTGAGATGAAAAATAAAAAAAACCTTTGCTTCCAGCAACCCGATTAGGTAACCGCTCTAATAACACATGTAATATGTAGTACATACCTTATTACGTACCCAAGATCATATATGAAAGGGATAAAAATGAAGGAAATACATAATACCTTATTTCGGTTCCATCTTTGTTTCCAATGCCATTTCCGAGCTCCAAACGATCTCGAATCTCCCTAGACCTTTACAGATTATGCTTCCCAACATGTGGTTTAGGCCTTTTTACAATTTTCTCAATGCGTAAGCTCTCTTAACGGGTCAAAGAATCCATATGCTTACGATTGATATGAGTAACTGCAGGAGACCTTAAACTATATATATAGCTTCCATATCAGGCTTCCCCATCACAAGTTCGATACAGACTAGGTCCACACTAAAAGGGATCCATTTTCTATCTAGACTTTGACTCATTGATTTAATACATTTATTGGGCCAATTTATTACCCATATCTGGATTAAATTACGTAATTTAACCAATAATTTATTGAAAAGACCAAATTACAATTAATAGTTATCCACTTAAGGGGAAAATGACAAAAATGTCCCTAAGGACAAAAAGGTCTAACACTTTTAATATTCAATGTGACATATATTAAAGTCTCTTATTTTTATGATCTTGATGCTCCACTAGAAGTCTCTAATTGCTTTAGTTTTTGAACTATATTCCAAATGTATAATATGAGCAATTATTTGTTCTAGGATAAGATTGATTATTTTGGTGGTTAAGATTTCACATTTGGTTCTTTGTAGTGAAAGTCCTCTTACTCCTTTCGAGCTAGTTGTTATAGATTGTGTTGCTAAGGGCCATTTTCTTGATTGCCTATTCCACTACCTTTTTCTTTTAAATCCCATTGCACGATTGAATTATATCTTTCTATGTATGAAAGAGAGGATGGAGATAACATAGATCTTTAATGGTAAACCATATTTGTGTTAAGTAGCCGCAGGTGACAAATAGGTGCTCGATTGTTTCCTCATCCCTATTACACAACACACACACCACATATACTCTTAAATATTTATTCATGTAAGATAGAGTGCTCAACCTATCTTTCGCTTCCATCTACATTACCAATGATGCCCTTGGATTTTCTTGGTTAAACCATGCTAGGTTATGCTATAAAACCATGATGGATGTTCCGTTTAATTTTTTTTATGATAGGTTAGTGAATTCACCATCATTGGTGCTTTTCAAATTCAGTCCTCCTTGCCTAGAGCTGGCTGAATCAATGTGGATTAAGTGCAACTTGAGTTAGCCAACTTATTCCATTATGAAGTAACAACCTTATGCACTGATGCATTCCATGGTATCACATTTCTAAGATCCACCACCTCTTGTACCTCACTTAGTGGATCTACCTTGGACCAAATCTCATGCCAAAATAGAGTTTTTATGCCATCTTCCACTTAATGTATAACTTTAGCTCTATACTTCTATTTCAGTTTGACTAGTTAAGTCATTGTCTATGAAACCTCATATTTAGGATCCAATGTCCAAAATCCTTTATAATTTTATATAGTATACATAAACCTGTGCACCATAGAGACATCTTATTATTTAGAATTCTCCATACTCTCTTTAGCATTATAACCTGGTTCATCATCTTGATAGGATAGATCCCAAGTCCTCTTTCTTTTTTATCCTTTCACACCTCACCCCATCTAAATTTTGCATTGAATTTGCCTTATGCACTTCCTTTCCACAAGAATCTCATCAACATTAGATGTTTAATATATATATATGTAGATTATTAAGGATGGATTTGATAAGTTGCAATATGCCTGTTGTTGACAAGCTTTAGGAGCTTCAACTTGCAATTCTTAGCATTATCTTCTCTACTATAGGCTTGAGGTTAGTATAAGAAGGCCTTTTATTGTTATAGGGACTCCTAGGCGGGTGATAATAGGCATAGATTATTTAATGCCTGCAATTTAAGCAAGCCAACCTATGTTATACTTTACATTTGAAGAGATGATAAGCTAGCTTTTTTGTTTGTTAATGGCAAGACCTGATAAAGATTAGAATAGGTTGAGTGCAATTATTAGTAAATGTTTAGAGTTGGAATATGCTTTTGAGATCATGATAAATCATCTGCAAATGAGAGGCTTGTAATTCTCAAACCCCCACAATCGAAGTGAAACTTGGAGATTTGATCTTTGCTGATCATTCATGTTATTAGCCTTACTAGTACCTGCATAGATAAAATGAATAATAAAGGCCATAAAAGTCTTCTTGTCTGAGGCCCCTAGATCCTTTAATCAACTTGGTTGGTTCACCATTAATGAGTATCCCATATGATACAATAGTGACGTACTGAATGATCCATTGGATGAACTAACTGGGGAAGTTTAAAGCTTACAAGATGTTAGCCAAAAAATAATGCAAATTCAAAGAGTGACGTATGCCTAACACGTTAATTTGTTTATTTTCAATTTATTAATTTTATCATATTTACATATCACTACTTATATTAAGAAATATAATTATAAGAAATATGTAATATTGATGATTTTAATAATTAATTAGTAAAAGTTAATTTATCATATTTTATTAACAATTAATATAATCATTTAATTTATTAATATATAAGATGAGCAAAATTTTGGATTTTAATTATAGTTCATATTTAAATAAATAATTAAGTTAATTAACTTTTACTATTGATCAATAAAATTGTAAAAATTCTTATTGTTTATTAGTATAAAATTATTATTTATAAATTATTACATAAATAATAACAATATTTAATATGTAATATTAATTATTTTTGTTAATAAATAAAAATATTTTATTATCAATAAATAGCACATTTATTATTCTTATTTGACAATGTGAGTCTTTGTGAAAATTTTATTTACTATATATTGATATTTCTTATATTTTGTTTGAAATGAAACATTTTAATAAATAAACATAAGTAATTTGATTGAACTTTGCTGTTGATCAATAAATTTATAATTCTTATTGTTTTGTTAATTTATAACACATATTTATTGTCTTAGAATTTATAGTAATCTTAAATGAGTCATCAATAGTTTAGTTAAAAGAGTTGTTAGTTAGAGTTTTATTATTTTGTGTAATCTCAAGATTATTTAGAAGATACACTTGGGATCTTTTATATATATATATATAGCAAAGAGGTATCTTGCGCAACTGCATTTGGTTACTCTTTTATTAATAAATTAGAAAAATTACAAGATGAGAGGGTACATAAACCTTACTTACAGGAATTGAAATAAAAGATGCAGACATCAACTATAGCATCTGTGAATTATGTGTGTGATTAGTTAGATTATGCGATAAAGTAAAACAAAGTAAATACAAAGTAGATTAAATTACCTAATAACTCCAAAGGAGATTGCTCTTGTGGAACAGTGTCCAGTGAGGAGCTTGCCATTTCAGAGGCTAAATTCTTAGTTTATTATATATATAAAAATTTATTAATAAAAAAGGGAAGAAAAAAGGGGGAGTGCTAAATATAGGTTACCCTGTCATTGGAAATGGCGGGGTGGGAGTGGTGAGGCCACCTCGCCATTCTCAATGGCAGGGTCACCCCGCCACTCCGTCATTCCCAATGGCTGGGTGGCTCAACCTCGCCATTCTTAATAGCGGGGTGTCTTATATCTAGCACTCTCCATTTTTTCTCTCCCCTTTTATGGATTGAAAATTTTTTTTGTAATAAATTAAAAATTTAGCCCATTTTAGAGAGAGCACAAGCTAAGGTGATGGCTTACCTGTACGTGTGTTGAAGCACTTAGGAGTTGGGATTTTAAGAGCTTTTTCTTTTGCTAATAAACAATATCTTTTGATTAGAAATGAGAAAAAAGAAAAATACCGGGTCGTAGCTTTCCCAAAAGCAAGTGTCAGTGTTGAGTTACATATAGTCTAATATCTATTAAATTACTATTTATTATAAAAAAAGATTTTAAATCGTTATCATAAAAAATAGCATTGATCGGGTTCGTATTTAGGAGCCCAACTGTTGAAAACGTTTCTATAGGCCCAGCCGCCACGACACGACACTCGCACCAGACTGTTGCTTCTTACACAAACAAAACGACAAATTAGTGAATGAACCAGAAAACAGAAAGAGAGGGAGAGACAGGGGAGTCCCCATTTGCTTTAATTCACTGCTCAGTAACACCTAGTGTATAATAAACACACTGCCTATACAGACAGAGGGAGTGGGTTGCAGTGAGTGAAGTGAAGAACTTCACAATTTCTTTTTTGTTGTAAAAAAAAATGGGGGCAGGACGTGAAGTGGCAATATCACTGGATGGAGTAAGGGACAAGAACGTGATGCAGCTCAAGAAGCTCAATACTGCTCTCTTCCCCGTCCGCTACAACGACAAGTATTACGCTGATTCTCTTGCCTCCGGCGATTTTACCAAGCTAGGTCTGCTATCCCAAACTTTTGTTTTTGCTGCATTTGTTCTTTCTATAGCCAATGCCTCAAAATCAACCGAATCCATTTCTGTGATTTGTCTATCATTGCTAACACTTTGATGGGCTTTGTTTGTTTTCGTGTTTGATGCAATTCTTCCATGGATTGAATCTTTGTAGATTGTCCACTATGGTTCGTTCGTGCTTGTTTCTATGTGTCCTATATTGTGAATGGAACTCTAAATTAGAGAAAGACCCCTAGTAGAATATTCTATGGTTAATCACTACAAACTTTTTTCAGCCATTTCTTTTTGGACATTTATTCAACTGTAATATGAATAATAGGCACAGGGAATACAATCTGTTTGAAGCAATAATAACACCCTCTGATAACGATTCTTCAATATGGCTAATCCGAGTTTCTTTACGAGGCAATATTGGAATGAACTTGAAATTGCCCATAAGTTATCCATGTCTAGAAAACGTTTGTCTTTACCAACTTTTCAGACTTATTTTATCTCAAATTTTGCTACGGAGAGTACTAGATGCATTCTAAGGAGAACGGAAAAGAAATATGTGCTGATATAAACAGCAATTTTTGTTGGCGTGTGTGCTTTTGGCTGAGGGAGAGAAGATTACAAGTCCATATGCTGAACTTAGTTGCAACTTCATATTCTATCTCATTGTCTTCTGTTACAATGACATTAATTTCCTTGCAATCATGGCATTTTATTATGTGGTGGTAGTTATTTCAGTCAGCATATTTGTTGAATAGAGCATTTTGAATATTTTCTTATGAGCTTCCATAGCTTTATTCTTATAGTAATTACGGTTTAAGTGATTATCATAAAATTAATAGCCATAGAATATGAAGATGCATCTTTGATAGCGTGTGCTTTATCACAGGGGCATCTTCTTTTGGTTATGATTGCATACGGTGGAGATTCACAAAACATATTATCAGTTACTTCGAAATGATATTCTTTTGAATTCTTATTCAGCATATTACAGTGATATATGTGTTGGAGCAATTGCATGTCGGCTGGAAAAGAAGGAAGGAGGAGCTGTTCGTGTTTACATCATGACTTTAGGTGTTTTAGCACCATATCGTGGCCTAGGGATTGGTGAGTAATTGTTTTAGCACCATAAGGTGTTTATATGGGTCTTTGAAGCACCTATTTCACATACATCATGTTTGTTGATTACATAAGACTTCTGATGCCAAAACAGCAACTCAAAGCTACTAGATTCTGCCTTACTCAAGTTAACTCTTACTTCAAAAATGTTTTCGCTGCTGTTCTTTTGTTCTTGCAAGCTGTGAGTTGTGGCTTCATTTTTTTTGAATAAGCAGAACTACTGAGTATATAATTTTCTCTAAACCAAGAACTATATAAGATGACAAATCTAAATTACTTTGATGAATGGTTTTTTTCTGGTGTTTAGATTTCTTTATTTAAATGGTTTTTCTGATAGCAATCTTTAGAATCTACAATAAGGAGGTGAATTTCTGGGTTGTACCAGGTACACGTCTGCTGAATCATGTGCTTGATCTCAGTTCCAAGCAAAATATCCCAGAGATTTACTTGCATGTGCAGACCAACAATGAAGATGCCATCAATTTCTACAAGAAATTTGGTTTTGAGATCACAGAAACCATCCAGAACTACTATGCAAACATTACACCACCTGACTGCTATGTTCTGACAAAGTTCCTAGCCCCACAATTAAAGAAATGAACTTTTCCAACTGGTAATTAAGTTGTGAGTCAGTCATATTCTTGCTAGAGCATAATTGCGAATTCAGTATCTATTTATTGCCTCAGTCAACTGAGTTATCACGTCAATCTGCTACAAGTCCAGTTTGTTCTGACGTGTTTCACTCACCATTGAAATTTTGTATTCAGTGAGGTTGGAAGTAGTTTGATATGACTTGACTTCTTTTTTTCTTGCCTGAATTTTTTTTTTTTTGGTTGTTATTTCTGGCAAATTCTAGCTGTAATGCAAACAATCTAGATGGTAAAAGGAGCATAAACGTTTGAAAGAAAGGACCTGACTTCAAGTATTGGTAGGTCTTTGCAGGTAAGCAGATAAGTGAAAGTTCCCAGATGAAGGGAAACGGATGAGGAAGGTTACAAAGTCATTATAACGTGAAATGGAAAGCCAATTCTGAAATGCTAATACAGCTTAAACTCTGTTGTTGCACAATGCCAAAGAAGCAGAATATTCCTTGTTAATTGCTCTAAGATTCTAGTCATGGTTTTGCATTTCTTTAGGTTGTTTCTGGAATATGAATCATGTGATATTGTGGTTTCGAATTTCTTTGATGCACTTTCAAACTTCAATGCAAGAATTCTTTTGGGCTAGAATGAATTGGTATCAAGAATGGAATAGGAATAGGCACAGAGTTGCTCATGACTTACACTGCTAATTTTGAGAAGCGGTAAGTGCAGTAATGAAGCTATATCCTCAATTGTAGTTGTTCAAATCCTAACAGCAAGCCTCGCAAAAGAGAGAAAGAGCGAGGCATTTTCAAGCTCCCATTTGTCTCCTCCCAAGACAGTCCGAGTAAAGGACTGTTTGAATGACGTTGCATTTGACAGGTGTTGAATAACAGAACAGAGAATTTTTCTCTTTTCCGGTTGCAGTACAGCAGGTCTTTGGACTAACAAACCTTTTTATATTACTTATTTTTGTAGTCCAACGGTTAGGATAGTAGCTGTGCTAAGCAAGGAAACCATCTTTTTGATGTATAAAATTAGCTAAGGTGGAACCATAGGTTTTCCTTCGATCTTGATATGTAATGGGAATTCGTATTGTTACTTGACGCCTTTTCTTTTGGATATGGCCATACATCTATAAATTGACTATTTCAGATCTCATGTAGTCATGTACGTTAGTAATAGAGGTATCTCGTAGAGAGCAGGTCTATCCATGGTTGAAATTAACCAACTTACACTGTGAATCAATTCCATTAAGTTACAATTCCCGAAAATCGATTATCAAAGAAGTTTGAGATAAGAGATGCTAATACCACGCTTTCCTTTTGGCTTAATAAAGTAGAAAAATGCCCGGTTTGAATGTTGACAAACTCATTGTTATTAAGTTTTTCAATTTTGTGTAACGATCAAAACGTAAAGTCTCTTCTTTCTACGCTGCTTTCCAACCAAAAGTCGATAATCATTCAAAGATTCGTATGTTTCCGATCAAACTTTTAAAAAGTTTGCCTTCAATATTAAGACTCGACCCTTTATGCTTTCTCTGGAAAAAAAAAGAAGTAAAGATTGAAAAGAACGTTAAGGTGGATGAAGAAATGTTCTATTTCATCATGATTCGATGTGTACTAAAAGCTAAAGAAATGCTATTGGCTAACGCACCTATATTCTAGAGAGTCTATAACAAAAAGGACAGCTAAGAAAAATTTGTTACAATGAAGCCTCTAGGGTACTGTACAAGGAAAGAAAAGGATGTGAAATAAAGCAACGTTATTTATGTGGCTTGGTCTCGTTTGTAGGTTTAAGTTATGATGGGTCAACCCATGCCCAAATTTGTCCAGTCTCTTTAACACCCCCTTCAAGTCGGAGCCCCGGAGAAACTTATGGATCCGAACTTAAGAAGTAGGTCTGTGAACGTGCGTGCGGTGAGTGGCTTAGTGCCTGTTTGGATGAGCTTATATCAGTAGAGCTTATGTCAGTAGAGCTTTTGTCAGTAGAGCTTTTTTTATAAG
>JAOSBN010000008.1:21274257-21292192 GCA_027563595.1 Erythroxylum suave | reverse complement strand
CCAACTTTTCTTAAAAATTGCTTTTGCTGTTAAAAAAAGTGCTTTTCCTTCCTTCAAAAGCTGAACCAAACAGTGCATTAGTAAGAAAGTCGACTAACTGGTGTTTGCTTCAAATGTGTCCGAGGCTTAGGAACCATATGTTTGCCGCATCACGCATTAGATGAAGGTCGATCTCCAAATGCTTTGTCCTCTCATGGAAGAAGGGGTTCTTCAAGATGTGAATCGCCGTTTGGTTATCACAAAATAATGGTATGGCTTCTCGATCTTCTACTTGAAAGTTCCCCAATAGTTGAACAATTCTTTTTAACTCATACGTAGTTGAGGCTAAGCTCCTGTATTCTGCCTCCGCAGAAGATCTACTGACTGTCGTTTATTTCTTTGTCTTCCTTGAGATCAGTGATTTTTTAAGGAACGTGCAGTACCCAGTCAAGGACCGCCTGCTGAACACGCAGCTTGCCCAATTTTAATCATATTAAGTGGTGAGCTATAGGTTCGAATTTGATGCATAGAATAAGCCTTGATTATGTGTTCCTTTGAGATATTTGATAACATGTTTTACAACTCCCCAGTGAGGTTGTCATGGTATTTTCGTGAACTAACTTAGTCGTTGTGTTATATAGGTGAGATCTGGTCTCCTGAAGCTTAAGTATTATAGTTTGTCTATGATTCTCCTGTAGCGTTCCGGGTCTTTGAGTGGTTCACCGTCATCCATGGTAAGTTTTCTTCTTAGAACTATGGGTGTTATGCATGGCTTACAGTTGAGTAGGTTTGTTTCCTGCAAGATGTCCCTTACATACTTGCCTTGGCTGAGGATCATCCCTTCTTTTGACCTTGCTATTTCAACTCCTAAGAAGAATTTAGCATACCCTAGGTCTTTGATTTTGAATTCCTTGTTTAGGGTTTGCTTAACTGTGTTTAAATGTTCTTCTTCTGCCCCAATGATGAGAATTTCGTTCATGTAGATAATGATAGCAATAAAACTGTTGCCTTGACCTCTAGTATATAGGCAATGATCGGATTCTGATTTATCTAACCCTAATTCCTTTAGTTTCGTGGTTAATTCATTGTGCCACTGCCTTCCCACCTGTTTGAGTCCATAAATGGACTTTACTAATTTGCAAAACTCTCCTGCTTTGTCTTTTTTGTAACGCTGCAATGGTAACATGTAAAGTTCTTCCTCTAGATGGCCATGTAAATAGGCATCATTTATGTCACATTAGATGAGGCATTTCTTAATTATAGTTATAGATAGGAATATCCTGATTGTCACAACCTTAGCTACAGGTGAGAATACGTCTTAATAGTCTACTCCTTCTCTTTGGTTGAACCCCTTTGCTACCAGCCTTGACTTCAGTTTGTCAACAATACCATCTTGGTTGTATTTTACTTTGGATACCCACTTTGATGCTATAGCCCGCTTCCCTTTAGGTAGTTGTGTCAAAACCCAGATTTAATTATCTTCTAAGGCTGCTAGTTAATGCGTTCATGGAGTCCACCCATTCTTTTGATTTGCTTACTGTCTCATAAGACAAAGGTTCAAAAACAGTAGACACGTTACCTATGAATTCCCTGTAGCCTTGCTTATGTGCAACATGAAAGCTTGAATCTTTGTCTTCTTCTGTTCCTACAGGACCAAAAACCTTTAAAATGTTGTTAGCATTATTGGGGACAGAAGTGGAATGATGAGCAGAGGCTTGGAGGACATAGTCATCAAGGTATTTGGGTATGGTATGTGTTCTCTGGCTCCTCCTCACATTGTTATCGGTGATAGTTTCTGGGTTGATGGTAGTGTCAGATTGTGGTTGTATGTTTGTGGTTTCTGGTGTGAGGTCTAGACTTTGTGTGTTTGACGATCCTGGTATGTCATCTTATGTCATTGTTGCTGTATCATCTATTGTGTTGTAAGGGAATGGTGATAGTGATCTTTGTTCAGGATTTTTTGGTGTTTTAGCAAAGGGAAAAGTATGTTCATGGAACTCTTGAACTAAAAATAGTTTTTGTGTCAATGTCAATGACACAGTAGGCTTTGTAGTCTGGCATGTATCTAAGAAAAATACACCCTAAAGATCTAGGATCCAACTTTGTCTTGTTAGGTGTCTTATCTAGAGCAAAACATAGGCATCCGAAAAATGTAAAAAGCTCATAGATTGGCTTTCTTTGATGTAGCTTCTCATAAGATGTTCTCCATTGTAAGACTTTAGTTAGGATTCGGTTTAGGAGGTAGGTGGAAGTAAGAAGTGCTTCTCCCCAAAATTGTTTTAGTAAGTTTGTTGTGAATAGTAAAACTCTTGTTATTTGTAGTAAATGCTTATGTTTGATTTCTACTACTCCAGTTTGCTGTGGATTGTATGGACAACTTTTCTGAAGCACTATTCCCATTTCTGTAAAGAACTATCTACATTTATAGTTTATGAATTCTCTCCCATTGTCTGTTTGTAGTTTCAGAACCTTTGTGTCATATTGTTTCTTCATGTTTTTGATAAATTGTGTTATGGTGGGTTGTGTTTGGTCTTTGTGTTTGAGTAAAAAGATCCAAGTGACTCTAGAGAAGTCATCTACAATAGATAGGAAGAATTGTGATCCATCTAGGGTAGGTACCCGGTAAGGCCCCCATGGATCCATGTGTAGAATTTTGAAAGGCTTAATGGTTTGTATTTTTTGTTTAGGGGAGGATTTTCTGTGTTGTATTTCCATAGGACAGACTTGGCAATCAGACAAGATGTGATTGAGAAATTTGATTTCATTGTTATGCCGCATTTTTTCCTTATAAACATGCCCTAATCTACTATGCTAGGTATTTAAAGAAACAGAAGCATAAAAGATAACATTCTTGGTTCTGTAAAAATCTAAGGGAGGACTCTTCAAAGTTCCTAGGGATAATAGGCTATCTTGTCCACTTCTGGCCTTGATAACTACCATAACATCATTAGTTTGTAGGTCCCACAAAAACATGTCATTAGATACGAAAATAGCAGCAATATTGTTCTGTGTTGTGAGTTTATTCACAAAGAGTAGGTTCTTGAAAAAATTAGGGATATGGAAAATTTCATCAAGATTAATTTTGTCACCAATGATAGCTTGGCATATGAGCTTCACTTGTTATTTTGTGCCATCTAGGAGTGTTACAAGCTCATACTTGTTGTTTATTTCATTTTTATGGCAGAAATCAAGGTTTGTGACCATGTGTAATGATGCACCTGAATCAACCAACCATATGCATTCATTTTCTGTAATATGATCATTAGTGTGACTTATGCCATTACCTGCAAAATTTGCATGCCCACCAAGCTTTACCTCTCCCATAGCCTTCGCTTTTATTGCTTTAGATATTTGCTATTGAATGAAGGTGGCTAAGTCATGTGGGATTTGGCCATTCCTTTCATTGTGCTTATTAGATTCTTTTTGTGTGTCCGCAGAAGTGTCACTGATCACAACCAAGTTTGCTTTGCTCTTTTGTCCAGTTAACTCTTTGTACCAATCAGGCACTTCGTGGATCTTAAAACAAGTCTCTATGGTATGCCTTGTCTTTTCACACTTTTCACAGTATTTGTCTTCTTTCTTGGTGAATGGTTTTTTGCTGTTGTTTCTGCCACCTTTCTTAGCATTGGGTTTGGTTTGCCACACCATCATAGCTACATTTAGATTACTGCCATGGCAAGCATTTACTACTTTTTGTCTTCCACAGTTTGCATCATGACAAAAGCTCTATTAACCATGGGCAAAGGTTCCATTAACATAACCAAGTTAACTACATGCTCATAATCTTCATTTAAGCCCATCAAAAATTGCACTAGTCTCTCGGTGTTGTCCTTGATAGTAATAGCTTTAGCAGCATCCCAAGTGCATTTAGGTATAGGATTGAGGCTAGCTAAAGCATCCTAGAGTTTTTTCAATTTTGTGTAATATGCGAAAATGGTGAGATTACCTTGTTTAAAAGAGCTGATTTCCCTTTTTATTTAGTATAACAATAGACCATTGGCTTCACCGAATCTTTCTCTCAGTTCTCCATAAAATTCCGTAATTGTGAAGAATGATAAGAAAGCATCACTTAGTTCCTTGATCATGGAGGAAAATCTGCCCTTTTCCATCTGGCAAGAAGAACTCTGTCTTCTGTTGGTTGTAAGCATGTCCCAACGATGAAGGAGAGTTTGTCTTTAACACATAGGGCTATCATTATTGATCATCTCTAAGTTAGGTAATTGATATCATTAAAGAGGGTAGTAACGAGAACAGCTCCAATGTTTTCTGTATTTGTGATGGAGTACTTCTCCATGTCTTGGATTTGTGTGGGGTTAGGGTTGTTGGCTTCACTGTCGTCAACTATGTTAGACATTTTTGGTGTGTTGGGTAAGGTGGATCAGACCATTGTCTCTAATACCATGAAAAGAATGTTAAGGTAGATGAAGAAATGTTCTATTTGATCATGAATTCGATGTGCACAGATGGGAACATTTTATACTGAAAGCTAAAGGATTGTTATTGGCTACTGAATCTATGTTAGAAAGAGTCTATAATAGAAAAGACAGCTAAGAAAAATTGTTACAATAAAGCTTCTAGAGACTATACAAGGAAAATAAAGGATATGAAATAAAGCAACATTATTTGTGTGGCTTGGGCTCGTATGTAGGTTTAAGTTGTGATGGGTCAGCCAACGCCCAAATTTGTCCAATCTATTTAACAAAGACCAAGTCTAAAAATGGAGTATCACATTTTTGAAGAATAGAAATGGAGCTGAACATTTTTTAAGAATGAATTAACATATCAAGCATGCAGCATGCGTTGATATATGTAACAACAATCCTACAAACAATAACATCTCAATTCTAATAAGCAAAAGAATCTGTCTATATATAATATTGCACGGAGGTTCAATCTCATAATTAAGTAATTTTATCAAAAGTTGTTACCAATATAAGTTTTTCTATTGAATAGTAATAAAATCCTATATAGTTGTGCAATATATTTCCTTCTACATTGACTTTGATAGTCTCCATTTTTATTTTAGTATATAAAATAAACATAATTACTGATAGCTACTATTTATCATTAGCATATTTTTAATTAATATAAAAATTTAAAAATATTTTTATAATTTGATGTTGAAATGATTAATTTGTCAATTATTAATGCATTTGAAAAGATTGAAACAAACTCTTCGTATGTCTAATTTTTGATTTATCTTGCTAATTCTTTTCTTCACTTTTTTATATTACTATCTTCAATATAGAATTCTGAAATAAAGAAACACAGTTGTATAATTGTTTCTAACGCATTGCATTTTATATATCTAGATAGGATAATAGTAGTTGTATCAAATTATTGACCTAATAATTCATTCATAGACATGGGATGCAAATATGGTCACCTTAATCTTTGGGTCTTCAATGTATTGAAATTGTCTTAATGGCCAACGATTGGAGTAAAGGACAATCATATATTGTTGGTTTATGTGTTTCTCATATAATTGAGTCAAAATTTGTACATTATAGCCTATTATGTTGTGCATTTTATTTTGTAGATACACTTTGATTTTCATGATATTTGTTATGTTTGGTTATGATATTTGATTTGATATTGATGTCATTTATCTTTTTATTCTTAAAGTCCATAAAAGGACAAAGTTATTATTATTCATCTTCTCCTCCACAAGAAAGAGAGGAGAAAGTGACTAAATGAAAGATAACAAATAAGTAAATCAAAATTAATATGAGAAGGATATAAAATTAAAATTGATTGAAATTTCAAAACATATATTTGGTATATAGGAAAAATTAATAAAGTGGAAATGTAAAGAAGAAGGCATGGAATTAGAACCAAAATAAACTTAACTACTAAAGGTTGGTAATTAAATATGAATATAATTTGAATATGAGTATACTATATGAGTATTTGTAGAGTTATGAAATGTAATATTATTTAGAGAAGGTATACAAATTGATGTAGAGCCTAACTCCTGAGCAGATAAAGTGAGACATCAATATGAGATTAAGTGAATTTAAAGAAATGGGTAGGTTTAGGATGAGGAGGGACCTCGACTACTGGTTGTGTGCTTGCTTTGATCCAGGTAAGCTATCTTGAAAATCATGGGTCAATCCTATGAGGACTAGAATTACTAATACTTACTGTTTTTCTATTATCTAGCCTAACAGTAATAGGTTTTAAGATAAATCAAATGCAAAATTAAAACAATAAATTAAAATATATCAACACAGGTCATTAACTAAAACGAAGATTAAATTAAGAAATAATTAAGGACAATAGTGGTGCCTAGATTTTAAATACCCCTAAGACTTCTTGTATAGTCATGATTTCACTAATCAACTTAATCTTTAGTTTATTGGATTGTAGAAATTTCTATTCTATGCTAATATCTTCCCAAAAAGTATTAATAACTAACCCTCAATTGGTTAACTAGAATCTCTTTCTAGTTAAAACCCTTAAGATTGCACTAATCGATTTGGAAATTCAACTATTAGGTTTGAGTTTAGTCTAAAGGATTTTTATCAATATGTCTCTAGGTTTATGTGCAAATTTATTAAATTAAAGTAAATCTATTCATTTAAAAGGATTTCTCAATCTTAATTACATGAAATAATATGTTATCAATATTAATTCAAGGATAATTAAGAACATATAATTATATCTCAGAAAATTGAAGAATGAATAACATAAAATAAAATCACTACAATTGAAGAATGAATAACATAAAATAAAATCACTACATTGTCTATCCTAAGATTCATCTAATCCAAGTACCAACAAAAGCTTAGTTCATAATCATAACATCAGGGCGAAAGGAAAAACATAAAACTAAAAGAATCAAGATAAGATCTCTTTTAATCTTCATGTAATCCTCTTTTGATTGATGAAAATTTGCTTTAAATATGTTTCCTTGCTTGTTCTTTATTCTCTCTATCATTATAGGACATCAATATGTGTTTTATCGATCCTTGTTTGAGCCTCTTACAAACCCCTTTTTACTTTCCTTCATTTTCTTTTTGTTTTGCCCTTCTATAGATTGAAATTAGGGTTTCTAGAGTTAATACGACCACTCACATGACTGTATCCCTCATTTCCTTCAATTCTTCAAAAATTGTGAAGAAATACAATCCTAAAGAGCTACACAGTCACCCAAATAACCATGTAAACTTACATAGGCATATACTTCTTCATCTTGGTTCCCTCCAAAATTGCTCCAATTCTTCCTCTTTCTCTCCCAATTTTGCCTTAATTCTCCTTTTATCCATAAAGGCAAATAAGATCTAAAAACATAGTAGAAACAAGATAAGTACATAAACCAATAAGAAAATCTCAAATAAACAAACAAAACAAATTAAATATAGGATTAGAAATATAGTCTAATTAGTATTTATCAAAATCCTTAACATTTAAGCATTTGCTTGTCCTTAAGAAAATCAATTTCATTACTCTTAACTTAATAGGAATTAATGATGGGAAAGCAATAAACAAAAAGGATATCCACAGAGGTTATCTATTATTCATTCAATTGTAAAGTTCATTGAAATATTAAGCATTTAGTTACTTGCATCAAATTCTAAAGTTAAGCAATTCAATACATTTCTTTAAATTTCAACTCAATTCACACCTGGCACTTAATTTATAAAGTTGAAGTACATAAGAAAAAATGTTAAAACCTTTAAACACTTTCATGCCCTTTATCAGAACACTAAATTTAAATAACATAAAAGCATTTAGAAGTTTGTTTGAGAAATCACCTAACCTTTTTACACGAGAGTAAATATCTTGTTATGAATACCCCCAGTTACTTAACTAGGTCATTATCTCAAATGACTACTAGCACCACTTTTTAACTTTGATCTTTTTATTGACACCAAGTTAGTGGAGTGAAATAATTGATGCTCATTTATTGAAATACTACTATTTTTTTTCTTTTTATTTAAAGATGTGTGTGTGTGTGTGTGCGTAGGGGCGCATGGGCACATGGGCACATGTTTATGGGTGAGGCAATGAAAATGCTAAAAAATATTCACGTTTAACTCAATGTGTTTATAAATTATACATAAAGTCTCATAATGCAAACCAATTATCTATTCTCAAAATTAATGAACTAAATTGAAATCAATTTAATAATCAAAACTCATAACTATTTGCTAAAATCAATCAAATCACAATTACAACCAAACTTATAATGAATCATCTTGATCAACATCCACTTTTAAAAGTTCCCAAGTTAGTCATTATTAAGCTAATTATTAAAAAAAATTAACAAGCTTGACTACTATGTCCTTCTCCCACACTTAAGTTGTATATTGTCCTTAATATACAAAACATGCAAAATAATGGAGGGATAAGAATAATTGGTGTTCCCTTGATAGAAAAAGATTTCCAATATTGTCTAATGTCATTATCTTTCATTCAATGCTAATGAAATCTTTTCTACTCTAAAGTAAAGGGTGTTGCCTTCGTAACTCGTAGAACTCCATCAAATCTCAAGTACAAAATTAGGATAATTAAACTAAAATTATAAAAATAACAAAACTATTAATGAAAATCTTACAAGCTAACTCATTCAAAACAAAAGCACCTAATTGTTAGCTTACTTCCTAACCTGTGCTTCTTTATGACTGTTATAATTGGACTTCTCAATAAGTCCTTTAAGATGGATTTATAATCAATAACTTGCTTACACCTATTTTCCCACATAAAGGATTTTTAACCTACAAATTGGCCACATGACGTAAGATAATAAGGACATATTGTATCAAATTAAGAAAACCAAGTGCATCCACTGAATTCATTTTTAGTGAAAAATTATGAATATAATAAAGAATAATAAAACCCACTATATCTTCAATTGACTCTAATAGTTTATCTGTGTAGGAAGTTGGAGCCCTTTGTACTTAAGATAACTATAGATAATTACTTGATAGCCTCATTTGGCTCATCCTCATCCTCATTCTCTTCATCTTCCTCTATCTCCTCTACTTTCTCTTCTTGAATAGCAGGTTCCTCCGTGTCTTCAACGTCTAACTCCTCTTCATTCCATAAAGTTGGTATTTTTCATATTCCTTTAAAATTAGCTTGGTGCATATGAATAAAACCCCAAGCTTATTAAATCTATAGAGTGCAGCCTCTTGTAAGTCAATGTCTTTCACGAGGACATCTATACGATGTTAATATTCCTCTTGCTACTGCTGTTATAGAAATCCAGATGAATTATAATCATTCCATGCAATGTCATAATAATTCCTACACTTTGGATTCTAAGTATTCTCGTAATGGGTATCTTAAAGCCAATTCTCCATACAATTTGGATGCTCCCACATATAATTTGATGTCTGAAATTCATGATTAAGGTGATCACCACAACAAATTCCATAACACATTATAGATATTGGTTGAGCTTTTGAATACATGTTACCATGCCTCTCCTTCCAAGCTTATAATGCTGCTATAAGTGATGGCAAATTATAGTCTCCTTAAGACTACTATTCTCTCCATTCTTCCATTAGATATGGTAGCTACAATGATGAATATCCAGTTCTTTTAAAATAAGCCACAAACATAATATCAAGAAATAAAGCTTTAAAGATTAAAAAAATAAACACAAAATAAAAGAAATAAAAACTATCTATAATAAAAGAATAAAACGAATAGATTAATAAAAATAAGCCTTTCCTAATATTGCAATCCTCGATAAAGATGCTAAAAAGTTTATATGAAATTTTATGTTTTAAGTCGTAAATGTATGTTGTAGTTGTAGCTAGCACTAGAAGTACGAGTCAATCCTACAAAAACTAAAATTATTAGTACTTACTATCTTTCTATTATCTAACCTAACAAATTATAGTGTTTAAGATAAATCAAGTGCAAAATTAAAATAATAAACTAAAATAGATCAACATAATTAACCAACTAGAATGTAGATTAAACTAAGAAACAATCAAGGAAAACAATGGTGTCTAGATTTCGAATGCCCTTAGTACTTCTTATGCAATCATGATTTTAGTAATCAATTTAATCTTTAATTCATTATACTGTGGAAAGTCCTATTTTATGATAATATCTTTATCAAGAATATTAATATCTAAGCCTTGATTAATTAATTAAAATTTCTTTCTAGTTAAACTTTAAGATTACATTAATCTATTCGTGAATTTAACCTTTAAGTTTGACCTTAATCAAGAGGATTTATGACGATTTATAACTAGGTTTACATGTATATCCTTTCAATTATGGTATATTTACTTATACAAAAGAATTTCTCATTCTCAATTACATGAAAACATAATGACAAAATATGCTAGCAATATTGATTTAAGGATAATTAAGAACATATAATTGAATCTCAATAAAACTAAAAAATGAATTAAGTTAAATAAAATCACTACAAGGTCTATCTTAAGGTTCATTTAATCCAAGTACCAATAAAGGCTTTCATTATTTTATATCACAAGAGATCAGTATTTTACCTTCTTAATCCTCAATTATCAAGCTAACCTAGCCTTCCATGCATGTAAACACAATTGCAAGAACAAGATAGGAGTAGACTGATTTTAGTAAGGGTAAAGAGATGATAAAAAATTATAGCTATCTTTGTGCAGGATCTTGTATGGATTTTAGAGTGACGATGAATAGAATTAAAGCAAAATTTCAAAGCTGTGAAGTTTATGTGTGTGTTTCAGTAGTATGAGGAAGGAGAAGAAGAAAGCATGCAGAAGAAACAACTAGAGAGAAACATGACTTTGCTTTTGTTTAAGCCATTTGGTGCAACGTGTCTTTATTTTAGAAGGACATATGTCATACAAATGGAATAAGCTACATGTCTTCTTATGTGGCTACCAAATGTCACCAATATCTTAGACCATTTGTCACGCAATCACCAATGCCATTTTTTGCTTAATTTTCTATGCCAAAGTCACTCATTTTATAGGCTTAGTCATCCTAATTTTTCATGTGTCAACCTGTCTCACTACTTGACATTTTTCCTAAACTAAATGTACATTTTAATTCATCAAATTTCTAATTGTAATAATTAGTTCCAAATAATTGATTTTAATTAGTCAAACCAAAATTCAAGACATACACAATACACAATCAATTCATCATCATTTTAAACCTTTCATACCCCAAAACATTTCAATTGAGTGCATATACTATCGTTGCAATATTTTTTAAATCAACATTTATGTTTTTATATGCTCATGTTATGCATGTGAACGAAATGCACCTCATAAATTCTAAAATGATATCACTCAAAAGTCTAACATTCTAACCCTCAGTAAGTTTTGGAAATTGGCTATTACACATATGGTGTATATTTATGCATACAATTTATCATTTTTCATATATACTATCATATTATAGTTATCCTTACAAGTAAGGAGCACAAGTAAGAGCAGAATGATCCAGGTAAATTATAAGCAAGTCATTTATAGCACTAGGTCCTTGATAATTATTTATTAAAGACTGATTCTTTGATGATTATTAGAGCGACTAGAGATTGTTTATTTTTTTATGTGAAAAACTTAGCTTGTTAATTTGGATAAATATTTTTCAATTGATTCAAGAAATTTATTCTTTTGAATTGCCTTTTTTTTAATTTATGAGTTTGAATATGTTAATTAATCTTTATCTGGTGATAAGACATGTATAATTGAACTTTACTGTACAAGCCTAAATTTAGGGTGCCATTTATTTTTTATTTTGCAAGATTGTGGTCGTCTATAATTTATACTTAAATTGATTGTTAATAAATATTATATACACAAATCACTTTTAAAAATTGGTCAATTGTTAAAGACTTCAAAATTTTATATACAGTTAATTTATCTTCTCTCTTTCTTCCTCCCCCTCTTTTGAGTATTACAGAAATCAACAAATACTATCATATTTTACATAAATAATAATAACATATTAGAGGTAAAATATTTCATTATAACTAAAATAAAATACACAAAGTCCATTTAATTTAATAAGATAGTAAAATGTTGTATAATAATTGAATTATAGGAGTGGAGATAACTTTTGCAATTCTCAAGTTGGACATAAACTTATTTACCTTTTACGAAAATTTAATATTCATAAATTTAGTCATGATATCACTTAACTATTGAATTTAAAAGTTAAAAGAGGTTGTGGTTAGGGTCATTCCTAACGTTTTATAGGTCCTGAGTGAAGTAAAAAAAAGGTCCTAATAAATCAGTATTATACAAACATGTAAATTTTAAAAGTATATTTTTATTATTAAAATTTAAAATCCATACATAAGTGACTCAATTTACAAGTCTACATATTAAATAAAATATTAAAAGATCATAACATTAACTAATAATATATTGCAAATATCAGTAACAATAAAATCACTAAAAATAGTAATATTAACAACAAAACAACAATAGCAACAATCAAACAATAATATTAGATTGCAAAACGTCAAGAGACTTGCACTAACAAATACACAGTTGATCATGATTTATGAAAATTAATTTCTCTGTGCATTTTTACTTGTTTTCATTTTTTTGTTTTTTCACTTCCAGACAAATGTTTTGTAGGCAAAATAATATATAAACCAAAGAACAAAAGCATCTGTATGGAAATGGAAGAAATATACAAACACAACAAAACACTAATAGCTTGACAATATATCACAAAGATATATCAATGGTATTATATCCGTGACAAAGGAAAAAACAAAAAGTAAAATTTAATATCCTATATTAAAAATAAAAAAACAAAGAGCAAATTTTAATGATAGAGAAACACTAATGTAGCACCTCACTCTCGTAAGACATGTACCTGACATCATGAATGATATCCGAGTCTGAGCCCCGTGAGGGTGACATTCTATAGCACTCAGTCAGTCAAATCTCTTTACAAAAATCTTTTTCTTTTCTTTTTAAAGCATTGCACAGTTTTGCGAAAAATCAATAATCAATTCGGGCCCATTTCGATCCTAAACTTTTTCAATCACATATACGATAATTGCACTCAAAATCAATTTCATTTATAACCCTTTCCATTTTGGAAAGTTATTACAAAACATAAATATTCGAATACACAAGTTACAATAATTACGGAAAACTCAATTTGATATAAAATAAAGAAATTACAAATGCATACGCGAACTGATCCCGACCTCTATCTCTCACTTGAATGCAATGGTTATACTCTCATTAGCCTAACGAGGTAACTCTTCTGCGCTTGAAAAATATTGCAAATTTTGGGTAAGTTTTTGCAAACTTAGTGAGTGAACATCCTCGATAACTCACTCAATCACATACACGTATAGTTCATATAATCACATATCACTTTGTTCACAATATTTACTTTCTCATTCATTTACAAATTAACAGGATATTGCAATCATTCGAACATACATATTAAATGAATATGAAATGCAAATGTGACTCACTTTCATTTATTACTATGTTGTGACCGAGTGTCTTTTTATCTAACACATATCCCTTAGTGAATATCGGGTTGTATCAGATGATGTCCCATATCTCTTAATGGATGCCAGGTACATTCACAACCGAGCCTGAGGCTCTTATTACAGTTTCTGAGCTTTGAGCTCTTTTTCGGTGGTTAATCCGATCACAACTGCCTTTATCTTTTATGCATTCATGTAATGGAATGCTTCACATTCTTATATGATCAATCAGTCACTTTCACATGTCATATTCACATTCAGAATACATTTATCATCAGATCATAGTCCGTTGTTCAACATCAATGTTGATAAACACTTTTTCAATCATATGCATATTCGCATGCCTCTTCGAAATTTAACAATCAAGTTAGATATCACATATTTCATCAAATTCACATACAAAGAGCACTTCAATATCAAATTCATGCATCAAGATCATCGGACCTTCGGTGTCCAGAATTAACACAATCAATGTCACATTCATAAGCTAATTCAAAACGTAATATGAACAGAGCAATCAACAAGTAAGACCATCTAGGTCGATTCATAGTACGCTCCATATTAGCACTAGCTTCAATGATCTGTAAATGTTTGAATGCAGACGCTTATCCTGCACATTAAAATCATGCGATATACACAATACATACACATTAATAACTTTGCACAATTACAAGCATTCATTTATGCACATGTATGTATATGGAATATGTACAATGCATGCTCACGACAATCCCGGGTATCTTTCAATTATTCTCGCCGCATTATTAGTCTTATATCAAAACTTACCTAAGTAAAATTTGTACTTAGGGTTTATACCTCAAACAAACACTTTGAATCTAATTTCATAACCTAAAGAATCATTTCAGATTTTTCTCCAAACACTAACATTTGGGTCTACTATTTCTGATCATTTAGATAATAAAAATGAAGTAATTTTGGAACAATTTTTTTTTAGAATTGTCCTTTTATATCAGAAGTTTCTAATGACACCAAAATCATTCAATTTGGTTCACTAGTGTAAAAGTTATACTCCAAATATTTTCAGATTGTTTTTATTCTAAGACAATGCTCTGTATTCAACTTCCACCCAGAAATTGAAATTATTACAATCCTATTCATAATTTTATTTCTTCAGATAATTTGTATTCCTATGTCTTTAGTTTACTCCAAATCAATAATCACTCCATTTAGATAACTATAGAAAAATATATGCTCAAAATACCGAAACATGTTCTGTACTGAAAAGTTTGTCGTGGCGAACTTTTCCAGGGAGGAAAAGTTAGCATGAAATCTTACAAGTTGGCTGCGGTGAACCCCTGAGTTGGCCACGGTGAATTTCATCCTTCAAGTTGGCAGTGACGAACTAAGGAAAGTTGGCCGCTGCAAACTTTGACAGAAGCATACGCAGAACATGTTTCATTTTCCAGGTTTTAACTATACTATCATAATCATTTCATCTTTTAAACTATTATCAAAACCATGTCTATCAAGCAAGCCACAAAGAATAAACTGCTACTTACTTGATTTATTCATAACTTGATCATTCACCATGAAACCCTAACTTCCCAAGCACCATTCGTTGATTACCATTTTAGGGAGGAAAGGTTGGGTTTTCATCAACAAAGTGAATGCACAATTATATGGAGTGGCAAGGTGAAGAAAAATGACAAAGCTCAACATTGCTGGTTTGAAGAGAAAAGAGTGTTGTGGATGGTGGAGAAGAAAAATGAAGAAAATGAAGAACAAATGTAAAGAGAAAAAAGGAGAAAACATGGTTGAATCAAATGCAAGACAACTAAAGGTGTGTTGCACTTGAAAAATTTGTGGATGGGTGTGTGGCATCTAAAGTGACACTTGTCACTTGCCACATGTCACCATCCTATGGTTTCTAATGAGTCCTCTTTATTAACCAGTCCATTTCTCTCTAATTTCTAGTCCAATTGTCTCTCAAATGTCAATGACTATTGTCATTAAATCCCAATATCATTTTTTTTCAAAAATTCTACTACCATTTGATATTTGTTTCTATCACTATTCATCATCTGTTCTGTTACTTGGTATTTTTCCTAGTCCAAAAAAATACCCTTAAATTCAAGAAAATTTTCATATTTCACCGAAAATTCTAAATGAATGCTTATATCCTCAAAAACAAATTTTCAATGCAAATAATTCACAATTCCAATTATAATCACATTTATAGATTAATTAGACCCAGCAATTGTCAATGAATGCATGTACAGTCATTTGATGTGTGCAAAAATTCAAATTCACATTTATGTGTGCTAACATTATCCATGAGCATGAAATGCATTTTCTATTCTCTTATTGCTATATTCTCAATAACTGAAATCTAGGGTTCTAAACTTTAGTATGGAAATGGTATGTTACATTTCTCCCCCCTTTATAATTTCATTCTTGAAATTTTTACCTGGTCATCAAAAAAAAAATTAGGAGTAACATTTCCTCCGTTTCCCATTTAACTTAATCACTTGAATAATTTCTTCCACTTGACTATGGTCAATGGAATCACTCGATTTTCTAGTCGCTTATTCAGGTATCACACTATCTTAACTGTTTCCTCAATTATTTTAGATTACTCACAATTTTCACTTCCTGTGTTGATAATTCATCTTTGTCAGATCATATCACTATTTCTTAGCACACTCACATCTAACACATTATGAATTTAAGACTTCTTTGTTGGTTATACAAACTCATACGTTAATGATCCTATGCTTTCAATAACTTCATATGGCCCAATACAATTCGAGCTTAGGTTATTCGTTTTTCCTAACTTGAGCACACCTTGGCAAGGTGATACTTTCAGAAACAATTCATCTTTCGCTTGATATTTCACATCTCTTTAGTGTTAATACAGTTAACTCTTATATCTATCTCACGATATTCCGTAACTTTGATGCTAATCCACTTAACTCATCCATCATTATCTTGGATCACTTAACTCCTATTACAGATTCTTCACTCATCAATAGTATCTCGAATCAATTATGGCCTTCAACCATTTTTAGGCCCTCTACATTTCAATGTAAGGGCGAATGACGCTTTTGTCATATAACGCCTCATTCAATATTCTAATGATATCACTATGATAATGATTTTTTTTAGTAAATCAGAAGAATTTTTAAATGGAACAAAATATGTACAAAGACATTCATTACAAGTGCCACTGTAGACACATCTAGCTAAACTAAGCAACTAGCCACAGGCCAATCAAAAAGGAAACAAAAGGATGACATAAACCATGGGAGGATCAATGTATAACTAGTCAATTCAGAAACACAAAGAACTGTACCTAAAATCCAAAGCATCTATAAGCTATGTGAGAAGCCTAACTAAAATAGCACAAACCTAGAAGATGTCAGCCAAACGAGACTTAAGGGAATGCCAATCAAGAATAACCTTAGCATTTGAAAGGCCACGAGAAAGTTGCCGCCGAGTAATGATCGTGTTGAACCTTCGAGGGTGGGCTAGGCAAGATATGGCCTTGCCAAAGAAAACCCCGCATGCGATAACCTGGAAAAGGACTAAGCAAATAACCTGCAAAAGAAATGAAGAACCTAACTATAAAATAACCTCCTCTCGGTGTGTAGGCTGAGAAGTTCCCTAACGTGGGAGATTACTCTGAGAGTCACTCGCTCCTTAGCCATTGCTTCATTCTTGAAGGTTCGGGCATTACGTTCAGTCCAGATATGATAAACTATAGTGGAAAGCAAAAGGGGGAAGTGAATGATGGCTGGTATTCTGGTATAGGAAACAGTTCTATACCAGGAGAGGGTAGTTGAGAGAGTAGAATGGTTAAAAGTGGGCAAATCGAATCGGGTGAGGCATTGTTCCCAAATTGTGTGAGAGAATGGGCATTCAAAAAATAAGTGATCTATTGATTCATTGGCTGAGAAGCACGGGGAATAGTGATTAGGAGCATAGAGGTACGAAAGTTTATCCCTGGTTTGAAGCTTTTGCAGGTATGCAAGCCATAATGTAAAAGAGTAGCGAGGGGTACTATATTTGGACCATACCAGCTTGTACCAAGGAACAACCGGTAACGGGGGTCGTAAGAGATGATAAGCTGACACATTTGTATAGTGCTAAGTGGGGCTCGCAAGCCATTCCAGGCTATCAGGTAAGGTGCAATTGGATAAATACACAGGTGGCTCAAGGTATCTAAGGAGGTCCATGGAAAACTCCCTCCAGCTCCAAGCATCATTAATTATAACTTCAGAGACACGTGCTGTGAGTGGCAGCTCCTACCCATTGATCTCTCTCAGCATTGACAAGGTCCTCAGAATATCACGTGGGTGCCACGTATCTTGCCAGAAAAGAGTAGACATATCATTTCCAATCCTAAATCTGAATTGATGACACAAATTGCCCCTAACTGTTAAGATCTTTCTTTAACTCCACGAACTATTATAGATAGGTTGTACACTCCAAAAATTTGTCCTACGCAAAATAATTGTATGAACCCACTTAACCCAAAGGGCTTCCCTATCTTCAAACAAA
>JAOSBN010000008.1:21262290-21274157 GCA_027563595.1 Erythroxylum suave | reverse complement strand
ACCACAACCAAACAGCTCACTGTCTCCAGTTTTTGTTCCGTTCCGTCTCCAAATTTCTGTTCCGTTCCGTCTCCAGAAACCAGAAACAGCAACCATATGGAGGGAAATGGATGGGACAGAGTAAGACCTGAATTAATGAGACAGATGATCAAGTCCCCCTGGGCAGGCATTAAGTGTTGAATGAGAGTGATAATCGGATTATCTAGACCTTTATGATATTTGCAATTTCCATTTAAGTAGTGGTCAATCTACAGACTTGTACTAATTAAGGTTGCCAGTGCTCTCGTGAAAGAACGGTTCAAGATTTGTAGAAAACAACTAATTAATGCAGACTTCTCCCATATTTCTATGGCTTTAGGTTTTCTCATTGCCATAATTTAATTACATGTGACTTTTACAAATATTATATAAAGTCCATGGATAAGCTTCATTACTTCATTTATTAAATAAAAAGGAATTGGTCAATATCATACGTGAGTTGCCTCCCCCCTCTTATGGCACTAGCGACCATATATTTAGTCTAGAAAGATACGATCATTTCAATAGAAGTTTAATTAAAGAACAAATAAGGCATGTATAAGTCATCGTGGAAGCATTCAATCATGTTGTAACTCGGGAAGTTGTTGAAGCGTAAAGAAATATTCTTGTAATAAAAACTGTGTATATAAGCTAGTATTCAGTAGTCGTCCATATTCTGTTGAGTCTAATTAGTCCTAGGTCATGTTTTAGTATATTTTCCAACTGCTTTCTCAAGCATATCAATTGGCAGAATTGTAGATTAATCTTGCTGATTAAATATTCGTCAGTATGAACAGTGATTTATTAAAAACTTCAAACTTTTTGTTTTCCTTTTCCTTTTAAACAAAGTAAGGGCTCAGCCAAATATTACTAAGATCATGATTTTAATTCAACTTTTGCGTTTATAGTCAGGCAATACATACATAGTTCACAATCACTAATTTATTTAATCATATGAATATACAATCATGCACATGTATATATATCATGTTCAATGCATACTCAATTGATCTTTCTGGATATGTATTCTTAATCACAAATCTTGACTGTTCAATTATTATAGCTTGTATATTACCACTTTGCATTTAAGTTTACACCTTAAGTAAGTTTGATTACTCTAAATTCATCAATCATACATTCAATAACCTTTTCTAGCAATATACATTCACACAATTTCCCAATTCTCATTCATTCATACTTATTACACCTAACTCATATGCTTTGGATCATATTTTCATTCATAAGAACACCTTTATTTCTTTAACAACTTATAATTTCCAGATTTAAATACATTGATATCAAGACAATCCCTTCCTTAAATAATGACATCAATTAACAAACCAAACTTATCGAACCCTTAATCAATTAATCAAGCAACAATCTAGGTTCATTTCAAGCTTTAATCAAGTCCAAATACGCTAATGTAGAGTTACTTATCTTCATTTGGTTCAACAAATTCACAAAACTGAAACTATCTTTTCAAAGCTTTGGCCACAATCGTAGGATGAGTGCCCCGATGTCCACTATCCAATTTTCCTCAATTCTCCACATATTTCATCTACTTAGGATCATCATTAACACTTCAAAATTTTTAGAATTTATACTCTCAAAAGCTACTTCAATTCATGTTAATATAGCTTCCATCTTGGTTACATTAAAGCTCTCTAAATTCTATTATTTATGTCACTAACAATCATTCTTACATATACAATAACATCCCTAATTTTTTTCCAGATTCAAAAGAAAATTCTTTCATATCAAATTCAAAACACCTTAATAATAGTCCATTAATTATATCTTAATTATACCATAATTTATCGTCAATTTCATCTTAATTTCTAGCTCAAAATCATTCATTTAACATCTCATAATCTATTTTTTTCATTCATGCAGATAGAAACTACCATTCAAGCATCATTTTCCCATCACACATTTAAAACCAATACTTCAATCAATCAATCCCAAATTAAGTCATCATCAAGTTCTATTATTTTATATCACAAGAGGTTAGTATTTTACCTTCTTGATAAGCTCAAATATCTCCTCAATTATCAAGCTAACCTAGCCTTCCATGCATGCAAACATAATTCCAAGAACAAGATGGGAGTAGAATGATTTCAACAAGGGAAAATAGATGATAACATATTATAGCTATCTTTGTGCAGGATCGTGTATGGATCTCGGAGTGACGATGAACAGAATTAAAGCAAAATTTCAAAGCTATGAGGGTTATGTGTGTATATCAGTAGTGAGAGGGAGGAGAAGAACAAAGCATGCAGAAGAAACAACTAAAAAGAAACATGACTCTACATTTGCTTAAGCCATTTGGTGTAAGCTGTCTTTGTTTTAGAATGACCATGTCATACAAATTGAGTAAGCTACATGTCTTCTTATGTGTCTACCAAATGTCACCAATATCTTAATCCATTGTCACTCAATCATTACTGCCATTTGTCACTTAATTTTCTATGCCAAAAGTCACTCATTTTATAGGCTTAATCATCTTAATTTTTCATGTGTCAACTTGTCTTACCACTTGACATTATTCCTAGACTAAATGTACATTTTAATTAATCAATTTCCCAATTCATCATCATCATCATCATCATCACCCAGTCTGAAATCCTGCATTAAAGAAGGGTCTGGGGAGGTCTGATGTATGCAGCCTTACCCCTACTGAGTAGAGAGGCTGTTTCCGATATACCCACATGTTAATAAGACAATGCATGAAAAAATAAAAGTTAAAAGAGTAAATATGTAAAACTGGTACGCTAAAAAGTAGGTAAATAAAATATAATATAATAAAAGAAAAAATTGATGTATCATGAAAAAAATTATGGATTTGTCATATACTGCTAGAGGCGCAAGGTTGTCTTATACAAACGGATAGGAGCCACTCATGTAGATGACCAGAATGTATAATACATTGTCAATAAATCCCAAACTAGCATCGAAACTTAGATAAGCGAAAGGTAAAAGCATACCTGAGGAATGAATTCCCACTTAAAGGCCAAAGGTAAGCAGCTTGTCCTATGCAACATTAATGCAGAATTAACATGAAAAAGAGTAAACACATACCTGCTTGGATGGATGATCGTGTGACACTTCTAATACCCAGAAAACTTCCTAAACTTCATGCGTGTAACTCATACCACACTACAAACTATAAACCAAGTACTTTGTATGGAAAACCCAATAATTGTTTAACCTCACCATTGTGTTTGAAAATTAGAGCACCTCTGCAGCACGTAAGGTTGCATTCGTTCCAAAGTAGATACAAAAGAAGGAGAATACGCATAGCTTTCAAACTATATAACCTTCTAAAGAAATCTTCTCTTCTGACCTTAATTTCAAGCCCAACAATCTCATCAAAGATCACAAGGCCAACAAAATTAAAACCAAGACTCAAGCTTACCCAGAAAAAGGAGATGCTATGTTTTTCTCTTTTTTTTTTCCTTAGGAAACATAATCATGAGAATTAGTAGGACAGGTTCATCAATGCTCATCATCAAAAGTGACAACCTCAAAATTTTAATTGATCGACCAAAAGAAGAGGAAAATAAGGCTCTAAATACATTTTTTGTAAAGAGGGTAACAGAACTGGTCTACCCATATTTGTAATATCTCGATTGAAGGTACTCAAATTTCAGATACCCTAAGTATGCTCTAGGTATCTAAGCAATGTAAAGAACAACAAATGCACAAAGTAACAATTGAAGCGAAGAAGAAAAGCAATAATCAAAACTGTTGAAAAGAAAGGAAATAGAGAAGGTTATGAACAGGTGGAAATTGGTATTCAAACAACAGTATTAGCACCAAAACCATCTGCACTCCCATGACACAATTTCAGAGCTATCTCCAACTCATTCCACCAATTTTACATCAAGCCCATCTGTTACCCAGGTAGCTTCAATACTATGTCGCCAACGTTAAGATGCAATTTTAAGAACTAAGCCTAGTTTTGCATAAGCTTCAGAGTTCAAAATAGAAAAATACCAAGCCACTCCCAATCTCTCAAAATTTTCATCAATTAAAGAAAATGGTAAAACATAAAACTACTCATTAGATTCACTAAAAATACCAAATTTGATGCAGTTCCTGTCAATCACAAAAATCGCACTGTACCCGGTGTATTCCATTCCCAAAAAATCAATGTAACACTACTTATACCAGAAAAAACCATCACTGATCCAGAGAAGCAACTTGACCTACCCTCCCAAAAAACAAACAAAGAAAAAACAACCGACCAAACCCCGAACAGAAACTAAACTGGAAAAATCGAGAACAGGGATTCACCTTGTAAAACGAAATAACTGGAGATAAACAAGAAGAAGAAGATGAAACATCACCACTCACAGCAACCGAATTGCTACCATCTGACCAAACTTGGAAACCAAAGGACATGTCACAAAAGCCACTCTTCGTGTAAAAATGGAACCCCAAACTCCAATTGTATCCAAATTAACAGAGTCGTGAACAATACCACCTCACTATAAAATTAATTCCAAATTATTGATTGTAATCTATCAAACCAAAATTCAAGACATAAACGATACACAACCAAATCATCATCATTTTAAACCTTTTATACCCCGGAACATGTCAATTGAGTGCATATGTTATCTTTGCAATGTTTTCTAAATCAACATTTATATGTATATATGCTGATGATATTCATATGAATGAAATGTACCTCATAAATTCTAAAATGATATGACTCAAAAGTCTAATATTATAACCCTCAGTAAGTTTTGGAAGCCAACTATTACACAAATGGTGTATATTCATGCATACAATTTATCATTTTTCATATATACTATCATATTATAGTTATCCTTATAAGTAAGGAGCACAAGTAAGAGCATAATGATCTAAGTAAATTATAAGCAAGTCATTTATAGCACTAGGTTCTGATAATTATTTATTAAAGACTTATTCTTGGATGATTATTAAAGTGACTTGAGATTTTTTTTAATGTGAAAATTTTAATTTGTTAATTTGGATTGATATTTTTCAATCTATTCAAGAAATTTATTCTTTTGAATTGCCTTTTTTTTTGAAATTTTATGAATTTGAATATGTTAATTAATCTTTATTTGGTGATAAGACATGTATAATTGAACTTTACTATACAAGCTTAAATTTAGAGTGTCATTTATTTTTTATTTTGCAATATTGTGTTCATCTATAATTTATACTTAGATTCTTAATAAATATTAGATACACATAAATCACCTTCAAAAATTGGTCAATTGTTAAAGACATTAAAATTTTATATACAATTAATTTATCTTCTCTCTTTCTTCCTCCCCCTCTCTCGAGTGTTATAGAAATCAACAAAAACTATCATATTTTACATAAAGAATAATAACATATTAGAGGTAAAATATTTCAATATAACTAAAATCAAATACAAAAAGTCCATTTAATTTAATAAGATAGTAAAATGTTGTAACGTAATTAATTCAATTATAAAAAAATTAAATCTAGGAACGGATATAACTTTTGCAATTCTCACGTTGGACATAAACTTATTTACCTTTTACGAAAATTTAATATTCATAAATTTAGTCATGATATCACTTAACTATTGACTTTAAAAAGATAAAAGAGGTTGTGGTCAAGGTCGTTCCTAACGTTTTATAGGGTCTGGGTGAAGTAAAAAAAAAGCTCCAATAAATCAACAATATACAAACATGTAAATTTTAAAATTATATTAAAATTTAATATTCATACATAAGTGACTCAATTTATAAGTGTACATATTCAATAAAATATTAGATGATCATAATAATAGTTAATAATATCTTACAAATATCAGTAATAATAAAATTACTAAAAATAGTAATATTAACAACAAAATAGTAATAGCAACAATCGAACAACAATATTAGATTGCAAAATACTAAAAGAATTGCACTAGCAAGTACACAGATGATCATGATTTATGAAAAACAATTTCTCCATGCATTTTTACTTGTTTTCATTTTTTCCTTTTTTCAGTTCCAGACAAATGCTTTTTAGGCAACATAATATAAACCAAAGAACAAAAGCACCTATATGGAAATGGAATAAGTATACAGGCACAACAAAACACCAATAGCTTAATAATATATCGCAAAGATATATCAATGGTATTATATCTGTGATAGAGGAAAAAATAAAAAGTAAAATTTAATATTCTATATTAAAAATGAAAAAACAAAGAGCAAATTCTAATGATAGAGAAATACTAATTTATAAAAATACAAAAATTAACATACTTAGGAACACTAATTTATAAAAATACAAGGAATTAACATACTTAGGAGAAAACATAGTAAATTATATTCTAAGTTATTAACTATTCTAATTTTGTCAAGTCAAATATTATCCTATTCTATAAGTTGTGGAAATGATTGAATATTATTTTGTCAAGCAACTAGATAAATGTTGAAATTATTAGATCAAATATTTTTAGTAATTTTTTAATTTAACTAACGTTAATGATTTTTTGATAAAAATTTTTCTTTTATAGGAATGGTAAATGTATAGTAATCTAACGCTACTAATTTATAAACAACCACCCAAACACATCCAACTATTTAAGGTATTATTTAATTATCAACTAATTTTTTTGTTATTCAATTATCATGACATGTTTAATAAAATCATACGAATTTTTATAATAAAAGAAACTATTTATGTAGTCTTTGAATTGAATAACTTAAATTATTTGATTTAGTTATATTATCACTAAATTTATGTAAACTTCTACAAGAACACAAATACAACAATTATGACATTACTTGTGGTAAAGTATAATGAAAATTAAAATTACAAAAATTAAATTATATATTAATGTTTAATTATATTTTATAAATAATAAGTAATCTAAAAGTAAAAAAAGGAGGAACACAAAAAAATATAATATCATTTAATATTAATGTTCTGATTTAAAATGCTAATATAATATTTACGTTAATGACAAATTACAAATTAACTATAATATAGTCAAATATTTAATACGCTAAAAACAATATATAGAAAATAAAAAATTTTACCTTTAAATTATTACGTAGGACTCAGGACAAAAAACTGCGAAATTTTTTTGCTGTCAATTTTTGAGTTGAAGTATATTAGATTCATATGTTGATGAAAATTAAAAAAATTATAAATATAAAAAATACACTTAAATGCTTCAAAGGTATTTATAAATATAACATCTTGGAAGCAGCCATATTAACTTTCAATTTTGGAAGCCAAATAGCTTCCTTTATTTATTAGCTGAAAGTTAATGGACAATTTCCTCTTACTGACAACCATTAAATATAATTTACTACCCCTCGAAATGAATAAATGCAAATGGATTGAAGGTGCCCTAGGCAGGTGCCGGCACTGGCTGTGGTAATATGTTAAGCAAATTAAGGTGTTGAATGAGACTGATAATCAGATTATATAGACCTTCTTTATGATATTTGTAATTTTCATTTAAGTACTGGTCAATCTGCAGACTTGTGCTAATTAATGTTGCGAGTGCTCTCGTGAAAGAACGGTTCAAGATTTGTAGAAGACAACTAATTAATGCAGACTAGTCCCATATTTCTATGGCTTTAGGTTTTTTCATTGCCATAATTGACTTACATGTTACTTTTACAAATATTTGATAAAGTCCATTCTCTCATGGTGGAGTGATAAAAGCTTCATTACTTCATTTATTAAATAAAAAATAATTGGTCAATAACATACGTGAGTTGCCACCACTTCTTATGGCACTAGCTACCATATATTTCAACAGAAGTTTAATTAAAGATCATTTCAACAGAAGTTTAATTAAAGAACATAGTGAGGCATGTATAAGTCATTGTGGAAGCATTCAATCGTGTTGTAACTCGGGAAGTTGTTGAAGGGTAAAGAAATATTTGTTGTAATAAAAACTGTGTATAAAAGCTACTATTCAGTAGTCGCCCATATTCTTTTGAGTCTAATTAGTCCTAGGTCATGTTTTAGTGTATTTTCCAACTCCTTTCTCAAGCATATCAATTGGGAGAATTGTAGATTAATCTTGCTAATTAATCTACAATTAGACTTTTGGAGAATAACGATGAAGATATAAGCAGCAGGGCACTGCACGCAGATTTTTAAAAATATTACTAACGGTTGACTTAGAAAAAAGCTACTCGCATTATTCCTATAAGTATTCGATCATTCTCATCAACCCTTTTCGTCACGTCCTCGGAGCCCACGAAGATGATTCCCTTCAATCACATTTCCTACTTGATATTTCTTTGGCTATTGCTGCTGGTAGGGAGAAGCCATGCGATGTTAGAAAATGAAGACCTCGAAACGTATATTATCCAATTGGACCATTCCCAGAAACCCTCTTCCTTCTCAATGCATGAGGCATGGCACAGGTCCATACTTAGATCCTTGTCACAGCCTGTTGATGACCAAGAAATGCTACTCTACTCCTATAACCAAGCATTGCACGGTTTTAGTGCCAGGCTCACAAAACTTCAGCTATCCGAGATTGAGAAATCTCCAGCGCATATTGCCACATACGAGGAGTCTTTTGGCAAGCATCATACCACACACAGCACCAAGTTTCTAGGACTGAATCACCGTTATGGCCTATGGCCTACGGCTAACTACGGTGATGGTGTGATTATAGGCGTCATCGACAGTGGAATTTGGCCAGAAAGTGAAAGCTTTAACGGCAAGGGTATGCCCCCAGTTCCGAAGAAATGGAAGGGCACATGTGAAAATGGCACAGCATTTAGCCCTTCTCACTGCAACAGGAAGCTGATTGGAGCTCGGTCTTTTAGTAAAGGCCTGCAAGCTGCTGGCCTGAAAATTTTCCCACCAGAAGAGGACTACGATTCGGCAAGAGACTTTAATGGCCATGGCACCCACACGTCATCGACAGCTGCAGGTAACCTTGTGCTTGGAGCAAACTGTTTAGGACAGGCGCGGGGCACAGCGAGAGGCTTGGCACCACGAGCACATGTTGCCATGTATAAGGCTCTCTTTAAATCTGATGTACGCGGTCTAGTGGCCAAAACAGACGTGCTTGCTGCCATTGACCAAGCAATCGCTGATGGGGTTGACATCTTGTCAATGTCTCTTGGTTTTCCTCAGACACCGTACTACGAAGACGTTATTGCCATTGGAGCTCTTTCAGCTGTCGAGAAAGGGATATTTGTTTCATGTTCCGGCGGAAATGATGGAGAATATGGCACTGTAAATAACGGGGCAGCTTGGATAACAACTGTTGGTGCTGCCAAACTTGATCGAATATTCGTCGCTACAATGACACTAGATACAGGGTTTTCTGTTGAAGTCCCATCTTACTTCTTCCAGAACATTAGAATAACTGACGCGCTATTTTATTACGATAATGGTAACTCCAGTAAATCATTATGCGCTCCTGGTGCATTGGATCGAAGCGAGGTTCTTGGAAAGGTAGCGTTCTGTGCCAAAAGCACCAAAGTGAACATCTCGCAACAGGTGACGGAGCTCGTACGAACGGGTGCATACGCTGCAATATTGATACTAGATGCCGTGCTTTTTGCTCCAATTAACTACACCATTCCAACCATAACTTTACCCTCTGCTTCTGGGGCTTTGCTCAGAGAGCATTTGAACAAGTTAAGTGCTCTACCAAAGGTGTCCATGAATTTGATTTCGACCAAAGTTGGTGTAGAACCTGCTCCGAAGGTGGCATCTTTCTCCTCTAGAGGACCTGATCCTATCTATCCTCATATCTTGAAGCCTGATATTATAGCTCCAGGAGTAGACATTTTGGCTGCATATGTACCAAACAAGCCATACATGAGCTTAGGAAAATATGGTTTGGTGACAGATTATGCTCTAAACTCAGGCACATCAATGGCAGCTCCTCATGTGGCTGGGGTGGGAGCGCTTATAAAGAAAGTTCATCCTGAATGGAGCCCAACCGCAATTCGATCAGCTCTGATGACCGCAGCTTATATTACAGACAGTACTGGCTCAATAATGAACATCCAGAATGGAGAGACAACGACACCTCTAGCTTTCGGTTCTGGCCACATCGATCCTAACAGAGCAGTAGATCCCGGATTGATCTACGACATGGAGTTCAAAGATTATGTTGATTTTGTTTGTAGCCTGGGATACACGGACAAGCAGACAAGTGCAGTAATTAGGCAAAGTTACAGGAATTGCAACAAGGAACCAAGAGAGCTAAACTATCCTTCTTTCATAGTGATGTTGGCCAACACAAGTGGCACAAACATATTGAAGAAATATACTAGGACAGTGACAAATGTGGGAGATGATAAGACCGTGTACCGAGCAACAATTGAGAATGTTCCTTCAGGAACGAAGATGACGGTGGAGCCAAGTATCTTGCACTTCAGTGGCTGGAATCAAAAGCGAAGTTATAGTTTGAGCTTGGAGATCGACAAAAAAGGCTTAAGTTCAAATGATAGTTATGCTTTCCTCAAATGGACTGATCAATACAACCACGTGGTCTCTAGTCCGATAATGATCGTACTAACGTAACTTGCGCCAACTTCCTGAAAATGGGAGAGTCAGTCACGACGGCTGCTACTTGTCAATAAGCGATCCCATCTCATCTGTCAATGTCTGTACGTATTCAATAAGATTTTACTTTCTGCCATTTTAGCAAATAGAACCAGTGCCCCATACTCAGATATATAAACACTAATTAATTAATTTATGCTCTATAATCAATCGCTTTAGTTGTAGTTTAATCAGAAATTATTTAAAAGCATTATTTATCTTATACACATTTAGATATATATGATAAAGTTCATAAAATAATTGTACACTGTAAATAAAATTATAATGAGATTATAATTATGAGATTTATATTGCATTTATGCATTATTCTTAAATGTTCCTAGTCATTGTTCTATTAAGATTGAATATTAATAGAATGTAAAAGGATTAGCATGCGTTGTGTTTTTTCGTACGAAGAAAGTAGTCGATCTTATAGGCTAAAATATAAAAATACTTAAACATAGAATTGCAAATGAAGAAGAGCGACTTAGTGTGCTAATGCATTTTAAATTATAATATCTTTAAAATAAAAACTAGTATTTTTTTAAATTTTCTTTGTTAACATAAAGTAACCCTCAACAATAGTTTGTCAAAAATAAGTTCACTGAACAGACCCAATATGAGAAATCCATTTGAAACATTACTTATATGTCTATGAAATTCTCATTGTGATGATGGTATAAATGATCATTTGACTTGAGATCACCAAAGTTATCTTGTATAGGGATTGCTACGTTTTGATACTATCTATGATCTATTTAATTATGGGTCGTTTAATCGGTAGTTATTGGATATAGCATGAATTATATGGAAATAGATGAGTGATCAAGATAGAATTCATCACCCTAAAGTAATTATGGATAATGTTTCGTTGTTCTCAATTAATATTGATTTGGGAAATCCTTGGCTAAGGTGGGATGACATTTGTAAATAGTTTACAAATATCATTAATTTAATAAATAGCTAATGGCGGAGAGCTAATATAATTGGACTCAAAATATAGTAGACATTAATTTCATGCTCTATGTCTAATTGGAATATTGGTTGATGAAAGGACTGAATTATACGGAAAAATCATACAGAGAAAAGTTAGTCAAACCACTTTGACATTCCTAAATATTTGGGTGGTCATGATGTTGTGCGGAAACGCTAATAAATTTGGAGTGAAAAATAGAACAACAACAAAAACATCAAGATTTTTATACTGGTTCGACAATGCCTACGTCCAGGTTGGAGACGACTGAGTATTTCACTATAATCAATGAGAACATACAATAGTGTTTATCACTCAATTTCCCAAAGACCCA
>JAOSBN010000008.1:21230267-21262190 GCA_027563595.1 Erythroxylum suave | reverse complement strand
CACCACCCTTGCGAGGTACGGACTCGAATATCACCGTCGATGTCGGGTTCGGGTCTTGCAGGAGTGGGGTGTTACATGTGATCTTATTAAGTTGCCCAATGGTGTCAAAGCCATTAGATGCAAATGGGTATTTAAGACAAAGAAAGACTCATGAGGCAACATTAAGACATATAAGGCAAGACTTGTTACCAAAGGGCTCACTAAGAGGGAGAGAATCGACTATATAGAGACATTTCTCCTGTTTCTAATAAAGATTCTCTCCATGTAACCATGGCATTGGTAGCTCATTTTGACTTTGAGTTGCATCAAATGGATGTGAAAATGATGTTCCTCAATGGTGACCTAGAGGAAGAGGTTGACATGAAACAACCTGAAGGATTCTCCTCTAGTGACGGTGAGCATTAGTCAGTAAGCTTAATAAATTCATATATGGATAAAAACAAGCCTTCTAGCAGTTGTATTTAAAATTCCAAGAGGTTATCACTTCATTCAGTTTTGAAGAGAATATAATGGACCAATGTTTATGCTAGAAGGTCAGTGGGAGTGTTTTCTTGTATTATATGTGGATGATATTTTGGTTGCGACTAATAATAAGGGTTTGCTATATGAGGTGAAACAATTTCTCTCAAAGAATTTTGATATGAAAGGTATAGGTGAGGCATCTTATTTTATTGACATTAAGATCAATAGATAAAGATCTTGAGGCATTTTGGGTTTGTCTTAAGAGACCTATATCAACAAAGTTTTAAAGAGATTTCAGATGAAAGATTATGCACTAAGTGTAGCCCCATAGTGAAGGGTGATATATTCAATTTGAATCAATACCCAAAAAAATGATTTTGAACGGGAACATACGAAGAACATTCTATATGCTTCAGTAGTTGGAAGTCTTATGTATACTCAGGTCAGTCTTTTGTGCCCTGAAGACATCTTATAAACTTCTTTATAGCTTTCCAGTGGTCAACACCTAGGTTACTCTAATATCTACCTACCATTCCAACAGCATATGTGATGTCAAGTTTGCACAAAAGACTGCATGCTTATGTACATGAAAACTGAGAATCTGGAAGTAGTTGGATACTCCGATTTAGACTTTGTTGGTTGCATTGATTCAAGAAAATCAACATTTAGTTATATTTTCATGCTAGCTGGTGGAGCTATATCTTAGAGAATTGCCAGGCATACCCTAATTGCTACTTCTACTATAGAGGCTGAGTTCGTATCATGTTTTGAGCCCACCTCGCATGGTGTATGGTTGAAAAATTTATATCTAGGTTTAGAGTTGTCAATTCAATTTATAAGACATTAAAGTTGTACTGTGATAACATAGCTGTGGTTTTTATAGCTAAAAATAACAAGAGTGGAAGTCAAAGTAAGCATATTGACATTAAGTATTTAGCCATAAGAGATGTGTTAAGGAAAGGAAAGTTGTCATTGAACACATTAGCACTAAGTTGATGATTGTGGATTCTTTAACTAAAGGAATGCCACCTAAGTAGTTTAAAGATCACGTACTGTGAATGGGACTTGATTCCATAATGTGATTTTTATTTTACATCTGTTGCTTTAATGGAACTCTTATTTAATTTGATATTTTCTCAAATAGTTTTGTGTACAATATTTGATTGTTTTAAGAAATATCATTTAGTTTGGACCTAGAATAAACATATGGTTTATTCATTAATTTTAAGGGCTAATAATGAGAGACTTTATATATTATAATACATGGAAGATAATACTCGTGATGAGACGACCTATCATCATGATTCATATATTTAGTTTCTTGTTAAGTTTGGCGTTGGGTTACATAGATCATGTGGGAGAATGTATTTCCTAAAATCTTGGGATATCCTACTGTTCAGAATCTAGTCCATTTAATGGTTCAACTCATTAATCACGTAAATGCCTATACATCATCATTTTCATCTTCTGTGATGGGCAGAGATGATAAAAGTGATGAAGATATATACTTTTGGGTCCCTATCCTGGGCTTCACACAAAAATAACTGGACACCATCAGGTTATGGAGGTTAGAGGCTAGAAAATTAAAAAAATTTTCTCATTTCAGTTATAAGACGTTGTTGAACAGAGCTTGTGTGCAATGGCTAGAGGTATTTTTCTGTTATGCTTCCACTTCCTGAATATTGTGAATAACATACATGTATTTTGTTTGTGCATAAATAATTTTATGATTTAAGATGCATGCTTCATTTTACATAAATAACATCTAAAATGAATATATAAATTCTTGGCTTCTTGGAAGCAGAAACAGCATCATCTTGGTATGAATAAATGATATCAAGTAAACAACGATTCTCTCTGAGAGATGAAGACATGTCTATAAGATTAAGCACCTAGTTACCTGAGAACCAAAGGAATTATAAAAAGCTAGATGATGCAGAACCTCAAGGCCAAAGAATCCAAAATCTCTTAAACACACACTTTGGATAGGACAAGGACAAGAAGAAATCTTCATCCATAATGAACCTCCAATCAATTATATGAAAAGAAACACATATAATAGGTTGATTTGAAAACAAGAATAGAAATTTGCCACAAGTGATTACCTTGATAAGAATTATATTCTTTATGTAATAGAAGAAGACAAGCAATCCTCCCTTAAAGAATTTGTTATTCAACCAATTTAAAAACTAAACAATGTTTATTATAATGTATTTATATCCCTTCAAAGAAAGAAACCCTAACTATGTAAAAGGTCTTTAAACATGGGCTTCCAACCAAAATAACTAAAGCTTAATCTAATATTTTTAAAATACATTTTATTAAACCTAAAAGATTTAAATTAAATGAGCTTAAAGTTAATAAAAGTCCATCTCACTAAATCAAGCCCAAAATACAATTAATAGGCTATCCAAAGTTATGTTTCTAACTTCAAATAATTAATTAAACAAGGATGAAAGTCTTCTTGCACATTTAGCCCAACTTGATTTGTTATGTTGTTATTGGCTCTCATTATCCCTTGAGATTCTGCTACAAGAAAAATATGTTATAATAATGGAAATTACCAACGAAAAATGAAGTAGCGATAGAAATTACCAACAAAAAATCTTCATTTTTTGTTGAAGCATAAATTTGACGAAGAAAATTACTAAAAGAACGAGTCAGAAGAGGAACGATTGTAGGTAAACTTTAGCGATGAAAGATTATATATTCGTTGGTAACTTTAAAAATGAGATATTGTATATCCGTCGATAATATGTTCGTTACTACATTTACCGACAGATACAATCACTAAATTTTTCGACGGACAATGTCCGTTGCTAAATTTGTCCCGACGAATTATATCATTCTGTCAGTAACTTAGCAATGGAATATGTCATTCTGTCACTAATGTATTAACAAAATATTGTTATTTGTTGAGACATTTAACTATGATAAATTTTACCAACCATTTCTGACTTCCTACCTAAGCTTTTGTTGATAATCTTTTGAATTTTTTGTATATTTAATTTTTGTAAATAATATAATATTGATTGAAAATATAAAGTAAAAATTATCCTAATTGATAATACAATAAAAATTATAATGTTCACTAATAAACATCTTGAAAAAAACTATAAATTAAGAATTCTTACAAAAACTTAGCAAAACATCAAATACATTCACTGATCCATCTAAGTTATGCAGTTGGTGAAGGTGGATGCTCTAACTGCTATGATGAGGTCATGTCCTCCCCTTTCAACTCATCTACCTCATTACAGAGCTAGGTTATGCACTCGATTTGCCTCTGTACTACGCTCTCAAGCTGAATGACTCTATCATTCGATGCGGACCACCTACTAAATGCAGTTGTAGTGGATGTGGAGGATTACGAATAGCATATGTTTTCCAATAAACCTAAGCCAAAAATCCTTCCACGATAGTCCCTAGCACCCACTGCATCAAGATATGTTTGACTCTCATTAACAATTTCAAAGTTCAGAGACTGTTGTTCAATGCTTTTTTGTATTTGTTCATATAATAAGTGATAGTTTGTAAGAATCAACATTAAAAAATAAATTTTACATACATTAAGTTGTCTGCATTGGGTGTTGACAAAGGTCACACCAACATGCTTCTTAGTGTGGGTGTGCAAAAAAAGCTAACATAGTGTAGGCCTTTTGGCCATAGACTTTTCTTGCACAAGAATAAATTGTTATAAATGAACTACAATTTACAAAAATTTCGACAAAGTTTTCTCTATTTTTATGATAAACCCCATGTTAAATAAAAAAATTTACTCACAACATAACCATTAATGGCACCAAATATTTATAACATTATTATTCTCCATAATATACATATATTTTCATTCTAAAGTTCACACATCAAATTACATTGAAATCAAATTTCATACATCAAAGTACAAAAATTAAAAACATAAATGTAAACTTTTGATACTTACAAGTTTCTTTGTATGCTCCTAGTGTGTCATAGATCCTCCAATGTGTATGGGTAAACTTTCTCCCTCTGATCCTCCATGTCTGTTTGTAGAATTGTGTTCTGAAATGGACATTGCCTTAGGTGATGCCCAATACTGATGCCAACAACTCCATATTTCTTTAGATATATGAGGAGGTCATAAACCATTGTGTACTAGCTTGCCTCTCCCATACTTTATAAATTATAGCATCAAATTTTGGATCCCCAAAAAATTCTTTCTAAAAAAAATAGAAAAACATACTATAACTACTTATAAACTACAATATTTATCTAATTAATGTATAAATTTAGATAAAATAAAAAGATTAAAGAATATATTTTTTGTATCTCAAACTCTTGATAATAAAAATCCTTGTCGTTTGATAGACATTCTTCTATGTATAACCCTCAAGATCTATCTTCTCTTTGAACCTGGATGACATATATATAAGATATTTTAGTTCATTTTGAAATTAAAACCTATAACTTCAGTACAAACCTATGGTGTTATCATGTATTAGAAAATTTTTATAATCTCACTCACAAATTGTTGACAATTGTAAAGTAAGTTCTTCCATCAACTCCCTTAGCTCCAAGTTGGAGGTTGCTTCCTTCATCCACAATGTTTACCCTTAGTATCTCTGTTGGTATAGGGGTGCTGGATGGTGAAAGGCTGCTAGATAGTGTAGCAGTAAGTATATAACGTAACTATAAGTCGGGAAGGTGATGCCTGACCTGGATGTGCAGTAGCTGGACATACATCATCTGATTCTATAGCATTTGCAATATGTGATCCTTCACTTAGAAATCGCGATGACTTGAACCTTGGTTGCATCATATCCTATTTTCTCTTTTGCTTATTTTAACCTGAAATTCACATTTTATTGAATATTCTAATGATAGAACAATATAAATTAAACATAAATAATATTATATTGTTAATGTAATAATAGATTTATTTATATAATGTTTAATTAACATTATATTGTTAATGCAATAATAGATTTATTCATTTAATATTATATTGTAAACATAAATTAATGGATATCATCACTTAATTGTAAATCAAAATCATCATTGTCTTTATTTTCTAAAGAATTATAATCAAACTCAAGCTCCTCTTTAGATTTCTTGCCCTTTTCATCCTCTCCAAATGAAATTTCAACATATTCATCATTTGGATCGTTCAAGGGTTCATTCTCTTCATATGTTACACATGCATTTATTTCATAAACATCATCCTGAAATGCTTCACTTTCAATTATCTTATTTTCTCCTTTTCCATATAATTCAAAAACACCTCGAGGTTTTTCTTTGTAAACAACCAACCAATCTAACTTATCTCATTGTAAGCTAAGAAAAGAGATATAATACACCTAGATTGCTTGTATCACCAACATGAAAGGTTTAAATTGTCTAAATCTTTTTCGATAGTTGATTTCAACTAGATTGTATTGACTATTAACTTTTGTTACAACATTAGACGTTGGATCAAACTACCCACATTTAAATATCACACTACGTTTTATTGGCAATGTAGGGTACTCAATTTCAATTATCTCAATAATTTTACTATGGTAATCCATCAATTTTCCTTGTATTGAGACTCCATTATTTACTATTGTCATGTTATGACCATGATATTCTGTATGAAATTTGTATCCATTAAAAAAAATACACAGGATACGATTTAATAGTTCGCATAGTTCTTTTCACAAGATCACAATAAACTTGTTCTCTATTGGATTTTCTGAGGCCTACACCAACTTTTTTATATTAAATAGTATAATGTCATTTAAACACTTTGATCTGATAATTCAACCATGCTATAATTTTTATTTAAATATTAACTATAATTACCTCTCGAATAGATACATTCATTGATATTAAACTGAACCAGTAAATTTATCCTCGTGTGTTAAATGTATGGGTAGATGTTTCATATAGTCAAAAAAGCTTAGACGAAAATTCCATTCCAATTTGCACAAGATAATAGGAATTTCCCTTTCTAGTTTTTCCATTTTAGCCAACTTTATTTTAGATGATGTTATGCTTTTGAAAAACAAACTTAATTCTGTTATGGCTTGCCAAATCTTATTCGGTAAGAACTCTCAAATTGCAATTGGAATTAGCCTTTGCATAAACACATGACAATCATGACTTTTCATTCTAAATAATTTGTACTTCCTCATGTCCACACACCTTGCCAAATTCGAAACATAACCATTGGGAAACTTTAGACTTTTCAACCATTCACATAAAATTTCCTTTTGTTTTTGTCCAACGTGTGATATGTTTTTAGATATTTATCAATTCAAAGATCTTTATCTAATTCATTCCTTCTACAAAAAAGTTTCCAATCAATTTGTAATTTTGCATTGTCCTTTGTCCTCCCTTCAATGTTCATTATGGTGTTGAACAAATTGTCAAAAATATTTTTTTCAATATGCATCATATCTAGATTATGACATATCAAATTAGTTTTCCAATTTGGCGAACCTCAAAAGCTACTTCACTTTCTCTAACCAAAGTTTTTACTAATGCTTCTATTAACTTCTTCAGCTTCAAGTTCTGTAACTTTCAGCAACCCTAATTCATCAATCTCCTGCAATATCTCTTCACCAACTTTGTGAGACGGAGGCAGTGTTTGTATCATCCTATTCTTAATAAAATTTTGTTTACTATGTCTAAATAGATGATCTGAAGGAAGAAATTTCATGTGATTGTCAAACCAATATGTTTTGGCTCCTTTAGGAATATAAAATGCATTAGAATAATTGTCACAGTAAGGACAAGCCAAGTTCCTTGCTGTGCTCTATTCGGACAACATAGCATATGCAGGGAAATCACTAATAGTCCACATCAAAGCTTCTCTCAACAAAAATTTTGTTTAAGAGACACATTATATGTCTTCACACCAAATCCCCAAAGATCATGCAATTCAGATGCCAATGGTTGTAAAAATATATCAATTTTATGTTTTGGATTCGTAGGCCCTGGCACAGTCACCTTTAAGAACATATATATCTCATTCATACACTTACATGGAGGCAAATTATAAGGAGTAATTATGACTATCCATGATGAACATTGTTGGTCGGATTGACCGAAAGGCTGAAATCCATCTGTTGACAATCTTAACCTAACATTGCAACTTTTAGCTGCAAACTTATAATAGGTGTTATTGAAATGTTTCCATGCAAGTGCATCCAGTTGATGACTCATTATTCCATTTTCCTATTTATATTCATTATGTCATCTTACGTGAGATATAGCAACAACAAAGGCATATAGTTTTTGAATTCTCGAAGTTAGTGGAAAATAATACATCCACTTCCAAGGTACCAATTTTTGTTTTATAGAAAACTTTCTAGGTTTGAACCAATATTGACCACAAAATTTGCACTCTTATAATTCCATATCATCTCCCCAAAACAACATATATCCCAATTTGCAACAATCAATTTTTTCAACTGGCAAACCAAGACCCCTAATAAGTTTCTTCATATTATAGAAATTATCAACCATTGTATGATTAGGAGGCAATGATTCATTATATCAAGCAAGAATTTTATCCAAACTTCGATCAAAAATATGCCTTTTAGACTTTATGTTTAATATTTAAGCAACTGAAGATAATTGAGTCATGGTCTCGCAATCAAGACATAATTCTTGGTCAGCTGATTTTAATAAGTCAAAATACTTTTTGGCATATGGGTTTGGTTCTTCTTCAAGATTGTCTATATTTTCCTGAAAGGTATAACCGGGTGCATCATAAACATTTTGGGTGTAAGGATTTTCAGTTGCATCCACATTATTTGTTATAAATCCAATCCCCCTTTAAATCATCCATATTTATTAACGAGTTTAACCTTTGAGGTGCTACAAAGTAATGGCTCCCTATGTTGTGTCCACTCAAAATAATTTGGAATAAACCCTTTTCTTAACAAATGGAGATTCACTTCATCAATAGGAAGAAAAAAATTATTTTTGCACTTTTTACGTGGATATCTAATCTTTGAACCATCCATATATGCAGGTTAAGGACATGCATAGTGAATAAAAGTTTCAACTCCCTCAACAACTCAGGATTAATGAAACCATCGGGTGTTATTTGTCTATAAATCTAAGATCTATCAACATTACTCATTTATACAAATTTGTTATTTTAAAAAGTGATTTCATAGTTAGATATACTAACCATTATGGTAGTATCCATATTAATCTTACAAAACATTTAATATTTACTTTACACATTATTAGATCCTTCATTTTTCCTAAGTTTTTATAGGTCTCTGACCATTTCCCCTTCAAATTGAAACAACCTATCCCATCATATGATTTCAAAATTAAAAAACTTAATGTCAACCAATTTAACCTTAGTGATTAGACAATCACCACATTCTAAGTCATAAGAACCTTACTACTTCATAAAAGAATTTTTTAGGAAAGATAAGGCTTTGATCGTTATTATCCTTAATATATCTTAATACCCTATAAGCAATATAAAAAAGAAATGTACTTAGCTTATTTATATATTGACTTGATTGATGGACATCATATGTGAGTATTACCGATAATCTTCATGGGAGTTGCATCATGGATTTCCAGCCTATATACCATCCTAGGGGTTTAGTATACAAAGAAATGTCACTTCAATTATATGAATTTCTTATATTAATACTAAGTTTGAATTAATCACATTGAAGTTCAACTCTTTATGTTTCAATTAATCACCTACAGTTCATTTCTAAAGTTTGATTTTAAACAAGCACTATAGTGCATGACAATATTTACACCTGTGAATCAAAAAAGAAAATTATCACTCTGAGTCCTAGGCTTGTGGAATTTTTCACTGATAAGTCACATGAGAGCTACATCATGGATTTTCAACCTATATACTATCCTAGGAGTTTACCATGCAAAGAATTGTAATGTCAATTACAAGATTTTCTTATGTTAATACTAAGTTTCAATTAATAACATTGAAGTTCAAGTCTTTATATTTCAATTTAATAAATTACCAAACATAAATGCTTACAATGTTAAACCCAGCCTAAAAAATCATCAATCATTGCTAGAGGTAAAATTGCAAAGAACAAAAAATAAATGATCATATTGTAGACATTACTTAGTTGAATGACTTACCTTAATGGACGGACAATCACAAACTACAAAGAAGATGGAAAAGATTGAACAATTATCGATGCTCTTCAACACTGAACAAGACCTGCAAGAATGACAATAAATAATTAGCTATTAATGTTTTCATATCCTACAACTTATAATATTGCTGAAGCCATTGAAACCTCGATCTCTACTTGAAAAAGAACAATTAACCTCAATTTCATCATAACCATTTTTTGCAATATCATATATGGACAAATACAACATATAAATTTTGCGCAAGATCATAACCATTATTATGCAAAAAACATTATTATGGAAAACCATTATTACAACCTCCTTCTCATTCATATAAGCCTTTTTCTCGTTAAAATGGTATGAAGCAAACTCATAATCATTATAGGTCTCTTTATAAGCATAAAGGCATGATACTTGCTCCCATTTAATATCAATCCTTATGAGAAACAAAAAAGCATCGTATTTTTCTCTAAATCAGCACAGGTCACATTTTCATAAAAAGAGTATTATCATATGTTAATCATTTATTAGGCTCTACTATCATGCAAAGAGAACTCCAAGGACCAAGTTTGTGTGTATACCTTGAATTGATTTTTTTTAATTTAGTAGGACCAATTATTGACACTCTTCAACATAGAACACGACCTGCAAGAAAGACAATAAACGATTAGCTGGTTTTGATAAGTTTTGAATTGATCATGGGTACAGATATGCATGAAGTAGCACAAGTAACCAAAAAAAAATGTACAAGACATAAGCTATAATTAACAAGTCCCTGATAGAAACCAACATAATCCATCCAAAAAGAAATCAACTTCACTCTAACCAAAAAGAAACTCCTTTTTCTTAAATGTAGGTTCTCTTTATAAATTCAAGGTACATTTATAAGCTTGTGCCATATTATTACACTAACTATTAAATGGAAATATTTCATTATCTAGAATTGCAAGAATAAAAGGAGTAAGGTGGAGGATGAACTAATATTCAAGTTATCTCTCAACAACATGATTTATAGAATATTGATTAAAAGAAACAAAGGAGCATTTTCTCTAAATCACCATAGGTCATATTTTAATTAAAAGAGCACAACATATGCTACACCATTTGTTAGGCTGCACTATCACATAAAGATAACTCCTAATCCCTCACATGTCAAAAAGAAAGCATTATATAAACCACACAAAGTGTTGTATGCTCCAAAGATTCAACATAGTCTTATTTTTATGTTGGGTTTAATTAGTGTTGGTTTTGATGTAGATTTCTATAGTGGTAATATGAATTTATATCTTGGACAAATTTGTTATAGTACTAATGAATTTATGTTGGATAGTTTTATTATTCTAGATGTTGTTTATTCAAATAATATCATAAGTTATTTCTTATTATATCATTTAGCAATTATAATAATGATGCAATTTATGGCATACTAGACTATATTGTATTATTCAAAATTGAATAAGTCGACTAGCTAAAGAAGGCTTCTTACGTGATTTACATTAAGTAGATTTACCTATTTAAGAATAAAATCTAGATGTCAAAATGGAAATAAAGTCATTTAGAAAGGGAACATAAGCTTCCTATTTATTATAATGGATTCATTCAGGCGTACATGCTTCATCACTTTTATACGTAACTATACTCAATATAGTCAAGTTTATTTGATTTCTCACAAATCAAAAGAATTAACTCAAAGAAAATTAATATTATAACTCATTGAAAGTTTACCTACCACAGCTTTGTACACTTTTAGATATGAGAGGTGTGTAAAATTTCCATAGCAATTAAAAGCAAAACTTAAGAATGGTTTATATATAAGAAAAATTAGGTAAAATAATTTTATATGTTTTTACGTTAAAAATAAATCTACTTTTTGTATATGGATTATAACAAATTTTAACTAAGAATGAAGAATATTATCTATTGATATAAAGTTGTTACATCATTTCCATCAAATTTATTTGAAAGAAATGATTAAGAGTTGAACAATGAATAGAGAGTTAAATAATACATAATAAAATATTGCGTTTAATTCAACATTTTTAAAATACTAATCATAATGTTGTGTTGTCAAAATTGTTTTATGCATTTAATAGACTAGATGGATTTGAAAGTGAATAACAAGAAAATTTATATAAGGATATTATATTGAACTAGATTATCAATTTTTCTTTTTTACATATTGTATTAATGTATTCCTAACATTACATTTGAGTGTTCCATTGAAACCAATATTCTCTTTGAAATTATTTTATTGAATAATATATTTTTAGCTACTTTGTTCAAGTTAGCATGTAATTGTATTTCTTTATAAGTTTGTGGAAAATGGTTCCTTTAAAATATCACGATTTTACATATAGGGTTTATTTTCTTAGGCATTCAATTTTATTTTTTTTTGCTTGGAGTTGGATTGCTTACTTTGACCTATTTATGTTCCTATTAAGCAAATATAAGAACTATGATTCTCTGATGATGTATAGAGAAATTAAATTACATATTAATCATAAAAAGAATGTTGTAGTCAAATTTCTCCTATTACCTCTTGATTCATTAAGCTAATTGAAAAAAGAAGATACCATTAATAACTTTTGCAAATTTCAATTTATTTTTATTTCCCCACTAGTTCAAATTAAAACTTTTTAAGTAATATTTAAAGTTACTAATTGAATTATTTTAACTTCCTTCTTTTAGTAAAGTCCTTCACATTTGACATTTGTTCCCATCATTAACTTTTTTGTTGAGTGATACAAAAAATATATTACAAACAAAATATATAAGAATGTATAAATTAGCCAAAATAAAAATACATCTAATCTAACCAAGTCCTATAATGAATTAGATATTCTATGTAGCGCCCCCTTACCATAGGTTACACACCGGGATGCCCAGAGGTCATTTCGATACATATCCTACAAATTAAGTGAGACCATCTAGGTTACTCACAAGTTGTTCCCAAAGCTAATGCTTAGAACTTCCAAAAACGGTTGGAGGTTGACGTTCCAGTTGCGTCTCCATATCAAACACCATACACATATATCACAATTTGTATAATCATAAGTGTTTAATAATGCACATGTATGAAATGAAATATATATAATGCGTGTTCATGACAATCCCGACTATTTATCCATTAATTCCATCACAAAGTCATTCTCATATCAAAACTCATCTAAGTACAATTTATACTTAGGTTATGCCTCACTAAAACCATTAAAATCTCTATTCCTTTCTCATTGACTCACTTCAAAAAAAATTTTGCAAGTCACACTTTCGGGTCTACTGTTCACATTCAATTAGAAAGTGAAATTGATGTAATTTGGTCATATCCTCTTCAAGAAAAATGTTCCTCTATTCTTATGTTTCTATTGACACTAAAATCACTCAATTTGGTTTAGTAATTTGGAAGATATGCCTTAAACATTTTTGGGCTTTTCATATTCAAAAATAGTGTACTATGCATAACTTTCATCTAAAAATTAACCATCTTAGAGACTAAATCATAATTCTATTTCTTATATGATTTCTATCCCTATGTCTCTAGTTTATTCCAAATCAAATATCATCTCATTTGGACATCTAGAGAAGAAGTTATGGTCAGAAGAAACAGGATTGTTTAGTTTGCAAATTCCTCTCGGGTGGTTAGATCAATTGCAAGTCATGGCTACTATTGAGGAAAACAGTAACTTGATGTGACAAATAAACATGAGTCCTGCAATTAACTCATGGGCGTGAGAGAGGAAAGTCACAGGGGTGCAGGAGTCATGGGTGTGAGAGGAATGTGAGTGTGGGTGTGACAGATAAAGACAAAAATTGGGTGAGAGCACAAAGTCAGACCCATCCACATTTATCACTCAATCCCTCTCAATTCATTTCATATGGCTATGATTTTTGGTTTAGACGAGCCCATTGGTTCAAGTCTCATCTCATTTGGAGGTCGGACGAAAAAGATATTCCTAAAAAACCATCGGATGTTCATCCTCCCTGAAAACTTCAGAGTTGCTATCGTGCAAATGCATGATAGCGACCTTCTCCTATGAATCAGCAAATCCAATATCCTCAAAAAGCAGCATTTTCATTATACCTCAAGGTCACCGTCGTACTTATGCACGACGGTGCAATTCCTCTTCTTCTTTACCAAAATCTCTACTTCAAACCTCCATAACTTTTGATCCAGAACTCCAAAAATTCCAAATTTTATATAAATGAAAAGCTAAAAGAAAGATCTATAACTTTTATGAAGACTATTTTGTCAAAATCTATCTAAATGAGTACAGTAAATTCATGGAAATTTCATATCAAAATTTTAACTCTCTTACTATTCATTCCCAGAAATTCTCAAACTTCCATTCACGATAATCTAACACTTAAATTTTTATTACCAGTCTTTTTACTCTATTTCAATCAACTCATTCACTATAAATTCATGCTACCCCTAAATATGCAGATTTGGTCAAGAACCATCAAAACCCAAAAATTCATGGTTCATCCTATTTATGCTCTGTCACCTTTTCTGCATTTTCAACATTTTTCCATATTCTCAAATTTCCTCTCAACTTTCATTTATACACTTATACACATCTCAGACCATCATTTTACAACTATTCTTCAACTCTAAATTCCTTCTTCTGATCATCTTTGAAAAAACTCTAAACTCACTTATACAGTGAATACACAACCATAAACAAAGCATTTACTTGCTCTTCTCTCCAAATTTTTCTATACTTAATCATACATGTTTCCTATGATCATTCAACTTATAAGTCATTTCTACACTATCTTAAGACATCTAGATCATCAATTATTCAAAAATCACACATAAAAAATTTTCATATCATATACCCTCAGTGTTCATGAAAACACCCATTTTTCTTCATGATCATGCAATGACACATAAATAACCATTTTGATTTCATAAACCAACAACTCTAAAGTTAAGCAATACTTACTTGATATTTATCTAAAATTTGCAAAAGCTTAAGGAGCCCTAAACGTCATGCAACTCATGTAATACCACTTTAGTGGTCGACAAGCTTTGGTATTTCTTAATACAAAGAGAGGGAAACCGAAGTTGGGAGTAAAAGTGAACAGATAAAAAAAAAACAAGGTTTAACTTAGGGGGAGTTTTGATGAAAAACTCTGTGTCACTGAAAGAAACAACTTTGGAGAAGAAAATTACGGGAGAGAAAGATGAAGACAAGAACAGTAACTTGTTTTTCAAGGTTAAGGAAATTTATCTTAAAAACTTGGACACTTGTCCACTTCTGAAGACATTAGGTAATTTCCCTAACTAACTAGTTCTATTTGAACTAGTTCCATTAAATCCCATCTTTTCATAACAATTTTCTCCACAATTTTTAATATCATCTTCTTACAAATTCTAAGTCATCTCCGAAATTTACAAGGTCATTTTTAACAATTCTCCAATATCATTTGGATTCCTATCTCTATTTTTCATACATCAATTTACTTGCCAAGTGGCATTTTTCCTAGTACAATTATATCCACATTTTTAGAAATAATTCCTAAAATTTGTCAAAGTTCAAAATTAATAGCTACACTTTCTAATTAAAATTTCAATACAACAATTTCACAATTCTCAATAATATCACATCACAATTCAATTATACCCGGAATTATCCATGAATGCCCGTACAATTATTTTCATGTGTAAAATTTACTATTCATGTATGAGTGTATCATATAATGCATGAGTATGCAATGCATTTCTAATCTCTCAGTACTCTTTCATATTCACTATTTTAGCCTGAACGCGAGTAATGGGATGTTACATTCTAGCTGTAGAAAAGGGTCATAATATTAAAACAAGTTCTGAAATAGAAAAGAAAAACAAAAGTAAATAAAAAGTCTAGAGTTGCATAGTCTATTAAAATTAATTATCATTAAGAATGAGGATGTAGTTATATAGGTTTTGGTTAGATACTTAGCTTTGGTTGAGAACTCTTGTTTTTTTATCCATTTAGTTTCTCTTATCCATTGAACTATCTTGTATAAGAGGTCTTGAAATTCTTGTTTTGTTTATTAGAATTCATGTTAGTTCTTTCTTTCCATATTTAATAAATAAAATAGCTAAGCGTCAACTAAATCAAGTTTCCTACTTCCTAGTTCCTATTAGTATAAGACATAATCCAAAGTGGAGAGCTTTGCCAAGGACATATATAGTGAATATTGAAAATGAGTAGCATAGATTTCCACATGGATCAGAGAAAAGAATAGTTACAAAGGAGGTGGTTAAGGCTTTCACATGGTTCAAGGAATAAAAAGTAGCTATTAGAAGGTAAATTCATAAAAGGGAGTTTATCCATTATTCTCAATTTTTATTTAAATGCTAGCCACAAAATTAAGCTAGCTTTTACAACTAAACAAGACTTATATCAAAGAGAGGTTTAACCTAGAGCCCTCAAGTGCCTTGGTTTAGTTTTTCTTAAGAGGGAGTTTGAATGATTGTCTTTGATGAGGCCCTCATATGCTTTCAATTGATTTAACTTATTTTAACAAATATTAATGATATTTAAATTATTAAAATATATTCTATGATGTTAGAAGTTTGACTTTTTATTAATCATTTATGAAATTGTTTTAATATAAACGAATTATTAGGTACATGATTAATTTAAAGGTCATTTTAAATATTTTATTTCTAAGCCCCAATATACACCTTTAAGCGTTTCATTTTTTATTTCAAGTCCTATGATACAACTTCAAACATTTTCTCCATTTCAAAGCCCTAATAATCATTCTAGGGATTCCATTTCATTTTAGTTTAGTTTTAAGCCCTAAGAGATACCTATAGGCATTTCATTTTCCATATAAAGTCTTATGGAACTAATCTAGGCATTTTCTTTAAATTCCAACAGCTAATATTCATTTTGGGCGTTCTAAAGTTGCTTTGGATTATAAAAAAAGATTTATATATTATGCATTATATGCAAATAAAGATGAGACAAACAATAAGTTGACAAGAGCATATATATCTAGCAATTAACCAAGTCTCACCAATATCCTTACAAAACATTTCATCAAACAATTTATAGGCAAACTAAATCCATCTCTAACCAATAACAAAACCACTTTATTTTTCCATTATTCACAAGCATACACATGTTGAAACAAAAAATGAACCAACCACAATTGAAAAAACGTAGAATACTCAAACCACACCAACAAAACCGACGATCATATAAGCATTTAACAACGAAATTTCTCGCAAAAAAACTAAACTCGAGAGAAAAGCATAAACGACTAACCTCAACAGATTATTAACTAAAGACAATAGATGATGGAAGAAAAGCTGAACAAGATGATTGTCGATGATTAAGAAAGAATATGAATGACAAAGATTAAGGAAGAAAATGAAGAAAAAATAAGTAGCGGAGGGAGAGGCATCAGGTGTAGGTTTAAGTTCAAAGGAAAATGACATCGCTTGGTGTTAAACCAAACGATGTCGTTTTCCTTTGATTAAAAATGTTGAAGTCGAAGACCTAAACAACATCATTTAACTTTAAATTTTACCAACGAATATTTCTTCCTTTGGTAAACCCCGAGACTTATTTATATCGCCAACCATTACTGCCTATTTTTACAACGACCTTTATTATTCTGTAGATAAATTTCATCAACAAAATTTCATGGATAAATTCTCTCCACCTTTACCAATGGATTTTTTATCTGTCACAAATACCTTTTTTTTATAAATGTACTAATGGAAAATCAATTTCCATCACTAAGTTACTGTGGAATTTTGTCCGTTGGTAACGTTCCATTGGTAATTTATCATTTTCTTGTATTGTTCTATGCCATCTACAATTAGGCCAATGTAGGATTAAAGTGTGTCTTTGAACTTCTTAGCTCTTGATCTTGTTATTGGTCCCTCCAACATTACTAGCTCATTTTTTATACCATTTTTCTGATCAAGTGCCATGGTCATGCTCATATCATCCCTTCCCTCTTTAAAAGGATTCATCCTTGAATTTGAGTCAAAGTCAAAAGGAGATAAGTCAGAAACATTAAAAGTAGCACTAGTATTATAGTCACCTGACAAGTCTATCTTGTATGCATTATCATTAATGCATTCTAACACTTAGAATGGCCCATCACCTTTTGCATCAAGTTTTGACTTCCTTTACTGTGGAAACCTTTCTTTTCGCATATGCACCAAAACCTAATCACCTGGTTCGAAGAGAACTTGTTTTCTTCCTTTATTTTCTTTTTGTGCGTACATGCAATTCTTTTTCTCAATCTATTCTCACACTTTCTCGTGTATTGTTTTAACCAAGTCAGCCTTCTTCTTGCCATCTAAATTAGCAATCTTAGTCAAAGGTAAAGGCATCAAATCTAACATAGTCAATGAATCAAAACCATATATAATTTCAAATGGAGAATAATCTATAAAAGAATGTGTAGAACGATTATATGCAAACTCAGTGAATGGCAAACAATCTTCCCAAGTTTTCAAATTCTTCATAATAATTGCACACAACATGGTTCCTAAATTTTTATTAACTACCTTAATTTGTCTATTAGTTTGTAGATGACATGTAGTAGAAAAAAAAGTTTAGTACCCAACTTTTCCTATAAAACTCTCTAAAAGTGACTTAGGAACTTAACATCCCTATCTGAAACAATGGCTATTGGCACACCATGAAGCCGAACCACTTCCTTAAAGAAAAGATTAGCAATTTTTATTGCATCATTTATTTTTTAGTAAGCAATGAAGTGAGTCATTTTACTAAATCTATTCACAACAACAAATATGATATCTCTACCTTTCCTAGTCCTAAGTAAACCCAATACAAAGTCCATAGATATATCAGTCTATGGTTCACTAAGTATAGGTAAAGGTGTATACAAACCATGAGGCCTACCTAGATTTAACTTGTTTAGATGCAATACAGTTGGCACAAACCCTTTCCATATATCTTCTCATACTTGACCAATAAAAATGTTCTTTAAGCATATATAATGTCTTTTACACACCAAAATGCCCTATTAACCCTCCACTATGTGATTCTATAACAAGCAATTCTCTAATAAAACATGTAGGAATGCAAAGTTGTTTAATCCTAAAAAGATGTCCTTCATGTCTATAGAACTTATCAAATGCAACATGTTCACAAGCTTGATATACATTAGCAAAATCAACATCATCCATATACAATTCTTTCAAATGCTCAAATCCAAGTAACCTAGAAGTAAGCATAGAAACCAAAGCATACCTCCTAGATAATGCATCAACCACAACATTTTCCTTACCTTGCTTATATTTAATTACATACAGAAATGTTTCAAGATACTCCACCTAACTTGCATGCCTTTTGCTCAATTTCCTTTATCCCTTCAAGTGCTTGAGATAATGATGATCACTATGTAATGTTCCTAAACTTTAAGAGCTCTCACCAAGGCATAAAGCTCCTTATCATAAGTGCAGTAGTTCAAAACTAATTCACTTAACTTCTCACTGAAATATGCTATGGGACGATTCTCCTGCATAAAAAAAAACAGCCCCTATACTAATCCCATAAGCATCACATTCAATTTTTATAGTCTTAAAAAAATCAAGCAAACACAAAATATGTAGCACCCCACTCTTTTAGGCCATATTCCCAAACATACCGTGGGTATTTGAGAACACACTCTATGAGGGTGGCATGCTAAGATAGTCAATCAAACTCAATACAATGTTTTTTCTCGCATCACACACACCAATTACGTTTTAAACATATCAAAAGTATATCGAGACCATATCATTTATAAACACATCGAGAGCAAATTAATTATCAATTTGATCATTTCATTTTACAAAACGCTTTCACTCACAATGTCATTACATTTCAGAGTTCAATTATATAATAAATGACACTTGTGGAATATAATTCTTGAAACAAAATGAACAAAAAATAAATGCAGATGCAAACTGATCTTGACCTCTTTCTCTTATTCGATTTTAGTGGCTATATTCAAATTTGTCTAACTGGGTATCTCCTCTTAGCTTGAAAAACAATTTTACAATTTTGGTGAGTTTTACAAACTCAATGAGTGGACCATCCTTGATGGCTCACTCAAATCACATAACACAACAATTCATGTACAATTCATATAATCACATAATTCACATCACTTTACTAATTAACATGTTGAATCAAATATCACTTAGTTCACATTTCACATTTAGAACAGTTCAACAAATCATTTCGATCATTTAAACATACACATCAAATATATATATGCAATCTTTATGAGACTCACTGTCAATTGTTATTGTTGTGACCGAGTTCCTATAACTGTCTCATATCTGTTGTGGATACCGGGCTCATTAATAACTGTCCTTTATCTGTTGGAGGTACAGGGTTCATTATACATAGTGAGCCTTTAGTTCTTAATCACTTTCTGAACTTTAAGCTCTTTTTCGGTGGCTACTCCGGTCACAATAACCTTTATCTTTTCATGCATTCATCTAATGAAATGCATTACATTTCATAATTTCAATCAGTCAATTTTCTTCAATTTACACATTCACATTTACATTTATCATCAGACCTTGGTCCAGCATTCAACAATTAAGTTGAGTATCACTTATTCTGTCAAATTCATATACAGTGAGCACTTACAATGTCATTTTCATGCATCAAACGCCTCAGACATTTAATGTCCGGAATCAACACACTCTCATTACATAATAATTCGTTATAGAAATTTAAACAGAACAATCATTTAAAGTAAGACCATCTAGGTCGACTCACAGTACGCTTTAGAATAGCATTTGCTTCCATAATCTAGAAACTTCTGAATGCTGATGTTGAATCCTGTGTATCACTTCATGCAATACACATTATACACACATTACTAAATGCACAATCACATACACATTCAATTATACAAATATGTATATGTGTAATGAAAAATGCATGTTCAATTTGACTATTCTGAGTACTTATCCTTAATCATATCACTTAATTATTAATAACATGATTTATGCATTTCAAGCTTACACTTAAGTTCATAACTCAAAGAACTTAGTTATTTTAATATATTCAATCATATATCTATTACATACATGCTTTACAATCCTTTTTCTAGTATTATAAGATCTCATAAAACTCAATTTCTGATTCATTCTTACTCAATACACATTACTCATCTCATTTGAATCACATTAGCCATATAAGTCACTTTCATTTCTATAACATCTCCAATTTTCTAGATTTGAATGCCTGATGTATAACAATTATCACCTCACACATATCACACATTTAGTCACTTAATCCAAGTATCATTTTAGGTTCAATTAAAGCTCCATTCAAGCCTAAATGCATCATAGGAAAGCATCTAACCATTTGTTGTTTCAAACTATACAAAAAAGAAGCACTTTCACTTATAATCCCATTCTCACGATCGTGGGTCCATCCTTTCAACTTTGTTTTCAGGACAAGTTTTCGAGTTAGTCTTGTATGACCATTATGACATAGAAAATGAAGTATTTAGGCAACACCTTCTTCTAAACAAATGTTCCTATATCTCTTAAGTTTCTAATGACATAAAATTTATTCACTTTGGTTTAGTATTCTGCGAGTTATACATAAAATACTAGAGACTGTTCTTAAGTGACGACAACACCCAATACTCAACTTTAAGCCAAATTTCAAAACCCTTAAGGACAAAATTAAAATTTAATTCCTTCATGAAAGTTGTAGAAATATGTCTCTATTTAATATAAATCAAAAATCATCCCATTTGGATATATACAGGTCAAGATATGGCCAAAATACAGATGCTTGTTCAGTGAAAACACTCCATCTAACATATTCCAACACACATTTAACTTCATTTCAACTTTACTTTGTCTTAAAATTATCATCCTACTTCTTCTCATTTCAAGAAAATACACTAGCCTTTTCTTTGACGTTAAACTCATTTCATTTCATCTTTATAACAACCAAAAGATACACGTTATATACCTAGAAAATAGAACATAAAAATATCCATTCATCTATCGAAATTTCTGTAACTTTTTCTATACCATTATAATATAATGATCTTTCTATCTCAAATTCATATCTACAACATCTTATGAAATATTGATCATCATATATGTAAAAACAATACATAATATTCTCATTTCCTTACTCACGTTATAGCATGTGATCAACTCCATTTAACTCATCAATCTATCACTAACCATTATCATACATGTTTCATTCCACAATTATTAAGAGTAATGTTTTATACTTACTTGTTTACTTCAAGATCTTCAAATAACACTTAACCGTAGCTTCTCAACACCATACGATCATCATCATCCAAAGGTGATAGGGTTAGATCTTTTAGTGACAAATGATGAAGAAAACAAAGGTCTTGGAGAAATAGGTGAAAGATGATGGCAAAGTTCACAATGGTAAGAGTTGAAGGTATTGTGGAAATGAAGAAGAAGAAATGGAGAAGATGAAGATCAAAAATGAAGAGAGAAGAAGAAGGCATCAAATGAAAATGAAAGACAAAAGATAGTATTTCAAATGAAAGAAAATATCGTGAATGGGTGTGTGGCATAGCAAGTGACACTTGTCACTTGCCACATGTCACCACCTTATGGTTTCTAATAGGTCCTCTTTATTAACAAATCCATTTGTCTCCAATTTCTAATCTAATTATCTCATTTTTTCAATGACACTTGTCATTAAATCCTAATGCCACTTTTCAATAATTTATACTACCATTTGATATTTATTTATACTATCATTTATCAATTGTCTTGCCACTTGACACTTTTCCTAGTCCCATAATACTCATAAATTTTAGAAATTTCCTAAATTTTCATCAAAAATTCTAAATCAATACTTATACAAACCAAATCAATTTTCAAGTCACATCATCCATAATTCACTATATAATCATATTTATAAATTGATTATACCCGGTAAATGTCAAATGAATGCATGAACAATCATTGAAATGTGTGCAATAATATATTCACATGTATGTATGCTATGTTATGCATGAGCATGAGAATTTCTTAATTTTCTCATTGATGTCTCTCATATATAGTATTCTAGGTATCTAACCCTTAGCATGGAAAAACGAGATGTTACAAAATAGGTGCAGTACATAGTTTTTCCTTTAAAGTATTAAATGCATATTCTTGTTCTTTCTCCTATTTAAAACTAACATTCTTCTTAACGATTTCATTCAATGGAGCGAAAATAATAAAGAAATCCTAACAATTAGCCTATAAAAACGTGCAAAGCCATGGAAACCCCTAACCTCACTAACTGCTTACATGTCGACCATTCTTGGATAGCTTTCATCTTTTCAGAGTCAACCTCAACTCCTTACAAATCCTAAGAAGACAACTTTATCCATGTAAAATGAACACTTTTTAAGTTTTGCATACAACTTCTCTTTCCTAAACACATTTAAAACAATTTTTTTCTAGAATTTAAAAAATTCATTAATAAAGGAATATTGTAAATCTGGAAACTTCTCCATAGGGGACAAACTATATTTGCCTATCCAAAACGTCAATGTTAAAGGTAATCAAACTAGCATCCCCCCCTTAAACAAAATGTCGACGTAACAAAACAATAAAAGAAAATGTCATTTAGACAATTAGGGTATAATGACCCTTATCTTTCGTGATTCCTAGAGAACTTTCTTGATTGGTAGGGTGATTTTGCCTCTGTCATGGGCTGTGCCAAGGAATCACAATCTCAAGTAATAACTCTCCTCCTGTTTTAAGTTGTCTTCTAGCAATTATGGTGCTTCAAAGCTTTTTCTTTCAACATAACTGGCTCTGGGATTTCCTTTCAGCGGTGAGACTCTCCCGGGTCTGATGCTCTGCATTGCACCAAGGAATCATAAGTACAAGTAATAACTCTCCACCATTTTTTAAGTTATCTCCTAGCGATTAGGGTATATCAATCCTTTTCCTTTTTGACAGAACTGCTCCTGGGATTTCCTTTCAGCGGTGAGACTCAGAAGGGATGATACTTTAGTCAAGTAAGCTTCTCGTAGTGTGGGTTCTTCCTTTATAATTGATTCTTCTTTTTTAACTCCAATCTGTTGGTGATAGGGACTGTGCGTCAATCCTTTCTGGATAAAGAGTGTAGGAGGAAGTTTATTAAGGAAACCCCTTCTTTCCACCAGGTATTTTGAACGTCTTTATTTCCCCAATGGTAGTTGATTTTCCTTACTTATGAATAGCTGCTTAATGAATTATTCTGGACTGGCCTTTTGATTGTTCATTTAAGTTCTTACTGTAAATCAATATGTCATCAAAGTAAACAACAACAAATTTATCAAGGAATTCATGCAAAATATGATTCATTAAGCGCATGAAACTACTAGATGCATTAGATAAGCCAAAAGGTATAACCTACCACTCATACAATCCATATTTGGTCTTAAATGTAGTTTTCCATTCATCACCTTCTTTCATCCTAATCTGATGATAACCACTTTTTAAATCAATTTTAGTGAATATGCAAGCATCATGCAACTCATCTAGCATATCATCTAATATAGGAATAGAAGGACAATACTTTACAATGATCTTGTTGACCGCTTTATAGTCCACACACATCCTCTAAGTTCCATCATTCTTTGGAATTAAAAGAACAGGCATAACATAAGGACTCATGATCTCCCTCATGTACCCCTTTTTAAGCAATTCATCCACCTGCCTTTTTAATTCCTTTTTTTCCTCTAGATTGCTTTGGTAAGCTGAACGATTCGGAATTTGAGCTCTTGGTAGCTAGTCAATTTGGTGCTTAATCCTTCTCAAAGGTGGTACCCATAGGGTACCTGTTTAGGGAAAACATCATCATAATCCTGCAACATGGTCACAAACACACTGGGCAAATTTGGGTCAAGGTCAGCGTTAGTAAACAAAGTTTCCTTAAACTGAATCAAGATTAAAGCTCTCTTGCCTACGTATGCACTCTTTACCTCTCTCTCTTTTGCATACAAATATGGTTGTGTCTTAACTTTTTCACTCTGCGTAATTTCTGCTTACTCACTTTTCACGTTATTTTCTTTCTTTTCACTCACTAACTTCTTCTCTCTTGCATATCCCACTTTTTTTCTCGCTTGTGTAGTTGCTCACCATTGAGCCTTTAATTTTATTCTTTTCTCTCATGGTCTATTTTCTCTCATCTTTCTTTTTCACCTCACTAGTTGAATCCTGGTTTGATGATTGTTGAATATTCAATTGTTTAAGGTATACTTCTTTGGGTGATAAAAGAGCAAGGGTAACTTTTTGCCCATTATACATAAAAGAATACCTATTTATGTACCCATCATGCATATAACACCTATCAAATTGTCATGCCTTACCCAACAATACATGACTAGCTTGCATAGGCATGACACCATGTTTAGTAACTTTGACTTTACCACTTTCATTCAACCATTGTATGGATTAAGGTGTCATCACATTTTAACCCCAACTTATCTACCAAAGTAGTACTAGTCACATTAGTGAAACTTCTCCCATCTATAATCAAGCTATAAGCTTTCCCACCTACTAAACATCTCGTCTGAAATATGTTGTCCCTTTGTTCTCGACTATCTTCCTTCACATTTAAGTTTAATGCACATCTAACAACTAAAGATTCACCCCTATCACCATACTCAACATCCTCATCAACATCAAAACAATCTTCTAAAGGTGGCATACTTAAATCACTACCATTAGGCTTATTATCATCATCAGACTCAGAAATAAATTTACCACTCTTAGTGAAAATAATCTTCCTATTAGGACAGTCAGATGCATAATGACAACACCTTTGACATTAAAAGCACTTACTATTCCTATGTTTAAAAGGTTTAGAGGATGGATCAGTAGTACCTTTTTTAATTGAAGTACTCCTCTCCTTACCTTTGTTTGACTTGCCTTTCTCCTTGGAATTTGAATAACGCTCCCTCTTCTTATCTTCATTTTTTCTATATTTTGGATTCCATTTGTTGCTGGAATTTAAGAGGGACTTAGTTGCCCTTCTTTGTTTTTGTTGTCTCTCCACCTTCATGGCAATGTTCACTAAGTCCTCCATCTCTACATAATGTTGTAACTCAACCACATCAGTAATTTCCCTATTCAATCCACCCATGAACCGAGCCATTATTACCTCTTCCTCCTCTTCTATGTTAGCTTTAATCAATAAAATCTCTATCTCCTTATGATAATCTTCTACTGATCTAATTCCTTATGTGAACCTATGTCATTGCTGGTGCAACTCTCTATAGTAATAAGGTGGCACAAACCTCTTCTTCATTGCTGTTGTCATCTCTTCCCAAGTGGATATAGGTGGTTCCTTATTCCTCCTCCTATTCTTTACCAATTCATCCCACCAAACTAATGCGTAATCAGAGAATTCCACTTTTGCCGACATCACTTTCTTATCTTTATAATAGTTGTGACAAGCAAAAATCATATTCACCTTTCTTTCCCATTCTAAGTACACTTCAACATCATTCCTACCTTTGAAGGACGAAATTTTCATCTTGATAGCATTAATGTTGCTATCTTTTCTCTCTACTCTCTCTTCCCTCTTTACTCTACCCCTCACGGATTGCACTTCATCTTTATACTTGTCATATATTCTTTCCAATTCTTCCTCCCGACTCCTATGACTATCAGTTGATTTATTATGATTTTGGATTTTACTAGTTTCATTAATTCTCTCATCCATCTCATCAATCCTAGTAGATAATTTCTTGAACTCATTCATGAATGCTTTATACATCACTTTCAAATTAGGCACATTTTCATCCTTCTCATATAATATTTCTTTTCCATCTCTTCTATTGGTCATTCTTATAACAAAAGGCTGCAAAAAAATGGTTAGCAATAAAAAGATAACCTCTCAATTCACTCCCTTACGTGTTTCTCTCAAAAGATGGCATTCCATTTATGTTTCACTCCAATTTGGCTTTTACCCTCTTTTAAGCTTATACACTCGAGCCTTTTTCCACTCAAACTTTTTGTCCTAAATTACACTTCAAATTTCAATTTCCAATCAAGATAATTCACAAACAGCAAATTAAAATTTAAGAATGCAATGAAAACAACTAAGAAAGACGATGGGCATAAAACTAAAGTTATGTATACTAAAACGAATGAAGGCAAAATGGGCACACAAGAGGAAAGAATGTATGCTACCCAAAAATACAAATTTTAAATTAACAAGAATCAATCTTTTAATTATGGTGTAAATGGAAACAAAAAGTAAGATATAAAAAAAACTTAGAATGAAATAAAATGATAAAACTAATGCCTAAATGCGGAAATTGAAATTTCCCTAGCGGAAAAGTCAACTCAGATGCAAAGATGTAAAGATAGTAATCAAAATAGGAAGCCAATAAAAGAAAATCTTATAATCACACCTACCCCAAAGATAAAATTTATGCTATTTTACTTTTCTAACTAATTTTCCTAATTTAAGATATCACCAAATCAATTTTTTCTTTTTTAATTTTTTTAGCAACTGATTTTTTTATTGAAAAACACCATCAGCAGACTTTTCGTCTTCTTTAACTCAAGAAACCTATTTTTCATTTTTTTTCATTTTTCATTCTTTTTAATAATTCAAAGAAGAAACTTGGAAAAATGAAAAAACAAGAAAAACGCAAGAACAAGATGAATTCTAGTTTCGAATTCTAATTAAACAAAACAATGACCACAGCAAATAAACACAACATAAAAAATAATTTATCCCAATTCAAGCTATGATACCAGATGATATGGAAACCTCAGGTTAAAGAACTTGAAACTTATTAAACACACACTTTGGATAGGACAACGATAAGGACAAAAAGAAATCCCCAACCCTAATGAACTCTCAATTAATTATATGAAAGGAAATAAATATGATAAGGTTAATTTGAAAACAAGAATAGAAATTATCCACAAGTGATTACTTTGATAAGAATTATATTTTTGATACTATAGAAAAAGACAAGTAATCATCCCTTAAAGAATTCGTTATTCAATCAATTTAAAAAGTAAACAATGTTTGTTATAATATATTTATACCCCTTGAAAGAAATAAACCCTAAATATATAAAAGGCCTTTAAACAAAGACTTCCCACTAAAATAACTAAAGCCAAAATTAATATTTCTAAATACAGCTCATTGAACTGAAAGTTAATAAAAGTCTATCTTACTAAAACAAGCCCAAAATATAATTAATGGTTGTCCAAAGTTATGCTTCTAAATTAAAATAAGTAATTAAACAAGAATAAAACTCTTCTTGCATATTCTACCCAACTTGATTAGTTATAATGTCATTGGACCTTATTATCTCTTGAGATTCCATGCCATCTACAATTCAACTCATGTAAAATTGAAGCGCTTTTTTGAACTTCTTAACTCTTAATCTTGTTATTGGTTCCTCTGACATTAGTAGCTCATATTTAGTCCCATTTTTCTTCCAAAGTGCTATGGTTGTGCTCACATCAAGATGGGAGGATGGAAAATATGCATGTAAGTTAAGGTAAGAAAATAACCGCAAGGAAAAAAAGAAAGGAACTTCCATTGCCTATACAAATATATGTATGTGTACACACCTTTTATCATCGTGATGCCAGTTTATTACATTATGTTCATGATTCTGAGAACCGAATAGACAAGTAAGATAATCCATGAAGAGTTGGGACTGGAATTCATCATTTCAGCCAGATCAGAGCTGCATGTGTTGTCAGTAGGCCAAACCACCAGCAAATGCATCTCCATCATGAAGGAGAGACTCTGTCAGCCAATAACCATCCCATGAACCGCCGATTCTCTTCAGGTAAGAAGTGAGGTATCAGTACCATGACATACCTCGATACTCAATTTTAACTATTACTTGCATTTCTTTTTCTTTACTGAAAACAAATCCTAATAGGATAACTATAATACTGTTTAGTGTGTGATTTGTCCCATTTTTCTTCTGAGATGGGAAGTTTAACTACACACTTGGAGTAAAACAAAGTTTTATAACATAAAGAGAGCAGTAGGATTTGTATCAAAGTCTTGATGTTGTGGACATAAATTCAAGAACAATAGCAAGAGAACAATGAAGATTGCGCAGACTCTGGACTTATTTTGTAATCTAATTATTGAAGAGTAACTTCCATTGATTTCTGTGCATAAACAATTATGCCAAGAAGACCATTTTCAAGTAGGATCAGGATCATAACCATCCAGGAAAAAAAAAAAAAAAAGAAATTTGGGGACGAAAAATGTATGAAAAGCAACTTCTAACCTCTATTTGAAGCTTACTGTGCTTAGAAAAGGAGTAATTACCTGAACCATAGTAAACTGAAATATTTCTTCTTCCTCTGGGCGATTACCTTGTATCCAGACCCGTTGCTTGAATCGGTTCTATTTCACGAAAACCAAGCAATTGAGTGGAGAACAAGACAGCAATTGAGATTGAATATCTTGTCAAGTTCAGGATGACCCATATATGAGCATAAAATTCATACCTCATGCACTAACAAACTGCTTAGGATCCTTCTATCCTTGTGACCAAGCAACGCTCTATAGGTTGAATGGTGAAAAATCCTTTTGAACCTTTCAAACTGCGACATAAATGAATAACGGCAAGCGTTAGTTGATATGCTGATTTTGCCATCAAGCGAGTCTTAAGACATAATTTTGAACGCAATGACCTGTCCCAAATCGAAGAAAGGCCCGAAATAAGGTGATCTCTCAAAAGGATCAAAGCCAGCAAACTGTAGCACAAAAACACATACTTTGCCTAAAAAGAAAAAGGAAAAGAAAAAGAAAAGCCTTCGACTGGAATTATAAGTACCCTGTACATAACTTCAACCCCATAATCAGGACGAGGTTGGTCGTTGTACTTCAAGGCATCAAGCTGGTACTGCACAGCTTCCTCTGCACTAAACTAAACGGGGGAATTTGTTGCAGAAACAAGTGGAGAAGATGACGCTGAATGACAAATGACGGAAAGACTCACCAGACCTTAGTAACTAAGGCGAAGCGCTGCTTTTCAATAAGCGTTCGGGATTATAATGCTGAACGAGAGTATACTGAATAGTTGTTTGTTTGTATTTAAGCCAACTTATAACGGCTATACTGACATGTAAAACCATATCAATGTTTTCTCTTCTCTCTCTATATATCGGATGGATTCTATGTGTCCTTTTGTGATGTTCTTCCCATTTCTCTTCTAACAAAATTGTAACCGAATAAAATGCAATATTCTGTTATCTACTCTTAATTTACAACAGGATTCAACCTAACTTGGCATGCCATAAAACATAAACCTAACAAGGACTCGATCAGGAAATTACATTCAGTCGGGGTCCAAAGGGTCTCTTCCTACGCGACTCCAGCCTGAAACAAATAACAATCAGTAAGCTGCTCATCCAATTAAAATTAGTAAAGCCGGGAGAAATACCAGTCTTCAGACAGAAAATCCGGCACGTCAGCTGAGGCTCTGACAACGGAGAAAGCTGACGGCTTGTGTTGGCCGTTGAACTTCGACAAGAGAAACACCAAGTGCGGTGCAGGCAAAGATGAAGAAAACGGCATCGTCGCTCTCTCTTCTAGTTCCACCACTGAACAACCTCCTAGGAAATATATAATTGATTATATACGTGTCTCTCTTTTTTCTTTTTACTCTTCCAGCTTTCATCTCGACCGTCCGTACTTTTTGTTGTTATATACGACGCCGTAATATGTGCATCTACTGAAATGGAGTGTCAAGTGACCCAAATGTCGTAAAGTAAGTATTGTCCATGAACCGTCCTGCTCGTGCACTCCAGTACTTGGGCGCCGTATCAAACAACACAACTGCCATGGCGTCTCGATCACCTGTACTTTCTTTCAGCTTCACTCTTAACACGTATTGTGCGTATATGATTTTATGAGTTTGAGAGTTACGGTGTAGTGAGTTTGGTGGATTTTTTGCACAGCACCGAGGAGGAGGACTAGGAGGAGGAAGAGTAGGAGGAGCTCGAAAGCAATGGAGGAGAGGTTTCTCCCACTGCACTACAGGCGAAGGTGGTCAGCATTTGGTGACCGGAGATTCTCATTTCCAGTCAGTCCACGACACTAATTTAGGTTTTCGTCAAGAGAAAGGTTTCAATCTTCATTATAACCGCCAACAGCTCCGTCACCCCCAACGTTTCATTCAATCACAGTCGTTGGATTATCGTCCCGGTCCTCGAAAGCCGTTGCCGTTGGATTATCGCAATTGGGAATATGCTAAAACTGCGCCTCCTCCTCATGCTGGTAGGCTTATGATAATGTCTTTTGAGTATTGATGAATCAACTACATGAATGTAATTCAAACTCTGGTGTTTCATTGCAGAGAAATTCATAGTGCTTTCTTATAATATACTAGCCGACTATCTTGCCATAGACCACCAGAGCAAACTTTATTATCACATTCCTCGTCACGTGTTGCATTGGGACTGGAGAAAGAGAAGGATACTTATTGAACTTGGCCTTTGGTCTGCTGACATTATGTGCTTTCAGGTTTTTATCCTGCTTTGTACCGATTGTTTTGTACTGAATCTGGGTATTTGTATTCTTACGAAATGAATTTCCTTCTTGCTGTAACTTTTCCAGGAGGTTGATAAGTTTCAAGACTTAGAAGAGGAATTGAAGCCAAGGGGTTATAGTGGCATTTGGAAGGTCTGTTTGGAATTGAATTGTTTTATTTATGTTTCATCCAATTTGCTCACTTCTCTTTGTCTTCACTTGCAGCCGATGCATACTTGCACTTTAGATATCATGCTATGTTATAGCTTTGCTCTGTTTACTCTGATGTAAAATGAGAAGGACTCGACCTTAAAACTAAAATGTGTAATGTTTCACTGCATTGAGAGCCTAGTTAGATGCTTAAATTCGATTCTATTGTCAAATGTAAAAGAAGGAAGGTAATTCGATAAGACCAACCTTGCATTCTGAAGCTGCAAGTTACAATTCAAACTAATCACTCTTCTTGAATGTTTCTTGCATCTTTATTTAAGATTTCATGGGCCTCTAGAACATCTTAGTGAAAATGCTTATCTTTTTTTCTTCTTTTGGATCAGTTACTGAGACTTACAAAGAAACATTGCCCTAATCTTCCCTTCATTTTGGTGTATGAGTATATGGGCTGTTGCAGCCATCTAAGTTAAATAAAGAAGAAAAGGTCTGTGAGCTGTGCAGTTCACATACACCACAAGCTTCTTATTTTGTATGATGTAATTGTGGAGTTGAACTAATAAAGCAATAAAGTGTTGTTATTCTTCTGAACTGAAACAATCTCAAATTGTGCTTCTTCATCCTTTGATTTTGTGTGACAAATAAGGAGATAGTTGATATGTCTTTGTTTATGTTGTATAGATGC
>JAOSBN010000008.1:21198686-21220930 GCA_027563595.1 Erythroxylum suave | reverse complement strand
TCCTTTAATTAAAATCCTGAAATAATTTCTTAACCAATTCTATATATTTTATAATTATCAAAACATAAAGGGATTTTTATTTGTCAACCACCATTGGTCCAACAGACAATCTATGATGAAATGATCCTATTGACCACAATGCTGTCATATTCATGTCTACGGTGACTAACTGTGGACAATCTCTGATGAAGTGATCCTATTGACTACAATGTTGTCATATTCATCTAACACTCACCTAAATGTCTTTTTCCACAAGTAACATACTCTAACATTGGGGTCCTACTATCACAGGAGTCTCTAGGCCTAGAGGGTGACCCAAAGAATCCTTGGCTAGATGATCAGCCTTTACTAGACTTCCTGCCACCACTGCATCTTGACTTATTTTTCTTAACTGAACCTTGAGATGAACGAACTGGTGTATTGTACTTTTGTTCTGATCTTGAACTTTGAGTGAATGTTTTTGCATTTCTTTCCCTTTTACTGTAGCTTCAACTAATTCCCAATAGTGTGTTTGTGTAGTCAATGATAGGTGAATATGTAATCTAGGACTCAAGCCTCTATTAAACCTTTTGCATTTCCGCTCTTCATTATCAATAATAAATAGAACACTTTTGACAAGTTCTGAAAATCTCTTCTCATAATCTGTCACTGATGTTGAACCCTGCTCTAGACGGAAAAATTCCTCTACCCTTGCATCCCTATAACTATGTGGGTAGAATCTGTATGTGAACTCTCTCTGAAATTTTGCCCAAGATACCTCTTCCAAATGTCGTCTCTCAATGGCTTCCCACCAATATTTAGCCTTATTCTTTAGGAGAAAAGTGGAGAACACAACTCTCTGCTCATCTGTGCATCCAACAACTCTATATATCTTTATGACTTGATCTAGCCATATGACTGCACTCTCAGGATCTCCACTCCCGTCAAAAGTCTCGGCACCTAATTTACAAACACACTCAATTGAGCATTAAAAACTGACCACACTTTCACGTGATTGCTGCATCGCTGCGGTAAGAATTTGAGCCATCTGTTCCATATTAAAAATCACTCCTATTGGTTCAGCCAGCCTTGACAATTAGGGCAGTGGTTGGTTCATGGGGGCACTTACTAACTCTAGAATGTGGTCATCCCCCCGTTCTAGAGGTTACTCAGGTGCAAGAGTCGTTGGAATTGTTACCTTGGGACATCCACAGCCTCGTCTATGCGTCGTGTTATGCATTTAATAAAAATGTAAATGTGTAAAGCTTTTCAGCTTATGAAATCATATGTATGTAAATCACAACATTTTTTGGTCACCTCACTTTTAAAACAACGTAAAAACCTTTTAAACCACAAAGGAGGCAATCTATTTTTAAAAGCCGAGCTCTGATACCAACACTAATAGGCCTCTATCTTGTAATGACTAGGTGACCTGCCAGGCACTCCACAGTGGCTCTCTAGTCAATATCCGAGTCAGCTGAAAAGTTGTCATGAAGCTCTATTACCCTTGTTAAGGAAAAGCTTCAATTCACAATTGGAAATGTAAACAATGAATTTTTTTGTTTACTAAAAATTTTGGCAATACAACGACTGTATTTTGACATCCCAAAAGTTTCAAAGTCCTTGTAAAAGTTCAAAACACTTCTATTGTCATATCAATTTCTCAACTCCAAATTGTAGACTTCAAATCCACTCACATGCAGTCTCAAATAGTTACATTAATAAACTTTGAAAAGCTAAATCAACGTCATGCATTCCATTTAGAAACCTTTATGCACATCTATTCTTTATACAAGTGCACTTTCCAAAACATGTTTAAATATATACAACAGTTCTCAAAAATATGTATAAGGCAAAATAAAAATCCTATACAGTAGCACTTGACAAAGTTGACTACTCACAAGATGGAATCCCTACTACTGAAGCCCTTGAGCGTGCGCTTGGGAGGTTTTATTTAAAAAGAAAAAATAAAGGGCAAGCTAAACGAACTTAGTAAGTATTATTGGTTTCCAATAAAAACATTTATACAAATATTAACCTCAATAAAAGAGAACAATTTCTTTTCTTTTCAACTAATAATCAATGTTCTTACAAAACACATTCTTTTCTTTTCTTTTCATTAATGCATATGTAAAACAAAACATAATTTTTTTAACATATTTTTTTTCTGAGATCAAGTTCTACTTTTCTTAAAAAGTATACATCGATAGTAATTAATACTTTCATGCACTTTCTTTTTAAAACATAGCCTATCACTAATTTTCTTTTCCACCCTTAGGTGTAAGGCCAAGGAGTTGGTTTTGCATCATTTAAGCGTGCCTGGTTAACCTCTATATATCAATTGTTATAAAGTTGGTTCTGCATTTCTTACCCAAAATGATGCTAGCACTACATATAAATAAACGGTTACGGAGTTGGTTCTACATCGCTTACCCATAACAGTGCTAGCATAATATATACTACACATGTGCAGAGGGCGACTCATAAGACGTACTGACAGACACAAAACCACCAATATTAGTGACAGATAGACACCCCCCAAATACAGCCATACACGTTAGGACGTACTCTAATTGATATAATCGTATGTATAAATACCTAATGACGTACCATAGGCTAAACTGCAATTAATACATGAGTGCGCCTCATTTCAAAACTAATGAAGAACATTCAAAGTCCATTTCTATGCCAATTCAAAGCATATTTAAATTTCAATTCAATGCTAATTCAAAGCGTATGTACATCTTATTAGTTTCTAAGAGCATCAAAACTCAATTTAATGCTAAATCAAAACATATGTAAATCTCATGAAGATTAACTTTTAAATTCAAGTGGTAGCACCAATGTAATTACTCATAAACATACTTTTCATAGTAGGGTAAAAACCATCTTTACAAAATCAATTTCAAGGTACACTCATCGTTTGTCATTTATCGTCAACCACCCTCAAGTGTTCGATGCTTTTCCTTCATTTATCCTAAGTCTACGGTGATGAGAAAACTTTATTGTCTTACTCAGCCATGAGGGAGACCCCTGAGGGGTTCCTAGAACTTGCCAAGTACATCTATAACTTACCACCTTGTTTTACAAATTTTATGACATAGGGCTTAGCCAAAATCTTAGTATTTAGTAAGATTAAAATTTTGTTTTCTTTTCATTCAACCATTAAACAACCATTGAACAATGTCTATGATTTATACATGTTGTCTTCTTTCCATTTAAATTATGTACATAGTATGTACATTCTGTTTTCCTTACATTGAACCATTGAACTATGTACAACATACATTCTGCCATTGAACAGCCATTAAGCCTATAACCATTGGACAACATACTTAAGATATGAATATACATGTTGTTTTCCTCTCCATTTACCAAATAAAATTTCAAAATTCCCTTAAAAACCATATTTTACCCATTCTAACTTACTAATTTCTTCATAACACAATCTCACCCAATTTAGTTCACCGTATCATAATCGTGCATAAAGAATCATGGTTACAACCCATGTACCAAATCCATGCCTCCATTTGTTCCTTAATTTTCATATACCAAACATTCAAATTAGTTTTGAAGTATTCTAGATATCTGTTCCCCTATGTTTCTAGTTTCCATATCATAAAAAATCATGCCATTTAAACTTCTAAATTATGAAACATGTACCAAATACCACAAGATGCTTTAGCATAGGGACAATATCAGGTTACCATAATCAATCTTAATTTTCAATATCATTCAACTAGAATTAGATCTAGGACTCTTCTAGATACTTTTATTCCTATGTCTTAGGTTTCAGTTACAGTCGAAATCACCCAATTTGGACTTCTGTAGACTAAGTTAGGGCCAAAAAACTAGGGTTGTCCAAGGAAATAGAGAATCCTAATACAGAATTTCGCTAAACATAGTTATGAAAACTTACCACTCTCTTCCAATCTTTTGAAAAATTACGAGCTTTCTTCAAATCATGATCTAAACCATGGAAAATCAGTTACACCCTTCTTCTCTCAAGCTTGGCCGAAACCCACCTTTGGCTCACTTTCACTCTCACGGTTATCATAAAAAGAATGAAGCAATTGTCTTAAGTTTACTCCTTTAACATGTGACACATCTCATCTTCTATCATGAATCATCAATCCACTATTCAGCATGTAAGAAGACCAATTTGCCCCTAATCACTATACAAAAAGACCAAATTGCCCCTTAATGAATTTAATTCATCGACTAACTGAATTACAATTAGAAAATATTTCACAACGGGCTTATCATCAAATTGACCATGAAATACTCTTATTAGGGTCAATACGTATTGACTAGATGCTTTAAAAAATATTCGGATGGGGTTAAAAGCATCAATATCCATTATTTTCCAAAAAGGGCATTTTTAGTCCTAAACTTCCTGAATTCCGAAATCCATCCAATCGAAATTATTTTCAATTTGTTTCATTACCATTAGACTCTAATACTTAATATAAATATTTTCAATTCTTTTCAGGGTCATGTCCCCAAAAATCACTATTCAGGCGAAAAATATTATTCACTGAACAGAAAAATTTACCTTCATTGAAAGGAAAGGTATGGAGTTTTACAATTCCAACACAGGTAATGATGCTTCTTCGATGGTGACAACCATAACACAGGAGAAGACCACAACAGAGGGGATGACACTTATTGGATGGTGAACAAATAGGAAATATGTCGGCTAAAATGAGAACAAAGAGAGGGATGTTTTAGTGTTAATAACCTAGTAGAAAATAATGTCATCTGTAGTTAAACAAAACAATGTCATATTTGATTAATTCTGAAGAAATATACCATTTGGAATCAATTTAAAAAATGATCGTGAAATGGTGGGCCATTACCATTTGGCTTAGCTTAACCTTTGGTAATGGCATCAATATAACATTATATCAACCATGTATTATTATATCTATTGCGATGTAATTAAAAAATAATTGGAATATAGTAAAAAATGGAAATCAATATTAAATATTAATATGATATTCTCAATAATCAAATTAAATATTGTTGACAATGATTGTAAGTGTAAAAACAAATTTTGTTAACAACAATCTTATTTTAAAAATTTATAAAACAAACAAAACAAAATTAATTTTTATTACAAAAATTAATTCTTTTTATTAATTTCTTTTAAAATATATTATCTGACAATTTTATGTGGTGTTACAAAACTCTAATTACTATATATAATTACCCCAGATACTCTCGATAAAAACTCATGTACACTCTTTTTCTTACATTGCCAAAGTTTCAAAATCACGATGAAGAGTTTGTAGTTTTACGACAATTACCTTCTTATCACCCATATACTTTTGCTGTAGAGTTTCCCATGCCTGAGTGGAAGTTGTGGCTACCACAATTTTGGGGAAATTTTGATCATCAGCTGTCTGCTGGATAAAAAATAGAGCTTTTGCATCCTTCTTTTGGTTCTCCTGTACTCATGGATCGACCGCCTGATTCTCCTCTGGCTCTTCAAACCCGTTCTCCACCAAGTCCCATAACTCTTGAGACTTAAACACAGTCTTCATTTTAAGACTCCAAAAATGGTAAATTTCCCTTTTGAATATCAGAATTAGAGGTTGTGAAGAGGAGTTAACGCCATTGTTTGCCATGGTTGTGGATTCACTATGGTGTTTGCCTCACTGTATTTAATTCAGGTGCTTTTTTACTTTACCCTTTGCCCAATGAGAATCGAAATTGGATGAAAGAAAACTGTGTTTTGATCACTCTCTTTACTCGCTTTGATACCAAAATTTGTTGGAGAAATCACAGGAAAGAAGACAAAAGAAAAGAGATGAAAGTGATGGACGCCTTAAAATGAAAAAACGACAGCCTTTGCTATAGGCTTTTTCTGCATTATAGTCGAAGATAGGACAAGCCTACATAGGCTTACAATTAACCAATAAAAGCTAAAAACAAGGCACTAAATGACAAGTTAAAAAAACAAAGACATGGGCTGAAACTTAGTTGGAAACAGGGAACATTGAAGGATCGCATACGCAGTGGAAATAAAAGTCGCAATCCTATATAGATTTATTGTGTTTAACAAATTGTTGAATTGTGTTGTTTCATGGAGCTTGCTATACTGAAACTTGTAGAAGATCTAGTTGAATTAGTGAAGTTGAGGAAGAGAGGTAGAATGAAGAACAAGGCTCCTGTGTATGAAAGAAAGCTAGAGACGATGATTTTGGGAGCAATTCAGAAGTGTTTAGATCCAAAGAGCAGAACACGGTTGATTGATAATCAGTAAAAGAAAAGTGAAGAGATTGAAGGAACATGCAAAGGAAAGCTGAAGGAAGAAGAAGCAGAATATGTGAAGCAAATATAGAGCTGTTTTATTCAGTTGAAGAAATAACCTGAAGCAGAGTTGATCAGTTCCTAAAGAACCTATGAAGAAGCAATGCAAGTTAATGAAGTGGAAGAATTCAAGTCAGAGCATCTGTTACCATTAAAGAACTAAGCTTGCTCAAATCTGCACATTAATTCCTGCTTTTCTGAAATGTTATGTTTTTGTCTTTTTTCACTTTCTGCAGCTTTAAATCATCAGGTGATACTATTGTCAGGGTTTGTTAATTTTTCAGATAGCCTTTGTTTTGTCTTCGTCTTTGATCAACCAATGAGAGTGAGATACTTGTCAACATCTTGTTCCTTAGTTTTTGCTTTTTCATTTTCCAGCCATTGATGTAAAAATGGCACAGAATGTGTGAGCCAACATGAAAGGCTCCAGATCAGCGTTTTTAAAAAATGTAACAGTTGCAAAAATCAATAAGAAAAAACATCATCTTTCATTTGTGAAATTTTTCTTGCTTTCATTCTTCTTGTCGTTCTTCTTAAGTGTTGTGAGTGTTGTGCTGTAAGTTTTGTGAGATTTATGCTAAGAAACTTGGAGTGGAGAAAAAAAAAGGTGTTAAAATTCCATTACTGAAGTGTTAGCAGAATCTTATAGTTACAGCTCAAACTAAAACTTTACAAACACTTGTGAGGAATTTACATAGATCACTAGAGAGAAAATTAAAACATCCTACAGAAAATACAATCAATACATTAAAGGGAAGTTTCAATCTTCTTCATTTTTCCTTGGAGCAGAAGCAAAGGTTCAGTAGCTATTGAAGAAAATTTTGAACATCAAATCTGAAACTTGCAGCTTCAGTGAAGAAGTAGGTGAGCAACAGAACCAGCAGCAGATAGCAACTCAGAACTAGCTTCACAAACATACTAATAGTAAAAACAGGTAACAAATAAATATCTGGAATTTGAAGATTGATTGATACCGAACTTCGAAAATACAAAGTCTCTGTGTACTCCACACCAAAAATACGTCCCACTTTCAACACCTGATATGGCTATGGTTAAACTTTGAAGAACCTTTCTTAAAAAATGGAGAAAACAATTTTCTCTTTTTCTCTTGTTTATTTTCACGTATAGAAATCAAAGAGTATATATATACCGCTCTTCTCTTTGGTTTTATTCACGTACAAAAATCGGAAAAATACTGAAAGAATATAAGAGTTTCTCTTCTCTGCATTTTTCATGCACGCAAAAAGAAATGGGAAAAAAACTTATTGTTTTCTTCTTTCTCTTTTCACTGTAAGTCATATTAATAACGTTTCTTTTCATACCTTTTGGTTAATTAATAAAACAATAACCATTATTTATAAAATGAAATAAATTAAAACTATATTATTTTATTCATTTATTTTGTACAAGAGAATTTCTAATATTAATTATATTTTATGAGTTAGCAAAAATATAATAATATGTCATATAGATTATTTAATAAATTATCTCATAATAAATTAAATAATCATAAACAGGAAATATTACACTTGTAAGTGTGTGACCACATAGGTTTATCACTAAGCCGGTAGTAATTAATCCAATTAATTACTAATCAAGGTTGGCGTCTAACAACACTCCTCAACGACCGAATAGTGTGAAGTAATAACCTTACAAAGACGAAACCTGGTTAAGGATAATGTATTATTTCCTTCCATCATTAAAACTCCAGATTATCCTAAGGTATGGTTTAACTATCAAACCCTATTAGATAACCAACTACGTTACATGTCAATCATTAATGATTGGTGAATGACTTAGGAAACTCCTTTTCTTCACTCATTCAATCGCCCTGGCTAAGGTCTTGAAACAACCATTAAGATCAATGACAACATAGAGTTCAAACTCATTACCTACAGTCGATGGATCCCACCTTAACTCATCACTAATCAGATAGGTACTTAATTATATCCAATGATCATTCAACTAGCATTTTTACACAGTAGGTGTCTGACATCAAAACATAATATAAGTGACCTATTGATTACTATGATAATCTCAGGTCAAAGGAAAAATATACATTTCAATTCTTATGAGAATATCCCACTTGACAGTTCGTAGGTAATATTAACCATTGGGAATTCTCAATTTGGTCAGTTCAATGATCATATCTCTATATGCATAATCTATATATGTAACTTAGTAAATGAGATCTACTAATATCCATCCAATAGATACTATTACATATATTTTGATCTAATCGGATCATTAAAGCCCTTATTTGATGATCCTATGATCAAGAACAATTTTAGATTAAACCCTAAATACTTGACTCTCATTATCATAATCTCCATTATGTTGACAAGTGTACAAATTTAATCAACGACTTATTATATTAGGATAAAAGCAATAGACATAATATGATAATATAATCATTTGCTATGTTATTAAACAAAGTTAATAATTACAAAGCATATGTGTTCAATCAATTACATAACGATTGGTCATGGGCATAATTCCAACAATCTCCCACTTGACCTAGACCCAATCGATCATGAACTTCAATCCTATTTTCCATTTGTGCTTATCAAACTCCTTTGATCCAAGCGCCTTAGTGAAGGGATCTGCAGCATTCTCCTTTCCTTCAACCTTTTGAATTTGAACGTCCTCACGTTCAACAATTTCTCTAATCAGATGAAACTTTCGCAGAACATGTTTGGATCTTTGGTGTGACCTCGGTTCCTTAGCTTGTGCAATAGCACCAATATTGTCACACAATAAAGGAACAACTTCCTTTATCAAAGGAACCACACCAAGTTCAGTTAAGAACTTTTTCATCCAAACAGCTTCCTTAGCTGCAACGCATGCACCTATGTATTCTGCTTCAGTAACTGAATCAGCTATAGTAGCTTGCTTGGAACTTTTCCAACTCACTGCTCCTCCATTCAAGGTGAAAATATAACCAGAGGTAGATTTGCTATCATCCTTATCTGATGCAAAGCTAGCATCAGTATAACCTATTAGCTTTAATTCATAATCTCCATATATGAGGAATTGGTCCTTAGTTCTTCTCAAGTACTTAAGGATAGTTTTAACCACTTTCCAATGTCCCTCACCTGGGTTACCTTGATACCTGCTCGCTATTCCTAGTGTGTAAGCTACATCAGGCCTTGTACATGTCATGGTATACATGATAACTCCCACTGCGCTGGCATATGGGACCCTACTCATGTGCTTTCTTTCTTCTAGGGTTTTAGGACAATCCTCCCTCCTAAGAGAAATTCCAGTGCCTATCGGTAGATAGCCTTTTCTGGAATTTTCCAAGTGATACTGTTTTAAAAATAGTATCAATGTACATGGATTGGGAGAGCCCTAGCAGCTTCCTTGATCTATCTCTATAGATCTTGATTCCAAGAATGTAAGCTGCTTCTCCCAAATCCTTCATGGAGAACTGTTCAGATAGCCAAATCTTTGTCTTTTGCATGGCTGGTACATCATTTCCTATTAGCAATATGTCATCTACATACAGCACTAGGAAAATAACTATGCTCCCACTAACCTTCTTGTACACACATGGCTCTTCTTCGCATCTAACAAAATCAAACTTTGCGATTGTTGTATTGAAGCGAATATTCCAACTTCGTGAAGTTTCCTTGAATCCATAAATGGATCTTTGTAGCTTACATATTTTATTAGGAGCAGATGGCAATGTGAAACCTTTAGGTTAAGTCATATAGACATCTTCCTTAAGCTCTCCGTTAAGAAGCGTTGTTTTCATATCCATTTGCCATATCTCATAATCATAATATGAAGCTATAGCAAGTAGAATCCGAATAGATTTGAGCATTGCCAAAGGGGAAAAGGTTTCATCATAATCAATACCTTCCTTTTGATTATATCCTTTGACAACAAGATGGGCTTTATAGGTTTCAACTTTCCCGTCTGCTCCAATCTTTTGCTTAAATACCCATTTACATCCTATGGGTTTTATATCCTTTGAGGGATCAACCAAAGTCTATACTTTGTTAATTCTTATAGATTTTAACTCAGATTCCATGGCCTTAATCCACTTCTCACGATCTGGACTTGCCATAGCCTCCTCGTAAGTCTTAGGGTCATCATCAATATGTGGGATATCATCAATATGATTATCCTCGTCACCTTGCACCATTAAGTTTAATCTATCTGGTGGACGACGATCCCTAATAGACCTTCTAAGAGGCTCATGTTCAATAGGTTCTTCCTCTACTTGATATTGTTGTTGTACTAGTTCCTGGACAAGTTCATTAACTAGTCCATTCTCCTCAACAGTTGAGGCTAGTACCTTATGTGTCAACTTCAAGACATTAAGTAAAGGCTACTTAACATGCATTTGATGCTCTTGAGCTTGTGTTGACTCATCAGAATCTTGAATTTCATGAAGATCTATTTCTACACCATGACATCCTTCATTAAGGAACTTTTCTAAAAAGGTTGCATTTCTAGCCACAAAAACTTTGTGCTTAGAAGGGTGATAGAAATAGTAACCATAGTTTCTTTGGGATAGCCAACAAATCTACACTTGTCAGACCTCGCTTCAAGCTTGTCTGGTAGCAGTCTTTTAACATAAACTGGACAACCCCAAACCTTCAAATATTTTAGGTTAGGCTTATGTCCTTTCCACATCTCATATGGAGTTTTAGTGACTGCTTTAGTGGGAACTTTATTTAATAAATAGGTAGCGGCTTCTAAAGCATATCCCCATAGGAAGATAGGAAGATTATTGAACCCCATCATGGATCTCACCATATCCAATAAAGTTCGATTTCTCCTTTCTGAAACATCATTGTGTTGTGGTGTTCCTGAAGAAGTCCACTGAGACAAGATTTCATCTTGCCTTAGATAATCAACAAAATCATCATTAAGATACTCACTGCCACGGTCAGATCTTAATGCCTTTATACTTTTACCAGTTTGTTTTTCAACTTCACTACTAAATCTTTTGAACATTTCAAATGAGTCAGACTTGTGTTTCATAAGATACACAAATCCATATCTTGACATATCATCAATGAAGGTGATAAAATAAGAATATCCACTTTTAGCTTGAACTTTCATTGGCCCATATACATCAGTATGTATAAGTCTTAAAAGTTCAGTAGATCTCTCTCCAGTTCCAGTAAAAGGAGATTTGGTCATTTTGCCTTTAAGACAAGATTCACAAGTTTCATATGATTCATAATCATATTGACCAAGGCATCCTTCCTTGTGCAACTTGTTTACTCTTTTCTCACTAATATGACCAAGTCTACAATGCCAAAGGTAACTATGATTTGCTTGATTACCTCTCTTCTTTTTTCGACCAGAAACATTCATAATTGGATAAACAACTATTTCAGGTAAGACATAAAAACCATATTGTAAATAACCACTTACATATACTTCATCACCATGAAATATATTACATTGGCTATTCCTAAAGATTATATGAAATCCACGCTTATCTAATGACGAAATGGAAACAATGTGAGAAACAAATTTAGGAACATAATAACAATCTTCTAACAATAAAGTCTTTCCTGTAGGCATAACAAAAGAAATAGTTCCTACAGCTAGGGCAGCAACACTTGCTCCATTCCCAACTTGCAGCTTTACTTCCCCCTTCTTCAATCTCCTATTGATCCTTAGACCCTGCAACATATTGCAAATGTTAAAGCTACTACCAGTATCTAATACCTATTTAGTATAATCAATAGTAGTTAAAGAAATCATAAAAACATTTTTCATAAATGTCCCACCTTGTTTCTTGCCTTTCAAAGTAGCCAAATACTCTGGACAGTTCCTCTTCCAGTGTCCCTTCTTTGTACAAAAAAACATTTGGCATCCTTTTGGTCAACTTTCTTCTCCTTACCCTTGGATTTGTTCCAAACATTCTTCTGTGCAAGATGATTTTTCTTGGGCTTCCTTTTGCCCTTCCACTTGCATTTAGAATAATTACTAACTAGATTCATAGACCCTGACACTTTCACCTTCTCAGACGATACTACTTGATTTTCATAATCAATCAACAAGTTGAGCATTTCATGAAGATCACAGTCCATCTTGTTCTTGTTAAAGTTAATAATGAATGGTCAAAAATTATCAGTAAGAGACTATAAGATCAAATCTTGTGACAGTTTTTTTCCTAGTGAACACCCTAACTTCTCAAGTTGTTCTATAAGATAAATCATCTTAAGAACATGGGGTCCTATAGGAGATTTGGGCTTCAGTTCATACTTGAATGAGGAGTTAGATAATTGGTATCTAGCAGTCTTACTTTGTGACCCATACATCGTCTTAAGATGCTCAATGATCTGTGGAGGATTCATACCTTCATGCTGCCTTTGGAGTTCAGAACTCATTGATGCCAGAATAATACACTTGGCATTAGTACTTTGTTCATTATACTTAAAACATGCATTAGCATCATCAATTCCCTCAGGAGGCGCTTCCTTTACAGGTTTATCGATCACATCGATAAGTTTCTCATACATGAGAATAATTCTCAAATTGCGGTACCAATCATCAAAATTGTTACCCACTAGGTTGTTAGCATCAAGAATGCTTCGCAGTGATATTGTAGACATTTTGAGAAATCTAATAAAAAGAAAATACCAAAATAAGAACACAATCATATACCATTAAGACATAGACTTTTCTCTAAATGATATAAAATCTTTAAAACATGAATGAGCCCCTTGGTTGTTAAGTCGTTACTCCTGCATAATTAAAGAGTGAAAAATTATCTATTTTATCATAAAAAATTTATAGTAGGATCAATATTATATAGTCCCCTGGTTGTCAGGTCGTTCCTATTAGTATAGTTGAGTTTATCCATCCAAGTGACGGAGAATTAATTAATATTATACTTCCTAGGTAATCTAGGCTAAAAGTATAAAATTAAATAACTTTTTCTCACATATACATCATATGCAATAGAAAATATTATTTATCCATGAACTACAAGTCACCTAGTTATCAGGTCATTCCTTGTAAACAAAAATAAATATTATGATCTACTTAGGTGAAAAATCCTTTTTGATAAAATATCATATATTATATCAAAATAAACTCAATAATTTTAAAGGGTCAAGATTTAGTGTTATTAAAATAATTTTAATAACACTAATGATCATATCATCTAGTTAGACAACATTACTATAGGAAACTTTTAATATAACAATGTAAGTCATAACAAATGCATTACTATAGGAAACTTTTAATATAACAATGTAAGTCATAACAAATGCACTATAATTAATAAATTTACCGTGCAAATCTTTTATATATAACATTTGTACAATTTTAAATTAATGAATAAACCGTATACATCTTTGACACATCTGTAAAAACCTTTTAATCAAATGCTTTTCAAAAAACTTTGTATTACAATCGTGCATGCATCTGCGCAAGGCTTTTAACCAAATGCATTTAACATCTTGTATGAAACCGTATGCACAACGTCTGTACATATGGGAAATAAATAAAATCTGTCAAATGCTTTTCCCAACTGCTTTTAACACCATTAATTAAAACCGTCTATACATCAGACATAACAAATGCTTTGACAAACTTGTCTAACACCATGCATACATCTGTCAAAAGACTTTATGCGTAAAACATCTGGACAAATTCTTTAATGAGTTTTGCATGAAAAACTACACGTGTCTCTCATACATAAACAGAAACTCACTTCTCTATTGTGTCGTTTTCCGTGAAACCAATTTCAGAGAAGCAAATATAAACTCATTTTTGTCGTATGTGTAATAAAGCAAGTGAAGTATGTGGTCTCTGTTAACCGAATAACATTTAATAAAGGAAAGAATCCTTCTTCTATTGTACCGATTTTCGTGAAAAACAAGTTTAAGCGATGCGAACCTAATCTCATCCATATTAAATGAACAGCTTTCATTTATTAAAACAAGGAACACAATGAAATATGCAAACTGTAACATTTGCAATTTTAAGTATGACGTAAACACAAAAAATTAGTTCTGATACCGGAGGATCGCACATGCAGTAGAAATAAAAAATTGCAATCTTATATAGATCTATTCGTTTAACAAAGATACTAATAGTAAAAACAGGTAACAAATAAATACCTAGAATTTGAAGATTTATTGATATTGAACTTCAAAAATACAAAGTTTTTGTGTACTCTATATTAAAAAATACGTCTCACTTTCAACACTTAATATAGTTATGGTTAAATTTTGAAAAACCCTTTCTTAAAAAATAAAAAATGGAGAAAACAATTTTCTTTTTTTCTCTTGTTTATATTCGCGTACAGAAATCAAAGAGTATATATAATATATATATAACTCTTCTGCTTGGTTTTATTCACGTACAAAAACCGGAAAAATACTGAAAGAATATAAGAGTTTATCTTCTCTGCGTTTTTCATGCACGCAAAAAGAAACGGGAAAAAAAAACTTATTGTTTTCTTCTTTCTCTTTTCTCTGTAAGTCATATTAATAACGTTTCTTTTCATAACTTTGGTTAATTAATAAAACAATAACCATTATTTATAAAATGAAATAAAATAAAACTTTATTATTTTATTAATTTATTTTATACAAAAGAATTTGCAATATTAATTATATTTTCTGTGCTAGCAAAAATATAATAATATACCATATAGGTTATTTAATACATTATTTCATAATAAATTAAATAATCATAAACAAGAAATATTACACTTGTAAGTGTGTGACCACATAGGTTCATCACTAAGCCAGTACTAATTGATCCAATTAATTACTAACCAAAGTTGGCGTCTAACAATACTCCTCAACGACCGGATAATGTGAAGTAATAACCTTATAACGACGGAACCTGGTTAAGGATAATGTATTATTTCCTTCCATCATTAAAACTCTGAATTATCCTAAGGTATCGTTTAACTGTCAAATCCTATTAGATAACCAGCTATATTTTACATGTCGATCATTAATGATTGGTGAATAACTTAGTAAACTCCTTTTCTTCACTCAATCAATCGCCGTAGCTAAAATCTTGAAACAATCATTAAGATCAATGACAACATAGAGTTCAAACTCATTACCTAGAGTTGATGGATCTCATCTTGACTCATCACTAATCATATAGGTACTTAATTATATCCAATGATCATTCAACTAGCACTTTTATACACTAGGTATCCGACATCAAAACATAATAAATGACTTATTGATTACTATGATGATCTCAGGTTAAAGGAAAAATATACATTTAAATTCTTATGAGAATATCCCACTTGACAGTTCATAGGTAATATTAACCTTTGGGAATTCTCAATTTGGTCAGTTCAATAATCATATCTCTATATGCATCATCTATATATATATGTGTGTGTGTGTGTGTGTGTGTGTGTGTGTGTGTGTAACTTAGTAAATGAGATCTACTAATATTCATCCAATAGATACTATTACATATATATTGAGCTAACCGGATCATTAAAGTCCTTATTTGATGATTCTATAATTAAAAACAATTTTAGATTAAACCCTAAAGACTTGACTCTCATTATCATAATCTCCATTATGTTGATAAGTGTACAAATTTAATCAAGGACTTATCATATTAGGATAAAAGTAATAGATGTAATATGATAATATAATCATTTGCGATGTTATTAAACAAAATTAATAATTACAAAGCATGTGTTCAATCAATTACATAACGATTGGGCTATGGCGTAATTCTAACAATAATAACGTTTGCATGAAACAGGATAAATGGGGCCACTAACATAAAAACGTGTCCCACTAATTTTGAAGCACTATTCAATAGGTTTCAGTGCCTCCTAAAGTGACTGTGTTCAAGGTCCAAAGGTCCGTGGAACAAAACGCAACCAAACTTGTGTAGAAGTGGCGGACCGTAGCAAATCAGCTTCCTGAAGATCTTTACATGTTAGGTGTGATGGGCAAAACTAATTCTAGTAAAGTGGGAAGCACATCTGTAAACATTACCTTTGGAAATTTTCTCAGCAGCGTAGAAAACCTTCTTCCACTAATTATGCAAGAGAGATTTCCCGAGATGGGTTTGGTTAGAGATGATTGTTCTGAAATGACATAGGCCGATCTAACCTCTTCTTCACCGATTTTCCACCCAATTCATCATTGGATCTTTTACTCACTCGTACCCTACTTAAAGGAAGAACAAAGACAAAGTCAGACATTATCAAGGAACCCATACCTGAAGCTTCACTAAAGAAGACGTGGCAAAGGTTCTACGAAGTGGAATCCGGAATTCTATATTTGGCGCCTTTTGGAGGAAGAATGAATCAAGTTCCAGAGTCTAGTATCCCATACTCACAAAGAGGTGGAATTTTGTATCAAATGGGCTACTTCACACACTGGGATGAGGATAATGATGATGTAGCTCAGAGACATATCAACTGGATCAGAAGTCTTTATCGTTACATGACACCACATGTATCAAAGAATCCTCGATCAGCCTACATAAACTACCGTGATCTTGACATTGGAGTAAATGACCGCACTGGTACCACAAGTTATGCCAAAGCAAGTATATTGGGGCAAAAAATATTTTGGTAATAACTTCGACAGGCTGGTCAAGGCGAAAACTTCAATTGACCCCTCTAATTTCTTCAAAAATGAAAAAAGCATTCCTATTGTCTTGCCCAAAAATTAAGATGATGGTTGCATTTAATGGAGGCCGAAATTTTTTATTTATTTTGATATTTATTTTTTAGGAATTGATGAAGTTTATTGTAATAAATGCTATCTAGCATATTGGGAACAACCTTTCAACTAACTAGGAGTAAAGTTGCGTATCACTGACCTACCCAAACTTCACATATCAATGGGGTTTATATTTGGTGTTGTTGTTGGTGCTATCTAGCATATTAAACTATTTGTTTGATATAATTAAATAAGATTTTATTTTTGTAATAAATGGTTAAGCTAAGATTTTCTCAATACATTTATATTAAAAATTTGAAAGACTTATAAAGAAGATGTGATCTCTATAAGAGCATGACATGTTAGATTATGACTTTTGATATCTACTAATTTAGTCTGCAAGTATATAAAGTTAATAGTAGATAGTTAAATAAAACTGAAAATATTTAGGTTGACATAATATTTAATCTAATAAATTTATGCCCTCCATCGATTCATATAAGTATATCTGACTACACAACTACCACTTGTCGATGCACAATTTAAACTAATCAAACTCTTTAAGTATAGTTCATCCCTTTTATAATAAATAATTAAGCTGAGAGTTTCTCAACGCATTTATATTAAAAAAAACTCAATTATTATGCTATTTCCATGACACCTTAAATTATACATTTATATGTAATTGTAATTATATATACCTTAAATTATACATTTATATGTAATTGTAATTATATATTATATATCACATGATACACACGCAATGAATGTCAAGTCTTTAATTATATCAATTTTTTCAAAGGCCCCAATTTATCATAATTTTGATTTAGAGTTTATGCATTTTTTTCTCAAAATTAAGATACTGAAACATGAGACAATTTAATTATTTTGTAACTAATGATTAAGTAAGACTTCCTCAATAGATTTATATTAAAAAATCCTCAAATAAATATATGAAAGATATGGTCTATATGAGAGCTTGAAATTTTAGACCTCGACTTTTCATAATTTCAATGATTGCATGATTAAAGTTGTGGATTTAATTTGTTATAAAGTTATGCATTTTGATTGTTTATGAACTTTAGGATAGATGTAATCCTTATGATTGGTTTTGTACTTGAATTGTTCTACTTGAAACAATTAATTGAAGTTCTAAGTTGGTGAAATTATTAGAGTGATTTAATTGGTAACTAAATTAAATTTGAATGGAAGAACTTGATAAAGAAAAAACATTGGTTAAATTTGATGATACCATTAATCACTATTTAGTTTCTTGTAACACTATGAATGCAGTCACAAACAACAATCAAGGTTATGGTGATATTTCCATGACATCTTAAATTATATTTTTATATGTAATTATAAGTATATATTATGTATCACACACATCCACAAACATTTAATGCGAAGTCTCTAATTATATCAATTTTGTCAAAGGCCCCAATTTATCATAATTTTGATTTAGAGTTTATGCACTTTTCTCAAAAATAAGATATTGAAACACATGAAAAGTTACTCAAAACATAAACAAATAATTAATAATAGAATTAATCAAAACAATCAAACATTATAATTGTCATATATTGCCTTTTCTAATGTAAAAAATTAGACCAAACATAACCTAATTTCTTACTAACTTCCCAATACAATAAGATTTAACCTTTTCATAATATTAAGGTACTTCAATGATATAAATATATTGTAAATATAATTACATATGAGCACTATTATGGGGATTTAACAAATATTAACACTGAAAGTCCTGAAGGATGTAGTTTTGCAAAGATCCTGTTCTGTCACAGTTGCTTTGAAATGTTTATGTCAGTTGCTTAATATAAATCAACTGCGTTAATAATTGTTAATTTTCCAGAAATAAAAAGCAAACAAAAAAATTAAACATGCAATAAATAAATCAACAACCAAATTTTGGTAACGTAGTTCGACACATTAGGCTTATGTCTACAAAGACCTCACCCATTTTAATCAACTCTCGCCTGTGATACAATAGTTTTACCTAGAAGTTTTACTAAGCCGATGTCACTCACATTTTGACATTATTCACTTGTACTCACACCTTTTGAAAGTATTTCACTCCCAATACCATGACCACCTCATGCTAACTTCAACAGATGATTTTTTTCCAATAATTAATGTTAATAAAGATGAAAATAATAACCCAATGACTAAATCAATAAAGACATAAACAAGAAACACTTTGACTCCAAAGATACTCCCCTATATTTGCAGCCTCATCAACTCGAAACCATGGGAAGTAGTCCTATAAGAATTCTACTATAAACCTTCAAAATAATCACTAAAGCATCCCACGTATAGTAACCACAAAAATCATCAAACAAATATTTGTTTCATCACAGAAACACATCAAAATCACACCTGCACAATTGATGAATTTACTACACATTTTTCCCTCACAGAAATGATAATTCAGTTATCCAAAAATTCACCCACAAGCAGAGAAATGCAGTTATCATGGATAACTAATTCAACTATCCAAAAATTCACCCACAAATAGAGAAACGCAATTATCATGGATAACTCAAATCACCACAATATCTGTTGCTAAAGATAGCTGGAATTACTGAAATTGCTGCTGCCAAAGATAGCTTGGATTAACAAAAATAAAACTGCGAAATCACCAAAAAATATACACCTTATCTTTAATAAAAGCATAGAGATTTTATCCCAAATAAGTCCTGTCTTCTCTAGGATTTCATCCTTCATGCTATCTTATTTTCAAAAATCTCACACAAGGTAAATTTCTCATCATAATGATATTCCAAATATATCCAATGATATTCGATTACAAATAATGCCCAAAATAATTAATAAGATATCTCAACAAATATTTTAATAATCTCCCCCTTTTTAGCATTATTTTTCACATCAAAGAACTCCTCCTTAATGAGATAATGTGACACTTCCCCCCTAAATCAAACAGTCATGATAATAAGTTCCAACTAGCATCAAGGTTAAGGTTCACATAAATAATCGTCAAGTTCACATAAGCAGAAAATGTCCAAGTAAACAATAATTATCCAATCATTTAATTGTTCTCCCCATTGAGATTAAAAAAATGCGAAAAAGATAACTGCCTTCAATGCAATCAATCTCAGCGAATAAGGAGGCATAAAAATTAGCAATAGTTGCAACGAAAGAATCATAAGCACGTAGTGCAGCAACAAAAGGCCTAAATTACAATTTACCACCAGTCAAAACACTAGCCAACATATCATTACTCACATCAAAGTCATCCGCATACAATTGATTAAATTCATAAACCCTAAAAAATCTATTTAATGAATCAGAATCAAACTTAATCAATCTCTCCCTCACATAAACCATATGAAATAATAAAGTTGTACCATTCAACACTCCCTTATCCAAATTATAATAAAATTCTTACAACAACTCAGCTTCAAATTGTTGTGGCAATAAAGAAGCACGTAACAAATTCATTTCAGTCAGCAAAGCATCCAAATTATTGTTTATACTCAACTAAATTTATAGGATGATTAAGAACAAACTCGGTTGAAGCAAGACTCCAAGCTAGAAAGACATCTCAAAACCTCTGTTATGAATGTTGATTATTGAAGCATCAAAAAGTTCTTCGGTAGTCTGTACTAAACTAACAGTTTTGGATATTCCTTTTCATTTGATAGAACCATACTTTTTTCTTTAGCATCAATTTCCATGGGAATTGAAATAGAGCAAGATGGCATATTAGTAGATTTGAAAGAATTATCAACACTAGATCCAATTTTTGCAATAGTATTTAAAATTTCAATCATTATATCCACTCTAGGTCCATGTAGTGAAGAAGCATAAAGTATGAGTTCATAAAGTCCAATAGATAAGACTCCTAATATCTCACTAACAAGGGCACGCAAATATGTTCTAGAAGCAAATATTTTCACAAAATACCTTAAAGCGTTGCAGTCTTTTACAGCTTAGAGATCATTGTTGTTTAGGCACAAATCATTCGAACATTGAGAAATGCTCATTATTGCTTCTGCAGACCAAAAAAATGCCATCCATTATGGCATTCTAGAAGTAAAACTCTCAAATCATCAAGCAAAGCCTTATTTTCACAACAAATATACTATTCAAAAAGTAAAGGAAAGCCAGAGACACATCAATCACTTAAACCTTAGAAAACTCACAAGTTAAAAACTCAGAAAGTCTACCTTGAAACTTTTTTTACTTAAATTTGTTAATAAAAAATATCAATATACTTCAAAAATGTAAAGCACACAATCCCAGTGCCCTTGGAAGAAATTTAAACCTGACATTATTCCACATCACATTATTTTGCCATCAGATGTCTGGTTGGTTTATTTTCTCATAACAACTAACTGTGGATCTGGACAGTTTCTGGTATTCACTCCCTTGCTTGTTTGTTTTAATGTGTGAGGCTGATTTTGAAGGTTTTCTTCTACCATTGTATCAATCATTTGGTGCCATAGAGTCATATTATCATATGTGGCTAAATTGTGTTAATGGGCATTTTATGTTGATTTTAGATGCATAATTTATTAAACTTTTGTCCAATTAATGTTTAAATTGCATTAATTCAGAAATATTTGTTTTAATTCTAGGCACATGTTAGATTTGGGACCTTTAAAAGCCTAAAGCAAGAAAAGCCATTAAAGGAAGCAAGAGTCAAAAAGTTAACGTTTGGCCACCCAAATAAACGTCAACGTTTTGGCAAGGAAAAGGTAGTGAAAAATGAAGCTGGCGGCACAATTGGGGAGGAACAAAACATGAGCTAATGGGATTCAATGGAGAGAAATAACAAAGCAACACTGGGCAAAATGGCAATGCAAGAGGCTATTGAACAAGCAAAACCCAGCCCATGCACCAGCAAAAACGATGAGGTGAACAAGCAAAACGCAGGCGTTGGAGAGCCAGCAAAAACGATGACGTGAAGAAACCACACCATATGCAGAAAATGACGCAGCAGTTGGAGAAGAGAGAAAAACGCAGCCCATGCACCAGCAAAAGTGGGGACGAGCACAGCCCACACCATATGATGCACCGCAGTAGGAAGGAAAAGAAGTAGAACCACAATGTGGAAAAGGCTGGGAAGAACAGGCTGGAAAATGGAGACAACAGCATGGGAAATAAAGAAGAGACCAGACCAAGAAAAAAAATCATCACTTCAGCTAAAGGAGATGTGGGTAGTGTGAAAAGCGGAGACACAGCTGTTGCGATCCAAACAGAATAATATAAATTAAATTCTATCTAGACCAATTAGAGGCAAGCGCACCCCGTCGACAAGTAATATAG
>JAOSBN010000008.1:21165926-21198586 GCA_027563595.1 Erythroxylum suave | reverse complement strand
GCATGTACAAATATGTGCATATACAAAAATTACCATTCATATTAATATAGAGGCTATATGCTGAATACTCATACCGAAAAATATTTATACACGCCTAACCCGTCCCAATTGACCAATTTACCCTTCCCATCGGTGATGGGATGTTACAAATGCAATCTTGAATAGTTACATCAATAAACTTTGAAAAGCTAAAACAACGTCACGCATTCTATTAAAAAACCTTTAGACATATTCATTCTTTAGACAAATGTACTTTCCAAAACATGTTCAAAGATATGCAATAGTTCTACAAAATATGTACAAGGTGAAATAAAAATGCCTACACAATAGCACTTGATGAAGTTGACTACTCACAAGATAGAGTCTCTACTACTGAAGCCCCTGAGTGTGCACCTAGGAGGCTTTATTTAAAAACAGAAAATGAAGGGTAAGCTAAACGAGCTCGGTGAGTATTACTGGTTTCCAATAAAGACATTTATATAATTATTAACCTCCATGAAAGAAAAAAATTTCTTTTCTTTTCAAGTAATAACCAATGTTCTTACAAAACACATCCTTTTCTTTTCATAAGATTAATACATATGTAAAACAAAACATATAAATTTTTCTGAGATCAAGTTCCACTTTTCTTGTAGAGTATACAGTGATGGCAATTAACACTTTCATGAACTTTCTTTTTGAAACATAGCCTATCACTAATTTTCTTTGCCATATAGTACCCTTAGGTGTACCATATGGCATGGAGTTGGTTCTACATTGCTCACCTATGCATGATTAACCTCTATATAACGATTGTTATGAAACTGGTTTTGCATCACTTACCAATACCAATGTTAGCGCTACATATAAATCAGTAGTTAAGGAACTGGTTTTGTATCACTTACGCATAACAGTGCTAGCACAATATATACTCTACACGTGCAAAGGGCGACTCACAGGACATATTGATAGACATAACACCATCCATATTAGTGACAAATACCCCCCAAACACTGCCATGCACGTTAGGATGTACTCTGATCGATATAATCGTATGTATAAAGACCTAATGATGTACCATAGGCTAAATCACAATTAATACATAAGCGCACCTCATTTCAATACCAATTCAAAACATATTCAAAATCCATTTCTATGCCAATTTAAAACATATGCAAATTTCAATTCAATGCCAATTCAAATCATGTCTACATCTCATTAGTTTCCAAATGCATCCAAAACTTAATTCAATGCTAAATCAAAGAATATGTAAACCTAATGAAGATTAACTTTAAAATTCAAGTAATAGCACCAATTGGATTATTTATAAACATACTTTTCATAGTAAGGTAAAAACTATCTTAACAAATCAATTCAAATACGCGCTCACTGTTTTTTATTTATCGTAAACCACCCTCATATGTTCAGTGCTTTTATTTATTAGTCCTGAGTGTACGGTGATGAGAAAACTTTATTGTCTTACTTAGATATGAGAGAGACCCCTGAAGGGTTCAAAAAACCTGCCAAGTACATCCATAACTTACCACCTTGTTTTACAAATTTTATGACAAAGGGCTTAGCCAAAATCTTAACATTTTGTAAGATTAAACTTCTGTTTTCTTTTCATTCAACCATTGAACAACTTTCATGGTTTATACTTGATGTCTTCTTTCCATTTAAATAACATACATAGTATATACATACTGCTTTCCTTACATTGAACCATTGAACTATATACAACATATATGCTGCCAATAAATAACCATTGAATAACATACATAAGATATGGATATACATGCAGTTTTCTTCTCCATTTACAAAATAAAACTTCAAATTTCACTTAAACACCATATTTTATCTATTCTAACTTACCAATTGCTTCAGAACACAATCTCACCCAATTTAATTCACCATGTCACAATCGTGCATAAAGAATCATAGTTATGACCTATGTCCAGAATCTATACCTCCAATTGTTCCTTAATTTTCAAATATCAAACGTTCAAATTAGGTTTTGAAGTCTTCTAGACATTTGTTCCCCTATGTATCTAGTTTCCATATCATTAAAAATCATGTCATTTCAACTTCTAAATTATGAAACATGTACCAAATATCACAAGATGCTTCAACACAGGGACAATATCAAGTTACCATAATCAATCTCAATCTTCAATATTATTAACCTAGAATTAGATCTAGGTCTCTTTTAGATATTTTTAGTACTATGTCTTAGGTTTCATTTATAGTTAAAATCACCCAATTTGGAGTTCTGTAGACTAAGTTATGTCCAAAACACTAGGACTATTCAGGGAAACTAAGAATCCTAACACAGAATTTCACTAAACATAGTTAGGATAACTTACCACTTTCTTCCAATCTTTTGGAAAATTGCAAGCTTTCTTCAAATCATGCTCCAAACCATGAAAAATCAGCTGCACCCTTCTTCTCTCAAGCATGGCCGAAACACACCTTTAACTCTCTCCTTTTCTTTTTTTGTTTTTCATTCACGAGTAACTCATTTTCACTCTCAAGGTTATGACAAAAAGAATGAACCAATTGTCTTAAGTTTACTCCTTTAGCACATAACACATATCATACTCCATCATGAATCTTCAATCCACTATTTAGCATGTAAAAAGACCAACTTGCCCCTAATCACTATGCAAAAAGATCAAATTGTCCCTTCACGAATTTAATTCACCAACTAACTGAATTATAATCAGAAAATATTCCACAACGGGCTTATTAAGGTCAATACGTATTAGCTTAATGCTTTAATTATTTGAATGGGGTTAAAAACATCAATACCCATTTTTTTCCAAAAAGGGCATTTGAAGTCCTAAACTTCCTGAATTCCCAAAATTCATCCAATTATAATTGTTTTCAATCTGTTTCAGTACCATTAGACTTTAATACTTATTATGAATATTTTCAATCCTTTTCAGGGTTGGGTCCCCAAAAATCAATATCCTCATGAAAAACTAATATTCACTGAACATAAAAATTTATCTTCATTGAAAGGAAGGGTTTGGGGTTTTTAATATCATCATAATTTTAGAAAAATAGTTAAAAAAGGATATCCTTAATTTTTCAATTAAATATACACAATCATTCAATTTAATAGCATAAAATTAAAAGAAAAAGGTTCTATATTAATAAAATTTCAATAATAATTATGTAGTTAAATTGGAGAGAATAAGGAAGCTATTGGAACTAAACTAAAAAATTGTGAAGATGTTAGCAAAGGTACTCTATCATAATTAGATGAGATTTGCATTGTATAGACAACTTAACCATAAAAAATCGTTAACATTAGATTAATCAGTTTCTTATACCCTTTTTTAGTTCATTTGATTGACTTGCGAATTAAGGTATGCATAACAACCAACTGTATGATAAAAAGGGAATTGTTGACTTTTCTAAAACAAGAAATCAAATCAAAAAAGGTCTTACAAGAAGTTCATCAAAACTAGAACATGAACTATAAAATACAATTATAAGTAGTAGGATTTACTAGTTCAATGTTAACAATAACTTAAGCTCCCTTGAAACATGGAGAACAATAGAAGAGTGATACCCTATTAAGTGTGTGAAGTGCATCAAACCCCAGAAAATAAAACCTAACTCTATACAACTAAATTTCTAGTAATGGTGAGGAAAGATCTTATCCACAGAGAGTGTGTGTTTAGGTTTTGTAATGAATAAACTAGTTTTTAGTTTTTGGTTGAATTCAATTAACAAAATAAAGTAAAACTAAAATGTTAGAAACAAATCAAATCAAACAATACAAAAGGGTTAGGATTAATCAATGGGTTTTGGAATCTAGTTTACGGTTTAATCTTAACCTTCACACAAATGTGCACAATCAATCATCAAGTTATTCTCATACTTCTCTTTGAAACTATTAATCATAAATTAACAATAAGCTGTATTAATCCTAATTTTCCTTTAAGTTTTTTCTAATTAAAACAGGCTTTGTGAAAGTCTACTTTAAGTATATAATTTTTGGGGGGCTTTTCTTATAATACTCTTTAAGTAATTCCTGGGCAAACCAAGCATTATCATCAATCTACCTACCTTATAGAAAAGCAGCTTAGGAGTCATTATTTACTGATTTAAGAACACCTTTGAGTCTATTAGCCAGGAGTTTTGAGATGATATTATATATGAAGTCATAGCAGGCAATTTGTTTATAGTCCCCTAGGCTAGTAGGTTAGAGCCTTTAGGAATGAAGCATATAAAAATTATATTAATCTCTTTTAGTATTACACTGTTCTCAAAGAACTCTAAGACAACCTCAATTACTACTATACTTCTAATGATAGGCCATATTTTATGGTGAAAATGTCCATTCAAGCCATCAAGGGCAGGGCCTTTAAGGATACCTAGTTCAAACACCACTATATTTACATCAATAGCATTAAAAGGCAATTGAGCAAGTCTAGCTCCTCCTAATTGAATTGGTTATAAATAAAGGAGTTAAGGAGCCACTACTACTAGGGGAGCCAACACCCTCTCAAAGTGTCTAGCAACATCCTCCTCACAGTTTTTATAATTTGTAACAATAACACTATCTTGCCTAATTTGAGAGCATATTTTATTACAGTTCTTTTTAATTGTCATTAAGTTATGAAAAAATTTTGTTTTTCTTTTTCCCTCTTTTATCCAACTGAGTCTTGGTTTTTGATGTAAAATTGAGTTTTAATTCAAAGTGGTAGTGAGGAATTCCCTTAAGGTTCATTTTTCCTTGTCTACTAATTTAAAATCCCCCGGGAATTACTTTAAGGCCACTTATGTTGCTATTAAATTCTTCTTAATAACCTTAACATGCTTAATTATGTTTAAGCCCCAATTCTTGTTCAACTTATTGAGTTTTTTTAATCCATTTTTAGTCTTGGGTACACATAAAAATCTTATATCCTTCCATATCCACATCAATACTTCTTCTAACAGCCTCCTTAAAACCTTCCACCCTAGTGAGAAAGTTGTTAAATTCGAAGGGGTTAGGTCTTCTGATCTTACCAAAAGAAATTTGAATAATAATTAGATTGTAGTCAAAATATAAAAGATCACCAAAGGTAGCTTTACTCTTGGGAATTTTCAATAGCTAGTTTTTATTTACCATAGCCATATCTAGTTCTTTTATGAATAAAAAAATTATAGGCCTACTTATTATTCCCTATAAAAGAGTATCCCTTAAATTTTAGATATACGACCTCAATTTTTCCATACAATCTCTAAGGTCATTAATGTAATTCCTTAATTTTACATTGCATTCAACTTTAAATCTATGTAAGATGCTGTTAAAGGTCCCTGTTATGATCCAAAGACATCTGATGGATCAGTCAATTAAAGATGGAAATCCTATAAACCTTTTCTTTAGTATGATAGGATAAAGCCATAGAAAAAAGTAACATATATCAGTTTATTCTCCTACATAAGAAAGATAGCTAAGTGGAGCAATTGATTATTAGCTAGGATAACATCTACCATAAGTTTTAAAGTACCAAACTATATAAAGATTCTTCCAAGTTGATGATGGGAATGGTTTAAGACCAACACCCATTTATTGCCCAAAAACTCTACTCCAGGTAGATCCTATCATCTAATTTTAGTTTCTAAAAGCTCTACAATGAAAGGGTATACAATCCTAACAAAATCCTTAATAACCTCCTTCTTTTTGGAGTAATTAAGGCCCATGATGTTCTAAGTTACAATTGATATGCTAATAGGGTGATATGACCATTAGACTCTTTTCTCCTCCTTAATTTCCTCTTGATGATTATAAAGTGCTCATCATTTTGCTTTGAGTTAAGAATATTAGCTTCACCCCCTTGGACAATTTCTTTAATTCCATCATTAGTAGAGATTTCTTATATGGAACTCTAACCAATAGCTTCTTCTGTTAATGTCATCAAGGAAGTGCTAGTAATACCAATAGTAGTAACCTTCTTCTCTATACTAAAAGTTTCCATGTAGTATTCAATTGGATTTACATAAAATTGTCTCATTAAATCAATAGGTTGTCCTACATCTTCATTATCTCTACCTAATTCCTTCCCCTTATCAATAGTTTCTTTACCCACATTTTCCTCTCCATGAGTATCTATAGGAACATGTTTCTCCTCATATTCTCTAAGTCCCATTAATTTTAAGCAATCTCCCTTTTGAAACAACCTATCAGTTGGTTTCTATATGCTTCCCTATTGTTTAAGTGATCACTACACTATTATAAAACCAATATTGAATATTTATAGAGCATGTCATTTTCTCATAGTCTCATAAAGAGGATAAATTTTGGGAGAAGTTTACTTAAGTCCACACTCATATATACTCTAGCATAGCCAACTATTCTCCTTTTGATTATGATCTCATCCTATATAGCTAGCCAACAGACTTAACCCTTTAGTGGACTAATATTCCTATAGAACATAATACATATTAATCCATATAGGAATACTTTCAATTTTGACTTTCTTCGTATTGAATCCTGCTTTCTATATCTGTAGGAACAATGGTGCATCAACAATATGTTATAGACTCAATTTGATGATATTTTTGGCCCCAGAATATGTGGAGAATTTTAATAGAAAGATTCTTTCTTTAGAGAGGAGGACCTCCTCTAATCCTTTACTTCATTGTTTAAAATCCCATGTATGTATAACTAGGAATGAAGGGAATTTATTAAAGAAAAACCTGACAATAGTGGATTTCTAGGATTTGACTCTTACCTACAAGTTGACTTTAGGTTGGACCAAAAATTTATCCACAATCTAGATAAGGGATTAGTACTCTATGGGGTTGGTACCCTCATCACCCACCACTTGTTTCCAATTCATATAGGTTGAGGATTACAATCCTTACTAATCTCCTTTTGGATCCTTATTACCTTCATAAGGTCAAAAGGTCCATGGTTAGCAAGGGGGTAGGATGATAGATGGTAGAGGCAAAAAGAACTTTACGTTAAGGAAATATGTTATTTGACTCTTAAACATCTTATAGAGAACTGTTGCAAAAGAAGTAACAAAAGTAACAAAATGTGGTTACTAAAACAAGAAAAATGCTTTTAGGTGGGAAAGCATTTTAGATGGAAAGACAATGTTATTCTAAAAGCTAGGGTAGGAAATATGGTGGAGGAGAATTAGAATAGCCAAAAAGAACCTAACAGGTGGGGTGGTGAGAAGATTATAGGCTAAAAAGGTTGCATAAAGAGTTGAAGAAAGCAACAACTTCCACTCAGTAGAGGATAAGAGGATGACCATAATGAAGAGACTAAGCTTATTAGGTCAAAAACTAACAAATGAGAACCTTAGAAAATTTTAGAACCTTTATAATAAAAAATAAGGAAAAAACCTTTTACTAGGTTATAAACTAGTAAATGACAGACCAAGCAAATTAAAGTGTAAATAAATATCAAATAATATCTTATAAAGCAAATGAAGACATTCCCCTTCATATAAAGGGAAAAGGCTTTAAAAAAGCCCAATCCAAAATCATATTATAAGGCCTTAATAATTATTCAATTCATGGGAATTATGATCATCTTTTATGATCTAGTTTAAAGATTAAATTGTAAGCAAAAATCTTCTTTAAAGATTCACTAAACTAATGGATTAACCTGTCACGACCCAGAACTATATCGAGCACATGACAACCATTGCATACCTAGGCTAAGAATACTCACTGTACCCTTAACCTAACTATCAAGGCTAATTGAATATCTTTAAAAACATTTGAATAACATAACGACTATATTATAAAAATGCCAAAACTCAATTAAAACACCTGTAAATCAATTTTAAACGCACTTCTGTATTCACATTAAAACTCTACCACAAATTCTGGACTTTGAAGTCCACTCAAGAGCAATCTCAACAACAGCACAATAGGTTCATATATAAGGTCATTTACAAACCATAAGATTTTCAAAAGTTAATTTACAAAATTATAAAGCATATAAACATAATCAAGAGCCACAATTCAACAAAAGTACAAAATAGAGGCTACTCACGTGCGATAACGCCCTGAAAAGGTCAAAAGACCGCACGAACTACTTAGAGCTTCAAGTTCACCAAATTAAACTGCATGGTTAGAAAGTGAAGAAGGTGAGTACACTATGTACTCAGTGAGTAGAAAAAAATATATCACAAACAGAACCTGGAACACACCAAAATGGTCTAAATAACCTAAAGATGGTTTTACACATCTTACATACATATAACCACCTATGAAGTGAACGTATATGACGTAGAAACATATAGGCCTAGTCTATGGCTCAACCCATACTGGTTAGGAACCACAAGGCCTATCCTATTAATCACTCATCTAGTGCACATAGATTCCAATTCCAGTGAACAAGAGTAGAAAAGCATCACATGTAAAATCAAATCTCGTTAGGAAGTCAAATCTCATAATAGGCGAAAATAGTTTTGTGTGTCACCACTAGTTGATCAAACTAGTTTGCACACCCACCGATTCCCGGTGTTGGCTTGACTTTCATCTATGGTGAGTCCAAACTATGGTCGAGAACAGCGTCATGACCCTAGGTGATGTCCTCTTCGGTACCAAACCTTTAGGTGTGCAATCACCTGCAAGTCCTATAAAAAGTTATCATTAGGAGGAATTGACTTTTATGTACCAACATTAAAAGGTACGATGGTCGCTTAAGCTGTTGTGCCGAGTACACGAATAGCCAATCGTTACCCCATTAATTAAAAAAAATCATAGACAAATATTTAGTATTAAAATCAAGCAAGATACCATGCCTTATTTATCAGTCCGACCAATAAAATGGAACCTTGCCATGACTCTAAGCTAAAAGACAATACATACATGTAGCATACATGACTCGGTTATGCATATGTAAGTTCCAAGAAATTATTTCATGCAATGAAAGTCATCTTTTGCATTCCATGTTCTAAGTTGTTCAAAACAATGTCGTTTATTAAATATATAAGTATACTAGCATCTATTTGAGATTCAATTCTACTATATATACCTAGGTTCAAATTCACATACAAGTCATTATGGATGTCTTGGGTTGTCCTATCCCATTTAAGAGATATTTTTTTACCAACTCACCTCAAAAGAAGGTGTACACTCCCTTGACTTCAACAATCCTCAATACGAACTCCTTGATCCACAGCTCCCGAGCCTTAGATATACAATATGCAATGTATTTACTACTCAAACATGTATCTCATATTTATACACCATCATATAAGTGTATAAAACACAATATTATTATTTTTAAGCTATAGGATTTGGCCATTAAGCTTCTCACATGATTACCTCCTTTATTATTTGTATATGCTTGCTTTTGCATTTTCCAAGGCATTTAATGTCTTTGATCCAATACTTATACATTTCAAAGCATAATTAAGCACATTTTTATCTAAGCATATTAGGTCACTACTCATCAATCTATACAAAAATTCAAGTTTACTCTAAGTAAACATGAAAACCTTTTTCCAATGCACACCATTAAAATCCTTAAATCCTAAGCCAAGTTCACTTAAGCATTTTGTCAAACACCTAATGTGCATGACTTTCAAGTCATGTTTTCAAGACTTTATCGTAGTATTTCATGCTTTTTATATAACAAGCACTTCCAAACAACAACACATTTCACCACTCCATTCAGTCCAATTCCCTTAATTTAAACTGTCAATTTCAAAAGATATTCAGAATTTTACAAATTTTCACCAAAGAATGGGCATCTCGGTTTTGGAATAAGAAGACTTCTCCATAACTCATTTCATTCATCTAAACCATATTTCATGCATATTCAAGCATGAAGAATAACATATCGTAACACCAAACTCAAAATCATAATATAGAGAGAGATAGGATAAATTTTACCTAAACTTTCCTTCGATGATATCTTAAAATTCTTTGAGAATTTCTCAAATCTAATGATATATTTGAGTTCCTTGATCCCAAATTAACTCATAACACCTTGGTTTGGGTTGGAGAAATAAAAAATGGTGGAAATTTGGTGATGGCTAAAAGTGTTCTTCTTCTTTTCTCTTCTCCTTCCTTTTAATTAAAACAAAGTGTTTTAATGCTCAATGGTGGGGCGCATGGCCGCACACAAGGAAGAAGGTTTTAGAATATTGACTCTTCTTTGACCAAACATGGTGAATTTACCTTTTTGCCCTTATCTTATATGAAATTACCATTATACCCTTCAAACTTTTCCTAGATTTGCAATTAAGCCCAAATTTTGAGAATGACCAAAACTTTTATTTTCATTTTGGTCCTTGGAATTTTGAAAATTATAATTAAAAATTACATATTGATCCTCCAAGAATTGAAAAATGACTTTTAAATCCCTTATGTACATCAACTTTTCCAATTAAGTTTTCTAAGTGTCCAATAAGTCTATAAAGCATATCTAATCATCTCTAAGGAATTAGAACACATTTAACTCAACCACCATGGCCATATCCATCCAACAGACTCGATTTTACACACTTAGAAGCTTATATATTAGAAATCTTCAAGATTTCGCATACCAATGAACTATAAGTTCATATAAGGGCATATAACATTATATATCACTGACATATATACCAAAATGATTCAAATATATTTTTGAATTTATATACAACTATGTATATATTAATATGCAATAGTATCTCCAAGTACAGGCCAATAAAAAAAAGGGCTCAAAGAGTCCAACGTTACAAGTCCCACCCCTTAAAAGAGTTTGGTCCGACGTCTCATAGGATCCTCAAGCTCCCATATCATCTCTTTGACCCTGTCGCTCTTCTAAAGAACTTTGAACATGGGAACTTCCTTGCTACGTAACCTTTTTATTTGTCGATCCAGAATTTGGACTGGTTTCACCTCAAAACTCATGTCTTCTCTTAACTCCACTAGAGGTGTCTCCAAAACATAAGATAAGTCTGGTATATATTTCTTAAACATCAAGGCATGAAATACATTATGGATCCTATCCAAATTTTGTAGCAATTCCAAACAATATGTCACAATCCTGACGTGCTCCAGGATACGAAAAGGTCCGATATATCAAGGGTTCAACTTCCCTCAACTCTAAAATTGGATAATACCTTTCCATGGTTATATCCAAGGGAAAAACCATATCACCAACTGCAAATTCTAATGATCGTTGCCTCTTATTCTCCCACTGTCTCCCACGCTCTTTCACCAACCTCTCGGCTCTTTTGGTCGACTATACCATCTCCTTGAACGTGGTAGTGAGGGTAACAGTCATCCACTCCTGGATCGCTAAATGCAAACCAGTCTCAAACCGATCACATAAATTATCTTCAACTACCACCTACTCTAGAACATAGGGGGCAAGCTCTCTTAGCTCCGTCTCAAACTTGTGCACTGATCTATTCTCCTGTGTTAGTGTAAAGAAGGCAACCTTCTTCTGATCTCTATCAAATATGGAATAATATTCATTGAATTCATTGATAAAATCCGCCCAACTAATCTGATTCCCAATAACATCCCTGGACATTTTCTCACCAGACTCTAGCACACTCTTCAACAATCAGATAACTACCTTCAGCTTCATCTCATCAGACAACCTCATATCGTGAAATGTCTCTGTGGTCTATCTCATCCAAGTATTGGCCTTGGTACCATCACTGCGTCCATCAAAGATACTACACCCGAGGTTCCTTGCTTCCTTAATATTCCTCAAGATTTTAAGCATTGGATGTTTCACTGAGGTAAGACTAGGTACCACTATTGGCTGCTGAGCTGGCGATACCTATGGTGGCATCTATGGCGATTCAGCCCCAGGCTGCTACTGTGTAGTATACTGTGCCCACCATGTCATTACCTACTGCAGAGCCTCCCTCGGCATTGGTAGCAAACCCAACTATGCTACCTTCAACTGTGCTTTAGTGTGAGGCTGCCTATGAGTCAAAGAGCTAGCAATCGCAGCTTTTGCAACTACTTCAACGCTATGTTCCTCTGGCTTAGGTCGCAAAGGTCTAGCTTTGTGACGACTTCCCCTTCCCCGTCCAACCATGCTATCATTATAAATCAACAAAAAAGATGTTGTTTAATAAAATAGATCAGACTAAGACTAGCTTATTGGATGTCTTTTACACCCCAAGGATTGTCGACAAGTAATTTTACTGAGGTCGAAATCATCCAATCGTTAAGGACTCCAACTTAACGATCTGAGACTCAACTTCTCAACCAAAGACTGTTGACACCTAATGTAACACCTACTCTTATAGGGCATATTCCCAAACATACCGTCGGTATTCAAGAACATACTCTATGAGGGTAGCATGCTAGGACAATCAGTCAATCATACTTAATGAAAATTTTTCACACATCACACACATTTTTGGAAAACAAAAATCATTTCAACTTATTTTATTCATACCATTTTCAACTACAAGCATTGCAAACGATATACATATCATCATAATTTCAGTGCTCATTTGGGCCCATTACAAGTTCAAAACACTTTTATCATAATGTCATTACATTACATAATCATTCCTATACACATTGTACAGTACCTGTGAATACACTCTTTAATACAAAATAATGAAATACATATGCAGACGCGAATTGATCTTGACCTTTATCTCTTATTCAATTTCAGCGGCTATATTCTAGTTTGTCTAACAGGGTATTTCCTCTGTGCCTAAGAAAAACAACATTACAATTTTGGTGAGTTTTACGAACTCAGTGAGCGGACCATCATCGATTTCTCACTTATATCATATAACACCTCAATTCATATAATCACATAATTCAAATTACTTCATTAATTCATCATTTAGCATCAATTTAATACTTTATTCATTTATTTCGCATTTCACACTTGGAGCAGTCAAACAATTCGTTTTGATTAATTAAAACATACATATCAATTGCATATGCAATGCTCATGAGATTCACTTTCAATTCTTATTATTGTAACTGAGTGCCTAATTGTCCCGCATTCATTGTGGATACTAGGCTCATTAATAACTGTCCCTTATTTGTTGGGGATACAGGGCTCATTATACATAGTGAGCCTTTGGGTTTTAATTGTATTTTGAGCTTTAAGCTCTTTTTCGGTGGCTACTCCAGTCATAACAGCTTTTATCTTTTCATGCATTCATATAATGAAATACATCACATTTATAATTTCAATCAATCATTTTTCATCAATTTACACATTCACATTCACATTTATCATCGGATCAATGTCCAACTTTCAACAATAATGTTGAGAATCACTTATTCCTTGCTCATTCTCATTCAATGAGGCACTTCTAATATATTCACATTTATCAAACTCCTTGGATTCTTTATGTCCAGAATGGTCTTAACCACATTCACACCAGTAGTAATTTAATACAGAAATTCAAAACAGAACAAACAATTATAATGAGACCATCTAGGTCAACTAACAGTACGCTTCAGATTAGCATTTGCTTCCATGATCTAGAAATGTCTGGATATTAACGTTCTATCCTGTGTATCAACATCATGCAATACACACATTGCACACATATTACTAATTGCATAATCATATAAACATTTATTTGTACACATATGTATATGTGTAATGTATAATTCATGTTCAATTTGACTATTCTGGGTATGTTTACTTAATTCATATCTCAAGATCATTCATACTTTAAAACTAGTAGAAGTCAAATTTGAATTTAGGCTTACACCTCCTTTGTACAAGATTAATCTAAGTCCATCATTCAATCATATATTTATCACATAAATGCTCCCCAATCCTTTTTCTAACTTTATAAGATCATAAAAATATCCAATTTATCATTCACTTTTACTTAATACACATCATTCATCTTTTTTAATCACATTAATCTTCATAAGTTCACTTCCATTGTTATAACATCCCAACATTCCATATTTGAACACTTAATGCTTAATAATCTTTTCTTAAGTTATAACCTTTATCATCACCCTAAACATATCACTCATTTAATCTCTTATTTTCTCATCAAACTAAGTACATTTCAAGCTCCATTCAAGCCTAAATGCATCATATAAAAGGATTAATAAGTCGATAATTTATATATTTAATATTTTGGGACAAGAGTCATAACTTTTGATGTGGATGTCAGAATAAATTCATTCAAGTATGCTTTCAAAGAGGACTCCAAGTTCTACAACTTTCGTGAAGACTCTGAAGAGAGATTTTGCTGTGTAAAGGGCCAAAATAGCACATTTTTGTAGATGTCCAATGTTTGCTTGCCCAGCGGACTGATGTCTCTCCAAACAGATATGAGTGGAGCTAGAATACTAGAAATCCAACGAATGTCAGCCCAACGAACATGAAGCCTGCCTAACGAACATGTAAAAGGCGTATTCCAGCTTTTAATCGCTACAAGTTCTATCTATCTTCTTTATGCTTAGTCTATCATTTCTAACTTATTTCCTCATTATTTCCCCTTCGTTCTCACTTCCATTTCAGCTCAATATCATTTACAACCAATCATAATCTATATTTGATCATCAACCGAAAAATAGAACATTCAAATTATACACATTCATTGTAAATTTCTGCACATGTTCAACTCCCTTTATAACCTTCATTTCATCTCTAACTTATCACACTAATTCTTCCCATTTCAAGAAACTATAGTACTCTTTTTCATTAGCTCCAAACTCATTTTAACTCATCTCTATAATACCCAAAAGCAATCCATGTTAATACAAAGAAATCAAAACATAAAAACATCCATTCATATATTAAAATTCTGCACTTTTTCTACACCATTATAGGGATCATTCTATCCCAAATCCTTACTACGCCATCTTATGAATCATTAATCATCATATATGTAAAAACATGACATGAACATATTCAAGTTTCTCAATTACGTTACAACATATATATATATATACATCCTCATTTTATAATCATTCAACCTCTAACTATCATCATCCATGTTTCATTCTACAAATCATAGAAAATAATATGCTACTTACTTGTTTAAGCTTCAAGATCTTCAAATCATACTTAACCCTAGCTTCCAAGCATCAATCAATCATCATCATAGAGGTCGTAGGGTTAGATCTTTTAGTGACAAATGACGAAGACAACAAGATGGAAATAGCAAGAAAAAGGGTGAGAGCAAGATACAACATTGATGAAGGTAGGTGAGAATCGGGGAAGTGAAGAAGAGAAGAGATGGAGAAGGTCACTAAGAGAAGAAGAAAGCAAGAATGAAAAACAAATCAAATGGCCTTTCATGTTAAAAGAATCGTATGGGATGAGCAGTAAGTGGTAGTGACACTTGTCATTGCCACTTATCACCTCCCTATGGTCTCATTTAGACCATTTTTAATAACTAATTTATTTGTCTTCAATTTCTAATCCAATTGTCTCCCAATTTTTAATATCATATGTCATTAAATCTTAATGTCATCTATCAATAATTTCTACTGCCATTTGACATTTATTTCTACTACCATTTGTTAATTATCCTGCCATTTGACATTTTTCCTAGTCTCAAAACACTCATAAGTCCTCCAAAATTTTACCAAAATCACTATTTATACTTTCTAAAATAATTTTCAAGACATATAATCCATAATTCATATCATAATCACATTTATAAATCAACTATACTCAGCAAATGTCAAACGAGTGCATGAATAATCATTGTAATGTGTGCAATAATCAAATTTACTTCTATGTATGATATATTATGCATGAGCATAAAGTGCATTTCCTAATTTTCTCATTGATATCTCTCATGTGTAGTATTCTAAGATTCTAACCCTTAATATGGAAACGGAATGTCACAACCAGACTCAACTCCTAAGGCTCGTGAGCCTTTTGAAAACAGTAATAACACTTTTGAAAACATAAAAACCTTGCTCTGATACAAATTTAATTGTCATGACCCGGAACCACATCAGGCACCTGACAACCGCTGCATACCCAGATTAAAGATACGCATGGTACCTTTATCCTGACTATACAAGGTTAACTGAATATCATTAAAAACGTTTGGACAGCACAGCAGTTGTATTTTAAAACTCCCAAAACTCAATTAAAACACTTGTAAATCAGTTTTAAATGCACTTCTATATTCACATTAAAACTCTACTGTAACTTCTGTACTTTTAAATCCACTCAAGAGCAATCTCAACGATAGTACAAAATGTTCATACATAAGGTCATTTACAAACTATAAGAATGTCAAAAGTTAATTTACAAAATGATAAAGCATATCAACATAATCATAAGTCATTATACAACAAAAGTACAAAACAAAGGCTACCTATATGCTGTAATGCTCCGAAAAGGTCAAAAGACCGCACGAACCACTCAAAACTTCAACTTCACCAAACTAACTTGCATGGTGAGAAAGCGAAGGGGTGAGTACACTATATACTTAGTGAGCAAGAAAATAAAATATCGCAAACAAAACTCGGAATACAACAAAATGGTCTAAATAACCTAAGGACGGTTTTACACATCTAAAATGCATATAACAACTCATGAAGTGAACATACATGACATAGAAACGCATAGGTCTAGTCTATGAATCAACCCATACTGGTTAGGAACCACATTGGCCTAGCCTATTAATCACTCATCCAGTGAACATAGGTTGTAGTTCTAGGGCACAAGAGCAAAAAAACATCACAAGTAAAATCAAATCTCGTCAAGAAGCCAAATCTCATAATAGGTCAAAATAGTTATGTTCGTCGCCACTAGTCGACTAAACTAGTGTGCACATTCACCGATTCCCTGTGTCGGCTCTATTTTCATCTGTGATGAGTCCCAAATACAGTCGACAAGCAACATGACCTTAGGTGATGTCCTCGTCTGTGACTAGAACTCTAGGTGTGTAGTCACCTAAAAGTCCTATAGAAAGGTGTCATTACGAGGACTTGAATTTTATGTACCAACGTTAAAGGATTCGGGAGTCGCTTAATCCGTTGTACGCAGCACATGAATGACTAATCGTTACCTCACCATTTAAAAAAAATCATATACAAATATTTAGTAATAAAATCAAGTAAGGTACCATGCCTTATTTATCGGTCCAACCGATAAAATAGAACCTTGCCATGACTCTAAGCCAAAAGAGAATACATACAAGCAACATACACGACTCGGTTATATATATGTATGTTCCAAAACATTATTTCATGCAATGAAAATCATCTTTTGCACTCCAAGTGCAAAGTTATTCAAAACAATGTCGTTTATTAATTAAACTCATATAATTGGAGAAAAAGGCAAAAAGTAATTTTTATAATTTATAATTTTATGATTATGCAATAAAATACTTCACTATAATTCAATAAAAACACTAAACGAATCATTATATCATATGAGTTTAATTAAGTTTTTATCTTTTTATAATTTAGGAAAAGGATAGTTACACGTGTCATTAACATATGCAATAAGTCATTATATATCACGTGTCTCGTCCCATGCCGTTGTTTCAGTTATATAATAATTTAAATTCAAATAATTAAATAGGAAAAATGTGTTGGACATGTGTGATAGCTTATGACATTTGAAGCAACAAAAGCAGAAAAAAGAAAGAAAGAGAGAATTTGATTCTGCGTGGAAATTGGATAATCCACTGAAGTGATCCTCATTCCCATCGATGGTTGGCAATGCATTGCAAACACAATGTAACAATATTGGCCCAAACCCATGGTTGATTAGCTGGACTTCACCTTCTTTATTAACATCGACTTCTCCTCACATGGACATGTCTAGAAGATTTTTGATTTTAAAAGAAAAATAAAAAGGCATGAAGCTATTAGGATTAGGTCAATGGTAACGTGGACGTCAATTTTGAATGAGCTCATGACAAACTTGTTTTCGTATTTGTTTCTTAGCCATATCATTATCATTCCTTTACGTACCGCGTTAGAAGTTCAACTTGGGAATGAAATTGAAACCAAGAGTAGACAAACATTACCGAGAAACCTGTAATTCCAACCTAAAACTTGTTTTCTATCCTATGATTAGATTAGACACAGACCTGGCAATGCATATAAAAAGATATGTTAGTAATAACTTATATATTTCTTTTTTTATTTTTTGATATCAATCTAGCTAAATTTGAACCATCTTAATTCTTAAAATCTCCTTCCATTCAATTTTCAGCGGCTGTTGACCGGCGGACATTTTCAATGTTGCTGGCTGACAAATGACAGACGTGTCAACGTCAGACTGGTCTATTCCCCACTGCTTTTCCATATTGCATGAAAATCAATTCCCTTATTAAAATCCATTTCAAAATCTCCGCTCCGCTCTAACGCAACCAATTTTCTCTTCTCTCTCGTCTTGTCCATTGTAGCCAAGAACGGACTTCCAAGATCGGTTCATTCTCATTCAAGGTCAGTTCTCTTCTCTTCTCTTCTGGGTCTCACTCTGAATCTGCATTTTCTCTTTTTCAACCTTTCCGATGTTGTTTCCTCCAAAAGATAATTACTTTTTCCCTTCTCTTTTGAGTGAAAAAAAAAAACCAACTTCATGTAGATCTCGTTTAAACTTCTGCTTTTTTGTAGAGATTAACGTGAACTCGGTCATAATATAGTGGTGTGTTTCTTCTTCTTTTTTTTTTCCTTTTCTTTTTGCAGGGATCGTTGGGCTCCTTTAATCTGCACTTTTCTTGTTCGATTTGCATTCCCTGGAAACATCAGGTTTAGATTTGATATATTTGTTGAGAAAGCGACTTCTGAGAAACTCTTTTCGTCGCTATCTTTTCAAGTCCAAAACGAACGACCGTACGCAATCATCAATCTGCTTGTGTTAGAACTACGAAGGAAAACTGAAAAAAAAAAAAAAGGATTACTCGGCTTCAGTTTCCAGATTCAAAAGATTGGTGCTTTTACCACTGCTGCGTTGACAAAACCACAGAGATGTCCGAACCAGATAATAACGCACCTTTGATCCCATCATCGTCCTCCCGAAAGCTCCCAGATTTCAAACAATCTGTCAAATTGAAGTATGTAAAGCTCGGTTATCATTACCTGATTACCCATGGAATGTACCTATTTCTGTCACCCCTTGTTGTAATCATTGCTGCACAACTGTCTACCTTCTCAATCCAAGATCTTAATGACCTATGGGATCATCTCAAGTTTAATCTTGTATCTGTTATTCTGTGCTCTGCTCTCCTCGTTTTCTTGACAACCGTTTACTTTCTTACCCGTCCCCGTCCTGTTTACCTGGTGGATTTTTCGTGTTATAAGCCTGAAGATTCTAGGAAATGCTCTAGGCAAATTTTCATGGAGAGGTCCCGGTTGACGGGCTCTTTCACAGAGGAAAGCCTAGAGTTTCAAAGGAAAATTCTTGAGAGATCAGGTCTTGGCGAGTCCACTTATCTGCCTGAGGCTGTTCTCAGAGTTCCTCCAAATCCATGCATGGCAGAGGCAAGGAAGGAAGCTGAGGCCGTGATGTTTGGTGCTCTGGATGAGCTATTTCAGAAAACGTCGCTGAAACCAAAAGATATTGGGATTTTGATTGTGAATTGCAGTTTGTTTAATCCCACCCCATCTTTATCAGCCATGATCATCAATCACTATAAGCTTCGGGGAAATATAATCAGTTATAATCTAGGTGGCATGGGTTGTAGCGCTGGTCTGATATCTATCGATCTTGCTAAGGATCTCCTTCAGGTGCATCCTAACTCTTATGCGTTGGTCATTAGCATGGAAAACATTACTTTGAACTGGTATTTTGGGAACGATAGGTCCATGCTCCTTTCTAATTGTTTGTTTCGGATGGGAGGGGCTGCCATTCTATTGTCTAATAAGTGGTCTGACAAATGGCGTTCAAAGTACCGATTGGTCCATACTGTAAGGACTAATAAGGGTGCCGACGATAAATGCTTCTCTTGTGTTACCCAGCGAGAGGATGCTATAGGGAAGGTTGGAGTTTCTTTGTCAAAGGATTTGATGGCAGTTGCTGGAGATGCTTTAAAGACTAACATCACTACATTAGGCCCTCTTGTTTTGCCAATGTCAGAACAGTTGCTCTTCTTTGCCACATTGGTAGGAAAGAAACTTCTCAAGATGAAAGTGAAGCCATACATACCGGATTTTAAGTTGGCATTTGAGCATTTCTGTATTCATGCTGGTGGGAGAGCTGTGCTGGATGAATTAGAGAAAAACCTGCAGCTTTCAGATTGGCATATGGAACCTTCAAGGATGACACTCTATCGATTTGGCAATACTTCTAGCAGTTCTCTTTGGTATGAGTTGGCATATACAGAGGCCAAGGGTCGAATGAAGCGGGGAGACAGAATGTGGCAAATTGCTTTTGGGTCTGGATTCAAGTGTAACAGTGCAGTATGGAAGGCTCTGCGGACCATAAAACCAGAGAAAGAGAAAAACCCATGGATTGATGAGATCCACACATTTCCAGTAGATGTTCCAAAGATTTCAGCCATATGAGAAGCTCTGCTCAACTCTTTGGAAGCTACGTGTTACTTCGCTGAGGACGTTCCCTTTTGTGACAGCTTTTGCAGGAGCCTTTGATCTTTTAACTCTTTTGACGGTTGTGAACATCGGCTTATGGTTGGAGTAGTTTGTTTGCCTAGGAATAAGATAACACTCTTCATTAGATTTATGGTTCCTATGATGATTCATTTGGTTCTGTACTGGCAGCAACTAATTCTCTCTTCTGGCATTTGTTTATTATTGCCCATTTAACCATGTTTTGAATCCTGTTGGCTTTCTTCACGCTCTAATTATGTGGTTGTGTGAAATCTATGATCACGAAGCAAAATTCTGATCTGTTTCCGCCAAGGACATCCATTGCCTACGGACTTCCAAGTTATACGGCCTTAACTGAAGAAGGTTGCACAGATGAAGATCGAGTCCAAAATATAACAAATTCAGAAAAAAATTTTCCACGGCAAACACTTTTCATTTGGTAAAATCCATCGTGGTATAAACTTTAGACCAAGAACCGTCTTCCGTGAATCAAAGGCATGACGTAAAACACATTTTGCCCACTCAACATGCAAAGCACCGCAAGCGAGCCAGTTTACTAAAACAGGATCTACAAGCATGACTTCATAGCTCAATTTGAAATTAATCATCACGAGGAATTATACAAAGGAGAACAAGATTTGGTTGATCAGTGCAAATGTCCCAGCAACTTTATGTGTTCACATTTAAAAATTAGCTACCAGATATTTGCTAATCGTCACTCAAGATACCACATATTCATATGCTGCTACCAGAAAAATAGGCAACTAGAAGCAGAAAGATAAGGGACTAATTATCAACAAATTGCGAGTATGTAATGTACACATCAGTCAGTCCTTAACAATAGGGGCTCGGCAGGACAGCAATACTCTTATTCCTTGGAGGACTTGTTGATTAGAGACTTGTGAATATGTGGAATCACACCACCGCCAGCGATTGTTCCTTTTATAAGGGTGTCAAGTTCTTCATCACCACGAATAGCTAGCTGCAAATGCCTGGGAGTTATACGTTTCACCTTCAAATCCTTGCTTGCATTACCTGCCAACTCCAATACTTCAGCGGTGAGGTACTCCAAGATAGCAGCTGAGTACACAGCTGCTGTTGCTCCAACTCTTCCATGGGCTGTTCCTCTAGACTTTAGAAGACGGTGGATCCGGCCAACAGGAAACTGAAGAATAGGTATAAAAATAAAATTAAAAATTGTATTTACGAAGGAAGCAGCTTAGTCAAGAAGATAATAGCTAAGGAAGATTCTTCTTACCACAAATGTCACAAATGCTTATATTTTTTACTTTAGTGCACAGACATCTAAACCACCATCACAATTACATTCTCTCACTCTCCCCCTTTCACTGCCACTCCCTCTCAAATCACATTATCTATAAATTTGAAAGACATATTACACAATTAAATTTTGAAATTCTTCATCTTCTCTAAAGTTAAAAGTTCACAAAAATAAGCTGCTTGAACTGTCCTATCCAATTTTAATATACCTCAGGCCAACATAAGCTGCGGATGATCTTTATTAGCTTCTGGAGTACATATCCGACAATACAGTGACAACAACATGGTAAGGATTATGTAAGATAGCACATCCCAGAAGTCACACAAAGCTGCATTAAAACAACGTAGAGCTTATACTCCCCCGCAACAGCACATGAACATCCTTAAGGATGTTGATGGTTTTCATACCAAAGCCCTAAAAGTTCACACCTTTATCTAAGGCCTAATTTCCTGTTCAAAAAGTTGATCTCATTCGCATTGTTACTCATTATTCATCACCTATGAAAATTTCCTAACTATTCTCCTCACGATTCGAACCCTTTTATTTGCTGCCCGTAATCCACTTGATGAACATTAGAACTGAGGAAAAAAAAGAATGAAGAGCAATGAACCTCACATTCCAAGTAAGGGAGCAAAAAACCAACAAAACCCCACAGGTCACATAGTTAATACTAGCAGAAGTTTTCCTCTGTTCTCTCAAAAGACAACCATCCGTCAATGAGGCACAGATTGACTAATTTGTCTCTATTCTATTCTACTCGTGTGTATGCCACTAATTCATAAAGAAGAACGATAAACAGAACCAAACCGCAGTTCTGAGAATCATGAAAAACATATATTAAGGAAGGAACCTGGAGACCGGCACGAGAGGAGCGAGAGATGGGTTTCTTCTTTTTTTCTATGTCTTTGGTTTGACCAGGGGATTTGCCCATAATCAAACCCTTCGCTCCTTTGCCTGACATAGCTGAGAAGAATGGAATAGTTGTGTTCTTTGGGTCTGGAGACTTTGAGGTTTCAACTTTCAAAAGATCGCTGCAAGACGGAGAACGTTTTGAAGAGGGTGAAACACATTGAGAAATTTGTATCAGGAAAAAGATAGCTGCTTTCTTTGTTATAAAAGATGGCTGCTACCCAAATCCAAGAAGGGGGCGGAGGCCCAAAGCTTGGGACCTCTCCGTCCACCCGGGGTGAGAGCTCCCGAGCGCGCTCCGACCTAGTTCCGCCCTCGACCCATCCGTCGGCCTCACACCTCCAACCGACCAGTCTGAATAACAATGTGGCAATTAGGGGTGGGCACGGTTCGGTTCGATCGGTTTTTTACTGTTGAACCGAACCGAACCGAACCGAATAATCGGTTTTATCTGAACCGAAAACCGAACCGAACCGAATGTTAGATAAAACTAAAAATTCGGTTTACCTTGCGGTTCGGTTCGGTTCGGTTCGGTTATTTTAATCGGTTTGGGTCCTAATTTTGGGCCTTAAATTTTAGGTCAATTTTAGTACATGTCCAACATTTTTATTTCATTTTAGGACCTATTGGGTGACTGTTATACTTGCAAAGTTGCAAATTTACCTTATATACCTAGAGTTAGAAGTATAAAAGATACAAACTTTTTTTGTTTTTAGTTGATCGGTTCGGTTCGGTTCGGGTTGGAAAAAATTTTTGCCTACACCACACCCGAACCAATACAATCGGTTTTTTCATTATCCAAAACCGAACCGACCATCCTTCACTTCGGTGTGGTTCGGTTTGGCTCGGTTTCTTCAGTTTTACGGGTCGGTTCGGTTTTTTCAGTTTTTTTGCCCATCCCTAGTGGCAATTATTATCCCTTCTCACACGGCTATGGTTTGTGATCCGCAGGCTCAGGGGACCGGAGCTGTGGACCGGGAGGAGCGACTCCAGCAAATGGAAGGTGTCGAGAGCCTGGCACCGTCCGAACCTACGGGAGCCGCATCTTTACTGACGGAACCACCTGATTCCACGAGCGAACACGACCCGATGGCTGTTCAGCTCCTGAGTAGTAGGCTAGAGGAACAGGAACACCCTTGCGTCGACGAGAGCGCCCCCGCCGCCCCGACGGAAGGTACCCCCTCTCATTAATTTTATGTCAATATTCATTTGGAATTGTCAAGGCGCTGGGGGTCGCCAATTTTTCATGATTCTTCGTAACTACTTACGGTCTTACCAACCGGGTATCCTCGTCCTTCTGGAAACCCGGATTAGTGGTGATCGGGTCAATGTCGTCATTAAATGGTTGGGGTATGACTATTCGTTCCGCGTCGAGGCTATTGGATTCTCGGGGGGGATTTGGATAGTTTGGAGAGCCGAATATAATATTTCCATTCTGGTCGCCCACCGGCAATTTATACATACAACCATTGAACATCGGTCCTGCTCGTTCGAGTTCACAGCCGTGTACGTGAGCCCGCACCCTACAACCCAGAAACATCTCTGGCCAGCTCTCGAGTGGGTAGGAAAATCCGTTCATAAACCTTGGCTGATAGGGGGGATTTTAATGCCAAATTGGTGAGCACAGATAGAAGAGGTGGATCCCGGGCCACAAGGATTGTGAGTCTTCCGTTTCAGAACTGGGTTCACGATAGTCGACTTCATGATCTGGGGTATACCGGCTCTAAATATACGTGGAAACGGGGTCTCGTCCAAGCTAGACTCGACCGAGTCTTTGGCTCCACGGACTGGTTGCAAGCCTTCCCGCATACGGTGAACACTCACTTACCCTTTCTAGGTTCAGACCATCGCCCTATGTGGATTCGCTTCCATCCACCGCGGCGACCGGCCGGTGCACTGCCCTTTCGCTTTCAAAATGTTTGGTTAACCCGTCCTGAATTCGGTCAAGTGATCACCGACCATTGGTCCCCGCAAGAGGAATCCCTTAGTAGGGCACTCACCAACCTGTCCCACCACCTTAACAGTTGGAATCAATCCGAGTTTGGAAATATTTTCCACCGGAAGAAACGTCTCTTAGCTCGTTTAGAGGGCATCCAACGGGCCATGACGGATGCCAACATAGATGATCTGACAGCGCTCGAAGAGTGCTTGAGTGGGGAACTGATCCAAGTTCTCAGTGAAGAAGAAATCTACTGGCACCAGAAAGCCCGTTGTGATTGGATTTCTCAGGGGGACCGGAATACCAAATACTATCACACTATTACTCTCTCCAAACGTCGAAAACTGTGGATTGAACGCCTCCAGGATGATCACGAGAACTTCGTCACTGGGCAAGAGCCTTTACAGGGGTTAGCTCACGACTATTTCACCAAACTCTATACTGACGACTCGCTCAACTCCTTTACCTTCCCTATTGCTGGAACGTTCCCACCTCTCTCCTCCAACAGTCTGCGTGCCTTACTTCAACCACTTCGTCCCCATGAAGTTCATACCGCCAGTTTCAGTATGAACCCCAACAAGGCTCCTAGGATAGACGGCTATAATGCAAAAAAAATTTCAATCCCAATGGGAGTGTATCGGACCCAGCTTGACTGAACATATCAGGGCGGTGTTCCATGGGGAACGGTGGGATAAGGAGCTCAATAAGACCATTTTGGTCCTTATCCCCAAAATCCCCTCTCCAGTTTATATCACCCAGTTCCGCCCTATCTCTCCAAAGTCATCGTTAATCGGTTAAAGCCTCATCTCCACGGATTAGTTGACGAAATGCAATGCAGTTTCATCCCGGGCTGGCACATCACAGATAATATCATAATTGCCCAGGAAGCCATCCACTCTATGCGAAAGAAGACCGGACGAAAAGGCTATTTTGCGATCAAAGTGGACCTCGAAAAAGCCTACGACAGACTTAGGTGGGAGTTTATTCATCACACATTACTAGACATCGGGCTCCCGAATCCGCTCATCGGGCTTATTATGCAGTGTATTACCACGGTGACTATGCAGGTGTCTTGGCAAGGCACCTTACTGGATTTGTTTTCCCCTTCCCGAGGCCTTCGCCAAGGGGATCCTCTATCCCCGTACCTGTTTGTTTTGTGTATGGAACGCCTCGGGTACCTGATATCGAGGGAGGTGGCACAGGGCCGATGGAAGCCTCTCAAACTGCATCCTACAGGGCCACCCCTATCTCACCTTTTTTTTGCTGACGACTTAGTCTTGTTTGCGGAGGCTACGGATTCTCAGACGACGGTTCTTGCCCAGACGTTAGAGAATTTCTGTAGGGCCTCGAGCCAGAAGGTTAACCGGGCTAAGACGAAAATATTTTTCTCCCACAATGTGGCCCCGACAACGGCTCGACAGCTTAGTCAATCTTTACACATCTCTTGCACGACTAACTTGGGTAAGTATCTATGGGTTCCGTTAATCCATGAACGCTCCACACGTCACACCTACCAACACATTCTTGACAGTGCTCGGCTCAAATTATCCGGTTGGAAGGCTACACACCTGTCGTTAGCTGGCAGAGTCACGCTAACCCAATCCGTGATCTCCGCTCTCCCCATTGTCACCATGCAGACCGTTCGCCTCCCAAGACAGTTGTGCGACGATTTAGAGAGAATTATGCGAAATTTCATCTGAGGTTCCTCCAGGAAGCATAGGCATATCTCACTCGTCAATTGGGACTCCTTGTGTGAACCCAAAAAGGAAGGGGGCTTGGGCATTTTCCGTATCCGTCATATAAACGACGCTCTACTCACCAAAATGGGATGGAACATCCTACAAAACCCAAACACCCTCTGGGTCAGATTTTTACGGGCTAAATACTGGCTGGACCCGTCCCATATTCGCAACTCGATACATCGACAGGGGGCCTCGAGTTTCTGGAGGGGCATCTCAAAAATTTGGCATCATGTCATCCAGAGTACCTTTTGGCTTTTAGGCAATGGCCGTCACATATCCTTCTGGCTTGACAAGTGGATCCCCACGTGGGGGCCCCTTTGCGAGCTGGCTGTCACCCCCATTTCAGACAGTCTTCTCCATACTAAAGTGGCGGATTTACTGAATGCGGATGGCAGCTGGCAGTGGTCTACCTTCCAGCAACATCTACCGGCTGCCGTTTGTGTGGATTTAGCGGTGATTCCCTTCAACATTACTGATTTTGCACCGGATACGCTGATCTGGGCGCATACTACCAATGGAAGTTTTACAGCGCTGTCCGCTTATGATCATATCGCCGCCCGCTCTAGGGATCATGTAGGGGACAGGTGGGCGGTAATCTGGAAATGGGCGGGACCCCAGCGGATCCGCTCGTTCCTTTGGTTAATGATCAGAAACAAGCTCCTGACTAACTAACAGTGCGTGGTGCGCCACCTCACCACAGATAGTAGTTGCCACGTGTGTGGTCAGGAGGAGACAATCCTCCACGTACTGCAGGATTGTCCGAGGGTCCGCATCTTCTGGCGCCAACTCTCGTATGGGGAGCCAAATGAATCTTTTTCTACCGCACCGGTGGAGAGATGGGTGCACTACAACCTCACGCAACATTTCCCAACTCAATCGGGGGAGTGGGCAACCATCTTTGGAGTTGCTTGTTGGATGCTCTGGACTTGGCGAAATAAAAGCGTTTTTTATGCAAGCTTCACCAGGCCTGAGGCGGGACTACGGATCGTCCACGATTTTGTGAACTGGGTTATTAGGGCGAGAACCATGGAACATAGGGTGTTCTCTTCTCAGGGTCTACCACCGGGGAGCCTGGTAAAGTGGTCCCCTCCTCGCGACGGTTGGGTCAAACTTAATACAGATGGAGCGGCCAAGCCCGGGTCTTTGATCACTTCTGCGGGCGGTCTACTGCGCGACTGTCATGGACAGTGGTGTGGCCGTTTCATCCAACATCTCGGCCACTGCTCCCCGCTGCCCGCTGACGGCAGAACTCTGGGGTGTTCACTCCGCCCTCACCCTGGCCTAGACCCGGGGCTATCGTCGAGTTACGATTGAAGTGGACTCCCTAGAAGCCCTTTCTCTGCTCATTTCTTTTCCTAACCTACCTGACAATAATCACTTTTTGTTGACAGATATCCGCCGCCTTCTCCACCGAGACTGGGAGACTCAGCTTCAGCATGTGCACCGAGCGGGGAACCAGTGCGCTGATCATTTGGCAAAACTAGCTACCCTCGTCAATTTTGGCCTCCATACCCTCCGAGATCCTCCTTGGACATTGTGGGAGCAGCTTAACCAGGACAGACAGGGCGTAATGTACTGCCGAACTATAGTTTAGCGAGTTTTTAGTCGGTTTCTTTTCCTTTGTATTCAAAAAAAAAAGATGGTTGTTTAAAAGATGGCTGCTTTCTTTGTCATCTTCATGACTCTCGTCTCAAAATGTTTCCAACTTCATCAAATAGCTAATGGCTCTCGAAAGTGAAGCGAATTAAGTTAATGTTTTTAAAATATTAAATGATCAAATTTATAATTTAAAACTTAAAAGTAATATAATAATTAATACGTAACATTGTTAAATTATAAATAACAAGTTTAATAATATTAACGTATTATAATTCTTTATAAATTAAAAAGTTTACAATTTTAAGCATTTAATTGATATAGTAAATGAATATGATTATTTTGGCATTACTATACTCTTCTTCCATAATTTTACAAGTATAGGATCGCATTATAAGGCAATTTACCAATACAATCAATTGCAAAATTTATAATATCAGGCTAAAAGCTCCCCAAATTAACAATACTATTACACACATTTTCAAATTAATTAAAGTCAAATTTGAACTTTGATGTACTAATCACTATACAAATTAATAAGACACCTTACTTTGTCATCGTTGAACTTAAACTTTGTGCTTCAATAGCACTATAAAAACATAAAAATCAAATTCCTGAATATTGGGCTCCATGTAGCAAAGAATATGCATAATAGATGATGAATTGATGATTTTATGTTTGAGTTTTGAATTTTAAAGGAAAGATTTGGTATTTGGAAGGTGGAAATCAGTACATAAAGTCAAGATTTGGTCGAAAATTGGTGAGAGCGGGGGGATTTTGTGCTGTAAAATCGAAGCTTTGTCTTTTATACTATTAGGGGCAAGAAAAGATTGGTGTCAAACACAATTTATAACCAACACTATTTTATTTTGTAACTTCAGAGTTTGCTTGTGGGAATAATGCCAGAGATACTTCGCACACCGATGTAGATTTTGTTATGTTTCGAGCACTCCCTATGTTATTTCAAGATTGGTGTCTGTCTTTCCTTGATATTGGAGTCGATTATTATATGTAATCCCCAATTCATGCTCAAACTTGACCTTTTCATCTTTTTTCACCTATGTCTCTTCCCTATGACCTTAGGCTTACGATACGTGCATGGTTTATCAAATAAGAATGAAAAATAACTCCTTAAACGCATCAAATTAAAAACTCAATAAGGAGATAATGTTAGTTAACACCAAAAACTAAAAGAAAATATCATAATATGCAATCCTCTGACAATTAAACTTGAGATTACCCCCTACAACCCACAATTAAGAAAATAAGATCAATCAAAGGAGATAATTAAGGTTGAGAATTCTCTCCTATTTTGATGCAATTTTAGTCTAAAGAGTCTAAGTTAACTATTATATGTGTCAAGCATGTCTTAGATATTCAGCTTAATCTTCTTCTTTTTTTCCCTGTTGGTATGCTCTAGGATGATGGCTTTGATAGCAAAATTTCAAGTGACAATTGGAAGCTCTCCAAAGGATTTATGATTGTGGCTAGAGGTAACAAGTATTCCACTCTATAGTAGGGCTAGATCTAAGAAGTATTTTTCAAGTGACAATTGGAAGCTCTCCAATCCCACATTCAACAGATTTCTCGAAAGCCAGGACTAGTTAAATTCTATAAAATAATTAACATTTAAATCATAATTAAGCATGAATCTTAATTCATACCTTATTCTAAAACTTGATCCTTTTTCTTGTCGTATCCTTCAAGTCGTTTCTAGAATTGACTCATTATAACCACTGTAGCTGCACAATTGTTTAGCCTCTAATGGTATCCATATAACAAGTTGAAATACCAGATATACACAAATAAAATCCAATATCTCATACTGATCCTTATATATTAGATATCCCATGTTGAATTATAAAGTTTCTTAAACTTTACAATCAAGCCCAATTTGATTAAAATATCTACACTTTCTTCAACTTTTTATTTATATGTGACCCATTAGGTTACTAAATATGTTGACAATAGATAGAAATTATAACCCTAAATAATAATTAGGATTAGACAAAATTAAGCTCCTTTAATTTAACTTTAATGATCCAATTAAACAATTTATATCCATATGTCAAGATTGACATTTGGCAATATACCATGACCACCTAAATATTTAGGAATGTTAAAGTGATTTTGACTTACCTTTTAGTACATGATTTTTTGTGTAATTAAATCATTTCATTATAAAATGTTCCGATTAGACATATATGATTGAATTAATTTCTACTTTATTTTAAGTCCAATTACATTAGTTCTCTACCATTAGCTATTGATTCAATTAATGATATTTACAAACTATTTACAAAACTTCATTCTACCTTAGCCAAAGATTTCTCAAATCAATACTAACAGAGAAGAACAAAATGTTTTCCCTAATTACTTTAGAGTGATGAATTCTATCTTAAGCACTCTACTACATTTATATAGTTCATGCTATATCCAATGACTATCGAGTTATCCATGACTAGAACATGTTGTAAGTTTTATTAAAATATAATAATCCCTATACAAGATAACTTTAGAGATCTCAAGTCCAAGTATCACTTATACAATCATAACAATGAGAATTTCTATAGACATACAAGTAATGATCTAAATTGGTTTCTTATATAGGGTCAATTTAGTGAATTTGTTCTCTAACAAGCAGCCATACATTTGTTTATGTATCTCTATACTTTAATCTATGAGATTGACTGCTTCTGTCATAAGGAAAATGATAATGTGTGCTAGTCCTATTACATTCTATTAATGTCTCGTCTTAATAAAACAATTACTGGGAACAATTTAGAAATAATGCATAAATACAATATGAATTTATAATTATAATCTCATTATAATTTTATTTACAATGTATATTTGTCTCTTGGATTGTATCATATACATTTAACTATGTATACGATAAATATTGCCTTTAAATTATTTTATCACTAAACTACAATTAATCGATTAGTTGTAGGACATAAACCAATAATCTCCCACTTGTACTCCATTCGTTTAATTATCTTATACCTGATCACCATATGACAATTATGCTACTAATGGGACTGTGGCTTATTGAGAGAATTCTATATGATTCTTTATAGTGAACCTTTGCCTAAATCTTACAATTTTCATTGTACTTATCATCATAATTAAAAAATTGTCTAAATACATACTTGAATCTTTGATGAGACCTTTGCTCCTTTTGCATTTCAAAGGCTCTAATGTTCTATAGTATATTATTGTCTTGAATAACGTAAGGAACTATATTAAGTTCAATAAATAACTTATTGATCCAAATAATTATTTCCACTAAATTAAAAATGCATTAATTATGACTTAATTAGTAACCATTGTTACATTTGAACTTTTCCAATCTCAAAATGATATTGTTCTAAGTAAAAAAGACCTTAATTAGGATTTACTTCTAAAGTTAATATCCATATAAACTTAAAATCAAATATCAACATATACATAGAATAATGGATATTTTTAATATTTCATAAGTATCAGATATCATAAATACTAAACATATTTCGTATACTATCTATATATTTAGACTTAGAATATGTAAACAGTTTCCAATCTATCTCAATATATTTAATTCCTATAGTTAAGTTGTCACCCTTTCATATTTAGTGACAAATGGATATTTAACTATATTTTACCACCCATAGTTGATGTATTTTGCTTGATATTTTATATTTTAATCATATATTTGATACTTAATTCGCTCTAACTTCATAGGTGATAGTTGTCTTCATGGACTAAAAGGAAAAGAATTTGGATGAGATAACGACAAAAATTGAAGATTTGAAGTGCATAAAGGATGCACAGTTGTGCAGTTCCCTAAGCTCGTGAATCTTTAAGATTCTTGTAATTTTTGGTTGTGCACGATCTAATGCCCAGTCGTGCATTAGACTATACATCTCCTTAGAACCCTAAATTTCATTAAAAAGAGACTTTTGGGGAGGTGAAGGAAGAGGCAATCGGTAGGAGTCCTAGGGTAGACTCTTGGAGGCAATTTTAGACGATTCTAGACGTGGAGTTCATTCTTAACAAATGGTTTTAGTCTGGAGAAGTGGAAAACATGAACATTTCATCAAAAGATCCAACGAAATACAATATCAAACCTCTACATCGCAAGATCATTCGATAGAAGACAATCAGAGAGATTTAGAATTGTTATTCCATTGTTGTTTAATTGTTTTTCTTTCAATGCATGTTTGATTTCGTGTTCAATAACGTGTAACTACACATTTAGTTAGTATTTCAGTTAGATGAACCATATGTTAATACTTTGACATGATTTGATTCTTTTATTAATGCAATTGGTCTGATTGATTGCTACGATTCAATTACTTTTTTTATTTATGTTCTAATAAACTAGAATATCAGACCATAATATGATTTCATACGTAGCGATTGAGAAATCCTAGGTTTACATAGATTCACGATGATTGGAAAGAGTTGATTACAACCTTAGAGATAAGATGACATAAATCTTCTAGATCAGGGTCAAACCTACCAGAGGAATTCATAAAATAGTAAGCAATTGTTGGGTCTCGAATTTTTTTTTATTCGAATTAATTATTTATTGACTTATGGATTCATTCGTTAATTATATATATATATATATATATATTTGATTATTTTGCCTTAATTGATTTAATTATGTGTTTAGATAGACATTTTATGTTGGGCTTGGAAATTTAAAGTTGGGACTTTAAATGAAGGCTTGGACTTAATATTGGAAAGTATGGGTTTTAGAAATTAAGTGGTTAAGTGTGGT
>JAOSBN010000008.1:21102976-21165826 GCA_027563595.1 Erythroxylum suave | reverse complement strand
ATCTAATTTATATAAATTTAGATTAATTAGAATAAAATGATTATAGAAACAAAGTAAAAAAAGTATTTTTGACTTAATGAAATAAATATTTTATAAAAACAAATCAAAACTCAAAAGAATTTATAAAATACATTCTAATTTCAATAAAATAATAGCTATTTTCAATGTAATAAATTGTAATTATTTAATTTTATAATTGAATACTTATATATTATTTTGGAATTGATATATTAGGATTAATAAAGTGATTAATTCATTTTAAGATTAATATAAATATATATGCATAATGTATATATTATGTAGTATGAAAAATAAAATAAAAAGTTTAAAAAGCATAAATACATATATGTGTAATATACATATGTTGTAAATATGAAAAATAAAATAAAAAAGTTTATAATTTATTAATTTTAAAAAAAATTTAAAATTTATTTTTTAAAAAATTAAAAATATAATAAAAGTCTGGGTCAACAACGGCCTGGCGGGTGGCCCGTGGCCTAGGCAGGTTAGGCGGACTGAGCCACGGGCCTCTCTGCCAGCCACTCATCAGCAGGCAACCCACGGCCCATTTCGGCCAGCATGGGTCGGGCCACAGGAAGCCTTTTGCGGCCCACTGGGCCATGGGCCACCCTACATGTGCAGATTGTATAAGTTACTTATTTATCTCCCCATGCAAACTCCATCTTCATATGATTATAGTCGGATAATATCCTGCTAAGCTTTTCCAACCATTGGACCCTAAGTACCATATCTAACCCGACAAGTGTGAGAAGAAATAGGTCCACTATTCCTTATATGCGGATTGGGACAATTCTAGAAGCCTCATTGCAAGTCAATTGTTCTTTATTAGTAACTCAAACTTCAAAAGGCTCGATTGGGCTGATGGGAAACTACAACTTCTGGCTACCCTTTCTCTGAAGAGATTGTGTGAAGACTCTTTATCAATCAATACTACCACTAGATATTTTAGGATCTAGGCTTGGATCCTCATGATCTTCGATCCCTTAACACCTCCCAGGGCATGAAGAGATATTATGGGATCATTTACTAGCTGATCTTCTGTAGGAGTGATAGTCTCGTCCTCTGATGACTTTGTGCCATCGTCTTCTTCATATGCTTCATTCAGAAACATGTGTGAGTTCTTGCATTTATGGCCTGGTATGAATCTTTCATTGTAATTGAAACATAATCCCTTTTCACTCCGCTTCTGCATATCGTCACACGAGAGCTATTTGACTTTGGATGGTATTGAATTAGGTAAGGGATTGTCAGATTTTGGGCTAGGTGACTTCATAGTTGGGGTGAATGTCCTCCTCTGTTCGTTCTTTCCATTCTTCTTCATATCGAATAACTGATCATCCTCTAACATATTCAATGGCCTTTCTGACTGAATGAGGTTTATTTGCTTTGACCTCTCTCACCAAATATGGTTTCATCCACCTATAACTGTGCCTATGAGGGCCTTCTTGAGCCACCCATGTACCTGGCTCGACAATCTTACAAACTCCTTTAAATACTCCTGTAGCTTACCTGCTTGTTTAACTTGAGACTGTTCTTTATCATGGTCAATATATCTTATGGGTCCAAACTGAGTGAGGATCTCTTGTTTAAAATACTTCGAATGAATTTCCTTCTTCTTCTTGCAATAGACTCATTCTATCCACTACCACTATAAGTTTCCTTTGCCATCCAGATAGAAAGATGCATAGTCTACCTTTTTGACTTGTTGCATCTCCTGGAATTTAAAAAATTGGGTTGCTATTTTTTACCAAGTTACTGAATCTTCCCTTTTGAAGATGGAAACAAAATCATCTTTGGCTTGTTAGATGGGCCTCTCCTTTTAGGAATCTCGGCAACATCTTCTCCCTTGGTTGGGATCTCCTCTTTTGAATCTGGTGAGGGCTCCGAATCTTTACTCACGTCATGATGAGAGTTAATACGACCAGAACTGGCACCATGATGTCATCTTCCTAGTCCTTTGAGGATTACTTCCCTAAGGTGAGTGATCCTTTGTTGAACCTCTTGGATTCCAGTATGGACCTCTATGTTGACGACTCAGAGATTGGATTCCAAAGCCTTAATGCATTCCTTGTAAGTGTTTGTCATTCAAGAAACCTCTTAATGAAAGCACTAGTGATGAATTTTCTTGATCAAACACAGGTAAGAGTAAGAGAATAGGTTGAGATAAAATCTCTGTTGACTGATACCATCAATTATCCCCTCGTACAACGATCCTTTTTGGCTTTTATAGCCATAAGTTTCCTAAACACAACCCATTAATTGGTGCGAGAAACACAAAATTAATGACCTATTAACTAAACCTAATCATCAGGCAATGATTATTGAATAATAACGGTAATAAAGTAGTGTCTAGTAATTAGGATTTGTTTCCAACAGTAGGTCTCCATGCATGGCTTGATTATCCACGCTTTTCCTTCAACTGGGCTCTATGTGCACGATTATAGACATTCTTTAGTTGATGACTTTGGTCTTCATCACAACTCTACAACCTTTTTTTAGATGGTTAGGTAAGGAGTGCTAGCTTCATTAGAAGTTGAAACTATTTATAATAGGTTTTGGATAATTTAGTAATTTAATTAAAATTAAATTATAATTTCAATTAAACTTTAGGATAATTATAATTAAATACTAGCTATTCCCAAATAAGATCCAATATCTCATATTGATCCTTATTTATTAAATATCTTATAGTTAATCATAAAGTTTCTCCAATTTCAGAATTAAGTCCATCTTGATTAAATTATCTTTTCTCTCTTTAACATGCTCTTTATGTGTAACCCATTAGGTTCCTGATTATGTTGCCAATGAATACAAATTATAAGCCTAAATCACATTCAAGATTAGGTAAATTAAACTCCTTTAATTTATCTTTAATTCTGTAATTAAACAATTTGTATCCATGGATTAAAATTGGCATCTAGTAACACATTATGACTGCCGAAATATTTAAGAATGTTAAAGTGATTTTGAATAACCTTTTTGTGTATGATTTTTTCAAATAATTCAATCATTTCATCATACAATGTTTCGATTAGACATAAAGCATGAAATTAATATCTACTCTATTTTGAATTCAATCATATTAGTTCTCCACCATTAATTATTGATTCAGTTAATGACGTTTGTAAATTATTTATAAAATTTCATTCCAACTTAGCCAAGATTTCTCAAATTAATACTAGCTAAGAATAATAAAACATTGTCCCTAATTACTTTAGGGTGATAAATCTATCTTGATCATTTAACTACCTCTATATAATTTATGCTACAAGATAACTTCGAAGATCTTTAGTCCAAGGATCATTTATATAATCATCACAATCAGAATTTTCATAGACATGAAGTAATGTTCGAAATGGATTTCTCATATAGGGGTTAATTAATTGAACTTATTCTTTAACAAACACCCATATAGTTGTTTCAGTATCCCCATACTTTAGTCTATGGGATTGATTACTTCCAGGACAAGGAAAATATCAAGTGTGTTAGTATTTTTAAAATATCATGTGTTAGTATTTTTACATTATGTTAATATCTAATCTTAATAGAATAATGGCTAGGAACAATTTAAAGATGATACATAGATGTAATATGAATTTCATAATTATAATCTCATTTTAATTTCATTTGTAATATATATTTATCTCATAGACATTATCATATACATATAAGTTTGTATAAGATAAAGAAAACCTCTAATTATTTTCTAACTAAAATACAACCAATCAATTAGCTGTAGGACGTAAACTAACTGGAGATTGACTACTTCTTTTATAAGGAAAACAACATAATATGTGTTAGTCTTTTCACTCTGTTAATATCCAGTAATAATGTAATAACTTGGAACATTATTTTAGGGACAAATATAAATATAATCTAAATTTTAGAATTGTGATCTCATTATAATTTTATTTATAAAATATATTTATCCTTTGAATTTCATCTTATTAATATGTACAATATAAATAATGTATTTAATTAATTATCATAAATAAACAACTAATTAATGAATTGTATGAGATAAACTAATAGATCATTATTCATTAATTGATTTAGTAAAAGCTCTTGTTTTGTTCATTAGTTGATTTAAAAAAGCTCTTATTGCTGGGGTTTAATTTAATTATACTAAACGAAGAAATGTTGAGGGGATATTTAAACTCTAGTACGTACTATGGACTTCAAAAGACAAGTTAACTAAATAATTATTAGAATTTGTTTTTAAAATTGTTTTATTGAAAAGGATGCCATCTACAATTTCTTGCTAATATGGATTTAGTTATCAAGTGAGTGATTAATTTAATGTTCTAAGTACAAACTTTAAAAGTTTTATACATTTGTCCTATTGATTTCGAGATTCAAAGATAACTTCCTGAAGCAACAAGGATGGTTGGATAAGTACAAAATTAATGTTGGATATTCACAAGTGGAGTAATCCTATATCAAAAAGAGATATAAGGATTAAGTGAATTATATATAAAGATAGGACTCAAAACCTATTGCCTTTAGGTTTTGGGTTAAGATATGATATCTTGGTTGTATTTGGCTCACTTGGATCCGGTCTAATTTCTCCTTAAGCCCTTTAAAAACCTTTTATTATTATCAAAGATAGGTTGGAGAAGTCCAATGAAAAGAGATTCACATATTTTGATCTTATAAATGGGTGATTCATGGAATGACTCAAACGACTTCACATGAGCTATGGGTTAAGGGGGAGCTAGTTTAATGTGGGATTACTCTACTTGTAAGTGGGAGATGTATTCATTAAGTGACTCAAATAGCTTAAATAAGCTACGGGTTATGGGGGAGCTAGTTTGATATGGATGGATCCATTTATGAGTGGGAGATATTGGAAATTCACAATTGGATTAATCTCATGTCAGAAAGAGACATAAGAATGAATTAAGTTATATACAGAAATAGTACTTATAACCCATTGCTTTAATGTTTTAGGTTGAGATAAGATGTCCCAATTATATATAAGATCACTTGTATCCAATCCCATTTCTCCCCAAGCCCCTTCAAAACCTTTCAATTAATTAGTTAGAAAATTTTTTTATTATTGCAACAGAAGGGACAACAACATTTTGTCCAATGGTATATTAGGGTAACACTAACTTCAAAGAGAAGTGCAACCAGTGTTAACTACTGATAGTCCAGATAATGAACTTGATGCATGATTATTTGCTTTAAGATCTGATCAAGAGAATTAAAAGTGGGAACTTCCTCTACTATATAACATTGTGGCTACCCAAGTTAATTAGATAGCTCAATTACTCTTCATCAAGTCATGGCAATGAATGCCATTTGCCGCCTAACCAACTAATAATTTCCAATTAAACTTGTATATACATGTTGATTACTAATGGATATTATGTGAGTTTCTACTTACCATGATCGTACAGGAAAGTTAGATAAACCCACCTCAAGGTGTTTTGCTTTATTGTTCTCTTAGTAATAGGAAAATTATATTAGCTAAGACTCTTAAGGGTCATACAACTATAACCTTTATTAGAGATGTCGGCTCTAAGTTTGTCCTTGAATAAAATAAGGTTCTTGCTGTTGAAAAACATCAGTAGGATATAATCTTACACGTAAAGAGATAATTATAAAACCATTTTATATGATTTTATAAAAGCTAAGACCACTTTAAATAAATAATATGATTAATACATAAAGCATAGTAAAGCATGGATCTTATACCTTATTGTGAAACCTAATCCTTTTCTTGTTATTTTCTTTAAACTATTTCTAAAACTAGCTCATCTCAACCACCATAACCACATAAGTATCTGGCTTCTAGCACTATCCACAGAACAAGTTGAAGGAACTATATAACTATTATAGAAAAGTTTAAGCAAGAGTACTAGCTCTGTTAGAGCCTAAGCTTATTTATAATAGGATATGAATATTTTAGTAATTTAATTGAAATAAAATTTTAATTATAATTACAATTTAATTAGAATTAGAATTAATTATAATTTAATGCCAGTTATACCCTAATAAGATATAATTCTCATATTGATCATTATTTACTAAATATCATATATTTAATCATAAAATTTTTTCAAACTTTATAATCAAGTTCGACTTGATTAAAATATCTTTTTCTCTCTTCAACTCATTCTTTTTGTATAACTATCAGGTTCCTAAATATGATATAATAGACATAATTATAACCCCAAATCATATTTAGGATTAGATGAATTAAACTCCTTCAATTTATTTTTAATTCCCAAATTAAATAATTTATATCTATAAATCAAGATTAATGTCTAATAATGTACCATAGCCACCTAATTCTTTAAGAAAGTCTAAATGGTTTTGACTAACCTTTCTGTACATAATTTTTTTCGTATAATTCAATTCTTAATGTTCATAATTTTTTCATATAATTCAATCCTTGCATTATATATATAAACATAGAGCATTTAATTAATGTTCACTCTATTTGATTCTAATCATGTTACTTCTCTACCATTAGTAACTGATTTAGTTAATGACATTTGAAAACTATTTCAAAGTGTGATTACAACTTGGTCAAGCATTTTTTGAATTAATACTAATTGAGGATAACAAAATATTCTTTAATATGAAAATGATATAGGCATTCTTTGTTTTATAAGTTACATTTGCCAAATAGCCTACCTATCGATATGATTTTTCCTTTTGATATGCCCCATTGAGCTTTGTTTGCCTTTTCTTTAAGTGCTAACCACATTACATGCCTTAAATCTAACTAAATATTCTACCCAAACTTTAAAGCTAGTGGAGCATTATAATTGTTGATGTTTATGGAAACACAAGAGTGTAAGTGTGAGGGTGTGCATATGTGTGGGTTGGTTATAATTGTTGGAATATCAATTTAACTCTTATCAATAAATTCCAATGTTGATGTAGCTTCTTTAAATTTTTATACAAAAAAGAAGAAAAGAAAAAGAGAAGGAAAAAGAAAAAGGAAAAGGAAAAGAAAAAGAAAAAGAAATGTTAAATGACCTAAGCTTGAGTAGTTGTTGCCTAGATTAATTTGTTTTCCTAGTTTGTAATGAGACTGTCCTACTAAATCTAGATAACTTATTCTAGATTGTTCGATAACTAAGTTTAGTTCAAGAGGTTATTTTGATTAAAAGGACTTAAAGGAAAAGTAGGGTTAAAAAAGCTTACTATTAACCTATGACTACTAGTTTCTAAGAGAGGTGTGAAGTCCAATAAGACAATGAAGTATGTTTGTTTATATCTAGGATGATTTTTAGCTAAGAATTGGATTCTAAATGCATAAATCAATTTTATCAATCTTCAATTTTTTTATTTGATTTTCTTTCATTAATTTAATCTTACTTTATTTTCTTAATTACATCTAACCAAACCCTCTTTTATTTCCCAAACATCAATTCTTTTTATAACAAAAGCTACATATACATTCCTTGTGCATTCAACACATATCAAAGGACATATAGGCCACTTTATTCAACTTTATAATACTATCTAACTAAAGTAAAACTCCATATCTCCAATTTATCCGCTTCTAATTTATTTCTTACCTATGAACTTGTCCCCTCCCTTTCATTTGGCCTCCATTTTTACCTCAATGCATGTAATATTTTAGAAATATGAATTAGGGAGCCATTATCCAACTACCAATTAAGTTTACAATTACTAAATTTGACCAAAAGAAAAGTAAAATTTTAAGGTCAATTGATTTGCTTTCCATTATGTGAATTTCTTATAGTTACAATATTTGCTCTTTAAATTCTCAATCGTATCAAAATACTAGCATTTAACATTCCTCATAGCCCACCAAATTGCCTATTGGTTTTGTGTCCACTATTCTTAACCCCTTATTCTTCTTTCAAATTTTATTATAATTCCTATAATTCCCTTTTGGTTTAGAAGATTCCTTAGCCAAATTCACATCATCATCTTTTTTTTTTCATAATTTATCTTTTCCTCTTCTTGAGCACATATACAAATAAGCTCATTAGCTATTCGTATCTATTTCCTAACATTATGACAATCTTTAAAAAACTTAAGTTATAAGATATTAAATTCAGTACTTAATGAATCAAAAAAGAATATGAAATTAGGACTTAAAGTCCACTTAATTAATTAGTTATATCGTAAATTTCCATTATGAAAGATCTAATATCATATGTTTCATCATATCTTAGAGAAGTTAATTTGTGCATTACTTGATAAACTTTATCCTTTTAAACATTCATTGATTCTTTCCTTTAAAATCTTGCTTTAAACCTCTTAATATTGTTCTTAGGCAGTAATCTATGTTTAAAGTGGTAGATTTGACATCTTCATTACCATTATACGTACATAGACTATTTTCCCTTTCCCATTTCTTATAGTGAACTTCTATTATGTCATGCTCTCTTAAGTTATCTGCATAGGGTCATCCTAAGACATATTCGCCAACCTCGAAGCCAATTCCTCATCAATCTTCTAAAACTTAAAATCATTCATAATGAAATTCTTATTTAAAAGATTTTATTATTTAAAAATAAGAAGTTAAGTAAATACTCAAAATTAATGTCATACACCCTATAAGTAAAGTAAGTAATATCATAACCCTCTTCGAGTTAATAGGTTTTGCTATCTTTTAAGATTTCAATTTTTTTAAAGCCAAAAACAAGCCTAGTTTATCAATCATGGCAGACTTAGGCCTTAATTATTTTCTCCTACTCTTTTCCAACCTTCCTTCTATCATTCTCTATTACAGCTTTCCATCTCCTTTGATCTTCCTACTTTTCAAGAGACCATTTTCAACCCTTTTCTATTGCAAACTTCCAAGTTTAAGCCTTCCTCCTCTTAGTAACTAAAGAAATCATCATCTTTCCACTATTTCTTCTTTTCTTGCCCTTGTGCTTGTTTTTTTCTTATAACAATTGCTTTTAAAAGATGTTGCAACCTATGATTTAGAAACAAGTATTAGGGAAAGCTCAGATAACTTACTAGAATATTTCCCTCTTATCCAAGAGTGAGGCATAATCATTATCTGCCCCAAAGTAAAAGTATTGAAGGTTAGCGATAATATTCAAATTCTATAGAGGGACAAAAGCTAAAAGAGTAGTTAAAGATGTACAATGGCATGTTGTAAACCCTTCCATTTTTATCCATGTTTGGAAACCAAGTATCAATCTATAAAACATTATACATGAAAATATTCCAATATTGATAAATATAAAAAGTTTTAGTATACTGGTAAGTTATATTAGTAAACCATTATATATAGATGAAACAACATCAAAAAAGGAAGAGAATTAGGTATGCTCGATTGTGTGTAAGTATAGGAATGAAAAAGGAATTACCTAATGTTATTTCCTTAATAAGGTTTGGTGAGAATGAGACATTGTATCATGATTCTATTATAGTTTCCTACAAGTGGAAACTAATGATAAAACAAAATGGTAAGATATGGAGAGCTACTAGAAGAACCTTCTCAAAAAGGGATTATATAGAGCTGATGGGGCTTGAAGCTTAACAAAAAGGGAAAAAAAAAACTAGATGAAACTGATAAGTAGAATATAGTGGAGAAAGCCAATTTAGGAAATTATGAAATAAGGAACATCTATAGTGAAAAAGAAATGGAATGAAATAAAAATGATAATAGTATAGAATTGATGTCAATTAAAAAAGATATAGATAAAAAAGGTACAAGCCAAAGGTAGAAAGAAATGACGTAATCTAGAGTTAAGGTTACAATTGGTTTGGTAGCAGTAAAAGATGAAAGTGTGAGTAGATGCATTTTGTTGAAACAAAAGGATGCTATGCTTGAAGAAAATTCTCTACAACTAGAAGGATCTATTTCTTTTAACATTCCCTTAACTAAAGGATTGAAGGAATTTGGAAATGTTAGCAAAAGGATAAGGGAGAAAAAATATTAAAGGTATTAAAATTATGATCACTTAGTTATGTTTATTATTCTTCAAACATTAGGGGCATTAATTACCCTAAAAAGCAATAAGTTTTAAATGATCTTGTTAAGTATATTAACCCATCTTTACCAGGATTGCTATAATCCAAAATCAACCAAGAATCTCTAAAATGAGAATCTTGGATAAGTATTGATCTTTTTTTTATCTAACCACCAAAACCAAAATTATAGAAGAATGATGCTCACTTATGATTCAGTGAGAGTTAAGGTGAATGTTCTTATTTAAAGTTGTTAACATGTCAGCTTAGTTTTTATAGAAAAATACTATGATTTTTATTAATTTTGTTTATGGATCAAACCGCTCCTTCTAGAGGAAAAGCCTTTGGTACAACCAATCCAACATTTAATCAACAATTTAGGGACTTCAGATTTTATTTGGGGATTTCAACAACATACTGTATTGATTTGAGGCAAAAGGGAATATAAACCTGAATAATTTTAAAAGGGGTTTAGCAAGTGCATCGAAAAGATAAAAGTTACTTATATAAGATTTGAAGGTTATTTCTTTTCTTAAAGCAACAAACAAAGTTCTAGATGATACATACGTAAGATACTTGATAGGGGCCTTAAAAATGAAGAATGGTTCTAGAGATTCCTACAGAGTAAAGTTGCATTTAAAAATCCTTTGTGCTCAGACCACTTAATAATATCAATTTATAATTTGTTTGAGAGACATTCAAGTTTTATAACATTTTAACAGAAGAAGAAGGATTTAATAAGGAAATTCTTAGTGGAATATCACAAGATATTAAGGGTATAAAGCCTTTATTTGTTTTAAGAAACTAAAATATTTCAAATAATCCAAAAGAATGAAAAATAATAGAAAGTTGGTACTAAGGTGAGACTAATCTCAGTCCATAATACCGTTCACTAACAACTTGAGAAATAAAATTGAATGAGGAAGTGATATTAGCAATAAATGAGTATATTAAAGTGGTATGGAAGATAACTCACTTCTTTAATAAAGAGGTAGGATACAATGGATAAAGTAAGGGGATAGAAATACAAAGTTCTTTAATAATTCAATTTTGATTAGAAAGAAAGGTGACATAATTTTCTCCTTAATTAAACAAAAAAGGATGGTGATTATAAAGAAAAATGATCTCAAGGATGAAGCATTTAGCTAATTCAAAATTTCATTAGGAATAATTGCTGGTAGCAGATCCTCCCTTTAGGTACTGAGCTCTTTCATAAATAATCAATTTAAGGATGATGAAGTAGAACTTCTTAGTAGACCTTTTCCTAATTAAAATGTTAAGAGGGTAGTTTTTAAGCTTAATACAACTGAATCCTTAGGCAATAAGGTCTGAATGGATATTTTTATCAAAAGTTTGGCTAGGTATAAGAGAGATAGTTATAGAAGCAACACTGGAATTTTCTGAGAAGGGTAAAATAAGACAGTCATCTATTTGGTTCCAACGGTTGCTACTATTGAATCATTTGTTAAATATACACCTATATCTAGCTATAATTTTCTATACTAGATCGTATCCAAACTATTAACTACTATTTGTGGAAAGTGATAAAATTAGTGATCAATGATACTTAAGGAGCTTTCTTATTGGGGATATGAATTAAGGATAATGTGTTGATTGCTTAAGAATTGTTAAAGGGATACAAAAGGAAAAAGTCTCCTAAAAATTATGCTTTGAAAGTGTATTTCTATAAAGCCTATGATACAATTAGCTGGGATTTCATTCTTCAACTAATTGAGGTATTTGGATTCCTCTAAAAAATTCAAGAACTAGATGAAGCTATTAATATCCATGACTTCCTTAGTTTTTTAATAAATTAATATCTACCACTTCCTTATTTTTTAATAAATAGATAACCTTCTAACTTATTCAAGGGCAGTGGAGGCATGAGGTCAAGGGACCTTATATCCCTTTACCACTTTATTCTATGTATAGAGGCTTTTATCACACTAACCAAGCATAATACATTTAATAATCTTAGTCTTCAGTACTATATTAAATGCAAGAAACTTTGTTTATTCATCTTATACTTTACTGATGACTCAATCCTTTTAAGGAAAATGACAAGTTAGTAAGTATCTTAAATTAAATCCTTACATACCTTCAGAGAAATGTGGGGCTCGATTTTAAACTAAAACAAATGTCATATAGTTATCTTGAGAAGTACTTCCCATTTGCAAATTGGCTCTTAAACTTAGTTCGTTTTTAAGTTAAGAAACTTCCTTTCTCTTATCTTAGCTACCTCTATCAAATAAGACGGTATAATTTAAGGAGTGCTTACCCCTGATAGAGAAGGTTAAAAAGAGACTAAAGAGTTCATGTAGCATGGATCTATCTAATTGGTGTAGCATGGATCTATCTCAAACTATAAGCTTACTGCTGATAAGATTAATATTCAATTCACTTCATACATGTTGGGCTCTTATTTATTCCTTCGTAAAGGCATAATCAAATCACTAAAGAAACTAATAAGGAACTTCTTATAGGGTGGAAAAGACGAAATGAAAGTACTAGCTAGGGTTAAATGGAGCATTACGTCAAATTCTTTGGTTAAAGGAAGCTTGGGAATTACACCTATCATCTTAGTTAATAAAATTTGAAAGGGAAAACAATATAAAGCCTAATAAAGAACAAGGAGTCCTTCTAGGAGAAGTGGATAAATGCCCATTCTTAATAGGACAAAAGTGTAAAGAAAATAGAAACAAGGCCCTCTTTTTCTTAGGGTCTATCTCAATTTCTAAAAATTAAAGGAAATATTATAGGGAATATTATATGTTTAATAGGGAATGGTGAAACAACTTTGTTTTTCTTTGATAATTGGAGTAATATAGGCCCTATTCATCAATTACAACTTTTACATTTGTATGAGAGATAGGTTCCTTATAAATGACAAAGTTAAAAGTGTGGATTGACTTTAACCAATGGTGTTGTATCCCTACCCATTTAGAACATATTATACCTAGCTATAGTCAAATTTTAGAAAGGAGAGCTATAAATGCTTTAGTACTACGTTAGGTCAATTCATAGGGAGGTCTTATAATGAGCTATTAAGATTAAAAAAAGGAGACTTATAAATGGAAAAAGGTGGGTTGGAACTGAAATCGAGCTCCTTAAGTATCTTTTCTACTACGATTAACTATTAAAGAAAAAGCGGCTAAAATAAATAGATTGAGTTTTCTTAATATGTCAGGTGCATACTATTTATGTAAAGAAGCCTAAAAAGCCTTGGTCCATCTATTCTTTGAATGTAATTTCATAATATGGAAATCTACTTAGAACATTTTCCACCTTAACAAAACTGATATAATCATTAACTAGTTGGAAAAGATTAGGCAATCCTTAAAGGTAACTAAACTATTTTTCTAATAGCTTTGGTAGATGTATCTACATGATATGGAGGGAGAGGATAAGAAAATGCTTCAAGGGAGTAGAGAGCCTATATTGAAGGTCCAGAAAGAATGCATACAATGGATTAGATAAAAATTGTTTCATAATGAAGATATAAGAAGTTCTGAAACCAAGATTGCAAAATCTTGAATTTAGTCAAAGAATAACTCACTATTAATGGATGTAGTTACTTCCTGAGTGATCTTTATTAGTTAATTTGTACATTGAGGGGTAAAGGCTCCAATGTTGGTGTTATTATTGGTTTAGCATAGTTAACTCATAAGCTTGTTCATTTTTTTAAAGAAAAAACTTATAAGCTTTATATATGAGTTTCGTTTTTGGAACTTTGTCTTGTAATATTTTCACCCTTATAATCAATTCACCTTGTTTCCCCTAAAAGTAATGCAAATAAGATTTTTGATGTATCAAGTAAGAAAAGATATTATAAACTATTATACCTCTTAGTTAAATAGTAATTTATAAATCATATTACAACACTTAATTGCAATTATACCATCTCACAATTATCCCTTTTAGGTAAATAATAATTATAAATCATATTACAACTACAGTATCATCATTATGTTTAACTGCAGTATAAAAGAACAGATTCTTTTGAGAAAATAAAAAACAACAAGTAGTTCTTTTTAAGAATTTTAAAATTAATAGGTTTTTCTAAAGTTTCTTAAACTATTTGGGAGATTTATGTCTTTTACCCTAATTTATAATTATATATCAAGATTAACATCTAATAACATAGCATAACTATCAAAATAATATAAATTAATCAATCTATAGTTAGTTATAATGTACAATTTAACTTTTTATCAGCCAATCCTTCAGTTAATCATAACTTTTGTGATTAGTGCCTAGTATAATAAAATCTATTCATATTATCAATCTCACTTTTAGAAAGATGCCCTTACTTCTCATTTTCCTTCTTTTTCATGATTACAGCTTTCCAGATCCTTTAATGGCTCTTATGTTTAAATTGATTCCTAAACTTTTATTAGTTTACTCAAAGACATAATTATTGGTTACTTCTTAAAGTGTAGTTAAGGAAGCCCATTTTCCTCTCCTTTTTGGTTTTTCTCCACCTTCTGCTCACTAGATTTACTTTGTTCAACTTTTTAATTTTTATCTAGCTAGTTCTTACTGGTCCCGTCCTTACCTCCTCCTTATCATTTTTCTTTTTTTATTTCTTTTATGGTTATTTTACTATTCCTAAAAAGTAAAGATTTATTTAAAATTTTTAGTAGTCCTTTTCCCTTTTCCTAAAGAGGATGTATCTTAAACTTTCAAACTTAAATTTTACCTCTCTCTTAGGTTATCTCTAGAATTGCTCCTCTAGTTAGGCGGTGCCAAAATCTCTTCAACTTGTTATTTCTAACATTATTAGAAGTTTTTCCTATAGATTTATTTAATTCTCCTATAATATCTTCTTTCCTTTTTATTTTAGCCTACTTATCTAAACTTTCACTTTCCTACCTATTGTAATATGACAATTTTTTTATTGTTAAAGGAAACATGCCATCTGCCTTGACTAGCTCCACCAACCTTTCCATTAAGAAAAATGTTGTCTTCTTTGGATTGACCTTATTTCCAAACCTTAACTCCACCAAGTTTTCACTACCATATTGCATACTCTAGCATTTGCACCAACTATCCCAAAACACCATTAGTGAAAAATGCAGAGGTAATGTATACCAAAAGTAACTTGGAATAAGAAGTCGTATATAATCATTGTGGGCAATATCTTGACAATCAATTATTTGAAGTTAATCACTAGGAAAAATATCAAATAAAGTTAGGGCTGGAAATTATCTTAATAAATGAAGAGGTTTTTTTTTGTTTTTAAATTCTCCTTATATGACATCACAAACAAGGTATAAGCAAGGAACCTAGCACATTCAAAGCAGACATATAATGTTTAAAAAATGGAGTCAAAGGCTATATTTAGTTAAAAATAGGTTAAACTTCATCCCTATTTGGGTTACATTCCATCATATACCAATTAAATAGTAGTCATCAAAGGGTATGAGCCATATTGCTACCTCCATCAATTTCCCCTAAGCTTGAATGAAAACATAACAAACCTTAAGAGAATAAGTTTTGCTATATATTAAAGTTGTTCTTAACAAGGATCTCTATGAATTTATTAAGATAAAAAAGTTAGCTAAGGATGGTTTATTAATGGATGATATATTAAAAGTCTCTTCCCTATAGAATCCAACAAAGAGATAACAAGTTCAGGGTTTGAAACAAAAAGACTATGTGAATCTATAAGATATTAACTTGAATAATATAAGTGCGGATAAGGGAACCTTAAAAGCACCATTTTAACCACAACACTCATCCAAGTTCTTAGGATCAAGTGCATAAATTAGAAGAGACATGATAGGTTTAATGATCATTTTATTAATTTCCTTATAAATAAGGCCAATAAGAAAACATAGTACTAAAAAAAATGGTAAAGTCTCTTGGGATCAAGCCCACACTAGAACGAATAAGAAAAGCTCCTCTTAAACAAGGCAAAGAAGGAAATAACTTGTTCCTAGAATCTGGTGATAAGGAGGATAAGTAGATGCCACTAACTCAAGTTGAAAAAGCTAAGAAGTACACAAACTTTCCTAATGATAAGTCTAATAATCTCAATAATCTATAAGTTTAACTAATATTTGTAGGAAATTAAAGAGGAGGAAAGCATTTAACTCCCATTAAAATGAATTTTATAATATGGAATGTAGAGGCATTAATAGCCTTAATAAGTTCTTAAGGATTTTCTTATTCTTAAAAAGCTACATTTTGCATGCAATATAGAAACTAAAATAAAAGTAAACCAATTTCATAAAGATCTCGAGCCTTTAGAGAAGAATCAGGTAACTCTTAGCAATTATAGAGCTCACTATAATGGACACATTAGTCTTTTTTTATCTATTCCTTTTTTGACTTCAAAGATAGACCTTTTCAAACCAACTCTTACAATGTGATGTGCTTCTCTTAAACTCCTAATTAATCTTGCATATTACTATCATATACAATTTAAATTGTGACTTTTAAAGGAAAAGTTTATTGGATGAACTAGCTCATTTAAACCCATACTCCTTAACCTTATAGGTTATAAATGGTGATGTTAATGATACTCCTTAACTAAAGAAGTACAAGATTTTAAATACCTTATAAAACATAGGAATGAAGACCTCTCCATCAATGTCAAGAATCTAAACCTAGTTGACTTGAACTTTAATGGTAATTTTTTCACTTGGTGTAATAAAAAGTATGGCAAATGGTTTTTTGTAACAGAAATTAGACAAATGCCTAGTTAACACTAGTTAGCTCTCAAGTTTCCCGTTAAACTTTGCATCTGTTTACAATTATTTAACATCTGATCACATTTCAAATTCATCTAAGAAAAAGTTTTAAGGAGCAAGAGAAAGTACTCTTTCAATTTTTTTAATTCTCTACTCAATCACCCTAATATTGGAAAGCCTATTTAGAGAGGTCAGAATGCCACAATCAGTGGCTCTTATACTTTCATTTGTCAATATAAATTGAAAGTAATAAAAATTAAGCTCAATTATACTTGGGGGAAGAATAAAAATTCTTTACTATTAGGTAAGGAAGGGCCTTTCATTGTGTTTTGGAAATCCTAGGAATGCCTTTCTATTATTATCACAGGCGCTAAACTCAAATTACTAGAGGTCGAAGCTTTGAGAAACTATGCAATATTCCTAAAAAATTACTACTCACAATTAAAGCAAAATTCCAGGATTTGATGATTAAAAGATGGATATAGGATTGCAAAATTCTACTTTACTGTCATTCAAGCTTGAAGAAATAAGAATAAGATCATATCTTTTTAATATGTTAGTGGTTCAATCACCTTTGAACAACAAATAATGAAAGAAATAACATATAATTACTTCATGAAATTATTAGGAAATAATTCCAAAATTTAGTCGATCTTAGAGGAGTTCAAAGCCTGACTCATAACTCAACTTGTTAATGACCTAAACAGGAATATGGAGATGAAGTAAAGAGCACTCTCTTCGATCTTCATCCAAATAAGGCACTAGGGCTTGTAAGCTTTTGTCAAAGCATTTGGGACTAAACTGGATATTCATTAGCTTAGTGATGGACTTCTTCAATAATTGGATAAATACTTACTAAATTGAATAAGACTTATACACGATTTATCTTAAAAGTGGAAAATGAATTTAACTTTTATGAATTTTGGCAAATTGCATATTACAATGTCATTTATAAGCTAATTTTTAAGATACTTATAAATAGGCTAAAAAATAATACCAAAAATGTAATCCATACTCGGAATGCATTTATTCATAAGAGAAACAATAGGGACAACACTCTAATTACTCAAAAGATTTTTAAGGGTTATCATTTTAAGAAAACAATATAGCGTTGTGCCCTAAAAGTTGATTTTTTAAAAAGCTTTTGACTTTTTAAACTATAATGTCCTTTTTAGCTCATTGTAAGCTCATAGATTCCCCTCAAAATTCATCCACTAGATCAGATTGTGTGTTACTTCACCCTTTTATTCAATCCTTGTAAATTTTGAACCTCCTAAGGTTTGTAAAGTAGGCCAAGGAATTTGACAAGTTGACCAACTCTCACCGCATCTATTTGCACTAAGCATGGAGGTTCTTTTTAGGTCAATAAAGCTAGCTTTCTTCAAAGAACCAAACTTTAAATACCCTTATAAGTGTAAAGGACTTGAGATTTCTAATTTGATGTTTGCTTATGATTTATTTCCTTTTTGTAGTACCAATCCCACATCACTTGCCCTCATGCTCAACTCCCTAGATACCTTTAAAAGAATCTCAAGTTTGGAGTTTAACCTTAGTAAAAGCTAAATCTTTATCTTAACAGGTGTTATTGATGAACTGGTGCTTGAACCATTTTCAAAGGAATAAAACAACTCCAACTTAAATTTAAATATATTATAGTACCAATAACAATAAGAAAGCTACACTATATGAACTAATCAATCCAAAGGAAATTAAATAATTGTTGCAACCAATTCCTATCTTATAAGACAATAATTTAGCTGGTAATTTCTAGGCCTAGCAACCTCATTACTTACTAGGGTTCACACCTAAGTTTACTAAAGGACATTTTAAATGTTGTTGATAAAATTATTTATGATTCCTTTAGACTGGCACCAATTCTAAAAGCATTCTAGGATTAGTTACGCTAATGTATGTCTTAAAAGCTAGTATAGGTTTAGGCATCCTAAGTACTAGGCTTACGAGAAAACTCATGTTGATAAAAATGTTTTGGCAAATTTGCTATAATAAATATGCCTTTTAACTAAATGGATTCGCATATATTTCCTTAAAGGGGAAAGCATCTATATAATTAAGTCTAAATAAATTTTTCTTACACTCTAAAGTAACTTCTATTTGATATGGAAGTTATTCAACCTTACAGCAAGTCTAAGAATAAGGATAGGGAAAATAACGTTTTTTAGATTGAGTTTTGGCATAAAAGAGATTTATTATACAAGAAAGAATAAATAAATTCTCTCAAGCTCTTCCTACCTTAAAATATCAAAATGAAAGCACTTATCAACTAAACACTTGAAATTGGCAAGCTTACCTTTTAATAGGTGTCAAAGTTATTAAAGATATCTTGCCTCGGTACCTTACAAATTCTGCCAAGCCTGATGAAATCTACTTGATGTTCTATAACACCAAGGAGTTCTATATGGCTTCATGTAAATAATTCTACCTAGATCCCCAAATCAAGTAACCTTGGTGTAAATTGGTATGAGATTTATAAATTATCCCCTCTAAGGCTAAGGACCTGAGATTCACTAAATTTTCGAATACCTGATCTAAGATGTATTTTGACTTAATATCAATGAAATATTTGATCATATTTTCTTACAATTCAAATTTTCAATTGAAATATGGTTCAAAATTCCCTAACTTTTTAACTTGACCTGTAGTTTTACTTTATAATATGAGATAATATTTTAGGCAACTAAATTGAAACTTTAGGCTAAAGGAGACCTAAAATTGTTTAGGGTGGCATTTGGTCTATTTTAAATGGATCAATAACAACAACAAAAACATATAGGAGGAATCAAAATCCACTGAAAGCTTATTGCAAAAACTGTTGAATATAGTAAGGTCAACTACATTAGCTTGTAATTTAGCTTGCTCAATGTGTCCCTAGCTACTTTTTTATGGACTTTATAACACGGAGACGCAACACCATTGAGACTTTCATCCTTTATTCACTAGCTAGCATATTTGCTAGGAGTTATAATTCCTAATTGTTGGTTTGAGTTATTATGATATCTCTTCACTAAGCTAGTTTACTAAGCCAGACTAATCTTATATACTAGACTATTTTATTCTAATTTTATTAATGAATTATGTAATTTTTTAAGAAAAGCTATAATTTATTCATAGCTCCTTTAATGTCAGCATTAACTTGGAATGTCAAAGATTTTAATAATCCAAAAGGCAGTAGATTCTCTCATATTATCTTCATTTAATAAAGCCAATGTTACTTGCCTTTTTGGTAACACAACTAAAAGAAGACTATTGTAGGAGACTTTAGTTCAAGAAAAGTAATAAAAATCATTATTAACCATAATGATTTCCACGATGGAAGAATGGCAGTAATTATGACCATGATAAGTTTATAGTCTCTAATTTCCAATTCAATGATCAAGCTTTACACCTTTTTACTAAGATAAAAATAAATAAAAATAAGGAGTGTTTTAATTTTATTTGTGTCATAAATTTGTCATTAAAAATGATTGTTTTATGGAAGGAATTGGATGCTAGAGCCTTTTAACATGAATATTTCATATATATTTCCCAAAGGTTTCATTAGCAAGCTCCCTGCCTAATGATCATAAGGATGTATAAATATAAAGTCACTTTATTGTGAGTTCAAATCCTGCATCAACAATATTATAACTACAATTCTAACATTCAAAGATAGTTTATTCATATAAAGCAAAGAAATAAAAAAGAAGATGGTTCATATAAAAACAATAACGATAGAGTTATGGTTAATCAGTAATGCAAATGAATTTCAAAAGAAAACAAGGTATTTTTAGTAACTACCTCAGCACAAACCATTCACTAATTAGGATTAACAATAAGGCTGTAACTCCCTACAAAATCTCCCCATTGAAATTTATAAACTATCTTCCAATACTAGATGGGTTGTAGGAGGTAGTAGCAGTAGGTATGATAGAAGAAGTGAATACGAAAAAAATTGTAAAATGGTGAAAAGGAAACTCAACGAAGTACATCAGAGATATATGACTAGTAAAAGCCTAGACATTAAAGATAGCATAAGCCTTCCAATACAAGTACACACCAATATATATTAAGACCCTAGCAACACAACCAAGATTAATATAGAAAATACTGCTCTAATTAAGCATTTCAAAGTCATTAATGCGTATTAATCGTGAAGTATAAATCAACAATTTAATGAATACAAGACAAAGATAACATCCAGACTCGTAAATTCAGAAAGCACCGATTCAATCCTTGCTCGTGACAAGGCTTTTTTGGTCATATCCATTGGTTGAGTCTAATACATCAATTGTCTACACTTTGCACCTTTTACGAGTCATAATCACTACATAAGATAAACCTTGGTTTGGTGAATGGAAGTTGGTCTAAGGTGTAATAGGACTCCCAATTGCTGCATGTGAACGTATGTTGAGGTGCTATCTGCCGGTTGTTGGAATGACACGAGTCAGGCCAAGCTAACTCACATTTGCTTAATCCTAAAGGTACCTAAACTTAATTCACTTAAGGATTTTAGTCTATCTAATATTATAATGCTTTGTATAAGATCATATCCAAGAGGTATTGGGATCTTTTATTAGTAAATCTCAAGGATCTTATATTAGAGGAAGGAATATGTAGGACAACGTTCTCTTGGCTTGGGAGCTCCTCAAAGGTTACTAGAGGAATGACACTAATAAAAGTTGTGTTATGAAAATAGATTTTCAAAAGGCCTTTGATTCTATCAATTGAGAAGTCAGTATTCAATCTTTAGATAATTTTGGTTTCCATAAATTCACCACTTTTATTAACCACTATATTATATCCATATATTTTACTATCATTATGAGTGGATAACTTTTTAAAGTATTTAAAGGATGGAGAGTAATGACCTATTGTCACCATTTTTATTCTCAATTTGTGTATAGGTACTAAGTTGACTCGTTCATCATAACATCAAAATTTAAATTTCATAACAAATATGGCAGGTTAGGTGTGTTCAATCTTTCATTATTAGATGACTCATATTCCATAAGTCTAATGCAACCTTAATTATGATTCTAGTGAGTTTATTACACTTAGTTAGCAAGCTATCAGGTCTTCTTATAAACAAGATAAAGGCTATATCTTAGTATCAATTAGGGCTAGTCAATAGGTATAATGGCTCTATATAATCTCTAGAATGAAGATTAAAAACATCCCTTTCACATATTTACATGTTCCTATTACAACCAAAAGTCACCATATGGAGATTGTTAAGCTCTGTTTGATATGTCCAATAAGAGAAATGGGCATATCGCAATAAAAATTTAACATATATGGAAAGGTTATAACTCATCATGTCCATTATAAATAACTTAAATGTTTACTAGTCTTAATATATGATATTACTGTAAAATCCCTATAATGAATGATGAGAAACTTCTTACAAACTAGGGTTGCATATAAGAAACCTTTTATTAAATTCAACTAGAATGATTTAGGATTGACAAAAAATGGGGATGCCTAAGAGTAATGCTAATACAGAATAGTAGCAAAGTGTTAATTCATAAAATAATTAAGAGGATTCTTACAAATAAGGAGGCATTGTGAGTGCAATGGGTTCATAAACAGTATTTGGAGAACAGTAGCCTATAGGAAATTAGGCTTAGATTTGACACTTCTTAGACTATGGTGTAAATCTTTAAGTTAAGGGAAAAGCGATAATGGGAAATTAAATTTAAGATAAGGAATAGAAAAATACATAGTTATTGTTTGACAATTAGAGTAAGTTAGGACCTCTACACCTATCTTTTGAAGCTTTTCACTCAAGACACATGCTTAATCCCAAAGCAAAGATTAAGGACCTAGTATTCTAGACAAATTAATAGGTATGATCCAAATCAACACTAAAAGGATAGTATTCGGTGTTAGAGACATTTATTAACCCTCTTTACCAATAAATATTGCCATCAAATCTTTAAAAATTCTCTACCTAAGGTAAACTAGAGGAAACTAGTATAGTTTAAGCAAAACCCTCCTCAGATATCTTTTATCTTCTACATTACTATAAAGAGCAAATTTAGCACTCTTGATAGAATCAAGAGTTCGTGAAAATAGTCCAATTAACAAAGTTCACAATAATGAGGAAAAATTAAAGGACTATCTCTTTTTTAAAGTTAAATACACAAAAGTGTTATGGATGGAAATTCAGGCTCTTTCTAATCATCATTGTTGAGAGGATGAATAGGATAATATAATAATAATGAGTAAATAACTAATGGAAAAGGAATAAGCCCTATTTAAGACAACTTTAGGATATGGTGTCTCAACTATTTAAAGGGAAAGAATTGAAAGAATATTTAAAGGAAAGGGCCAGGACCAGAAGATGTTTAGTTAAAGCTCATTAGCTTAGATAAAGGAAATCACCGTGGGCAAACTAAAACAAAATCCTAAAGTAAAAGTTCTAGCTTGAATACGGAACCTAGATAAAGGCTAAATAGAAGGAATCATGTGACTAAATAATTCTCTAAAAGTTTAAATTAAAGTAGTGATGAAATTTGGTGCTAGTTAGGATTTAACACAAGCATCAGGATCATCTTTAGAACTAAAATAAGTACCAATATTACTCTTAATACAAGCATCAAATTTTCATCATATCTAAATGAATATTATGGTTGCTTTAGCACTTATATTGGATTAGGCCAGTTTTCTCCTTAAAGACTAATAATATGTTCTTTAATTTTTTGAAAAATATAATTATTTTGTTCTTTTTAAGTTAAATAAATTAAATTAATCAAAATACCCAAAGCTAGTGTTATGTATTGTCCTACACTATTAAAGGTACTCAGAACTTTAAAAGCTCTAACTAATAAATAGTACTACAAAGCATAAGCCTTGCCTATATATTAGAATCAAACTTTATTTAATATCCTTCTTGGGTTTTCATTTTACATTGATTTTGAGATAAGAGTCTGATACTATTGCTGTTTTTAGGATTGCATACTCCTAATTCCACTTTTTCATAGAAAACATTTCAGAATATGGCCAGTAATCTACTGTCATTTTTAATCATTATGCTCATTATTATCAACTTCCTTTTTCCATTTATTGTCTCAATTTTAAGTAGAACAATTATTTTATCCACTTTCTCAAAACACTTCAAATTTCTTCTCCCATTGTTTATAGAAAACACTTCGAATTTATTCTCCCATTGTTTACAGAGAAAAGAACCAAAGGTAATCAACAAAATTGATTTATTTTCCCGTAGGAGTGCGGTGGAGAGAAACTATAACATTGTCTTTTGGAATTGATCATTAATTCTATCTAGATAGGATAATTTCTCAACATAATTCTTGACCTTATAGTAAAAAATGCACCTAAAGAACATGTGATCCATGGATTCCACATTCATTTTACACAGGAAGCAAATGTTGTTCATGTTTAATAAATGTAGCCTACTAAGTGAACGTAGTCTTCCTCTAGCTATCAGCTGCATATGGAATGATAATTTAGGTAGTAGGCACCTTTGTTAAACAATTTACTCCATTCTTAATATTCTCATTTGATCATTATTGAGTACTTGTATAAGCCATTTTTCTATTTCCCTAAGCTTCCCCCAACCATAGATATTCGTCTTCCATATTCAAATCATGTAGATATTAAGGTTTAAATTGCACTAGTTCTTTAGGAACTAGTTTCCCCTTATCCATTCATCTACCTCGGCATTACATAGTATCCTATTCAATAAAGGGATAAAATGTAAAAGGGAGATGTCTCTACCACCTTTTATCATAGAAAAATGATGCTACTTTATCATTCCTTATTTTACATTTGATATTTCCTTATATAGTGCCACTTAACTAATCTAATTGTTAGATATGCCAAAAAGCACTTAATTTATTGTAAATTGTTTCCCTTAAGGGTATAAGTGTGCTCCCACCTAACCTGAAGAGCCTATTTATCCACCATTAATCTCTATGGCCTCTTCCCTAATATACCTTGTTAGAAAAGTTGATTGAAGCAATTCCTAGAACCTTTTTAGTAATACGTATGCGTATGTCCTTCCAAACTACCTCATAACTCTTCCTTTCCATAACAATAGTCCATAGGAACTTCCTAATGTTCCTCTCAATTGTTTTAGTTACTCCTTTGACTAAGAAGATATAAGAGGACCAATAAATTTGCACAAAGTTGATGATTGACTTAATTAGTTGTAACCTCCTTACGTGTGATAGCTTCTTGTTAAACCATATACTTAACTTCTTTTGTATCTTTTCATTCAAAGGAATTCATTAAAACAATGCAATGTTTTTGGTTAAAAAGAGTTTAAGGTACTTGAAGGACACTTGTATAATCTTCAGGTTAGTTATCTGTGAAAATTATAATTGAATAAAGATAAGAGTCACTTAGTTATTTTAGTAAGTTCAAACTCACTAAAATAACTAAGTTACTCTTCTCTTTATTCAATTATAATTTTGATAGCTCTTTGAAGGTTTGCAAATAAGACATAAGGGAGCTCACTAAACTCGATAGGCTCGAGACAACATGTAAATATCATTAATGAAAGCTAAGTATGTTATATTGAGCTCTTTATATCTGATATGGAACTTGAATTGAGTGGTCATTCCTAATGTTAAACATCATCAACCTTTTGAAGGTCTCCATACACAATATGTAAACTTCAAGCCAGTTATATGTAAAAGCAATTGTGAAAATTCCTACATATTAGTAATTGATATTTTAAAATAACTTTTTCAAATCATAGTTCATTTTAATTAAATAATTTATATATTATTATTAACCAAGAATAGTAAAATATTCTCCTTAATTATTTTAAAGTGATGAATTCCTTGTTAATTTACTTAACTATTTTTATATGGTTCAAAACATATCTAATTGTTGCCCATTTATATAGATACTTAACTCTTTCATTCCAAAGGGAGTAACTGAAGAACAAGTTAAGCTTTATTAGGTATCTCACTACTGAAGATATTGAAAATTGAGCCTCAACTCCATTAAAGCCCCTAGACTAGATAAGCTTAGTGATTCTTTCTTCAAGGAATCATAGAGCTTGATAAAAATTGAGGTTGATAAGGTTAAGGTCGATAATGTTAGAAAATGGCTGCCGCTATTTGATGGTAAAATACCCATAGTTGGTATATCTTTGAAAGCACAGATGGAGTGAATAAATGGACTCCCACTGGAAGTAGGCATGTTGAACCGAGTTAAAAAGTTATGATCAAAGGGATTGACATCTAGACCCGTAAATTCAGAAAGCACCTATTCAATCCTAGCTCTTGACAAGGCTTTTTTGATCATATCCGTTGGTTGAGCCTGATACATCAATTATCTATGCTTCGCACCTTGTACAAGTCATAATCACTGCATAAGATAAGTGAATGAAAGTTGGCCTTAGGTGTAATAGGACTCTTAGTTGCTGCACGAGATCGTATACTGAGGTGCTCCCTGCTGGTTGTTCGAATGACACGAGCTGGGCCAAGCTAACTCACATTTGCTTGATCCCAAAGGTACCTAAACTTAATTCACTTAAGGATTTTAGGCCTATCTAATAATATAATACTTTGTATAAGATCATATCCAAGAGGTGTTTGGGATCTTTTATTAGTAAATCTCAAGGTTCTTATATTAGAAGGAAGGAATATATGGGACAACACTCTCTTGGCTCGTGAGCTCCTCAAAGGTTACTAGATGAATGACACTATTAAAAGTTGTGTTATGAAAATAAATTTTCAAAAGGCCTTTGATTCTATCAATTAAGAAGTTAGTATTCAATCTTTAGATAATTTTGGTTTCCATAAAAATTCACCACTTTTATTAAACAATATATTATAACCACATATTTTATTGTCATTATAAACGGATAACTTTTTAAAGTATTTAAAGGATGGAGAGTGGTGACCTATTGACACCATTTTTATTCTCAATTTATGTAACGTACTAAGTAGGCTCGTTCATCATAACATCAAAATATAATCCTCCTTTAAATTTCATAACAAATATGGCAGGTTAGGTGTATTCAATCTTTCATTATTAGATGACTTACTTATATTTTATAGGTCTAATGCAACCTTAATTATCATTCTAGTGAGTTTTTTACACTTAGTTAGTAGGCTATCAGGTATTCTTATACACAAGATAAAGGCTATAATTTAGTATCAACTAGAGCTAGTCAATAGGTACAATGGCTCTATATAATCTCTAGAATGAAGATTAAAAATATTCCTTTCACATATGTAGATGTTCCTATTACAACCAAAAAGACATCATATGGAGATTGTTAAGCTCTGTTTGATACGTTCAATAAGAGAATTGGGCATATCGCAATAAAAATTTAACATATATGGAAAGGTTATAACTCATCATGTCCATTATAAATAATTTAAATGTTTACTAGTCTTAATATATGATATTATTGTAAAATCCCTACAATGAATGATGAGAAACTTCTTATAAACTAGAGTTGCATATAAGAAACCTTATATTAAATTCGACTACGTTGATATAGGATTGCCAAAAAATGGGGATGCCTAAAAGTAATGCTAATACAGAATAGTAGCAAAGTGTTAATTGATAAAAGAATTGAGATGATTCTTACAAATAAGAAGACATTATGAGTGTAATGGGTTCATAAACAGTATTTGGAGAAGAATAGCCTATGGGAAATTAGGCTTAGATTTGACACTTCTTGGACTATGATGTAAATCTTTAAGTTAAGGGAAAAGCGATAATGGGAAATTAAATATAAGACAAGGAATAGAAAATCACATAGTTATTGTTTCATAATTGGAGTAAGTTAGGACTTCTACACCTATCTTTTGAAACTTTTCACTCGAGACACATGCTTAATCCCAAAACAAAAATTAAGGAGCCAGTATTCAAGACAAATTAATAGGTATGACCCAAATCAACACTAAAAGGATAGTATTTGGTGGTAGAGACATCTATTAACCCTCTTTACCAATAAATATTGCCATCAAATCTTTAAAAATTCTCTACCTAGGGTAAACTAGAGGAAAATGGTATAGTTTAAGCAAAACCCTCCTTAGATATCTTTTATCTTCTGTATTACTATAAAGAGCAAGTTTAGCACTCTTGATAGAATCAAGAGTTCGTGAAAATAGTCCAATTAATAAAATCGGCAATAATGAAACTAAATTAAGGGATTGTCTCTTTTTTAAAGTTAAATACACAAAAGTGTTATGGATGGAAATTCAGGCTCTTTCTAATCATCATTGTTGAGAGGATGAATAGGATAATATAATAATAAAGAGGCAATAACTAATGGAAAAGGAATAAACCTTATTTTAGACAACTTTAGGATATGGTGTCTCAACTATTTAGAGGGAAAGAATTGAAAGAATATTTAAATGAAAGGGTTAGGATCAGAAGATGTTTAGTTAAAGCTCATTATCTTAAATAAAGGAAATCATCCTGGGTAAATTAAAACAAAATCCTAAAGCAAAAGTTCTAGCTTGAAGATGGAACCTAGATAAAGGCTAAATAGAAGGAATCATATGACCAAATAATTCTCTAAAAGTTTAAATTAAAGTAGTGATGAAATTTGGTGCTAGTTAGGATTTAACACGAGCATCAGGATCATCTTTAGAACTAAAATAGGTACCAATAGTACTCTTATTACAAGCATCAAATTTTCATCATATCTAAATGAATATTGTGGTTGCTTTAGCACTTATATTGGATTAGGCCACTGTTCTCCTTAAAGACTAATAATATATTCTTTAATTTTTTTAAAATATAATTATTTTGTTCTTTTTAAGTTAAATAAATTAAATTAATCGAAATACCTAAAGCTAGTTTTATGTATTGTCCTACACTATTCAAGGTACTCAGAACTTTAAAAGCTCTAACTAATACATAGTACTACAAAGCATAAGCCTTGCCTATATATTAGAATCAAACTTTATTTAATATTCTTCTTGGGTTTTCATTTTACACTGATTTTGAGATAAGAGTATGATATCATTGTTGTTTTTAGGATTCCATACTCCTAATTCCACTTTCCTATAGCAAACTTTCCAAAATATGGCCAGTAACCTATTGTCATTTTTAATCATTATGCTCATTATTATCAACTTCCTATTTCCATTTGTTGTCTCAATTTTAAGTAGAACTATTATTTTATCCACTTTCTCAAAACACTTCAAATTTCTTCCCCCATTGTTTATAGAGAAAAGAAACCAAAGGCAATCAACAAAATTGATTTATTTTCCTATAGGAGTGTTATGGAGAGAAACTATAACATTGTCTTTTGGAATTGATCATTAACTCTGTCTAGATAGAATAATTTCTCAACATAATTATTGACCTTATTGTCAAAAATACACCTAAAGAAAATGTGATCCATGGATTCCACATTCATTTTACACAAATATTGTTCATGTTTAATAAATGTAGCCTACTAAGTGAACGTAGTCTTCCTCTAGCTATCAGTTGCATATGGAATAATAATTTAGGTAGTAGACACCTTTCTTAAACAATTTACTCCATTCTTAATATTCTCATTTGATCATTATTGATTACTTGTATAAGCCATTTTCTATTTCCCTAAGCTCCCCCTAACCATATATATTCATCTTCCTTATTCAAATCATATCGATACTAAGGTTTAAATTGCACTAGTTCTTTAGGAACTAGTTTCCACTTGTCCACTCATCTACGTCGACATTATTTGGTATCCTATTCAATAATGGAATAAAATGTTGAATTCTAAAAGGGGGATGTCTGGCACCTATTATTATAGAAAAATGATGCTACTTTACCATTCCTTATTTTACATTTGATATTTCCTTATATAATGCCACTTAACTTAAGTAATTGTTAGATATGCCAAAAAGCACTTAATTTATTATAAATTGTTTCCCTTAAGGGTATAAGTGTGCTCCCACTTAACCTAAAGAGCCTATTTATCCATCATTAATCTCTATGGCATCTTCCCTAATATACCTTATTAGAAAAGTTGATTGAAGCAATTCCTAGAACCCTTTTAGTAATACGTATGCGTACATCCTTCCAAACTACCTAATGACTCTTCCTTTCCATATCAATAGTCCATAGGAAATTCCTAATGTTTCTCTCAATTGTTTTGATTACTCCTTTGGATAAGTAGAAATGAGAGGACCAATAAATTTGTACAAAGTTGATGACTGACTTAACTTGTTGTAACCTCCTTACGTGTGATAGCTTCTTATTGCACCATATACTTAACCTCTATTTTATATCTTTTCATTCAAAGGGATGCATTTAAACAATGCAATTCTAGTAGCTAAAAAGAGTTTAGGGTACTTGAGGGACACTTGTATAATCTTCAGGCTAGTTATCTGTGAAAGGAGTTATGAAAAGTTCATAGAACTTACTAAAATAACTAAGTGACTCTTCTCTTTATTCAATTCTAATCTTGATAGCTCTTTGAAGGTTTGCAAATAAGACATAAGGGAGCTCACTAAACGCGATAGGCTCGAGACAACATGTAAATATCATTAGTGAAAGCTAAGCATGTTATATTGAGCTCTTTATATCTGATATGGAACTTGAATGAGTGGTCATTCCTAATGTTAAATATCATCAACCTTTTGAAGGTCTCCATACACAATATGTAAACTTCAGGCCAGTTATATGTAAAAGCAGTTGTGAAAAGCCAACTATGCTTGTTCCTGTATATTAGTAATTGATATTTTAAAATAACTTTTTCAAACCGTAGTTCATTTTGATTAAATAATTTATATATTATTATTAACCAAGAATAGTAAAATATTCTCCTTAATTATTTTAAAGTGATGAATTCCTTGTTAGTTTACTTAACTATTTTTATACTAAATCATACCAATTAGGCTGTCCTAAATAGACTAAAATATAAGTAATATAAAAAAATCATAATCCCTACATAGGATACTTTGATAATCTCAAGTCTTAAAAGAAGTTATAATTTAGTCGCAATTAGGACATCCAAAGACATATAAATAATAGTACATTTGAGATCTTTATTACTAGTTATGTAAACTTATTATCTATTAAATACCCAAACATTTATTTAAGCATTTCCTTACTTTAAGCTTACATAGATCAACAATTTTTTAATTTGAAAGAAAGATAATGTATGCTGATTTTAGTATTCCACCAATATCTCATTTTGAAGAAATTATAATTAAGAACAATTATAAGATGTCATGTAAATATAATTTAAATATCGTAATTATGATCACATCCTAATTTCAAATGTATACTAATTATTTTAAAAACTTTATATTTAATATTATGCTTTATAATGTACATAAAAATGGAAAATACATTTACCAAATAAGTGAATAATATCATATTATATTTTTAGTCGACATAAAGTTATTCCATAGCTGGCATGTAACGGTATGGTCTCAATGATACGTAGGCAACACCCTATGATTGCTTCCTAGGTGTCTATGCTTTGTGATATCATATCTTTCACTCTAAAATATTTAAGTATGTTTCAGAAATTTGTGCGTTTGGGATTCTGTTATCGTATCTTGTTGGTTGGTTTCACGGACAGCATGTATTGCTCATTTCTTCCCTGGTACTCGGTTTGCTTGGTTATTATCATTCATTGCTTGCTGTTAACCCTTGGCCAAATTTCGGGTGGTAAATCAAATTACTTTTTGGGCACTTGGAGTGAGAAGATCTCTTCATTTGATAGTCTACTTTCATCATTGCAAATATTTTTCGGTCATGTTAATGGGAAATTTCGAGATTACAGATAGTGAATTTATATTTCATTTTTTTTAAGTACGAAAAGTTATCATTCGTGTTACAGTGTGGAAATTGAGATGTCGAATTTTTATTCGATGTACTTATGCGTATGTTGATGTCATGCTTCTCTTGTATAGGTTGAGTGCCTGATGATAGAAGTCAACATAATTATTGTTGAACGTGTTCCTATCCTCATAGTTAAATCCGATACGACTTTTTTGGTTAATTAATATCCATTAGTCGCATTTCCGGTTTAAGAACAGGCGGAAAGTTTCTCGATGGAAACGTTGACCTTTAATGTGTGCAAATTAAAAGTAGGTCCAGAGTAGTAACGACTCTCAACACTTTCGACGAAGCAGTGTATAAAGATATCTGAATCAGTTGACTTTTATCCAACTCAGATCGTTCATTGCCGACGTGAGAGATGTCTCTCAAGCGTAGATCATAACAATGACTACAAATGACAACGTAATGGATAAGCTGACATATTTATGCGTACGTTAAAGGTCGTACTTGAAGAAAGTACGAGATCGTGAGGTTAGGCATTTCTTCGTCGGAAATTGTCAAAGCTGTATATAACGTACGTTGTTGGCATCCTGGTACATCAATTGATATTATATGCTCATGAAGCGTCCAGAAGGTGAGGCCCATGCACACAATATTAATGCTATTGAGAAGTTGGGAGTTCAATTGAAAAGTTGGAGAGTTGAGTTGTTCTAATGACGAGCAGCCTAATTAAATGAGCTCAGCTTATAGTTATGGAAAAGTCAAGTACATAAATACATCTAGAACCAGAGGCAGTTGGGTAAGTAAAAAGTTTGGGTGGGCGAGAGTTTGATCAGGGTGTTAGTTACACGTACGGATATAATAAAGCCATCACACGATTTTTCCACATTTGTGGCTGCTAGCTCAACGCATCTCTATTAGTTTTCGTCTTCACCAAACGCTCTAGAATGAGCAAACAGTTGTGGCTTCGCCGTCCCCATTATGTACGTAGTCGTGTTGTGACATTCAAATCAATTTACAGGTGGACTCCATATGCTTGTAAAACAAAAGAAATTACAAGTGCTTTCAGATTTGGAAGGTGACCAAAACTCAGTCAATCTAAGAAAATTGTTTGTTGATATTGCAAAACAAATGCATTCCACTACCTGGCTCGATGTCGCTGATTGATTCTGGTTGGTAGGGTCAGATACAAGGGAATACAAACTGTGGAAGGGTAACATGCTACTGATTTTTGTCGCATACCACAATCCATGCCAGATTTCATGCCATATTCAACTGTGTCCAGAGCCAGACTCCATGTACGCTCATATGATTCGGTAATCACGTCGTCTAGAAATGACTATTTCATTCGGCCTCCTCTAATCAACAGGTCCATTATAGTCCCCAATTTGAAAAGAACAATATGTAAGATGCATTTTTTTACCCTGAAATTTCTTTTCTATTATTTTAAAACGTATTCAATTTATAGACTTTATTTTTGACATTTTGATAATCATATTTAACTCTTAAAACGTTTGAATTTAGTCTAAATTCATTAAATAATGTCTTATAAATAGTAGCATTTTTTTACTACTTTGTTGGGGTAAACTTCATTTCTAAGTTCATCATATTTTTAAATAGAAAAGTCATCAGCAGAATTCTAATGGAATATTGATATTGCATTTGACACGTCATAATTATAGATATAAACAAGTCTCGTTTGATTGAAGAATTGAATTAGTTAAACTTGTGAATGTCACAGTACTTCCATGATTTTCACTCAACTGCCTTTTAACTTTATTCCAAGTGAGAGAGAGACCAGACAAAGCATAAGTCATTACAACAAACGGATGATGCGGTGTAAAGAAAATCAACGACACAAGGGAACATATTGTGACGATTTTAACAAGTAGTCATTAAAATTAAAAATTTAGTGACCAAACCGAAAAGTATGACAAAAGGGAAAATATTTTGCGTTACATAAGAAACATCATCGTCAAATGCTGAATATTTAGTGACGATTTTAGATATTTGTTGCTAAATAAGTTTGTGGTGACGCTTTTGAAAATTGTCACCATAACTTATCAAATATTTGGTGAATAATCTATAAAATCGTCACCAAAAGGTCTATATTTAATGACGATATTTTGAAGCGTGACAAAAAAGTCAATATTTAGTGACAAATTTTACAAATCGTCGCAAAAGTCAAGATATGATCGTTCTGTCACGATCACTATGTGACACATTTAGCGAAGATTTTCAGATATCGTTACTGAATGTGTACTATTTAATAGTTGCATATCACAAGTGTAACTTAATAGTTGGGGCGACGACGACGTGTTATTGTTTAACAACGTTTATTTTTATCACTAAATGTAGTGTTTGTTGTAGTGAGTGTAAGGAAAATAAAGGATAATATATAAGTGATTCGAAATATTAGTAATGTACCGTCTTACTTTTAAAATTTATCAATATCGGACTTACAAATTTGCTTTTATAATACTTATTCCCTTAACGTAAATTTTTGTTATGACGTCATATAATATCTCGTGTGATAGTATCAGGTAATAAAAATGACAGAATTTACAGCTAAAGTTTTTAATAAAATTAAGTTGATGGTAAGAGGACGAATTTTATAGAAGAGATTTATTAATAATTTTTAAAAATTAAATAATAAATTAATATTTTGTCAAATTGTACTGAATTGAATCCCAACATAAAACTATTAAAGGATAGAACTTTTCATTGCCTCTTTCAAATCTCCAGAATTGTAAGATATATGAAATAGATTGTCAAAAGAAGATGTATAGAATATATTTGATTCGTTAATTGGTAATTTTAGACCTTTAATTTAATTAATAGTGCTCAAAAGTACAATAAATTGGAGAAACATAAACGGAAGCACGTCACGTCGACTTGAAGCGTTCAAGTTCTAGAGGTCGTCAACTCTCATCACACCCTGCATGGGTAAATTGACATTTTTCAGTTTGTGAAGGACTAATAAGAAATCGAAAATTACGTGTAAGGCAAGTAGCAGAATGTCATCAACGTTACGAGGACGTCGAGAGCCGGACTTCCAAAAACTGTAAACTTTTCAACTTAACTTCTTGTCATTTCTAGTGCTTCAATTTGTTAAGTAGTCACATAGTCAAACAGATTAAATTTCAACATAAAGATTAGTTCCTCTACCATTTTGTAGATTGGAATCAAGGAAGTTTTAAAATATACATGTCATGATTTGAAGGTGAGGGGGTTAAAAAGTTTTAAGACAAATCGTAGAGGCACAACCGGCTGGATTAGATACCCTCTTCTATTAATATTCTACTCAAGACAAAATTTGCTGACGACTGAACGTAATAGGTAGTTAAACGCCCAAAGACAGAAGGTAAATATACACGTCGAGAGATTCATATGGAGCAAATTATGTTTTAAAAAGAAAAAGAAGAAAGAAACCTACTGCTGAAATTCAATGTTGATGGATCTGGCGGAAATATGAGCAATTGATCTAAACGCTGTAGTTGAAAGGACTATCGTAGCACCACCCACGGTAGGCCTGGAAACTGCTGTTTGAGCACGATCAACAATTCTGACTTGAACTGTTCGACCTGGAAGGCATGTCCTAGGCGAAGCTGAACTTATACACCTCACCACGTATTGCCTGCCACAAGCTGCACCATTATCCCATAGCCCCTCGCTCACTGCTGCGAACAAATTGTTGGTTGGGAATTGCGATGCATCACCACCGAAACACGCCGTCGCTACATTGTCACCACCGAAACACGCGAATATTTCATATTTCTGTTCATTATTTAACTACCCATTTCACTGCAGGTGCTAATTGAGTTGAGACGGCTTACGTGTGTATGGGGGCCCGTAGTGAGATGCTGTGCCAACATCAGCATGCGAGAAGTGGAAGAGTGACGCCAACAAGAATAGATGTAGAAATGAAGAGGAAGAAGTTTGCCGATGGCTAATCATGTTAATTCCCTGCAACGAAACTTAGTTAATATAAAGGTTGAAGAATGTTGTGTCTCACCGAACTCCTTTCGGTTATGTAACCGGAAGTCAACGCCTGGGGGTTAGTTTAAACTACAATAAAAGAACACCTTAGAATATCTGAAGCGCATGCTACTTTGAGCGAAAGTTCGGGGGTGGCACGTACATGCGTCTGTTTTACATGTAAGATATTTATAGACATAGATAAGATTACATAGTCAGGTTGAGTTTTGCTTGGTCAAATTATAGACGAAGGTGGCCCGCGACTTTTCAATCCATCTTTACTCATACGCGGCTGCTCCGTAATTAGCTACACTACAATTATGAGCTCAAATTACAGACAATATTGTAACAGATTGAGGCAATCAATTCCCTAAAGGTCGTCTCCAGTCCGAACACAGTTACGAACATTCGGTGCTATCAGATTTATCGGGGTGCATAGCTGTCATGCACATGCTCATTTTAGAATCATATATATATGTGTATACGTATAAATATATAACCATGGGATATGGGCATAGAAATAGCGACAGATAATTCCATGTGCAGGAATGCAAAGCAAAGTGCGGAGGAATTGGGTTTTGGCCGAAGGGATTAATGATTTTGGAACTGGGCAAGGGATAATGCAATCATTAGTCCCTCCCCGGGCATGATGTATGTGTCGTTCTTGCAATTCAGCTGGCCTATGCCCAATTATAATATACGCAAAAGTACAAGAAATGCAAGCATAAACTCAGCTTGGGAATCAGTCGTCATGGATTATATATCCCAAAGCAGGTAATGTAAAACAAAGCCAATTAAATTGAGCTAGTGGACGAAGGTACAAGTAGACTACGGATTACCTCTCTGGTTTATGAAATAAGAGCGGAAGAAACATTAAAAAACAATTGATTCCAACGGACTAAGAAAATAGAAAGAGAGAGTTACCTCTAATGACTTGTGAATTCTCAGAAAAGCAGAGTGAAGGATTTCAATTTACCTTGCTCGATCAAGAGTCTAAATTACAATTCAGTTGACGTTAATTTTAGGCAATCCCTTCTGTTGCAGTGAGAGATAGGTGCTTATCTGTTATAAATGATATTTATGAAGTACATAACAATAGTAGCTTGAGTTGATTATCTAATGACAACCAAATATAGGCATCTAAGAATAGATGGATCTATTTGCTCTAAAAAGTGTCTTCTACGGCTCACGAAAGCCAAAACAGGATTTATATTGGTGTCCACGATTCTTCATTTTAATATTTTTGGAGAAAATGATATATTATCGTTAACCAAAGTGTGGGACATCAGAAAGGTTATAAAGCAAGCTATGTCTTGTTTGAAAGGTAAGAAAAACGATTTATACTTCAATTTCTAGAAATAGTTATCGCTTTGGCCAAGGAACGCAACTTCATAGAATCTTCACAAAACGTCTTCTCAAACTCCAACTGGCCGTTTCAAGGAACCAAAATACCAAAGGTTGTTTTCTGTACGTTGAATTGGACTTTTATTTTTCTGAAATGCATACATACATGTATATATGTGTGTGTGTGTATGTATCTATATATATGTATGTATGTATGTATTAACTACTGTTATAATCCAAAACTTAGAACCAATTGAATCAGATTATAATTCAGATTCTACAATCTCTTCAATATATAAATATGAATCTTATACTGACAGTTCAGAATCCTCGAACAAATCTCAATACAATTTTTATCTAAGTATAGATTTAGACAGCTAAAATTAATGCATATATTGATACAGGAGTAACAATTTGTATTTCTTCTAAAAAAGTTTTAACTAATTGAAAAAAACTAGAAAAATCAAATTGCAGATGGAAGCTTCAAATATATATGGTATGTAAGCTATTATAATAATCTTATAATAGAAAAATATAATTCATCATCGGTTTCATATGTATGTATTATTTCATCTTTTTCTGTGATTTGATTGAGTTGATTATGTTTTGAAGGTTGAAAAGTTAATGTATGCATTAATTGGGTAATTTCTTCAAGTTGATTTTGAATATGTATGTATGTATGTATGTATGTATGTATGTATGTATATATATATATGTATGTATGTATGTATGTATGTATGAAATTCAACAACTAAGAGGCTGTTTGTTTTCAATTTTTTCCCATTTTTTGATGTGATTTTTATAAAAAATGAAACTTTCTCTAAAAACATGTTTGGTTCATTATTGTTGCATTCTACTGTTTTCAAAAATTAAAAAAAATCGCAACCATTTTATAGAAACAAAAAAAAACATTTCCTTAATATTTCACTACAGATTTTGTGTATTATAAAACAGTTTCTGTGCGCCGACTTCATCTTCTGGATCTTCAAGGCCCTGCTAAGATTTTTTTGGTGATTGTTCTAGGTTTGTATTTTCTTTTGTTGCTTGTTACTGTACTATATCTCTGTTACTCTGTTTATACAATTTCTCTATGTATTTGTTATCTGTGCATGCTTTTGTATATGCTTGTTATTCGTTTATTTGTTTCTGCGATTTCTCCACGTATCTGCTACATTACTTGCGTTTTTGGCTTTTAGAAGATCATTGTGTTTACAAAATATAGCACAAAGGAATGAACGAATTTATTTTTAATTTTGCTACAGTACCCATGCGTGTTACTGTAGCATTACTTGTTATTCATTGTTTCTACGATTTCTCTGTTTACAGAATGTTGCATTGCCTCTATTTGTAGAGAAGATATTAGCACTACAAGAAAAATATCGTTTTGCGACAAAAATTACTAACAGAAAATGATAATATTCCATCAATAAGTTAGTTTAGCGACGGACTTTACCGACGGACAAAGGCGTCGTAGAAATGGTTGTAGCTAATAATTCCGGACGGAAAACAAAATTTTTGTTGATACAATTACCGACAGAATTTATAATTCCATGGGTAATTTGAGCGACAGAAATTATATTCTGTAGGTAAAATTACCAACGGTTTTATGTTTTTTGTCAGTAAATGGTACTAATTTTACTGACGAAACTGCAAATTTCCAACGATAAATCAACTAGAATTTTAAAAAAATATATTGTCAATAAATTTTATTTGATAATGTTATAGTTGATTGGAAGTTTTTATATCCAAGTTGAGGTACCATTAGCTTTATTTTACTTACATTTAACCATCGCATTGATATCTCTCATAGTTACATACGTACGAAGTAACAAGAGTTGTTTGTAAAGTAACCACAAGAAGATGTGAAATGGAAAAAACAAACAGGTAGCTACGAGCAACCAAGAGTCTAGACAACAACTTAGGCGATGCAAATGCAAAGAACAAGTGGTGGATTAATATAGATTAGCAAAAGGATTTGTTGGCTAGTCATAATTTGCGACAACTAGATACAATAAAAGGCTAAAAAATGAGTGTATCTTGCAGGACTGGAGTCTCCTTCGTTCGAGGGTCTACTACACGGAAACGCTAAACGACTCGCTCAAGATGGTTAGTCTAACTTTCAATTGCTTTTTTGTGCAACACTGTAACCTTGATCATCTCTTGTGACCTTAATATAAGGAAAATACACGTTAACATTAGAATAAAAGCTAATCAAAATTACTAATATTTAATAGAAAAGCTTTATACATCACCTTATGATTTGAATCATACTCATACATGAGTTGGACATACCTAAGTGCTAAGTATTATGTCCTTTAATTATTGGATAGTTCCATTTAAACTATCTAAACCACTTGTAATTATCTCAATTGTTTAATGTCTTATTTTATAAGTAGTTAATGCTTGGCGGATATAATAAATATGTTGTAAATCCGCTAGACTTGTAGGTTTGTTATGTCTTCATCTTTTCCACAAATGAAAGCCCTTTATGATGGTTTCGTACTAGAGACGATATTTTAAGATACTGAAGTCTATACTCTTCAAAAGATGAGATGTATTACTACATCTTTTGTAACGGTAAGTAAATTAGGTATGAATACCATATCTTAATATATATAATACGACAACTCCAAATATTCAATACAACCCCTATGAATAAAAAATAACATCACTCGTAACAAATATGTAATACTTTCACTTTATACCATTGCTCACAACATAGAAGTAATTCATTCACTTTATTATGGGAAAAAAATTTAACTTTAATGAATAAATGCCTTAGAGGGTAATATTTGAATGTATGGCCAAACAATATAAAAGAAAATATTTGTTCTAATAGACATTTCATCAAGCAATTCATAAGCAACCTATATTATCTGCCAACAACAACACATTTAAACATCAAATAAACCAACAATTCAAACAAAACCCACCCACCAACCTACTGACGGTCATATATATAAGCATCTAACACCTTTGTTTTCTAGAGACAAAACAAACCCAATAAAGTTGTTACTTGAAAATGATGCACAATGAACCAAAAATGAATCAAAAATCGAAGGTGGAAGGACTCTAAGAAGAGAACTGACGGCGTTAATGGTGGGAGGAGAGAAAAATAGTAGAGGGGAGGGAGAAGAAGGGGGGCTTCGGGTCTTATAAACGCTAGTGATAAAATGACATCATTTGGATTAAAACCAAACAATGTCATTTTACTTTATTGCAATTCGATAGTTACCAACGGAAATAGATTTCCATTGGTAAATTACCGATGGAAATGTATTTTCGTTGGTAATTTACTGACAAAAACACATTTCCGTTGGTAATTTACTGACAGAAATATTATCCCGTCGGCATTCAAGTTGCTTATTTTTAAATTACCGATGGAAATATTATCCCATCAGTATTCAAGTTGCTTATTTTTTCCGTCAGTTGATGCTGCCTAATTTTGCAATGAACTCTCATTTTTTGTCGCCATAATAAGACAAAAAATACGCGGGAATATTTTACCTCCACATTTACCAACAAATGTTTTACCGTCAATAAATCCATCAACTTTACCAATATAAAGTCAATTTCTATCGCCAATTAGCGACGAAACGCATTTCGTCACTAATTTTCCATTACTAATTTGTTATTTTCTTGTAGTATAGGCAAACCTAGACATAGTGTAAAAAGATGATTTTTGCACCGTTTTAATATCTGGATTTGTTGTTACAATTTGCTTCTCAGCTGGTAAAAACTTGTTCTATTTGAACTCCATATACGTTGAGGTACATACAAAGGAATTCTAAAGGTTAGAAAAACCATGAAGAATTAAAAAGAGTAAAAAGTTCTATCTCTCTTTCCTTCTTAATGGTGCATTTATGAAACCACCAACTTTTAAAATCCTTTATTTCTCAGCCTCAAAATCAGGTTTATGGTCTCTAGACAGATTACATGCCTGCATGAAGAAAGTCCCTTTAAATCCAATTGAGAAGTGTTTAAGGTTTCTACATTGTAACATGATAGTTTCATAGAAGGTAAATATTTGTATGTGTATGTTCCTGAATGCAATAGTTAGCCTCAAACTAACATTTTAATACCATTGGTCTCACAAACGACAAACTAAGAAGATTGCATAAAAGAGGAAAAGAAGAGAGCTTGCGGAGAAGTGGTTTCTAAGATAAGAAGATTACATGAAAGAGGAAAAGAAGAGAGCTTGCTGAGAAGAAGAAGAGTGAATAGTAGGTTGTGCCAAAATATTAATTTGTCTAATCAGTTAATAGTGAGTAAATAATGAGGGGCGTGAAAGAAGAAAAGAAGAGAGCTTGTGGAGAATGAACGAGGGTTAGTAGGGTGGGTCAAAATGTTAATTTGTCTAATCAGTGAATAGTGAGAGAAGAATAAAGAGGAAAAGAAGAATACTTGCAGAGAAGAAAGAAGAGTGAATAGTAGAGTGGGCAAAATATTAATTTGTCTGATCTAACTGCATAGTGAGGGAAGAACAAAGAGTGGCGCCAGAGGAAAGAAGAGTGAATAATAAGGTGGTCTAACATATTAATTTATCAAAATTTCTAGCTAGAAATTGATTATGTTATTTTTATGGATTGATTAGGTTGTCTCATCTTTATTTTGAACCATGTTTACCATTTAATGTTTTGTAGAAATTATTATGATTCATGTCACTTATATATGGTTACATTTATTGATGGAAGGTTTGAACAATATGACCAATTCCAATGATTTTGTGGACATAAATGAAAAAGACTGGGTATGGAATGATGCTATAGAGATGTATTTAATCTCCTTGATGGTTGATGAAGTGAAGAAGGGAAATCAAATGACTACTACCTTTTCCAAATCTGGTTGGAAGAATATTATGGCAGGTCTTCAAACAAAATTTAATAAGGAGTATAGTGATATTCAATTGAAGAATAAGTATAATGAATTAAGGGCTAGATTGAAGAATTTCAAGAATTTATTGAAAGAAACAGGACTAAGCTACAACTCCCTTACTGGTGAAGTTAATGCTACAATTGAATGTTGGGAAAATCTATTTAAGGTATCATATTCTATAATAGTTATTCTCATATTCATTTTTTATCATTATAGGTGCATAAAATGGCTCACGGATTCAAGAAAACATGATGTAAGGAATTTTCAGACTTGTGTCATATTTTGGAGATATTACTACAACTGGTGTGCTAAGTTTTATATCTCAGAGAAAGAAATCTCCTAAGAAAAGGAAGGCAAAGAAGATGCATTTTAACATTATAGAAGAGGTCTTCGTTGTATTTGGTGAACAATCAAAATGGAAGAATGATTTACTTGCGAAAAAACTGAGTAAAACATCATCCACCGCAAAGAGTAGATCTCAAGAGTGTAACATAATGATGGAATGAATAAAGTCCTTAGATGAATTGGGTGTTGATGATGTACAATATGAAAAAGCTATAAAGGCTTTACATGATTCTCCACTTTATTGGGATATTTTTATGAAGATGATAGATATAAGAAAGTTGCATTGGATTATATCGCTTTAGTTATACTTTCATGTTATTGCATATCGAATTCTGATTAATTTGACACTTTTATTTTAAACATTATTCCATAGTTTGAACATTTTAAGTTTGTGATTTGTATGAATATTTGACTTAATATATGAATATTTTTTTTACATTCGGTTAAAATTTTTGATTGAATATTTTATTAATTATTTAATGTTGTCATTATAGATATATGGATTTCTTATCAGATTTTGATGATGAATGTAAGAAGGTAATCATTATTTCTCTAGCTAGGGGAGAGAATAAATATTTTCATTTACAAAAGCAATCATGTAGAACTTCTACTCTACAAGGTCATTATTGGATAAAGGAACTTTTGAGTGGGAATCCTACATGGATTTATGAAGACTTAAGAATGAGAAAGATAATCTTCATGAGCTTATGTAATGAGTTGAAGAGTTTAGGAGGCTTAAAGACAACAAGTCATTTAACTGTGGAGGAACAAGTAGCAATTTTCTTGATGACTATAGGGTATAGTGAGACAATTAGAGTCAATGCAGAACGCTTTCAACATTTGAACTGGAAAATTTTGAAGTGCTTTCGTAAAGTCTTATGTGTTGTTAATCATCTTGTAAAACGATTCATTACTACACCATCTTTTACTAATACACCTCTTGAGATTTAAAAAAATTCAAATTTCTTCTCATATCTTCAGGTACATTTATATATTTAATTACTATTTTAATTATATTCTTATGATTAATAATTACTTTAATATATATTTTAATTCTAGGATTGTGTAGGAGCAATAGATGATACACATATTGATGAACATGTTCCGACCAATGAACAAATACTATACAGGGGTAAAAGAATTAATCCAACCCAAAATATTATCTGTTGTTACTCATTTGACATGTGTTTTACATATGTAATCGCTGGATGGGAAGGTATTACAGATAACTCTCAAATTCTTTTAGAAACAGTGACAAATTCAGCAAATCAATTTCCTATGCCTCTAGAAGATAATATATTATTTTAAATAACATAACAATTATGATTCATTTTTAATATTTTTGCTAATATTATATTCTTTATATGTCAAGCAAGTACTATTTGGTTGATTCGGGCTACACTAATATGCCTGGATTTCTTTCACCATACCGAGGTGAAAGATATCATTTGTGAGATTATAGAGGTAGAGGAAGACCTCAAGGTTCACAAGAATTGTTTAACTATAAGCATTCTTCATTAAGAAATGTTATCGAAAGATGTTTTGGCATTCTAAAAGCAAGATTTCCTATACTTAAAAACATACCGAGTTATGATACGAAGAAACAAAAATACATTGTTATTGCTTGTTGTGTTATACACAACTATATTAGAATTTATGGACAAAGCAATGCATTATTTGATAGTTGTGCTGAAAATGAAGGACAAATTAGGGAAAGTGGAAATAAAGATGCAAGTTCTCAAGTAAATTATAATATCACTTCAGCATAACTTCGAGGTATGTCTTGGAAGCGAGATCAAATTGCTAGACACATGTGGGGTGGTTACATTATTTCTAATTGATTTATTTTTCTTTTTGTAAATGATAGTACTATTATGTTTTCAAGAATTATAGTATAGTGGACATATTTTATTGATTAGAATGACTTATTATAATTTCTAATTTATGTAATTTTATTATATACAATTAATGTGTAATTTTTAATAATATTTGATTTGCATACATTTTAATTTTACCTATAATGATAATTAACTACTAAATCAAACCTAATATTCACTAAGATAGTATGGCATTTTTTTCTTAGAAAGTGAATAAGTTTATATTAAGAGGAGGAAATATAACAAGAACAAAAGTTCAAAATATCAAAATGATGCAATAAGGCAATCTAAAACAATGTTAAAGCAAAACTTTGCATAAATCCCTTAATTGGTCTCAACTTGTCAAAGAAACAAGCACAAAAGTTAAACAACACATGTAGGGCAACAAAAGAACTTAAACTAAAGTAACCTGCAACCAAAGAACTTAAAAGAAAGGAAATAGGTTAAAAACATTCCAAATAGGCACTAGAGTTAAGCTCATTTTAGCTTGGATGTCATGTGCTATAATGAATTGCCTTATTCAATTAATAGTACAATCTAACAATGCATTGTGATCTTGAGATTTTTCTTAAAATACATGCAAAATCATTTCCTTTTCGAGGGAATTCATGCCAGAATTCAACACTAGCTTAAACACATTTAGATAAGTTTATATTTATCTAACCAGCATTGAAGATGATATTGATAAATTATATTTAAAATAAAAAATAAATTGATCACAGGTTTCCAATATGACAAAGTTTTAATAATAAACTTGATATTTTGCAAGCTCACGGGTCGTTCACGTAGTAACTAAGGTGTCGATCCCACGAGGAGGGTTCATTTGATCCTAAAACCTAAGGCCAAACAATTTGCAATAACTCAAAATAACAAAACTAAAACAGAAAATTATTTCAATCACACAATCAATTTCAAGAATAAAATTCAGAAATATAACCAAAATAGCATATGCAAAAACCAACCAAAAGTACCATAAAGAATTACCAATTTAGAGAAAGGGGAAATTTATCTGACTCAAATGAAAACATAACCGATTATGAATTATTGGATTACCAATTCTAGACAACCCTAAGGTTGATTACTCTCTCTAGTTATAATCATTGACCCTAATCATAAACCCTAATTAGATTATGGGAATTGCAATCTCTCGATTATCAATCTATCCAAAACCTAAATGAGATCTGAAGTTGTCCAAAACCTATCAAAAACCTATGCAAGATCTCTCTTCACATAAATTTACCGATTCGATCTAATCCTCGTTCTATTAAATCACCTAACTTTGGTTAGCCCAATTTAATGATTTTCATTCGGTTCACCCTCTTAGTTTATCACTAAATTATTCAAAAGCATAATTTAAATCACAAATAATCCAATGAAAACACAATCAGTCGAAATTCATTAAATAAAAAATAAATAACCCGAAGGTGAGTTTAGAAAATTCTCAACATTCAACAATCCTATTCTCAATGGCTATCCTAATTCTTTACATCAATAAAATTGAAAATAAAACTGAAAAGTATAATTGGAACAGATGATGGAGGCAGCAACGGTTGGAAATCTCCTGTTCTGGGAAGTACTTCGCATAGGCTTCTTCTATACGTATGTCTTCCTTCTTCACTTTCTTAATCTCTTGATGAACTCTTTAGGGTTTCTCAATTGATGACTGATGCAAAAGCTCCCTTCTTTGTGTTCTTCTTGTTCTTTAAATACCTTGGTAGCCCAAAGGCTTTTTTGGGGTCAAAAAGGTCCAAAAATCACTGGAAACTTGACTTTTTTACCTGTTTGTGTGTCTGCTCAACACAGGCCACGATCGTGGGCCTGATCTTGGCTTTTTGTCACGATTGTTGCAATTACTATATCATAGTCTTCTCTAAGGATCGTGGGCTAGCTCCAGTGTTTCTATCACGATTGTGGATTATTGTGCCACCACTGTGGCCATTGTTTTAGCCCGAATGTCTCCAAAACTTCTCCATTCTTCGGCATCGACCCTAAAACACTAATAAACACATCAATGTACCTAAAAAACATAATATTTAAGCTCAAAGACTTGACTAACCCATAAAAAACACTTAAACACACAAACTACATAATTCTAACCTAAACATATACTAAATAATCAAATTAACACTGAAATACATGACAAACTAAGCCCTAAAATATGATGCAAATCACACATCAATATCCCCACACTTAGAGATTTGGTTGTCCTCAAGCAAACAAAATAAGAAACACACAAAAAATCACGCAAAACATAATGCAGAAATGAGACAATGGCTTCAACTTCATGAAATAAATTTAACTTTAAACACAATCATCAGGTTATATTAAATCATTGACATAAAAAATCTATGTCTAGGGCTTTAAACTAAATATACAAATTAATCCAAATCTGAGTGTTAATTTATTTACCCCTTTCAATTGCACACATATATTAATAATTTTTTGGTCATTCCTACTTTGTAACTACTCCTAAATACATTTTCATTAAAGGTCAAGCTATTAAAAGTTTGGTAGGTTTTTATTAAGAACACACTTTTTTTATTTAAACAAAGACCTAGTCTTTTACTCAGAGGCAAATATTGGTGATGAATGTCGATTCGATTATTCAACTAAGTCAATTTTTTTAAAACTATTTGGTTGAAATGTCATTATAGTGTTTTGATGTGGAGGTACACATTTGTGATGCATGTCGATCCGGTTACTCAACTATATCACGTTCTCAACTAGCTACTAACTCTATTCATAACCTAAAGGCCAACGGAATAGTTATTGATTTAACAAAAATAATTTTTATTGCCTACCTTATTGTTTTAGCTGCTCATTTCCATGAAAAATACTAGTTGAGATACTTAAGTCGAAAGGCCTCAAATTATAAATGAATGTGACAATTCAAGGGTGACAACTCACAGTAAATCCTAATTAAGTTGCATATTTATCAAAAAACCCCAATTCACTAATTTTGTGAGCTAATGATTCTTTACAACCTAATAGACTATGTTCAAAATTAAATCAATTCCAATCCATCTAAGCCGTTGACACATTCATACAATTCACAAAATGCAACCTAATAACTATTATACAATATGCAAAATCACATTAAAAGCAAAACACATAACCCTCCCCACACTTGAACAACACGTTGTCCTCAATATGAGAAGGGAACAAACAACATATAAGAAAAAGAAGAAATATAAATGAAAGTAAAACAAAAACAAAATAAAGTCTAAATAGAAAAAGAAAATGGGTTAGAAAAAAATCTCATAAAGATGGAGGCAAGGATGGTGTTGGAGGCAGCAATTGAATGCCCTGAGCCTCAAAATATCGATGGATCTGACGAATATTTCGGCTCTAGCGTCGTTATATTCAGGCCCTCTCCTTCATCATTCTGATGTTCTCCGTAAGTATCTTGTTGTTTTCAGAGATTGCATCTAGGACTTTCTTCTAACCTTGTCCTTCTATTTATTCTTCCTCCTCGAACTTTTTACTAGTTGAGTCCTCTTCTGCCTGCTAAGACGACGTTATACTAGAACTCACCTGACTCAACCTAATCTTAACATGCATCTTTTGTCTGATATCCCTAAGTTTCATGTTATAAGGCTCAAGGATCTCATCCTGCCATAAATGGTGATGATTTAGGAAGTCAGGGAGATGGACAGTTAACCCACTATAGTCAACGTCATAATATTTGGCAATGATAGAAAATAAGTACCCCCATACCCAAATTGTTGCTCCTTTTGCATGGAGTGACAACAATGTTCAACACATGAGTGGAGGTGCACACTGGAATGCTATGATCTATGCACCATAACATAAAGAGTTCCTTGGTTGAACACTTGTTGGTTTCTAATTTATCAAAAACTAATTGACACATGAACTTATGCATAACTGTTCATGGGTCCTTATGATGTTGTTGTGGGCATTTTTGGCATTGAATTGCTCTATCCCAGTGAGCTCATTTCGATAGCAAGAAGGATAAAAGTCATCATGTTGATCGATAATGGAAGATTTGGGGAACCCTCACATATCACACATGATTTCGATGTTTAGCTTATAGGGACGTACTTGTAACCGAAACCACATGTTTTTTGGAGTTCCTAGGTTTATAGGTAAGGGAAGTGAAGAACTGTAAAGTGAGCTCCTAATAAAAAGGAAATTGGAAATGATGAATTTAGGCCACTGAATTCTTTCAGCTAAGTTCTCTAACCTATCGTATAGTTCTAACCTATCAAGTGTTTCAAAATCAAAATATTTAGGGACTACTATTTTTCTAGCATTAAGGGATCGTAAATGAATACCTTTCTCCTCTGTGTAGATCTAGAAGGGTGCTCCAAAATTTGTTGTTCTGTTCCTTCTCCCTCACCCTGCAACTTGATTTCATCTCGTTGATTGCTCCCGCCTAGCTAATTGCTTAATACGCAACATATTTGCTTATGAATAGGTAGAGTTTAAAAGAAATTTAAAAGTTTGAAATTTATATAGAGAGATGTGAAAGCGTTTGTAAGTTGAAATCTAGAGAGATAAAGTAAAAGTGAAGTTAGAAATGAAAATAACGGTATTTGGAGGGTAGAATGGTAAAATTTTCTTTAAAATATGCATGTTTCCCTTTTTTGCCCAGTCGTAGGCCACAAACGTGGCCTAGTTGCATTTTTTCCACCAATTTTCTGATTTTTCTCTTCTTTCATCCTTCTTCACTTTTTGGAATCACTTCCTAACTCTTTACGACTCTTTCATATCTCTTTTGCTTACTTCCTCAATCACAAAATTTATGCCGAAGTCCTCTACCTTCTTGATTTTATTTGAAAATGACACAAACTAACTACGGAATGCAGGCTTTCTAACAAAGAAAAAAATCAAAGGAAATAAAATTTAACGGGTTTTCTCCTATCCAACACTTATTCTTACGGTGGTAGCTCAACGTTCTATCTTTATGAACTCATCCGAGATCAATTATAAGCGGCTTGCTTTCACCTTTTTCGTTCAACATTTGTTTTATAGCCTATAAATAAGCTACAAATTGCAAAATGAACAAAGGGATAATATTGATAAAGTTGAGACAACCAATTAATTTCATCAATGTCCTTTTCATTAATAAACTATCAATAAAATAGGGAATAACAAAACTTCCTAAATCTTCCATTAAATCTAACAGTTTGTCCTGTATGAAGGTGAGTTGCCCTCTTTCCTCCTTAATCACCTTAGTCTCCTCTGCTCCTTTCGCTTTATGAATAGAGACTTTCATAACTTCTTCAAATTCAATGTCTATTGTCATCTATTATTCATCCTTTTGTTCTTTAGAAGATTCGAATACATCAATTATCATAAATAAGCTACTATCTTTCGAATTCTTAAATACATCATTCATGTTGAATGTCACTTGATCATCATCAATCTAAAAGATAGAGTTATTTTTATGAACATGTACCCAAGATTTTTCGACGTTCACATATGGTATATCAAGAACTGATGAATAATACGGAGGGTTTTCATCCCTTTCTTCATCCTCTTTCTTGAGTTCTTGGTCTTCTATAAGGTCAGGTTTAGCTTGATTTTTCCTGGTTCTTCTAGCTCTACCTCATTCTTAAATGTGATAGTCTAACATGGCTATATTGAATTTACTTTCATATTACGCAGATAGTTTTCCACACTTTGCTTACAAAATTCCCTGGAAAGCTAGCCTATTCGAACTTTTAGATTGTGAACAAAAGCGGCATGATTTTCTAATACTTGCTCAAACTTCTCTTCCAATCTCCTTTAGTTTTCTTCCATATCTGTGAGCTTATTCATAAGTTTGTCCAGCTTGGAATCCCATGAACTGGATTCATCATATTGAAATTCAAATAGGTCTTTATGTCCCATGTGAGTACTTACATTGTTGGACTAATAGAAATCTGGGTGATTCTGCCACCTTGAAGCGTTCGAGTTTATAATGATGATAATTTCCCTAACCAAGCTTCCCTTACTCCCTACAATATACATCCTACATGATCGTTCTTTTTATCTCTTCTTAGCATTCAACTCTTCAAATGTCTCATTCTCACTCTAAGCTGCCTTAATGTGTCTCTACTTTAAACCTAAACTTCTTTAATTTTTTTAATTTAAAAACAAATGAAAGTGAAAAATCTTAGACTAAAGAACTAAACTAATCGCCTCCTTGGCAACAGCGCCAAAAACTTGATCGTAGGTTTCTAATATGACAAAGTTTTAATAATAAACTTTGATATTCCGCAAGCACACGGGTCATTCACATAGTACCTAAGGTGTCGATCCAACGAAGAGGGTTGATCTAACCCTAAAATCGAAGGCCAAGCAATTCATAATAACTCAAAATAACATAATGAAAATAGAAAATTATTTCAATCTCACAATCAATTTCTAGAATCAAATTCGTAAATATAAACAAAATAGCATATGCAACAACCAACCAAAAAGTAACAGAAAGAATTACCAATTGAGAGAACGGGGAAATTTATCTAACTCAAATGAAAACCTAACCGATTATGAATTATTGGATTACTGGTTCTAGATGGTACTAGGGTTAATTACTCTTTCTAGAGTTATAATCATTAACGCTAATTAGATTATGGTAATTGCAATATTTTGATTAACAATCTATCTAAAACTTAAATTAAATATGAAGTTGTCCAAAAACTATCAAAAACCTATGCAAGATCTCTTTTCACATAAATTTACTGATTTGATTTAATTCTTGTTCTATTAAATTACCTAACTCTCGTTCGCCCAATTTAATGATTTTCACTTGGTCCACCCTCTCAGTTTATTACTAAATTATTCAAGAGTAGAATTTGAATCACAAATAATCCAATGAAAACACAATTAATCAAAATTCATTAAATCAAAAATAAATAACCCGAAGGTGAGTTTAGACAATTCTTAACATTCAATAATCCTATTCTCAATGACCATCCTAATTCTATACATCAATAAAATTGAAAATAAAACCGAAAAATAGAATTGGAATGAATGACGGAGGAAGCAATAACAAGAAACCTCCTATTCTGGGAAGTACTTCGAGTAGGCTTCTTCTCCATATCTCTCTTCTTTCTTTACTTTCTTAATCTCTTGATGAACCCTCTAAGGTTTCTCAATTGATGGCTGATGCAAAAGCTCCCTTCTCTATGTTCTTCTTGTTCTATAAGACGTCAAAAAGGCCCGAAAAATCCTTGAAACTTGATGTTTTTACTTGTTTGCTCATCTGCCCGATGCAGGCCACAATCGTGGCCTTGCATGCCATGATCGTTGGCCTAATCTTGGCTTTCTATCACGATGTATCATAGCCTTCTGTCACAATCGTGCCATATGGGCCACGATCGTAGGCTGACTCCAGTGTTTCTGTCACGAAACCCTGAAACACTAACAAACACATGAAGGTACCTCAAAAACATAATATTTAATCTCAAAGACTTAACTAATCCATAAAAAACACTTAAACATACAAACAACACAATTCTACGCTAAAAACATACTAAACAATCAAATTAACACTAAAATACATGACAAACTAAGCCCTAAAACATGATGCAAATCACACTTACATAAACCAAGCGCAAATCAACCAATTAAATAAAATATAATGGCAAAAAATGAAAAATTAACCAAAAAACCAATTATACCTACTATTCGAATCTCCTTTAAGACTTCTGTGTAATTTTGATTTCACTAATCAATCTAAATTTCATTAGATAGTGAAAATTCTTTAATTATGCTAATACCTTTCTCAAGTCTATTAACACTTAATTCTAGGTTGATTGATTGAAACATCTTTCTAATTAAAACCCATATAATCACATTAATCAATTTATGAAGTTTACCATTAGGTTTGACCGTAATCTAGAAGATTTATATCGCTCTATTTATATATTTGGATTCAACTTATTTTAATTATACTAACTATATTCAAATATTGAATTTCTCAATCTCAATTGCTTGAAATCATATATAAGTGAATCAAAATGTCAGTAATATTAATTCAAGAGTGAATAAGAATTAAGTCCTCAGGCATTCTTTCATAAAATAGGCTACCAACATTAGACAAAATGAACTGGATAAGAGCAAAAACTTATATTCGTTGTCATTCATATCTTGAAAATAGGGACCATATGTTCTTTACTTGCACTTATTTCTTACCTATGGCAAAGAGTACTGCGGAAACTTAAACTGCAATTTAAACTTGCCTCAATTGAAGACACCATTAAATTGGTATTGAAGTTGAAACTGACCATCAACAATGACCATATAATAGTGAAATTGAGCATTAATACCCTAATTTATAAAATCTAAAGGAAGAAGAATTATAAATGATTTCAAAATGTTAAATAGAAGGCATAGACACTTGGACACTTTATTGTCTAAAGCGTAAGATAGATCTTGCTAGTAAAGAAACTACAACTAACTACACATTAATTGTAGTTCTATCTCTAGAACAGGTGCGGATCTTTCCTAATATGAGGTACTTAAGTAGTTACTTTAGGACTCAAGCATTGAAGCACTAGTAGCAATGAAAATAAGCAAGGAAACATATATGAAAGAGAATTCAAATGGCATTTTACCTGGTTTATATAAAGGGAGAATGTATAAAGAGAGTTAAGAAAGAAACGAACCCTTATCAATATTTAGATCGATATCCAGCAACAAAGTAATAATTAAAGAAAAAAGAGGATAAAAAAAGTTGTTAAGACATAAGCAAGTGAGAAATAGAAAAACCATACCTCAAATGGATCAAATCATATTAAAATAAGAATTAGGAAGAAAGGGAAGCAAGATAGACTTGAAGGCGAAAGCAAAAAGGGACATCTGTCTAAGGCAAAAATACTAGAAGACACTTATTCGGGTGTCTATAAATTAATTTCTTCTTTTTTAATAACCACTCCTTCAACTAGATTCACTCTTATTTTAAATAAAACTTGCTACAGATAGCTTTATTTGTAACGTATCTTTACCTTATTAGAAATATATATTTTATTTTTAAAAATAAATTAAAATAAAGTTACTATAAGGTCCATTTTAGTGTTCATCTAGTTAAGATACCAAAGAAAATTTATATTATATGTATAGAATACAAAACATCAAAACTAAAGAAAAAGTTGAAAATCAAGGACGATATGATTTAAATCCCTAAAATCTAAAAACACTTCAATTTAGATTAATGAAAATCCACTCCAAAGGGCCACTGGTTATTTCTTATGGTTTGTGGCATTCTAGGGTTTCACCTTATGCTTCCCCTTCCTTCTCTATCTCCTATCACTTAATATTATCTTTTTAAATTAGAAATTTGAATTCTGAGAGTTATAGGAGTGTGTTCATAATCATGTTCTTTAAATTAGAAATTTGAATTCTGAGAGTTATATGAGTGTGTTCATAATCATGTTCTTTGAATAAATATGTGACAGTTTTTAGAACTAGCATATGCATAGGCATAATATCTACTATCAATATGGTCTTCTTTCTACTTAACACAGTCATGATCCTAGTCAACATGGGCATTTTCCTAGTCAACACAAATGTGTTTTGTGAGAAACACACAATACGCCTCCAAACTCTCTATCATTGTAATATACACTATCATACACTCCATGAATCATTTAAAATAACTCCAAATTTCTTTAAAATCATCCAAATGTATTCTCTTTTGCTTCAAGTGGTGAATTAGACCTAGAAATAAAATATAAAATATGATTAACTTAACTACTAAAATCAATAAAAATGCCCAAACAAATAAGAAAAATGTACTAAATATGCCACTAAAAAACAAAAGAAGCTTTATAGGAATTCCTTTTAAAACTAAACTATCTTCCAATAAGAAGATCTCTAACCAGAAGTTCCCAATATGTTTAGACATGATTTATTTGTGAAATTGTTAGAATTACAGCCTGACCATATAACTTTATCCTTTGCTTCTACATTCAAGTTTTAATTTGGAAAATTTTATGATCTGGTTGTTTCCTTCGAGTCTACATCTCCATTGCTTAGTAACTATAATTGAGTTGACTTTGGCATTAATAGGGATTAAGAGCCTAAGGTTGTTCTGCCATTGGATAGAACATGAGGGGCCTAATTTATTCCAGTTATTAAACCACAAATAAGTACTATTTTCATTCCCTACTATATTTTTCATATAAGGGTGTAAAGAATCTCTCAACCTCAACACCTAAATAAATGTTCAAGAGGTACTCTTATAAGGCTTGATAAACCAGAAGCTATGATCTTTAATAATGTAAAAGTGAACCCATTTAACTTAAATGTATTCTTTATCTACAAATAGCTTCCATGTTCTCTTTTCTAGAAGCATCAAAATTATAAGTTTAATATAGCAGATGCTAAGTTCTCCCTCTTCCTTCAAAGTGCATATCTTAGATCATCTAACTTTTGCTTCATATGTATTCTTACGGGCCCTAGACCATAGGAAGTTATTTATAGACCTCTAAATATCCTTAATAATCTTTTGAGGCATATGGAGATGGAGAATACAATAGATAATAAGATTTATTAATACTGATTTAATAAGTTATAACCTACCAACACAAGAAAAGAATTTATTATTCTAATGTTGTGTTCTTATGACAATTGACTCTAATAAAGGCTTGTAGTTAAGATAACTTATCCATTTTTAAATAATGAGGATCCATAAATTTTTAAACGGAAGAGATTGAAGGTTGCAATCAGTAATATAGTGAGAAAACTTGAAACTATCCGTGCATCAAAGGAGATGTATATGCTACTCTCAGATTTGTTGATATAAAGACCAAACTTTAAACTAAACTTATCTAAGTAAGATATCAATATTTTTATAGAAATAAGATTATTATGAAATCAAAAACAAGAGATCATGTCAAGTAACCAATTAATCTATAAAAAAATGTTTCAAATTTATTTCTTTCTCTTTTATCTCCCATCTAGTTTCTTTATTTATTCACCAGAGTAATTATGATTTCGAAGTCAATCCAAGGAAAGTTTTTAGATCTATTATGATATAGATGTAGGGCATTTTATAAAGGTGCAATCTCATATATTTACGGTGAAACTTGAATTTTGTCCCCTGATTAATTTTATTAGCTATCAACGTGCAAGATCTCTACACAGATAGTAAAGAGGTAAGGTGAGATTGTCTCAAACCTTTGGCATCCTTAAATGAATAAGAAAGCTCTCCATTAATTAAAATGGCCTAAAATGTAGCTAATAAGCTCTACTCTGATTAATTGAAGAAATTTCTATGGAAAACAAGAGCTTGAATTGTTTTAAATAGAAAACTCCAATTTACAAAATCAAAACTCTTTAAGAACTCAATTTTAAGGGAGTAACTTTTAGGTTTTCTTTTTTCTTTTTTATGCTAAGGTGGTCCTAATAAAGCTCCTACGTAATAAGTAAAATTTTTCTAATACTTATGTCATACATAAAAGCCCCTTCATTTAGGTTGATTAAGCTTTTCAAGGCCCCTTTAAATATGAAAGCTAATGGTTTAGAGATAATCTTACATGTAATATTACAAAAAGAGATGGGTCTAAAATCATGTAGGGAACTTGGACTAGGCATTTTGGGACTTAAGCTATCAAAAGGTTTATTCAACTCCTTAGGTATAATTTCTAAATGAAATAACTCCAAGATAGTGTTTCAGATTAACTCACTTGTTAATTTCCAAGTTTTTTAGAAAAAAAAAATCATTAAGGACATTTAGACGTAGAGACTTGTTAAGAATCAAATCAGAAAGGGCATTCTAGATATCCCTTACCTTAAAAGGCTTCACCAACATTTTCTTTTATAGAAGAGATAATAAGTTAGGAATAAAGTTCTTAATCTCAAGTGCAAAGGAGCTTTGGTGATTGGTAGACCTTAAAAAGTTTTTGAATGATTGAAAGCCAATATTTTCAACTCATTCTGACCCTAAATTTTACCGTTATCATTCATTAAGGAGCATATACTAATAATGTTTTCCCTACAAAGAATAGCATTATGAAAGAACTTCTAGTTTCTATCCTCCTCTTTAAGCTAAGTGGCCTTGACCTTTTTCTTTATTAAGGAGTAATGATTCTACAAACAATTAGAATAGGAATTGAAAGCCTCTTTTAAATCAACGGGGACTCTATCATTATTTTCCCTTTTGCTTGAAATAACTTCTTAGGTTCCCCCTTCATGGCCTATAACTTCCTTATACATTTGAAATATTGAAAATCATCAATATCTACTTTCCAACTATTAACCATAGCCTTTTCAAACTCTTATACCCTGGTCAGGAAATTATTAAACCTAAAAGGATAGTTAAGCTTTAAAGATTTTGGCTCAATAGAGATTTTAGCTAGATAATGGTTAGAACAAAGTGGGGTATTGAATTGATCATTATTATTAGTGAAGGAGGAGAGCCAACTGGATTGAATAAGGCTTGATCTAAGTTTTCCTTACTAGCTAAAAACTTTGTTTCTTATCACTCTAAATGTATAAAAATCGATCATATGTCATACCTAAAGTCAGATAAGGCACATGGATTAATACAAAAAAGTTCCCATTTTGTAATTTATAGTTGAGTTTTTCCCTCTCAACTTATTACGAGAGGGGGATAATGTTGAAATCTCACTTACAACTCAGGGAGATTGAATTCAACATTTTATATTCTTTAGATCCTTCAACATTTGAGCCCTCTAAAGCTCATGATTATAGATATAGATAAAAATTGATCTTTAAAGGACAAGGTAAGTAATCTATTTTGACACTTAGATTTGAAGGGATCAGATCTTCTATTTCAGTTATGGTGTTCCTATCATATTTTATTAAATCTCATTTATACATTTACGCAGATCCTACATAAATATATGGATAAGATTTGATATAATAGAGTTGAAACAGAGTAAATGGAACATAAGATTTGAATAAGAGATTTGAAGAGATAATAGGGATTTCAAGGGGACTAATGAAGGAGAATAAGAGACAAAAGGACCTAAAAGAGTAAAAAGGAGCAAGAGGGAGAGAAGGGGAAGCAGAAAAGATGAAAAAAAGAAGAAGAGGAGCTATAGTTTGAAAATGGGGAAATAATATGGATCAAAGGAGCGGAGGATGGTGAAGGAGTTTGGTTAGGCAAAAAAGGGCAAAACAGAGGTTGGCACTCATCGACCATGTGTGGTTCTTTTTTATAAAAGAAAAAGAAAACCACCTAATGAAAGGAATAATAAGGAAATTATATAAAATAAAAACAGTGAAAAAACGAACAATAAATAAAGAAACAGAGAGATGAAGCATATTGATTATAACCTTTTAAAAGTAACGTTCTTTAAAAGTACAAGATGACGTGGCTTTTAGTAATATAAAATGTTTTTATTAGATCAGAAATTACTGCCATTTGCAAATATGGTGAATTGCACATCGTTCTACCCTTGGCGTAACGAATAAGTTGAATAAAGTGTCATAGGGTTATTACTTCCTCATACTGTTTTTAATTGTCACCTATTATGCTTCACAATTAGAGTGGCCACACGGTAATCTATGCTTCATTAGATGAAAATAAAATAATAGTGATGTCAACTGAAACTGAAAAGTATTCAAAATGCAAGCGATCTATGCCGAACGTGTGGGCTTTGGTTGCATTGGCGTATTTGTGGCGATTATTAAAAGGTGGAGTCAAGAGGCATATGAGTTGGTTAACTGAATCAGACAACGTTTCCAATAAGACAAGTCAAGGAGAAAACGACAACCAGTTTCGTTTTGTTGTTAGAAAATTTTGCTTTCTAAAGTTTTCCCTTGCAAGCGAAGCACGGCTCAACCCCTGCAACAAGTCCTCGTGTTGCCTAAGCAATAGTTTTTCACTACGTCTCCTCTTCTTAGAATCAGTACGTGTACTCTATGCATATTATATGGTCATCAATCATATGCATAGCGTACAGAGTTAGCCAACAACTTTTACCAAGAAGACTAGTCCATTAAAATAGTCCTATTTACGCAAATTTCTAAAACTTTAATCCCAATATAACTGAGACTGAAGACTCTCAAATACATAAATATAAAATGCGTGATAGCCTCGATTACCTATAAGATAAGCTCCTCTTCTTACCCATTGTCACCATTAAATATTTTGTTTATTTTTCTATTGAATTTAAAATCTTTTTTTATGTAGACTCAATTAAATTGTTAATTATTGATATAAATTATATTTAATCTCTAAACTCACCTACATTGTGCTTGAGTAATCATGAAAGAGATTAGTTTAAATTTAAATTTTGTACATAAATCTTAATTCAACCAAACATAATTAGGATAGATGAAAATTTTAGTTTAATCAGTAAATTCGTAACTTCTCAAGTCCAATGTTTCGAATTTGATTTATACTTTAAGGACAATAAATAGAAAGGAGATTATTATAGGTTTTTAATAGTGAAATATAGAATGGATAATAGTCAAGGAAATAAATTATAAGACAATTAATCAAAAGAGAATTTAATCAAATATCTATATTTAGATTAATACTTCTCTTACTAGTTCTTTTGACTTTATAATTTAATTAATTTAGATTGGATATATTCTCATAGACTAGTAGAAATTCCTAAACACTAAAATTACAATCGATCAAACTACGTACACCTACTCTCTTGATGGTGAACTAATATACCAACCATAGCTTATAACCCTTTGAATGCATTAAACTCTATGAAATCATATAAAAAGTTTCATCTTCTCTGTCTTCGTCTCCTTTATTGATCAGAATCTCTTTGGTTAGTCTTTATCTTCATCTCCTATATACATACATACATACATACATACATATATATATATATATATATAACTGATGAGACAAGACATCACGGTGTGTGGGGACCTTTCTTTGTCTTTCGTTAGATGAGTATGGTACGATACATTATTTGTTGTGTTGAGCACTTTCTTTATCTATCATTGTCTTACAAGTGTATTAAGAATTGTCTTGGTGATTCTTGTTCTCCAACTTTGATGTTGTCAATACCACCAATGTTTTTACTATTACGCATCTACCACTCATTAACTATGTAAGTGTACCTATCATTGATAAACAATATAATGGTAAATAGGGGTCAAACCCTATGAAAAAATGATGTAGATTAGGAAGTCTATTATTATTATTTATAAATTCAACTAAGAAAACATATAAACTTAAGTTAAATATAAAAGTTTGAACAAAAAAAGAAAAGAAAAATGAAAACTAATAAAATAGTTAGGATGAAAGAAAAAGTTGACATTAATGAAATTAACAACATTTTTTTAATAAAATAGCTGAAGTGACTGGTGGGTGCTGGTGCTACCCCTCTTATTGAAAATCATGAAAATGTTTAAAGTTACAATCACGAAGAGTGTTGGACATAAGGGCAATCTTTGATCTTATACTACTAAGGCTCGTATTTTGCATGGTAGAGTAGCAAAGCCAAAATTTGAGGAGGACTAATGGGTTGCAACATGTTTTGCCAAGGAGTCAACTACTGAATTGGCTTGTCAGTACATATGAGTGATGGAGTGTCCATCTTTAGTAATGTGGCTCTGGATCCGAAGGAGCAAAGATTGATGGCGCCATGGCCAAGTAGCATTACCTGTCAAGAAATTCACTACTAGTTTCGAATCTGTTTCAATTTCACAATCCTAAAACCCGAGGCTCTGCAGAGGCAGAGACCATGTAGTATTGCGTTGAGTTCTGCTTCTAGCCTCGTGCAGAAACCCAAATATTGTGCTCTTGATGGAGAACAATACCCAGGTGGTTCTGAAGGACAGTCCCTGCTCCTGAGTGGCCTAGGTTGCCCAGCGATGAGGCATCAGTGTTGAGTTTTAATCCTATCGGCTTGTTCCAACGGATCACGATGGGTATGCGGGTTGTACGTTGCATGTGTAGGAAGGTGAAGCTTTAGAGAGCATTTAATGCAAGAGATGTTAGTTTCAAAGGTTGGAGGAGTGTTAATCAGTTAAGGAGTTAAAAAAACTCCTACCAGCAGCACAATATGTGAAGTGGTTCAATCCTCAAATATTTTTTGATTTTGAGCTTTCTATAACGTCTAGCATATTGTTGGTGTAAGCAAGTAGAGGAAGGGGAGAAGGTCCAATTCTAATGTCCAGCACATGCGAAGGCAATCCCACAAAACAGCCGGCAGGGCAATGTTAAGTTTATAAAAAAATACCTCCATAATCATTGAGCTCTAATACACTCCATAAATGTATGTTGGAGAGAACCTGCGTTAGGATAGAAGGTACATTTTGATGCTATCTTGAATCCTAAGGTTTGTAAATTTTCTTTGGTGGGTAGTAGACATTTTATTAGTCTCCACATGAATACTAAAATCTTTTGCAACATCCCACTACTATAGGGTACACACTCCAACATTTAGGTACACAACCTATGATAATGGTATGTTAGAGCAAAAACGAATCCAACTTATAGATAGAATCAACTAACATCATTTAAAAGTCAGCAAATTTTAAAACCATTTATTGCATTCATTCACAAAGTTTACACTGTTTCTATTTGACAAATATTTACAAAACCTCATACAAGTTCTAACAAAACTATAAAATAAAAGCTATAACTCTCTGACATCAATTGACAGACCTCTGAGCCATAACTTAATTCAAAACGTTCTTCTAATCCAAAATAAACACTAAGTCTCATGTCTCGTACCTGAAAAATCACGTTGCAATTTTTATGAATTTTACGAACTCAATGAGTGAACCATCGTTGATGATTTCACCAGATTCACATACACAAATCACATATTTTGCAATTATTCATACAGAACATGTATATTCCAAATACTCACACTGTCATGGCACATCGTTTATTCATTGCAAATCAGATCATATATATAAACAAATACAAATGCATATGAGACTCCAAATTCGTTATTATTGTTGTGACCAAGTGCTTATCACATACATATACAGGCCCTTTGGGCTCAGCCAGAACAGAATCACGAAGTATAGCTCTATATGTAGAAACAGAAATCACGGAGCAAAGCTCTACATGCAAGCGCTTTCATACTGGCTACTCCAATCACAAAGCCTTTATTTAAGCATTCATTTATGAAATGCATCAAATACATAATATGCCATGTACAATAGTCACATATGATACAAATATCATTTAGAATCTCACAGTAATCAAAACACTTCCAATACATTCCTAAATATTAACTTCTTGGACTTTAAATCTAGAATTCATAAACAAATCACAGAATACAATTATCATTCAGAATCTCACAGCAATCATAACACTTCCAATACATTCCCAAATATTAAATCCTCGGACTTTAAGTCCGGAATTCATAAACAAATCGCAACAGTTCAATAATTGGAAGCTTAATAAATCAAATCAAATCAATCTTAGGAAATTCATTTAAGTTGGCTCACAGTACGCTCCAAGAAACTATTGCCTGGATGGTCTAACAATGTCTGACTAGCGTCCAATGTGCTCCTCTATAACATACACAACACATTAACAATATATCACATTTTAGCACAAATGTATAATTATTCCTTTATGCACATGTACTTATATAAAATATGCACAATGCATGTTCAACAACAATTCCGGGTATCTTATTGTAATTCACATCATCTAATCGATCAGATATCAAAGCCCTCATTAATAACATTTGTACTTATATTGTGGACCAAAATAAAACAATCCGAAATCAATTTCATAACCTAATTGACCACTTCGGATTTTCTACCCATATGATTTCGGGCCAACTTGCATAATTAATATCATCAGGAAAGTGAAGGAATTTGGTAACACTTCCTCTAACAAATTATTCTCCTATGTCTTAAGTCTCTATTGATACTAAGATCATTCAATTTGGTTCATTATTCAATGAGTTAAGCACAAAATACCACAGACCTTGCACATTTGAAACTTTGGCTAATGCATGGTCATATATTTAAGTTGTCCACCTCATATCACTCAATTCCAGTATCCAAAAATTACAAACTTTATACCAATTTAAAGAGAAATAGTTACAACTTTGATGAAGACACTTCAGTCTAATTCGGCCCATATCAATACAGTTTATTAAATAACAACAGGACCTGATTTCTGTTCCTGGTAGAAGCCAAAACTTACTTTCAAGCTCAATTTCAAGACCCTTAAAGACAGAATTCAAATTCCATTTCTTCTTAACATTTGTAGCCAAATGTCTCTTGTTCAATTTAAATTAAGAATAATTTCATTTTTAAATCTACAGATCAAAACATAGCCAAAATACCGAATTATGTTCAGTAAAAAAAACATTCTAGTTATCAAATTCCAACACACCTCAGCATTTTCATCCTAACACCCCCTTTCGGGATAACTTTGCATGATCATTATGACTAGGAAAATGTTATATTTTAGTAACACTTTCTTCTAGACAATTGTGCCACTGTGTTTTCAGTTTCTAATAACATCAAAATTGTACAATTTGATTCAGTATACTGAAAGTTATACCTAAAACAGTTTAGACTATTTTTTAAAAACTGTAACAGAACTCAAAACTCTAATTCCAACCAGATTTTGAAATGCTTAGAGATAGAATTAATATTCGACTTCTTCAGGAAAGTTGTAGACATATGTCTCTAGTTTAATCTAAATTAAGAATCAACTCATTTAGAAATAGACTGGTCAAGTTATAATTAGAAAACGGAGACATGTTCAGTGAAAGTTTTCCAGTTCATAGTATTCCAACACACTTCCACATTAAAATCTTATACAATCTTTCCTAATTCAATCATCATAAATTCTCTATCATAACATGCTATAAACACTAATCATTTACTTACTTGTTTAGTTCAAATCCAAGCTCAAAAGTCACTCTAAATCAGTATTCCAAACATGCAGAATCATCACACATTCAAGGTGGAAACTTAAAATGTAGCACCCCCTAACCGTAGGGTACACACTGGGACGCTTGCAGGTCATTCCGGTACATATCCTACGATAAGGGTGAGCTACGATCAATCACTACAAACACCTCACATGGTATCATAATAAAACATCAGTACAAAAATCATAATGTTTTAGAAACCAAAATTTTCCTCATTTTATTTCATCAAAACCAGAAGTTTACACGTCTGTCATCTTTTACTGTCTGTACATC
>JAOSBN010000008.1:21060289-21085437 GCA_027563595.1 Erythroxylum suave | reverse complement strand
CAAAGAAAAGCCCTCCACAAACCTCCTGTAGTATCCAGCTAATCCCAAGAAACTTCTCACCTCAGCCACATTCTTAGACGTTTCCCATTTAACGATCTTGCTTATGTCATTGAATTGTGTCATGGCATTGTGTATAAAGAAAAGCATGAGAATATGAAATTTTGATTGAATTGAGCATGAAATTTGATTGTGTTTGGACGAGAGTGGAACCGTTTCGTAGACAAGTGCACGTCGACAAAAAGCCTTCTCCCGACTGTCCACTTGTGGCCCACGAGATCCGAAAAATGAACTTGTTTCATTCATAGAATAAACTTCGGTTTCTTTGTTTTGTTTCATGGAACCCTCAAGCCATTTTTTGTGCAATTGAATTTTGATGTGTTAAGTTTTGATATGCAAATTTGGAGTGTTATACAATGATGAATTGAATTATGAAATGTTAATTGAAATGGTGAATTGCTGTGATGTGTTTTACGATTCAATAAGAATTTTTTATGACAATAAATGTTTTAAATGGTTTTCTTGTTATTTGTTATAAACTATTACCCACGAGCTTTCAAGCTCACCCCCTTCTTGTCCCCACCTCTAAGTGATAAGCAAGAGATGGAGTGAAAGAGATTCGAGGCATCACTCGAAGTTTTCTTATGTTGTATTTTGAGTTAGTTTTGGAAGACACAAGGCTTTAGCCACTTTTTAAGAATTTGTAATTCATGTAACTTTGGTATTTTGGAGATTTCAGATTATGTTATAATGTTGCTTGAAAGGCCGTTATAGTTTTGTAAAACCCTTTTGTTTTGAGGGTATTGAAATGTGAATGATGAAATTAGTTGTAAGTAATGTATTATGATATTCTGATTAAGAGTTAGGTTGCGTAAACGGGATCCAACAATATTGGCTAGATAGGAGAATGAAGTATTCCTTACAATGATACGGAAACCTCTCACTCACAAGATGCATTTTCCCAGCTGGGCTAGAAAGAGCAAAACCGTAAGGGTTTGGGTTGGACCTAAAGCCCAAAGCGGACAATATCTATAGGAGGGTGGTCTGGGCTATTACAATGGTATCAGAGCTAGTTCCAGACCCATTGTGCTAGCTAGACTGGGCCTTAAGGGGGTGGATAGTGTGAAATCCCACATCGGTTAGAGAGAAGAACGAAGTATGCCTTATAAGGGTATAGATACCTCTCCCCCATAAGATGCATTTTCCAAGTTAGGCTAGGAAAAGCAAAATTGTGAGGGCTTGAGTTGGGCACAAAGCCCAAAAGGGACAATATCTATGGCAGGGTGGTCTGGGCTATGACACATATTCCATCGTAAATTACCGATGGAAATTGACTTTCCATTGATAATGTTGACAAATTTACCAACGGACTGAAAAATTCATCTATAAACATGGAAGGAAAAAAATTCCATCAGTTTTCCAACGTATATTAGTGATGAAACACAAAGTTTCATCGCAAAATTACGTGCTAATAGCTAGCGCGGAAAATTTTCATCTTGAATACCGATGGTATCATAGTTTTGTCAGTAAAATACCAAGGAAATGAATTCCGTCAATAAGTGTCGAAATGATACATTAAATAAAACGTTATTGTTTGGTTTTAATCTAAAAGACATTATTTTGTCATAAACGTTTACAACCCCGACGACCCCCTTCTCCCTCTCGTCACCGTTATTTTCTTTCTTCTCCCTCCAACGTCATCAATTCTATGGCTTTTGTGACTCCACCCGTAATTTTTGCTTCGTTTTTGGTCTATAGTTCATCATTTTTAGGTAATGTGTATATTGAGTTTATTTTGTGACGAAAAAATGAACTTGTCTTAGATGGTTATATGTACACCATCAGTGGTGGGTGGGTTTTGTTATAATTATTGGTTTATGCATTTTTTTGTTGAATTGTGGGTTTATTTGTTTTTTAAATGTGTTGTTATTGGTAAATAATGAAAAAAATGCAGTTGTTTTGTTTATTAGTTAGGGATAATTTGGGTTGCCTATAAGTTATTTGGTGAAATGTCTCTTAGAACAAAACTTAATTTTGATGAGTTATTTTGTAACGAAAATGTTATAAATGTAATTGTTAACATATTGTATTATATAAAATTAACTATAATTAAGTTATGTCGATAATAATTTTGACAGTTGGAAATACAAGTATGTATTTTCAAAAGTCTTAGTATGTAGTAACTTAGATAATTTGCTCCAAGATAAATCACAAGTTTGAAGAAAATATAATGTGCACATCTTAATTAGGTATATCTTATAAGTGAAACAAAATGGCATCCACAATTAGCATTGGCAATGCCTCACCCTTAAGAGAAATAAAATATCTAACTTTGAACTTATTTTCCTAAAAAATTCGTTTGCCACAATTTTTTTTTATTCAAATACTTCTAAGAGAAACTTATTGAAAATAAGCAAATATTTGAAATGCATTTTCGATCTTATCGAATATATAGAGGTAATTTAAGCCAAATTATAACCTATAAAACATCAAATGTTTTATTGCAATTTTTTTATAGAATATAGAAAAGAAGATCAAGTAAATTCTTAATATATACTCTAAAATATAAGATAATTCTTAGCATTCCAAAGTGTAACTTAAATTCTTAAAACTATAAATTTTATATTGACTTATATACATTAAGAATGTTTTCCTTAATAGTGATCTCACTGAAGAAATGTACTTGCAACTTCCATACGATTATGATCGAATCAAAATAAGATTTGTCATCTTTATGAAGCTTTATATAAACTTAACCAAGCTCCTCGAGCCTGACTTACCAAATTTAGCTCTATTATTGGTCTTTGCGACTTTCAATCCAACTCCTATATTTGTGCCTTATTCATTTCTAAAACGACTTAATGGTACTTTTTTATTTTATGTTAACAATATGATAATTACTAGTAAGGACACTTAGTGTATTTCCATTCTTAAATCCTTTCTACATCATTAGTTTAAGGTAAAGGATCTTGGAAATTTGAGTTTTTTTTAGGTCTTGACATTTTATTTCATAAGTTTAGTTATTAACTATCATAAGTAAAATATCCAACCAATCTTGTCTTTGATGCTTGTATTGTTGTTGCTAAAACTACTAGCACTCTCATGAATTTAATGTTCATCTTTTAGATACTAATTATATAAAGATGAGACCCTCCTCAAGAATGGTATTTTTTATTACTAGCTAGTTGGTAGTCTTATATACCTCAATGTTTCCCATTCTTATATCACTTTTATTGTTCATATTGTCAGTCAATATATGTTAACACTTTATGCCACTCACTTCTATACTATTCTTTCATAACACTCATTACATCAAACATACTCTCTTTATGATCTTCACTTCTATTATTATTCTCCATTAGCGTAACGAACATATTCGGACGTTGTCTGGGCTATACATCCAACTAAATGCCACTACACACTAATAATTTATTCTTAACATAACTCCCATTTCATAGCATAATAAGAAACAAACAATTTTCTCTTGCTTTAGCACAGAAGTAGAATACCAAGTAGAATGTGTAAGAACAAATATGCATAAGAACTCTAAATTACTCATTAATTCTTTGTTACATAACCTTAAAATCATGTATTTTGGTGATAATTTGCAAGTTATTCTATAATATGACTTCTAAATTAAATTTCAACAACAAAATTGTGCTTGAATTTTGTAATATAACAAGACTTATAATGTCAATACTACCTCCCACATAGCATTAGGGTGTACTTTTGAAAGAATATTTACTTTGTGTACTTCAAAATAATATCTCCTTTTCGAATAGTAATTAAAGTTATGCTTCTAAGATATGCTAAAATATACGCTTAATGTCAGTCAATATAGAATCAGTTAGCATATTCTTATCATGTAAGGTTTAATAATATTTTATGACAATAATAATATTTTATAACAATCTTATTAGTGATTATCATAAGGTGAAATTTACTGTAATCTAGCACTTTTCATCAGTTTTAGCTTTGACATAACTCTACATATGGCATTTCTCAAATTGTGGCATCAATATAGAATTTTTGATAGCACGGTCTTTAAATTGATCATTTAATTACCATCTATCTCAATTCCCAAACTACAATATTAAACTGAGATGACTTGTGTTGATATGCTATGTCACCTTCTAATTTTTAGCATAGTGGTTCCCTTATGAGTCCTTACTTTTGTACTTTGCTTTTATCTAATAACAAAACAACTGTATTATATTAAATACTTCATATTCTTTTTCGTAGGCCTTATTATGCTGAAGAGCGTTGCTCATATTTTTTCGTTATATTATGAAGTTGTTCATCCATCTAGGTTTGTCATCAAACTAAAGTTTACCATATATGTTGCTTTAATAATACGATTTTGATAACTTTCGATTTTGTGTGAATGCAAAGGAGGTCTTGATTTTGTGTTGTTGTCTAGAACATTAGAATATTCTTATAATCATTGATGATTTTTTATGTTCTTATGAAATGAGTTTGAGATGTTATGGATGATTTGAGGCATTAATAAACCCCTAGGTAGTATATAGGCTACGAACCTATGATGCAGCTCCTGTGAGGCTGATTGGTGAAGATTCCACAAGCCTAGGAGTCACAGCAAGAACTTATTTTCTTGATCACAGGTGTAAACAATGCCACGGATCATAGTTTTGAAATTAATTATAGGTGATTAATTCAATTTGTTAATAATTAGACTTAATGTGATTAATGCAAACTTAGTATTAACACACAAAAATTAATACGTTTCATAGGCAAGACAATTTGTTCCATAATAAACCCCTAAAATGGTATATAGGCTAGAAACCCATGATGCAGCTCCTGTGAGGCTTATCGGTGAAAGATTCCACAACCTAAAAGTCACAACGAGAACTTACTTTCTTAATTCATAGGTGTAAACAATGCCACGTACTATAGTTATAAAATCAATTGCAGATCATTAATTCAATTGGCTAATACTTAGGTGATGTTGTGTAAAGTTTTAGATATTCTGTAAACTTTAGGGAACATAAATGATACTAACTATGTTTCAAATTAATGGTTTCGCATAAATGAGTAACGTTGACAAATCTTGGATGTATAGACGATTAACACCTGATGGTTTCATTAACCCTGAGTTTGTTGAGGGAGTTGAAGTTTTTATTAATTATACAAGTTCTTTGCCTACATATACGGGTGGCCCAAAGATCAGATGTCCATGTAAAAAGTGCAAACACATTTGTTTCCTTCCTATTGATGAAGTTTATAGGCATTTTTTGAGAAAAGGTTTTTTCCCAAATTATTTTGAGTGGACATGACATGGGGATCCATTGATTTATAGTACCTTAAGGGGTAATGAAGCACAATTGTTAATGAATTTATATAAGTTTAAAGGGGGGATTGGATTTAGAACAAATAATATGGATGCAAATGAAAATCCTTATATGAAAATGGTTTATGATGCAGCCAGTTATACCTTTCAATAAAATATAGAAAATCTTGAAGAAGAACCAAACCTACATTCAAAATGGCATTTTGACTTACTATACTCAGTTGACCAAAAACTATGGCCAAATTGTTAAACAATGACTAAATTGTCCTCAATTATTCAAATATTGAACATAAAGTCTGAAGGGCATATTTTTTATCATAGTTTGATAAAATTCTAGGATGGTAGAATGAATCATTACCTCCTAATCATACAATGCTTGATAGTTTTTACAATATGAAGAAACTTATTAGGGGTTTTGGCTTGCCTGTTGAAAAGATTGATTGTTACAAATTGGGATGTATATTGTATTGGGAAGATGACGTGGAATTATAAGAGTGTAAATTTTGTGGTCAATCTAGGTTTAAGCCTATAAAGTGTTTTATAAAACATAAGTTAGTATCATGGAAGCAGATGTATTATTTCCCTTTAAGTCAGAGACTTCAAAAACTATATGCATCTGATGTTACTACATTTCACATGAGATAGCATAACGAACATAAATAGGATGACAGAATAATGAGTCATCCATCAGATGCACTAGCATTGAAACATTTCAATGAAACCCATTATGAGTTTGCAACTGAAAGTTGAAATGTTAGGTTGGGATTGTCAAAAGATGGATTTCAACCTTTGGGGAAATCTAGACAGCAATATTCATCATAAACAATCATAATTAATCCTTATAATTTGCCTCCATGAATTTATATGAAAGATCCATATATGTTCTTGAGAGTTATTGTGTCAAGGCCTATAAATCCAAGACATAAAATTGATGTATTCTTACAACCATTGATATCTGAATTGCAGCATCTTTGGGAATATGGTATTGAGACACATGATGTGTCTATGAACTAAAATTTTGTGTTAAGAGTAGCTTCGATATGAACCATTAGTGAGTTTCTGGCATATTGGCTATTATCTAGCTAGAGCACAGCAGGGAAATTGGTTTGTCCTTATTATGGATGATTCTAATGTGTTTTATCTTCCAAACGAGGGAAAAATATGTTGGTTTGACAACCATAAAAAAATTGTTCCTCTAAATCATACGTTTAGACCCAATAAAAAAATTTCATTAAGAATAGGATGGTTAAAACACCTCCTCCCCCTCATAAAGCTGGTGACAAAATATTGCAAAAGATTAAGGAATTAGAATTGCTAAAGGCGACAATTTGAAGTTGATGAAACTAATACAAGCATCAATAGAAACTTTGGCTGGAGAAAATGAAGCATCTTTTGAGATTTTCCATATTGGAAAACTAATTTGATACATCATAATCTAGATGTGATACCTATTGAAAAAAATATTTTTGAAAATTTTTTCAATACCATAAACATTAAAGGGAAAGAAAAAGAAAATACAAAATCACGACCTGATTTGAAACTTTTTTTAGAAGGAATGAGTTACATAAAGAACTTCGCACTGGAAAATATCCCAATTCATGTTACACTTTAGAAAAAAATAGAAGGAAATATTGTGTGAATGGTTGAAAAGTCTAAAGTTTATTGATGGTTATGTTTCAAACTTGGCAAGGTGTGTCGATATAAGGAAGTAGAAATTATTTGGGATGAAAAGTCATGATTGTCATATGTTTATGCAAAGGCTAATTCCAATTGCCTTTCGAGAGCTGTAATAGCCGAATTAAGATTGTTTTTCAAAAGTTTAACATCATCAAAAATCAAGTTGGCTAAATGGAAAAACTAGAAAGTGAAATTCCAATAATTTTGTGCAAGTTAGAAGGGATATTTCCTCCAAGCTTCTTTGACTGTATGGAGCATTTACTTGTCCATTTAGCACATGAGGCTAAACTAGTCGATCAAGTTCAATATTGATGGATGTATCTATTTGAAAGGTAACTCAACAAAAATTATTGTAATTGAAGTCATAACATGATTTAATAACTAAATTGAACTAACCCTATTCTCTCATATAGGTATTAGCATCACTTAAAGAAAAATGTGAAGAACAAGGATAGAGTTAAAGGTTCAATATGTAATGCATATTTAGTGGAGGAAGTTAGTACATTTTGTTCACATTATTTTGAGCTACATATTCACACATGAGAAAGAAAATTTCCTTGTAATAACGATAGGGGAGGAACTAGTGATGATGATGGTAACTTATCCATTTTCACATAGCCTGGATGAACACATAGATGATCAATAAGAAGAATGTTAACAGAGGAAGAAATTGAGGCTACCCATGGTTATATTTATTGAACTATCAAGAGATTCAACCTTTCGTACAGCAAATATCAAGTGATTATTTTGTTTTTTAAATTTAGTGTTATTCATAATTGAAATACATAATAATGTTTTTAGATTATAGAAGGAATTGTTACGCTAGCTCATACCAGAAAAATCATAGGATGATATCAATAAAGAAGTTGGAAGACACTTTCCTTGATGGTTCAAGCAATATATAAGTTTGCACTTACAAATATTAAAATGATTGAATTATAACATTTAAGTGCTCAAATGACATTATACTATTTAATATGATTTTTTTCTGTTGGCCTTACCAATAGAGAACAAGTTCATATTTAATCTTGAAAAGGGACCTTTACAAACTATTAAATCATATCTGGTGTATTTCGTTAATGGATACAAATATCATACAGAATATCATGGTTATAGAATGGAAACAATAAATATTAGAGTTTACATATAGGGAGAATTAATGAATTACTACAACAAAATTATTGAGATACTTAAAATTGAGTACTCTACATTGCTAATAAAGCGAAGTGTGACATTTAAGTGTGACTAGTTTGATCCAACTCCAAATGCTGGTGCAAAAGTGCATAATAAATAAAATCTAGTTGAAATTAACAAGCGAAGAAGATTTTGACATTTTGAACCTTTCGTGTTGGCAATGTAAGTGATCCAGGTGTATTATATCCCTTTTTCTAGCTTACAATAAGATAATTCAGATTGGTTGGTTGTTTGGAAAGATAAACCTATAGGTGTTTTTGAATCAGGTGGAAAAGGAGAACAGAGAATCGAAAATGAAGCTTTTCAAGAAGATGTTTATAAGATAAATGCATCTGTTATATATGAGGATAATGAACCTTTAAATGATCCATGTGATGAATATGTTATTATTGTATCTAGAGAGGATAAGGAGGGGTAGAGATCTGAGAAGAGTCTGAGTTTGATTCAAATTCTTCATAATAAAAGGATGATTTTTATTTACAATTAAGTGATGACAGCGATTAATTTGTGTTTGTAAGTGAATATTATATTCAACAAATCAATTATTTCCTTTTCAATATATTATATAAAATATTAAAATCAAATTATAATATTTCTATAAAATTCAATCAAATATTAATTTCAGGTTGAAATATGTCACTAAAGAGAAGACAGGATACGTTGCAACCAAGATTCAGACCACGATTTGGAGGTACTTAATATACAGGTGAAGCATCTTATAGTGTAGCAGCTAGAGCTGAATCATCTCCTTCCCCTCCACCTACAACACTTGCAGATGAGGCATCACCTTCCATACCTGCTACTACACCATCCACCACCCCTACATCATTCACTACCCCTATACCGATAGAGATACTAGCGGTAAACAATGCGGATGAAGAAGACGGCCGCTAGCCTAGAGCTGAGGGACCCGATGGAAGAAAATACATCACAATTGTCAACAATATGTAAGTGAACATATATGTCTATAATTAAGTTATAGGTTTAAATTTTAAACATGGTATAAATTTATTTTTTTTATATTAGGTTATTTCGATCTGGACCATGCTCAAGAAACATGACATTGAAATTCAAGGAGAAGAATGATCTTGAAGGTTATGTATAGAAGAATATCTCTTAGGCGACAAAGGAATTTTACTATAACGAGTTTGAGGTACCACAAAAATTATTATTTTCTTTTTTAATTAACAGTTCTATACATTAATTGGATAAATATTATTACATCAAAAGAATTTATTGAATGTTTTTCCTTTTGTTTCAAAAAGAATTTTTTTGGCATTCTCAATTTGACACGATCATCTATAGAGTATAGGAGAGACGAGGACATACACGTTATCACAACTTTGTTGTTGTGATACACAGGGCTAGTGTATGACCACCTTATATTTAAGAAGAAATATGGAGTCATTGTCTGTAGTAGTGGACATCACCTAAGGCAATCTATGTATCAGAGCATAATTCGGCCAACAGACATGGAGGACCTAGGGGAGAGAGTCTTTCGTACATATGGGAGGATTTATTACCCACCACGAGCATGCAGAGAGACTTATAAGTATCTACACTTTACATTTATATTCCCATTTCTTTTCTTTGCTACATTTTAATTGAATTTGATGTGTGAATTTTGGAATGAAAGAAAGTGTTTCTTATTGAGAATGATAACGTTATACATGTCTGGCACCATATATGGTTGTGTTCTTGAGTTATTTTATTTATTCAACAGGGAGTAGATATCATAAAAATAGAGTAAACTCTATCAAAATTTTTATAAATTCTAGGACACTTATAACATTTTATTCTTATATAGGAAAAGTCTAAGGGCACGAAGCCAACACCCCAGCAGCTCTTTTTACACACTCATATTAAGAAGTATGATTACGTAACATTTGTCAACAACCGTTGTAGACAATTAAATGTACGTGAAATTTATGGTTTAATATTAATGCTTAATAATTATCACTTACTAATATAGACATGGCTTCCTGATATGACCAAATACAAGACAACATTCAATGACAGTTTCAGCAATCTGAAGATGTTGATGTGACTGAAACTTATCCTCATGCAATGGGTGGTAGGGACCATCATGAGAGGTTATTCAGCTTATGTTCATTTGCAAACACATGTTATTCGCAATCCTCCACATCCAATACAACAACATCTAGTAGGCAGTCCACGAACAATGAAGTGCAAGAGCTTCGGAGCACAGTGCAAACATTGGCAACTCAGTTTCAGTAGTCAATGGATCACTTGCAACAGTTGTTGTAGTACCTAGCTCATCTCCGTAATGAGGTGGATGAGTTGAAGGGTAGAGGTAGCACCTCATCGCACCAATCAGAGCACCCGCCGTCTCCAAATTAATAGTGCACTTTTGATCATTTAATTTGAATTACAAATATTTATTACATACTATGTAATTTTTTCTTATCAATTCAAATATTTTTAACTTTATATCATCAATCAAATTTCTATCTAAACAAATTAAATGCATACTATTAAATTCATAACTATTTAAATTATGCATCAACCATAACATCATCAAATAAAAAATATTCATGTATATTTTTAAAAAAAATTCTTGTTGATTTACCAATGGAAGATCATTGTTCTGTCAGTAAAACAATTATATTTACCAACAGAACATAATTAACCATTAGTTCACTAAATTTACTGACGAAAGACTAGACTACCATCTATAATATCACCGACGGAACATAGCCATCGGTAATGTTTTAACAAACTTACCGACGGAAATGAGCAAACCGTCGGTAAATTTACCTATGGTTAACTAATGGTCTGTCGGTAAATTTACTAATAAACAGTGTTATTCCATTGGCAATTATTAGCTAAGGTTGTTTCTATGATACCTTTGTCTGTCGATAAAGTCTGTCACTAAACTTACTTACTGAAGGAATGTTGATGTGTTCCGTTGGTAATTTCCATCGCAAACGATGTTTTTCTTATAGGGAGCTTATGTGAATAATAAAGGAAGTACTATGTGGACATTTTTGTTGTAGTGAGTTTATGTGAATAATAAAGGAAGTAACCATGTGAGAAGCTTCATGGCCAAATCCTATAGCTTAAAAAATGTGATATTGTGTTTTATACACTTATGTGATGGTATATAAATATGAAATATATGCTTGAGTAGTAAATACATTGCATTTGTATGTATAAAGGCTTAGGAGCTATAAATGAAGGAGCTCATATCGAGGATTGATGAAGTCAAAGCAGTGTACACCTTCTTTTGAGGTGAGTTGGGAAAACATATCTCTCAAACAAGATTATGACATCCCAAGGCATGCATGATGACTTGTATATGAATTTTGAACCTAGGTGATGCATAAAAAAAATTGATTCTCAAATAGATGCTAGTATACTTATGTATTTAATCAATGACATTGTTTTGAATAATTCTTTGTACTTGGAGTGAAATTGATGTTTTTATTTCATATTTTTAGGAATGATGTTGTTTTCAACAAACTTGCGTTTGAAGTGTAAAGGATAATGCCTTATTTTTTAAACTACATTTTTGAACAACTTTGCATTTGGAGTGCAATAGATCATTTGCACTGTAAGAAAAACATTTTCAAACTTACATATAAATGGCCGAGCCATGTATGCTGCATGTATGTGTTCTCTTTTGGTTTAGAGTTGTGGCAAGGTTCCATTTTATCAGTTAGACTAATAAATAAAGGCATGGTACCTTACTTGATTTTTGTACTTAATATTTGTATATAACTTTTTGTGATTGGTGAGGAAACGATTGGTAGATTAAGCGAACCCCGTACCCTTGATGTTGGTAGATAAAAGATGAGTCTCTGTAACAACACCTTTCTACAAGACTTGTGGGTGATTGTACACCTAAAGTTTTAGTCACCAATAAGGTCATCACTTAGGGTCATGACGCTCTTGTCGATCGTAGTTTAGACTTACCGCAGATGAAAGTCGAGCCAACACCAGGATTTGGTGGGTGTGCACACTAGTTTGGCCAACTAGTGGTGACACACATAATTATTTTGGTTTATTATGAGATTTGGCTTCCTGACGAGATTTTATTTTTACATATGTTACTTTTCTACTCTTATGTACTGGAATTGGAACCTATGTTCATTGAAAGAGTGATTAATAGGCTAGGCCTATGTAGTTCCTAACCAATATGGCATGAGTCATAGACTAGGTCTATATTTTTCTATATCAGCGTATTCATTTCATAAGTGGTTATATACATGTTAGATGTGTAAAACCGTCCTTAGGTTATTTAGTCTATTTTGGTGTGTAACGAGTTCTGTTTGCAATATATGTCTTTCTTGTTCACTGAGTACTTAGTGTACTCACTCCCTCCGCTTTCCAACCATGCAAATTAATTTGGTGAGCTTGAAGTTGTAAGTGGATCGTATGGTCTTTTGACATTTTCGGGGCATTACTGCACGTAAGTAGTCTCTATTTTTTTTTACTTTTGTTGAATAGTGGCTTATGAATATGTTGGTATACTTGAACATTTTATAAATTAACTCTTGAATGTCTTGCAGGTTGTAAATGACCTTATATGTGAACCTTTTGTGCTCTCCGAATATTTTTAAAAGATATTCAATTAGCCTTGCATAGATAGGTTAAGGGTACCATGAGTATCCTTAGCCTGTGTAAGCGGTGATTGTCATGTGCCCAATGTGGTTCTAGGTCATGATAAGAGATCTCCACAACTCTTCATCCGGTGATTTGTTTGCCTATTATATTTCTCATTTGTTTCTTTATTTCTTTCATTTTATTAGTTGTTATTAACTGACTTATACTTATTAGTTTAGTCGACTGTTATTTATTTATTTCAATAATCCATTCGGTATTCACTGCTTTATTATTGCTTTAATACTTTTGTTGACAATAATAGACGATTAAAGTTTTTAATGATGATGAATGTGGTGATATCAATGATGAACTAATCTCTTTTCTTGAGAATTAATGTAGCTATTTAGTTGAATACGCATGATTGGGTTAAGAATCTCTTGTCTTATTTATTGTTGTGGTTTTTGAACTGAATAGATGTAATAGAATGACCAAACTTTGCGTCATTTTAGCATTAAATGAAGATTTGAGAGATGAAGTTTAATACGAATCATGAAACAATGGACACTTAGCTTAAGAACTAGAAATACATTAACTTAAGTAGTAATTGGTTGTCAGGTTTTGATAATTAGTTCGGATAATAAGTTATTGAATATGAAAGTTAGACTAGTTCATTATTCAAACCTAACAATTAATTTTAGTAAAAACAATCCAATTATTTTCTCTTAATCATGCATAGGAGATTAAATCAGTGAAATTAATTTTCAAAAGTTTTTCTAGTTTGATTAATCTATTTTTCTTTGCTCCCATTTCATTTCGTCTACTTGCAATTTAATTTTGTAATTTTCCTTAAAAGCTTTCATTCAATAATCAGGATAGAATGTTTAGGAATGCATTGTTTTTGTTTTTATTTTTATTTTTATTAAAACTTAATTTAAGTTGACCAATTTCACCTCCATATAGGAGACGATCATGGGTTATCAACTACAACTATCTCATATACTTGCAAGTAGGATAGCTTAGGTCTTTTTGGAACTTTTTAGGCATAACAACTAAATCTAGGAAATCATTCACTGTATCTTCTGCAAATTTAGTTAAAGAAAAGAAGTTAAAGAGATTGTCAATTCACCAGAGCCTGAGGGACTATCTTTAACTGTTTCAATTAATCGCTTGGACCATGCAAGGAGGCTTCTTAGGAATCCAGACATTGGAAACCCTTTCAACTTTTCTACTGACTCTAATGTCGCAGCGAATCTAAAAAAATAATTATTTCTTTTCCTTTTCAATGGAATATTAGGCGTTTAAATTTATTAATTAATTTTCTGTAAAAATTCATAAACTTCTAATTAACATCTTGTAATACTTATATACATATACATATACATATATATATATATATTGCTTACCATATTTCAATATTTATTTGTATTATTATTTATTATTAATTAATATTATGATTAAGAATATATGGTTAGTTAACTCAAATTTATAATATTTTGATCCCACATAACATTAAAATTTAGGTGTGATTATCTTTTTGTGGCCAAAATATATTTACTTTTCAAAATTCAAAATACCTACCACTTCGTTTTCAATAATATCTTTAAAACTTCGAAAACATTTTTTGATGCTCCATTCTATTTTCATCAAATTTTTGTATAAAACAAAGGTGTAGTACTACTATATATAATAGGCATCTTTAAAGAACCATCTGTGTATAAATCCATAAATTTAAAAAAATTTATAGAGTTTGAATGGATTAGCTATTTAAACAAATTTCTAAACAAGGAAAATGGAAAAATATAAAAAATCATATAAATGTCAATTATAATTAACCTTAATTAGAATTAATAAGCACACTTAGCATTAAAAAATATTGTTTAAACATTATTATTTTTATTAATATTATCCCATACAAAAATTCAATAAAATTTCCCTAAGAAATTGTCATGTAATATGAAATATATAACATCAATTTTAAATTCATCACCAAAGCATTACTTTTTCTTATGATTTTGTTAATGTCACTCTATACTATCATATTACTGATGAAATTGCAAAAAATATGTAGCAAAAAATGACACAATTTGTGACAATCACTATTAATTATCGTAAAACATTGAGCTTAACTTATTATTAATTATCGCTAAATGATATCACATTGGTGACAAAATTGCAAAGCTGTCGTAAAAAGTTGAACATTTGGCAACAAAATTATAAACTATTGTAAAAAGTGGCTCATTTTGTGACAATTCTACTTAATTGTTGCAAAATATTATCATTTAGTGACTACTGTGTGAAACGTCACTAAATGTTAGACTTTTAGTGACGAGTTTGTGGTTTTCATCAATAGTTGCCTTTTAGCAGCAATTTTTAATTCGTCGCTAAAGAAAACGTTGCCAAAAGTGTGACTTTTAATAAAAATTACATACTTTTTGGAAATTTAAAAGATGATAGATAATTTTAAAGATTAAAAATTTAGAATTCAAAAAAGTTTTATTCTAATATGTGAAAACAAAGATTTAAAACATAAGTGATTAATTTCACTAATGCAAAGATGTTCCTAGAGTTTCTATTTAATTTTTTTGAACAAAAATCCACTAAAAATCTAGGGAAATGTTGTTCTTTAGGCCACAAGTCAACAAAACCCATAAAATTAATAGTGACAATAAGAGGCTAAAAAATATTTGAAATATCTATTGGGTAGAGATAAGTAGAAAACAATTCTAAGAATAATAAAATTTCATAGTAGACATAAACCCTAGTTTTTATTTTTCAATTGTCTCCTGAAATTATTTTTTAGTTTTCTAAATAAAAATCAGTTCATATTGATTTAATTAACTAAGTAAAACTTACCTAAAACTTCGAAGAAGCTTTAAAAAAATCCAAATGATTCTTTATTGTTGTGATAATGTTCTGGTGAAGAGCAAACCAATCTCATTCAGTTGTAATATAATGGTTCAATGGAATTTCCAAGTCCACAACAAACTATTCTAAATTTTAACTTCTTTTAACAATTTATTTGGGCAACTTTTTTATTTAGGTACACAAACTATTCTGAATTTCTGAGAGATCCATGACTTCAACAAACTTGACGATGAACTAAAACCCTAATTACCTAAAGAAGAATAACCCTTATATAGACAAAGACAAAGGAAGATGAACATATTAGATGAAGACGAAGAAGGATGAACACTGCAACTACTGGAAGATGATGATGAAGATGAAGAAAAATTAATCAATAAATGATCGCTTCTTAATTAGGTTATAAATATGTAGAAAACAACATTGTTTTAGTGGACAAAACAATGTGGTTTTCATTATTTGTATTCTACTTCTTTTGGCTACAAATATATTTTTGCAGTAAAATGTTTTTGACTACAAATTCTACTTTTGTAGCTGATATTATGGAATCTGTGTAACCTTTTTCTAAAAATAAAAAACGTCATCAAATGTTTTTAGCTACGAAATATTTTTCATAGCTAAAAATATTTAGCTACAAAACTGAGTACATAATTAAAAAATGTTGTCAAATCTTACTAGCTGTGAATATAAAACAAAGCCTATCCTAAACGTTGTCGATAGTCTTTAAAAACTTACATGCCATTTGGCACAAATTTTTTATTATAATAGGTTATGATTTTGGAAAATCATAGCCAAAGGGTGACTTCCAAAAAAATGTGGCCAAAATACTACTTTGTTATAATGTTGGCTTGAAATTTCTAGTTGGGGCATCATTTATTAAAGCCATGAATTTTGAAAAAATGGAGTCAAAGATGACAGATTACTGAAACCAATAAGACAAGATCACGCTTGGAGTCAGACTCATTCTGGGAAGTTCAGTTCAATTAAAAAAATTAGTTTTAGCCCTATTATGTAGGGATTTTGATTTGTTTAAAGGATTATCTATGGAATAATCATAGAATATAGTTTTGGAAAGGGAAATATATGTTACTCTCTATTATTTTCGTTTTTTTCTTTTTTTCTTTTTTATTCTACCTTAGTAAGGAGAAGATTACCATGAGTGGTTAAATTCCAATTTTCTTATTGAAATGGAATTTAAACTTCATTTGTAGCTTTAGGAGATTTTGATTTAAACCTATATTTTTTATTTCAAGTATTTCTTATTTCTTGTTCTCATTAAGCTTATTATTGTCATTTAATTAATATGGAATGTTATCATACCCAATCATTTAAGGGTATTTTTTGATCGAATGCTAAGTTTGAATAAGTTTATTTAGGAAAATTGAGACTTATTATGGCTATCCTAGTAGTTTTAGACTAAATGCTTCAGTTATGAAAATATATCCTTTTAGATTAATGATCATAATTACAATTGGATGAGATCCTTCTCTTGAATCAGACTTAGTTAAATTGAATTTATCATTTTTATACCTAGATTGATTGAAAATTTCTTGTTAATTTTAGTTTATTAGTTAGTCAATTGTAAAACTCTATTCTATTTAGTTAATTGAAATTAAGAAACTAGTGTTTATTTCACTAAAGGTTTGACCTGATTCCACAACTACTATAATAGTTTAGTGAATTAGAGATTAATTTTGAGGGCTTTAACATTTATTCCAAAATTTTGGTACCATGGTCAAAGAACTATTTTATTTTTTTAATTTCTTTACATTATTTTACATTTTACTACTGATCTCTTGCCTTGTATAACTCATTATTCTCTAATAAGTAGGTTGGAATATAATCCAAAGATTGAGAATACAACACATCATTTAAATAAAATGACTAAACAACGAAAAAGTTATTCATTTAGAGATAACATTTAAAAATTATAACGTTAAGAGAATTAGTTGTACTAAATTTGAATCAACATTCCTTATTTCTAAGATTTTGAGATGTTAAGGTAGATTTTAAATTGAAATTTGGTTTTGTTTCACTTACTTCCTATCTTTCATGTTCTTACATGTGAAGATCCATATAAGCGCTTGAAAGAATTCCATTCTATTTGCTTTAGAATGAAGCCACAAGGAGTGACAGAGAGCAAACTAATCTCAGGGCCTTTTAGTTCTCATTAAAAGATAAGGTAAAAAATTTGTGTACTACCTTACCTCTAGCTCAATGAAAATATCGAATAAAATGAGAAGGTTGTTCTTGGAGATGTTCTTTCTTACATCATGAGCTACCAAATCATAAAGGAGATATGTGGAACAACATATTATATGAATATTGGTAAACTTTAAGGAACTATGGACTAGTTGCCTATATTCCTTAGCAAATTTTGATCTAGTACTTTTATAAAAGGTTATTGCTAATGAATAGGAATATGATATAAAACACTAGAAGCCACTAAACAATTAATTTCAAATGTGTTTGAACATTGTCAACGAAAATGATAGATGGAGCTATTAAGAAAGTGAATGAGGTAAGTATTATTAACTTTGAGGATAAAATTTTGTATATAACTACTCAATTTCATTAAATGGTTATAGGTCAATATCTATTAACGTGAATATGTGAAATATGCTCACCTTATAAGCATCATACATATACCTTATATTACAGTAAGGCTTAATTCAAAAAGCTAATGTAATAAGGAGATTTCCTAGTCAACCTCAACAAAAATATGACCCTTATTTAAATTATTATAATACAAGATGGAGAGATCAGACGAATTTTAGCTGTGAAAGTTTGTTAAATTCAGGTATATCTTTTGATGAAATTGTTTAAGTCCCTTGCTAATAATACTCGGTAATTTTAATTAAAAACAAAGACAATTCTTCATAATTTAAGAAATCAGACCATACAATTAGCCACTTCTATTAGTAAATTGAAAGCACAAGCATCAAGAAAATTAACTTCACAAATAGTAATGAATCCCAAAAAAAAATATAAGTACAATAACATTGAGAAGTGTGAAAGAAATTCAATCAAACTTTTATTTAGGCATCAAGAAGGAGAAGATAAAGATGAATTTCTAGCTTAAGATGCAATAAAGGTCAATTTTGTTTTTTCTTTACCTATACAATCTAATGTACGTGTACCTCCTTTCCTTTACAAGTTGGATAAATAAAAAATAGGAATATGAAAGAGAGATCTTGGAGACCTTAAGAAAGTTAGAATCAATATACCCTAACTATAAGTCATTAAGAAAATTTTAAACTATGCAAAGTTCTTGAAAGAACTATGCACACATAAAGGGAAATTGAAGGATAAAGAGAGAATAATTTTAGGCAAGAATGTATCAGCTGTAATAAATAGGAAATTATTAGAAAAATGCAAAGATCTAGATATGTTTACACTTTATTGTATCATTAGTAATAAGAAAATTGAGTATTCCATGCTAAACATAGGTACATCTATTAATATCATGCCATATTCAATTTATCAAGCTTTAAATTTCAATTCTTTGTAAGAAGCTAAAGCTCTTATTCAGCTAGCTGATCATCCTTATTTATGTCCCATTGGTGTATTATAGAGGATGTTTTGATTCATGTTAATGGTTTGATAATTTCAGGAGATTTTTATATCTTAAAATGAATGGAGATAGTGTATACCATTTAGCTTCAATTATTTTGCAAAAGTCGTTCATGAAGATGGCTAAAATAAAAATTGATGTGGATGAAGGTACTATTTCTATTATGTTTGATGGCAAAATATTAAAGTTTACAATTTTTTAAGCAATAGATTTCCCAAATGATTTTCACTATGTTTATTATATCGATATTGTAAATTCAATTATACAAAATACTTTTGAAGAAGAAAGTATTGGTAATGAGTTAGAGTTTAATGCTAACTTAGAAGTGATTGAGCAAGTTAAAGAAATTTGAAAAGTTTTATAATCATTATCAACAATGCTAATAGAGTAAAAAAATTAAATGTTGAAGTTGCTATAACTCACAAAAATATTGCCTTACATTTTATAAGCTTCAAAGAAAGAATTGAAAGCCCTACCTAATAACTTAAAATATGTCTATTTATGTGTGAGAGAGTCACCACTTGCAATCACCTTAAAAATTTTAAATAAAGAGAAAGAAGAAAGGCTAGATGCACTTCTAAAGGAGTATATAACTGCAATCAGTTACACCTTAGCTAATATAAATGACATAATTTCAATGAGTTGTATGCATAGGATTCTTTTAGCAAAAATGTTAAGCCATTAAGAGAACTAAAAAGGAGACTCAATCAAACAATAAAAGAGATGGTAATGAAAGAAACTGCAAAGCATTTAGATATGGGTGTAAAACCCTTAACCTTTCCTTTCATTGAATACAATTTTTATTTTCAATTAATAGTATTTTAGGATAAATAGTGAATCAGGGTGAACAGTATTTTTGCGGGACCCAACCCCAAAATATTGGAAAATATCTAGAGTAAGTTTTAGAGTTTAATGATACTGAAACAATTTAAAAATAAATTTGATAGGTATTTTCATCTAAAATGCCCTTTTAGAAAAATAATGGGTATTGATGATATAAAACCCATTGGAGATTTTTTAAACCATCCAATCAATAAGTATTGACCCTAATTAGAACATTTCATGATCAATTTGATTATAAGACGGTTACGAAGTATTTTCGAAAGGTAATTCAATTAGTTGGTGAGTTAAACACATTAAAAGGAAATTTTTCTTTTTTTAATAAAAGTTAGTGGATTAGAGAGCCAATAGAGTGCATTAATAGGAAAGTGACATGTGTAAAGCATTAAACAGTACAAATTTCAAAAGTAAGACAAAGTTGCTTCATTTTTGTAACATAGCCGTGAGTGTAAAAAAAACAAAAAGGGAGAGAAAAAGAGAAAGGGCAACTTACGACCAAGCTTGAGAGGAAGATGAGTGCATCCATTTTTCATGGGTTTTGAGTTGGACTTAAAGAGATCTTGATTAAGCCTAAGTGTTCACGAATTACCCAAAAGATTGAAGGAGAAAGTGGTAAGTTTTTAAAGCTTAAGCTCTTAGATTTATGGGTTTTGTGTGTGATGGAAGCATTTAAGATAAATGGTGATTTTGGACTTTCCATGGAGTGGATAATGAGATTAGAAGTATTTAAAGGTTGAAAACAAGAAAGTAAACCTAGAAATCAAGAATGAGAGGATCAACCATAGCTAGGGACTCTAGTGTGATTTGATCTAAAAATTTTGTTTTCATGTTTCATAACGTTCATAGCATGTTTTTTATGCCAATAAAGTAAAGAAATGAAAAGGAATTGATTTAGAATTGAATTGGAGAAGATTGATGTAAAAGATGTTAAGTTTAGCCTTAAGGGCATTTTTTGTATAAAAGTACGGTTATGATGTAATGACCATAGGAATGTGATTATGGATGGTCATTAAGTGTTTTTGTGACATTAGAACTATTAAATGAAGTGTTATGTTATTATTTGGGAAAATTCATATATGAACTGTATGTGGGCAGTGATGAAGTTGAAATGGTTTATGATGTGTTTGGAAGATGCTTGGCATGGATCTTAAGTGAATTGTGTTGAAAAATTGGAAAGAAAATGAAATGATGATATATGTGTGTGTGTGTGTGTGTTTGTAGTGAGGACAATTTGGCTTTAAGAGGGAATGTAATTGTAGATGTGAGTTGTTGAAGTTTGATTATGGTTATAGTAAATTAATTAGATGAGATAGTGTTTTGAAGAAATTGGTAACCTAAAATGGGTAAAAGATGACATTTAAATAATTTTCAAAGTTAGACTTTGAAATAAAGAATAATAGATTAGCTTACAGAAGTAAGCAGAAATACAATTAGTGTATGTGTTACACAATTAAATACCTCAAATTCAGTTAGACTGAATATATAGTTTTAATTCCTTATTTCCAATTTTGGAAATAAATACCTAAGCTAAGTGCAATTTATGTAGGCAAATGAGAGGCACAGAACACGTTAGTGTGCTTGACGATAAGTTTACAAAATTGTGAGTGTATTTTTAATTATTTTATATGAATAACTCTTTGTAAAAATAATTGATGACATGTGACTTTATATTTTATGATTATGAGGTTATGTGAATGATACATTATAAGTGAATATTGCTAATATAAGTGTATGCTTTAATAATATACGAATTGACGTTTGAAAGTTAAATTTCATACGATTTGAAGTTATATTGATATTATGTTGTTGGTTGATAAAAGGAAAATCAAATTTTGGCCTATGGTACACCATTAGGATTTACATATGTTATTACATAGGTATATAGCAGTTTAACCTAGTGCAAGTAAGGGATGTAGAACCAGTTTGGCAACTAGTGGTTAACTATTTTCAAGTAAGAAATGTAGAATCAGTTTCGTAACTACTAGTATATAATGGTTAACCTAGTGGGGGGTAAGCAATGTAGAATCAGCTCCATAAATAGTGGCTAACAAATTACGGGTAACCGATACAAATCTAGCTTTGTAACTATCGTTGTCTAATAGTTAACCTGGTGTAGGTAAGCAACGTAGAACTAGCTCTATAACTAGTGGTTAACCAGTCGTAGGTAAGCGATGTAGAACTAGTTTTGTAACTCTATGCCTAAGGTTACTATATGGTAAAGAGGTTAGTGGTGAACTATGTCGTGTAAGAAAGTTTATGATAATAATGACGTCGTTACAATTTACCTTAAAGTAACTTTAGAAATTTCAGTTCAGAAATCATATATTTTTTATATTGATATTGTATCATAAGAAATCAAATGAATTTGTTTTAAGGAGGTTTCAAATTTTAAATATGGTTTCCGTAGAAATGTTAATACTCACTGAGCTTGTTCATCTTACACTCTACTTTCTATGTTTAAAATAAAACCTCCTAAGCGTACATTAAAGGTATCCAGTAGTAGGTGATGGGCATCAAGCCATGGAGAACATATCAAGGAGGAATCAATCTGATCCAGCTCATGTTGATGATCTTTTATGCATTAGAGGAGAGCTAATGACTCAAGCACAAGCTAGAAAAATGAAGGAGGCTCTAAATGGACTAACTGAAGATGTCCAGGCCCAGCAAGAAGCCATTAGGGCTGACTTAGATAGGGGGTATCCAATCAATCTATTTTGCACGCTAGTAGATGGGATAGATTTAAAATATGCCCAATCTGGGACACCTTAGAGCTTTCGTTTGAGTTTCTAGTCTTTATGAGAGTTTAAGAGGACATCTTAAGCTTTGTGGAATACCTAAGACGTTTAAATTGGAGTTCATTTGACCTCTCAATAGATAAGATTTGTGTGGAATCCAAAATCTGCCCATAGACTGCTCTCCCTTGCTTAGAACAAGTTTTAGGCTTTAGTCATGTGTTTTGGAATTTCTTTCATTAGCTATATAAGACAACTAATTAGGGTTTCCTTATATGTTAAGAACTTTTAGAAGGATAATTAAGGCTTTCTAGCCGCCTATATATTCATCCTTTGCAGCCAAAACAAATCAGATTTTGATTTTTGAATACATCAGTGAATTTCTTCACTTTGTTGGTTCTTATTTGAACCGGAACTTATCAAGGCTAAACTCTGTGGTGTTCATCGACTTATCATCCAATTCTCGGGATTGTTGGGTGTGGCATCAAAATCTTAATACCTCTAGTTCATGCTTCCATATAAGCATTGGGTCAAGGTCCTATCCTTTTTGTTTCAAACTGATTTAACTTTCTTGAGGTTCCAATTTTTTTCCTTTGGTTGTGGGTTCCTTACATCTATTAACGGGGTTCATATAAGTTGGTATCAAAACTTGGGTAATGCTAAATCACTTTGTTTTCCTGTTCTTGTTGCTTTTGTTTTTTCCATTTTGAAACTTTTAAATCTGATTGCTTCTTTCAATTTATTTTTTTCTTCTTTCTTCCATTGCCAGAGCTAGTTGCTTACAATCTAGGTGTTCTTATTTTATTTCTCTTGTTTGTTTTATTCTCAAATCTAATTATTTCCTCTTCTTTCATTCTCAATAGTTTGCTAAACTTGAAAATCTAGTGGTTTTGGTTCTTTTCTAAGTGATTGCTCTTCTTGCATTATATTTCTGTTCCTTTTAGTTTTGATCGTCTAAAAAAAAGAAATCAAAAACAAAAAACGAAAATTCAAAAAAAGAAGAAAATAAAATTCCAAAAAAGAAAAAAGAAAAGAAGAATCAAGTAAAGGCTTTGATATTATTGCAAACAAGGGCTGAGCAAAAAATCTAGTTTTATTCACATCTCTTGGCATCTAAATATCATATTCCTTGAGTCTTTGTTTTGCATTGCTTTCTTCCTCCTTGTTTCAGTGGAGTTCTTTCTTCGCATTCTATAAAATTCGTCCTTGGGGTTAAGTTGTTTGGGTACTGCAAGGTGATTTATCTTTAATTCAATTTCCTTAGTTCCTTTAAGAACTAATTTAAGTGAAGTGAGTGGAAAAAGGCAAGAGTGATTTTCATCAATTGTTAAAATATTCAAGATAGTGGATGATAGACCTGAGATGTTTAAGCAGAGGGTTATGCGCCAACAATTTGAGTGCATGGAAACTATTATGAGGGACTTGGCCGACAGATTGGAAAGGATGGAAACTTTTCACAAGAATCAAGCTTGAGAGGCTCCTAATGTGCAAAGGTAAAGAGGGCAGTGAAGAATGCAAATTGTGAGGTGGTGAGTGCCAAAAAGGATTGTTTCTAATCAAGATACAAAGTTCTTGAGTTACTTTTAGAAATCATTGCAGGGAAAACTTGGTACAAAGCTTTTGTTTACAACAACTTGCCATCCACAAACTAATGGGCAAACTGAGGTAGTTAATCAAACTTTGGCTACCTTATTGTGCGCTATAATTCAAAAGAATTTAAAGAATCGAGAAGAATATTTGCCACATGTTGAGTTTGCTTACAATCGTTCTGTTCATTCTACTACTAACTACTCTCCTTTTGAATTGTGTATGGTTTTAATCCATTAACTCTAATGGATTTTTCACCTTTACCTATTGAGGAGTGCTAGTTTAGATGGAAAGAAAAAGGAAGAATTGGTGAAATAATTACGTGAGAAAGTTAGCTTCCAAATCGAAAAGAAAACAGAGCAGTATATAAACCAAGCCAACGAAGGGAAAAAGAAGATGATCTTTGAACCAGGAGATTGGGTCTAGTTGTATATGAGGAAGGAGTGATTTCCTTCAAAAAGACTTTCTAAGTTACTGTTGAATCGCATATAGCCCGAGTATTCACAATACACTGCAGAAGAGACCATAACACAACACGATGTATAACTGAAAACATATAGGATGCGCAAAAATACCTTTTTGACATGGATTGATAGTTGTTTTCGGATTCATAGACACTGCTACACGCGAATGTCCTCTACCGGTATCAACACAAGCATGTATGATCTGGGTTGTGGCTATCGTGTGCTAGCACGTCCTGAAACTCTTTCCGAATGCCGCACGCACTTCTCTCGGATGGTGGCTAGGGTTTTGTATTACAATGGTGTCTATTTCTTATGAGACCTAAGTTTCTCTATTTATAGAGAAAACC
>JAOSBN010000008.1:21014516-21042055 GCA_027563595.1 Erythroxylum suave | reverse complement strand
TTCTTCCTTAAGCAATGTGGCTGTATCTTTTTGCATCTATGACCACAGGTGTACCTTTTGTCACAGCAAAAACATAGACCCTTGGCCCTTTGTTTGTTGGACCCTCTGCTGCTTATTGGTTTTGGTGTTTTTCCGTTCCATGGTAACCTATCTTGTTGTGTTGGTTAATCAGGGTGGGAACAACTCCTTACTGTGGGTTGATTTTAGTTATGTTCAGCCCTTGAGAATTTCCTCTGTAGAGAGCCATCATTAGAATTTACAAGAGTGCTAGGCAGCTTGACCCCTGACCCCCTAATGTACACAACTACATTGGCAGCCACCACTACCTCTTGCTTTCTAGCAAGCATGTAAGCTTGCTGGACACCATTTCTGACTTTGGTTTGAGTCCTTTAAGGAAGCACCCAATTGAGTAATTCTCCAGCATGTATAATCAATATGAATATCGATCAAATTTCTCACAGTATGCCAATACCATTCCTTTATCCTCAAAAATTTCCTCATTAAATCATTGGTTGAACGATTCGGTAAACTCCTTCCATTCGACCGGTGCCTCCTTCACCTAATTCTTCAGATCCTATTGGTAGCATTCTTATGCTTGTTCTTCTAGGTGCATCACTGCCATTTCTACCTTCAGATTGGCGGTTTGCACGACTAGGTCTTGATGCTGCTCCATCTAATGTTGGGAAGTTGATTCTGCTGAGTCAACAGGTCACCTCACTTGAGCTCTCCTTTCTGCTCATCGGTATCCCTTGGGTTCACTCCAGCTTGTTGCAAAAATTGAGTAAACATGAATTTGAGCCATCTCATGTTCCTGCTTAGTGGCCATGGTCTTAGTTTCTGGTAAAATCTTTTCATTTCAAACTTGAGCTTCCACCCAGATGTTCACATTCTCCTCAATCTGTCGTAGTTTGGCTGCATGCATTCCCTCTACCATTTCTAGTTGTTTCTGAGGTTCGACCACTCTGATACCAGATTGTTTTGTATTAATTTGTCTTGAACGGAAAAACGTAGCTTCTATTAGATGTAAAAAGTATCAAGGGGAATAGAGAGAGAGAGAGAGAGAGAGAGAGAGAGGAAAATCTATCCTATTATTGCCTGAGGAGTGCCCATTGTGCAATGGTTACATATAACAGAGAGAAAATAGAGTTGCTGGCTATACAACAATTGTACTTCTAAAAAATTGGCATCTGGCTATTTCTTATTCATCTACTGCTGCTAATCCAAGCAGTGCGTGAACTAGTAATCCTTTACCAATACACTGTGTTCTCTTGCCTGAAATTCATCTTCTTGGTTGAGGCTTCCAGCGCTCAGCCTTGTTTTTCTTCCGCAACAGTAAACATTTAGATAAAACTTTTCAATAAGAAAAACCAACTATAGTGAGTATGATCATCTATAAAAGGGACAATACTTAAAGCCAAGCTGAGACTGATTGAGCTTGGGCCCAAAATATTGCAGTGATCAACAGAGAAAAGTAAAAAGGCTCTTGTAATACTATGTGGTAAGTGTATAGATAATGCTTCTCCAATTGACATGACTCACAGTATAAGGAAACAAGGTGGATAGATAAGGTATTGACTGTTGTAAAACAGACAACAATAGGTGATTAAAACAACTATGTTTTAGGAGAGGAGAGGAAGTTGAGATGCAAGGTTAGGGACATGAAGGTGATCCAGGTAGATAGCACATTCTAAAGTGCTCACATTCAATATCTATCATTTGTCTACTCTTCAAATCTTATATCCAAACAGATGGAGAAAAGGTTACAAAACAATATAAAGATCGAGCTAGGTGATGATAGAAATAAGATTAAATGATCAGTAAGGAGCATATAAAATTGAAAACAAAAGTAACTGGTTTAATGCCACCTACTTGTGCGGTGAATCCATCAGCAAGAGTGACATTGGTAGAGTACTAGAGGTGTTAAGAGAAGGCCAATGTGAGATAATTACCATCTATGTGGTCAGAAGCACCTTAATAAAAATCCAAGATTAGGTTTGGTATTTATGTGAACAATGAATGACAGAGGTAGTTGGTTGAGTCCCATGGAGGGACAAGACTGGATTGAGTGAAGATACTCCTCAATAAATGTGTGACTGTAGAGGGGGGCACACATGTTGGAGGATTTGTATACGTAGGTGTAGGCTAGAAAGGCGGTTGAGTCACAATTGCAGTTTGAGGAGGATATTCATGTAGAGAATGACTCTCTTCTCCCTCATGCCCTAGACTTCTGCAGTATATATAAATAAGTCATGGCTTCCACAATTATCATGGCCTCCTCGATGACCAGTACCCTTAAAAAAGGTGCTGCTTGGAGGAGCCACGATTGTCCCTTGTGAGGCAGAATTCACTCAAACCGCTGAGAGATCGCCAGAGTAGCTAAAACATCCTAATAGAAGGGTTGATGAAATGGATTATGTAACTTGGAATAGTCAAGCATATACCTCAAATTGAATGTTGTAGTCTTGACATGAAGTAGTTGAGCGCAAGTTGACTACAGTTTATGATGAAGGCTGGATTGAAAGATCAGGGTGAGGAAAATGTTTCCATGATGAGCTTGCTCTGTGAGATCAGTATTGAGGGCTATCAACTCATAATAGCCTATAGTAACATCTAGAATTGCCAAGATAGGTGGTAAGGTCCATAATGTCTCTGCCAAAGAGATACGAAAGGGTTGACAGTGTCAAATATACGAGTAAAATCTCATGTGAACATCTGAAATGTCTAATTTTAAACAACATAATATGAAATACATGCTTGAAGCAGTGAGATCAAGTGCTCACGTACTGCCATAAAATAGACAGTATTAGTGCATCGACCTGGGTTCAATGAGAAAGATCATTAATAGAAACATTAGAAATGAGAGTTTAAGATGATTCTCAACTCCTTGACAATGGAATCAAATGAGAACAGTAGTGTACCAAAAGGAATAATATCGATCATTGAGATGCTTCTTACTGATCACTGGTGTAGTTGAAACTATATAGGGGAAGGCAGCTTAAAGAGTAACTTTGTCTTTCTATAAAGGGAGAGGGATGGCAATCAGCATTTTTGGCAGGGAAGATGTATTGTTACTGTTGTCATTAGTGAAAGAAGTGGTACAGTCAGGAAAAATTCCGGGAGAAAGAGAAATGATACAAACAGCTTGGAGAAAATGAAGGAAAAGAAACATATAGCTTCCAGAAAAAGGAAATTAGAAGAGGATAGTTTCTTGCAAGATAAGATTGCTGGAAAGAGGATAAAGTTGCTGAAGATGATAAGAGGATTTGGAGAAACTCATTGGGAAGAGATGATAAAACTGCTGGAGAAGATAAAATGATTTGGACGAAATCGTCTGTAGTAGACGCTGACGGCTAGAGTTTTGATTTACGTTATGACTCTCATACCATATGGATTAAGGGAATTGGGTGAGTTAGGATCATTAATGTATTTTTTAATTAGAGAAAGGTAATTTAGATAAATTCTCTTGTTATACATTATTATCAACAAATTGCATTAAAGTTAGCATGTTATCTGTATTTTATTGTTATTAGTGCATTCTAGGAGGGACCGCATACGGATGGTGTCATTTTTACTACATAAATGGTTGGTGTTAATTTCATTTTGTGGTATTTTGTTGTTATTGTTGCAGTCTAGAAGGAATCTCATCCGTCTGTTTATGGATGGTGTTGTTTCTCCTACACAGCATTAGTTGTTTTGTTTTGCTTCACATCTTTGATGCCAAGTTATCCTCTAAAGCAGTGAAATGTGACTCTTCCAATTTTCCATCTCATATTGTACCTAATTTGCCATTTTTTGCAGGTTCATGCCCATCTGATTCTTTGCTGTTTGGTATTGATACTCGAACATATAGCGATTGCTTTGTGGAAGCCTTGATTATGCAGGCAGAGAAGGACAAGGATATTGTGGCGGTTCATGCAGGAATGGAGATGGAACCCTCACTGCATCTATTTCAGGAAAAATTCCCAGATAAATATTTTGATGTAGGAATGGCAGAACAACATGCTGTGACATTTTCTGCTGGCTTATCATGTGGGGGTTTGAAACCATTCTGTGTAATCCCATCTGCTTTTCTACAGAGAGCATATGACCAGGTTGTCTCCATCTCTCTGTCTCTCTTAGTGTGCGTGTGTGCGCGCACACGCGCGTGTAGGGGTGATTGAGAGAGAGAGAGAGAGAGATATGTGGAGACAAGCATGTTCTCGTGGCATTACTTAAAAAATTGCTTCAGTGGATTGTGTCTGTTTTGTCCTCAAGTAGTGGAGAAATGACGCGGTCAAAAATGGTCTCTCATTGAATTGATGCTTGAATAAACTTCTGAATGAAACCAGGACATGATGGGCATTTGAGTTTAACATTTTTTTTATTGTGCTTATATGCAATTGGGAAATAGAAAGTCTAATCCTACAACATTTTTGGTTGAGCCCGTTGTAGGTGGTTCATGATGTAGATCGACAGAGAATTCCAGTTCGTTTTGTCATTACAAGTGCAGGTTTGGTAGGTTCAGATGGACCTATGCAATGTGGTGCTTATGATATAACATTCATGTCATGCTTACCAAACATGATTGTTATGGCACCATCCAATGAAGATGAGCTTTTGGACATGGTGGCTACGGCAGTCCACATAAATGACCGTCCAGTTTGCTTCCGGTTTCCAAGGGGTGCTATTGTCAGGACAGACCATTACATACGCAGTGGGATTCCAATCGAGGTAACCTACTTTGCAGGTTTCACTTGTTCAACTTTTGGGTCTTGTTTACTGTTATCAACACTTCTTTTCCTCAATAAATAGTGTCCTACTCATTTCAGTTGATATTTTTCTTCCTACTTTCATTCTTTGCTTCTCTATGGTTGTTTGAGATGTCTACTTATATTCTGATGGCCAAAAGAGAACTACCAAAAATTGAGTTAGATCCATTAATTTACTTCTCTTTGTTTTACTCCTTGTATATATACTTGATCACATTTTACGAAGGACTATTGTACAACTTTTCTAAAGTTTACAATTGCCTAGTCTTGCCTAAAACTTCTAATGGAGTTTGTATAGAGTTTTGTTGAAAAGGAACTTTTGTTGAGCAGATTGGGAAGGGAAAAGTTCTTGTAGAAGGCAAAGATGTTGCATTGCTTGGCTATGGAGCAATGGTCCAGAATTGCATTAGAGCTCAGGCCCTTCTTTCAAGACTTGGTATCAAGGTAACTGTCGCTGATGCAAGATTCTGCAAGCCCCTAGACACAATCCTCCTCAGGGAACTATGTGAAAATCACACCTTTTTGGTCACAGTTGAGGAAGGATCTATTGGAGGATTTGGATCCCATGTTGCACAGTTCATTGCACTTGATGGACAACTCGATGGTAGGATCAAGGTATTGTATCTTATGATATGATGCCCTTATTTATTTGGTTTGGAGAGAGACAGAAAGACCCATGGGGTATGTTCCTAAAACACTGACTGCGTCTGGGTTTTCACTTTCTGATCAAAAGATTACCTTTTCAAACCCTTGATCATATTACCTTTACAAAAGCTTGTTCATCTTGTGATTGCAGATCTTTACCTTTTCAAAAGCATGGTCATATTACCTTTACAAAAGCTTGTTCATTTTGGGATGGCAGATCTTAGAATCAAAATCCTGTTAGTTTTGTTCTTATTCTGATAACTTTCTCTTATAACCATATACTGTAACTTTCTGCAGTGGCGACCAATTGTGTTACCAGACAACTATATTGAACACGCATTGCCACAGGAACAGCTTGCTCTTGCTGGACTAACTGGACATCACATTGCTGCAACAGTTTTAAGACTTTTAGGTCGTACCCGTGAAGCTATCCTCTTGATGTGCTAAAATTTCGTATTCAAGTGATAGCTCAGGGAAGAGAGGCCTAGATGAAAGCATGGCATTTAGCCAGCAGGCTTTTTGGTATTTATGATTCTTGCTACCTGTACATAAACTCCTGTTAGTTTACATGTAATGCAAGCTTCAGGCTACTAATCTAGTAGAGTTGGATGTAAAGCAGAAACATGCGTGTAAACAACTGTGATTTTCTCAGGCTGGTCAGCACTTAGGTACATTTTTTGTCTGTCGTTTCTATTAACTTTAGGTTTAAATGCAATTGCTTCTTTACAGTTTATACAGATATATAAGGTTGCCTGTTTTTAACAGTGATTTTTAACCGAAATTTCGCATTTATGGTTATAAAGTTGAAACAGTTGGTCTAGATAGGAGTAAGAAAAAAGAGAATAGAGAGCCAGCCAATGGTCTTCATTGATTTAAACATTTTAAACTTTGAAACTGTCAGCTCTAAAAAACTGCTGGCAATGCAATAATTGAATGTCATGTGAAAAGTCTTCATATTTACTTAAATTTATTCTAGACTTCCATTCATTAACATTTTTCGTTTGAAGTTCAAACTTTCTTCATATGAATATTTATCGAACAAGAGCAAAGAGGTTGATTTATTGACTTATCATGTTTACATATTATTTATAGTAAAATAATAATATGTAATATCATTTCATTTTAATAATTAAATATATACACTAATCATTTATAATATATTTATTAGTTTATTTATAATACATATTTAGAAAAACTTTTTAATCTTTAAAATTTTTAAAAATTTTCTTATAATTTCTATTTTTTTAATAAAAAATCCATTCTCTTAGAAATTGGTCCTAAAGAAACACACCAGATATGAATTTCATATGTGAAAAATTAATTGTCAATGACATGGCCAAGCTAGCTTTTAAACTCAACTCAAACTAATTAAACTCCACTTAAATTAATAATTTGAGATAATTATAATACAAATTAATTTGAATCGAATCTAATTACTTTATTTCAAATTTAAAAGTTGAGTTGAATCCTCATATAAATAGCATTTGGTTGGTTCATGTATGATATTCATGTCATGTAGTATTTTATTGTTATTTTTTGACAAATTCTAAAAAAGGAGTTTTTTAGAAAATTAATAATTATAAGAATTTTTGATAATTTTAAAGATAAGAAATTTTTTACAGTTTGTTAAACTACAAAGGAGTTCTATGACTTTTATTTAAAAATTTTTAATTTATTGACTAACTTTTCGTAACTCATACAGTACATATCAAAGTCCATTAATTATTTGATGACATATATAATAGAGCATATTTTTAACCCAAGGACTTTTTTTTCGTGGACATTGGGACACCTAAATGGATTTGGATCCAAAATAACTCGTCTAACTCATAACTCATAACTCATAATCCATAACCAAACTTATGAGGAAAATGATTGAGATTGAAATATGCTATTTGACAATTATGAAGCAGACAAAGATGAAGGTGTACGAGTATGAACTCTCCACCAAAAACCAGTTTCTCCTCCTTTTTGTAACTCGAAGAATTTGATTTTAGTGGACTCAACCTATTGGAATTACCTTTTCTATTTTTTTTCTTATTGCTCTCATTTCATTTCTCCCTCCCCTCTTTGCACACTCCTTTTTGTTTTTTGCTTTCCTTTTTCCTTGTCCAAAATTCTCCTTAATTGTTTTTTCTCAATCCATTTTAATCCTATTGATGCTCTTGCTATTTTTTTTGTTTCTTTCTCAATTTCCTATCTCATAGATGTTCTTTTCCTTTTTTGTTTATTCTCAATTGTTTGATTATTTACTTGGTTCCTTGTTTATGTTTTTAACCTCTTAGTATATTCTCTTTTGTGCATTGGTTCTATCATTTTTTTCCCTAGTCTCTTATTTGTTACTAATTATCTCTCAAAGTCTCTCTTTCCTCTAGCTTAGTATTGTTAACATAAAATTGATTTACAAATCCTTCATGTTATTTCTATAAAATATAATGTATTTATTCACTAGGGAATTTCATTCTTTTAACATTTAATCCCCTAGACCTCCACAAAATTTTTCTTTTATTTTTGGTGTCAATTAGTTATTTGTCTTTCCCTCTCATTCTCTTTATACTGGTTTTTGTTTTTGTGACATCCTTGCTCTTATTAACAAGCTTGTGAAGTGCTTCCATAAATTAGTTAGCATACCAAGTACAATTTCAAATCTTTTTCTATGGGTTATGAGTTATGGATTATAGGTTATATGCTATAAGTTATTTTTGTTTCAAATTTATTTGGGTATTTAGATGTCCACTAAAAGTCAAGTTGGCATCTGCTTGTTAGGTTAAAAGTGTGTTACGTTGGCCACATTGTCAAATAACTTATAGATATAATGTTTTAAACTAGGTTGTACAAGTTTTGAAAGGATGGTTAAAAAATGAAAAGTTTTAAAAGGTTAGACATTTTGAAAAAATTTTAAAAGGTTAGATATTTTAGAATTTATTATCCCAAAAATTAATAAACACTAGCACTAGTAAGCAATATAAAAAGAAAAGTTAATCAACAGTTTTTAAGAAATGGAATAATCAACTTTTTTTTTAAGAAATGAAATAACTTTGATTAATAAAAAATAATTACCAAAGTTATTCAATAGCCTTTAAAATGGAAAACCATAGAATTACAGACAATGAAAGTGATTATCCTGTGTCATTCAAGCAAGAGATGAACGCACTCACGCTAAATGATTAACAAGTTAGCTTTTGCAAGGATACTTGAAGCCCCTTGTGGGAGGACTACTTAGAGCAACCTAAGAAATAAGGATAGTCTCTAATTTTCTATTGATGATGGACCTTTATCCTTGTTTAATACGAGGGAGAAGTAGCATTCTGATTTTTGTAATGAGATCCTTTAGAATGTCTTTTTGATAATTGCCTTGCTAAAGAATATCATATTGTTTCGCTCATTCCATATCCAATGAACCATATTAGTAAGTGAGATTTTGAAGACCAAATTATCATCTTTATATGTAGTGCGTAATTGGCAACTTCATTCAATAATTTATGTCCAATCATTAGAAGAGAAAAAAAATAAGTTTTGATTTTAAAAGATGATTAATTGTATTGAAAAAATTAAAAGGTTACAGTAATACAGGTTTAGGAGATACCCATTGGTTCTACTAGCTTTATTAGAAAGGAAATCATACACTCTTAGCCAAAGAAAATTTCATCAAGTACTAAAATATGGCCATAAAAAATCTAAGGAAGCCTATAGTTGTTGAAAATTGCAAGAGACAAAATAGGATGTAGATTACTAGCTATAGCTTTAGATTTAAAATGTTGGGTTAAGGTACCAAAATAGAATTCAACATTTGTTGTGTTAGAGCCAAATATTCTATTTTCCTCTCACGCTAAATATTGTATAACAATGTGCCAAAGGTTGATTTAAATAGTTTAGCATCTCTTTGACAATAGCCACAAAATGAAGGAATGATAGGGGCTATTCAGTGAGTCCCATATAAACTTAAAACCAATAATTGGAGTTTTATAATATGAGAGTAGCTTCCTACAGGATTTAGTGGTGAAATTTTCAATTTTATGGAGGGTCCAAGTTACTTATCAGGTATAGATTGATTAAAGGAATAATTTGCCAAAGGTTTAGCACTCTTTCTTTTCCCTTTACAAAATGAAAGGGCAAAAATTAGGATTTATCCTTAATAAAAGCCTGAAATTTGATGTTAGATGGAGTTATAGATTTTATTAGTTATAGTTTAGGTAACCTATAGAGAAGACCCCTATTGTGCTAGTAATTAGACCAGAAGGAGATACCACTTCCATCTCCAATCTTATTGCACTGGTGTACTAATTCTTCCAATTTCAAGATTTAACTAAGGGTCCAAGATATTCCAAGGTTGCTTTAACATTCTTGATACTTGAATCTTAAACAAATATAGTTGTGTCCATCTAACCTAGAGGTTTTCACCCATTGAACATAATCTCTACAGTATCTTGATGAGCATTATTTTGCTCATATTTCTAATGGAAGTAATACCTAGTCCACCATAGACTTTAACTTAGTAGACTATAGTCCACTTAGCCTTGGGAATTTTTTTATTATTCTTTGATCCACTCTAAAGGAAATTCCTTAATTGTCTATCAATGTCCTTAATTACTCCTTTATTTAAAGCAATATGTGAGATCCATTATGTATATAAATTAGAAATTATGGAAAGGATGAGTGAAGTCTTCCTTCATAGGATAGACATTTGTTGCACTAGATAACAAATCTATTCTTAACGGAGTTCAAGAGGGGAGAACAATCCCTCTTGGTGAGTTTATCCACAAAGATGGGGATCCCTAGGTATTTGAATAAGGGTAGCTACTGGTTCAAGCGTTTAGAGGTGAGATTTGTACTTACATTTGCATTAGACCAAGAAGGGAGTATGAATGAAATTTTGCTAGGATTAAAAGATAGTCTTAAGAATTATTTGAATTCCTCTAAATATTACGAATTATTTAAATTCCTCTAAATATTTGACAAGTAGTTCTATTGAGCTAGTTAGAACCACAGAGTAGAAACAAATTATTAGTAAAAGACAGTTGAAATATTTGAATCTTGAATTTAGGATCTCTTCTAGTTCTGAACATGGTGAGTCTATGATAGACTTTCATAAAAACGACAAAAATGTAGGGTGATGATAGTGGATCACCCTACCTTATTCCCCTCTTAGCTTTAATGATGTTTGAAGGTTCTCCATTTATGAGAATTATGTGATAGAAGTAATAAAACTCCTTATCCATATTATGAATGTGGTAGGCAGTCTCATAGCCTGTAGTGATGATATTACAAAGTCTCAACTTAAAAAATCAAAAGCCTTGATAAAATCTATTTTTAAGGAATAACTTTTAATAGATGAATTAGAGTTATAGTTTTTGAATAATTCTTATGCCAACGTGATGTTGTCACCAATGTTCCTATCCTATACGTATAGGCATCTAGCCATTGATTGGTGAATGTATGCAATATTATTCTCAATCTCTTAGCAATAACCTTTGCAATGATTTTTTAATTCACATTGCAATAAGAAATAGGTCTATAGTCATTGAGAGTTGTAGGATTTGATACCTTTATAACTGGGCATAGATGAGTCTTATTTAACTCAATAAGCATTCTACCATATTTTAAGAACTCCATGACAACATATGTTACTAGTTCATTAGTTTAATTCCAAAAATTTCAAAAAAATATAGCATTGAAATCGCCTGTACCTACTACTTTGTCTCAAAGGAAAGACAATAATCTTGTCTTTATCTCCTCAAATGTGAGTTTTTTGGTGAGATCATTAGAGATGTCATGTGAGGTTAGAAACTTAAGGATGTTCCTTAGCTTATCAGATATAGGAGTTATTTTATAATTGGTACTTAGTAGCCTGGTGAAGTGATTAATTGCCAGTTTCCTGAAAATGGATTGCCCAATGATGATATATCCATAAAGGTCAAATATTGTTAGGATATTGTTAAGATTCCTCATTGCTTGAATAGATCTAAAGAAGAATTTGGAGTTCTTTTCGCCTTCTTTCAACTAGTTTATTTTGGATTGCTGTAGGAGTTAAGAGTTATATACTTAAAAAATGCCTGTATATCTTCTTAGCTCTTAATAGTTTGTAACTTATGCGAGGTATCCTGAGGATTTTCAGCTAGTAATTCTTAGCATTGGTTTAGAGCATCCAAAGCTTCTCTTTTCTATCAAGTCATTGGATCAATTGTTAATTCCCTGCAATTTGATTAGTTTTCTTTTCATAGCTTTGAGTTTGGTTACACATTTATATGTGGTGAAGCTCATCGTAAGCTACCAAATAATAAAATACCTAACTAATGTAACTACGTAGCTAGGGTGAGTCAAGGTCGAATCCCTAGGGAGCTAGGGTGAACTACTGTCTCTAATGTTCTAAAGTAAAGGGAAAAAAATCACTGAAATGATGAAGGCAGAATAAACTAATCTTTAACAAACACAAAATGAAACATGAAAAGATTACTAAAAATAATAAAGAAATGGGTCGAAGATTTCATCAGGATTGAGGAATGACTATTGATCCTCAAATCTAGATAAACAGTATTCTAGCTATGGTGTTAGCCTATAGGTTCAAACAAGATCTTAAACCCTCTGTTCCTTTAACTTAGGTAAATCTAACAAGCTCTAAAAATACCCCTATCTCCATCTATAACCTAGAACATGCTCTCTAGATTTAATAGTGGAGAAGTTTTAAGTACTAAGGAATGACTAACTTAGGCCACTAGCATGAAAGCTCGAAAAATGTAACATAAAGGTATGGGACCCTACATTAGTTGATTAAGCATCCTAATAAATCCAATTAACTTATTGTTACTGTTGGGAATCGCCATGAACTATTACATATCACATGCTCATTCCTAGTTTTAAGATTAGGAAATTACCTAAAGGGTGATCATCACAAGGATAACACCTAATCCATGGCCTTTTACATGAAGTCCCAAACCAACCTAAGTCTAGAAACACCAAACTAAGAAAAACTAAATTCAAATTCTCATAATTTTCATCCTTAATCCTTCCTATTCCTTTAAGCCCTTGATCAACTAGTCTCACAAACTTAATTAAATTAAATCAACGCTGGAAAATTAAATCAAAGCCATTCATTACTCAAAATCCCATGTTCAAACAATAAAAACAAAAAGACATTACACTAAAGAAAGAATTAAACTAAGCATTAAACTAATGAGATGGAAATTAAAGCATTTGGTCAAGACATATAAACATAAAGCATTCGGATATGACAAAGGAAAAACAACCATTTAGTTAGCAAACTAAAGCTATAGGAAACAACAAGCAAAAGGTGGTGAATGAACAATGCAGTAATTGAAATTAAATCTGAAAAGATAGTTATGGACGTGTTGCATCTCCTGGAAAGCAAGGAAGGCTCCAAGCTCCAAACCATAAGTCTCCAAGTTGAAGTTGTCACCTCTCCACTCTCTTTTTCTACCACAAGCTCTATTCTCTGTTTATTTCCATGCAGTCCCTCTCATTGTTCACTTGATGTGAAAATTAATGTTAGTGGCCACCTTACTATTCATACAAAAACCCTTGCAAACATCTCTATTTCGTCCATCCTAACAGCTGGCATTTTCCACTTCTCCTACTGTTATTTTGTTCCTTGGTGCTGTCCTCCTACGCTGCGTCATTTTGGCGTGGATGAAGGCTCCATCAAATGCTGCGTTTTAAAGCCCCCTTTCTAGCTGCTGCGTTGCTCCCATGTGTGGACTGTTGCTTGATGTGGACTCCTTCTCTGTATTTCACTTTCTTCTATTTTCCTGTACTACATGTTGGTCCTTGGTTTTGCCATACTCTTTTATTCGTTTAACTGCTGCTTGCCTCTACTCTTCTACGCTACTGTTCTTATGAAAATTTTCTGGTCCACTGTTACTGTTCACGCCTCTTAAATCCTCACGCATTACATATTCTTGTTGATGCTGCTCACTAAGTCTGCGTTTTGTTGGCCAAACGACGACGTTTCTTCTTTTCCAAACGTCCTTCATCTGCTGCGTTTCATGCGTGAAACTCCTCTCCTTAAACGTTGGTGATGATGTCGTATTGCTGGATTTTTAAAAGCCAGTTAAGCTGTGTTTTGAATCAAAGAGGACCTCCAAAGATGCTGTCGTTTGGTGTGCATGGAAAGCTCCGAGGGTTGCCATTTTGGACATGTTTTTAGACATTTGCCTGTCAGTGTTAGACAGCCTCTTTGATGCTTCTCCAAGTCAATTTTTTTTCACTTTGATTGCTACATTATGGACAACTTTCCTAGTTCCTAATGGATTCAAAACTTCATGCTTTAATCTTATATTTGTATTCCATCGTTAAATCTACATGTAAAATCAATAAGAACACAAAATGAGCAATTAAATACAAAAATATGAATGAATTCAATTGAAATAACATATAAAAATATAGTAAAATACATTCATATCAAATATCCTTACACTTGAACTATTGATTGTCCTCAAGCAATTTAAAAACAGTCAAACTATTCCTTCAATTATTTCTCAATAAAATCAAGTATATGCAATCTTTCAAACTTTGGCAAACTCAAACATTGAGCTACTACACATATCATATTCTTTTCATTAGTACATATAAGCAAAGTCAAAGGTAGACACCATTGATTAAAGATAAGCATAAAACTAAGATGGACTTTCCTCACGGTGTTTGCTCAAATCGCTCAAGTATGTAAGGGTTGGTGTTTCACTCAAAATCCTCTCTAAGAGATTACAATACTATAGGCTTGCAAATACACTCATTTCGTCTATATAGGATATATGTCATCATGGATCAAAAGGACTTTTATTGGTTGTAATTGGGTTTGGGTTAAGGTGAGGCAAAAAAGGTAAAACAATTACTCACAATCATTTACAAAGTACTAACTAAGAGTGACACTCAAATACTAATTATGAGATCAGCAAATAAATACAATGGACTACAACTACTCATCATTAACTAATGCTATTACGTTTCCTTCAACAGCAGAAACAAAGATGCTTTTAATCAATAATACCAAAAACAAAGATGTTTTTCTTTTCTTTTTTCTTCTTTTTCTTTTCTTTCTCTTTTTTTCAGATAACACTAGGACAATAAGGAAATAATAGCAGCATAAATCAATAAAAACATAATTAGAAGTGCCTCTCAAAACATCTCAAAATTGAATTAAAAACAAAAGTCCCTAAATCATATACATCAAATGCTCACTCATTACTTCATTAAACTTATGACAAGGTAAGGCTAATGGGTTTTTTTGGTTTCAATGTAAGGTAATTAATTGAAAAAACAAACAAGGTTAAAGGCTTAAAAGGGTTGGCAAGGGGAAAATGAGTTAGTTGGTTATTTAAGCTAAGGGTTTAAAACAAAGAATGCTTTAATCATTTCCATAAAGCATGTATCTCATAGTTTCAAACCGATTCAATGTAAGTTTTGAAGGTAATCTTCCTAGGAAAGCATCACACATAACAAAGAAATATAATGACTATGAAATGTAGTCATATAGGCTCAAAACCTCGTATATGCTTATATGAAAATCCATCAAAATTTCATACATTACCTAATCACTTAAATATCAAATTATTAACTGAGTTTATGCAACTAAGTACTTTAATCAATCCATATGATTTACCTTCCACTCAAGTTGTGTAATTAAAATTCAAGCACACAACTCAATTCTCAGTATAGCTACTATGACAGAATGGCATTGTTTCAATATTCATCACAGTTCAAGTGAAAAAATGTAAAAATTTTAAACCTGGTCCCACCTGCACACTTAAATGGGACATTGTCCCCAATGTCCCAAAATCAATAAAAATACAAGGGGATGAGAACAGAAGGAATCCCCTAGATCAAAGAACGCTCAACGACTTGAAAGTGGAATTCACAACTCTGGTCTTGCATTCCTAAAAACAAAGCAGACAAAAAAACAAATAAGGTATTTAAATGAAAACAAACTAAAACATCAAAGAACTAAAACGAAAGGATAAGGTTAGGGTGCCTCCTAACAAGCTTTTGGTTATGGTCACAAGCTCGACCTCTGTCAATCGATATTAACCAATGTATATTGGAGCTTTAAACTCCATCACCTCCATGTTGTGAATATGAAATCCCTCAAAGTAAGGCTTGAGATGATGTCCTTTGACTTTGAACTCTTTCCCTATCTTGGCACTTCTGATCTCCACTGCTCCATAGGGATATACCTGTGTAACCTCAAAGGGACCTATCCATAAGGAGCGTAACTTCCCTGGAAAGAGCTTGAGGCATGAATGATATAAAAGTACTTTCTGTCCCACCACAAATGTCTTCCTAGAGATTTTGCGATCATGGATGCCTTTGTCTTTTCCTTATAAATCTGAGCATTCTCGAATGCTTCATATCACAACTTTTCAAGCTTCTATAACTGTAATCTTCTGTAGGCACCAAAAACTTCTAACTCTATGTTACACTTCTTGATTGCCTAATAAGCCTTATGTTGTAGCTCGAATGGAAGGTGGCACAGCTTCCCAAAAACAAGCCTAAATGGCGAAATCCATATTAGAGTCTTGTATACAGTCCTGTATGCCCATAAGGCGTCGTTGAGGCACAAACTCCAATCCTTCCTATTGGGATAAACCGTCTTCTTTGGGATGGACTTGATCTCTCAATTAGATACCTTAGCTTGACCACTCGTCTAAAGGTGATAAGCTGTTGAGACTTGATGCATCACTTGATATTTCTTCAGGAGGGCCTCAATTTTCCGGTTGTAAAAGTGAGTCCCCTTGTCGCTGATGATAGCTCATGAGACTCCAAACCTTGAGAAAATGTTGGATTTCAAAAAATCTACAACCACTTGAGAATTGTCAATTTGGGTAGCTTTTACTTCCACCCATTTCGACATGTAATCAATTGCAAACATAATTTATTGAAATCCAAACAAGAAGAGTAAGGGACCCATGAAGTCCATGCCCCAAACATAAAAAATGTCACAAATTAATATAAGGTTTTGAGGCATTTCCCCGTGGGAACCTAATGTACCTAGCATTGACAGTTGTCATAAGTCCTACAGAAATCATATGCATCTTAAAATAGAGCAGGCCGGTAAAACATACACTCTAGAACCTTATGAGCTGTCCACTTTGGGCCAAAATGACCTCCATATGCATAAGAGTGACAAAATGTCAAAATAGAAAGAAATTCACTATCAGGTATGCACCGTCTGATGACTTGATCTACACAAAATTATCACAGGTAAGGGTCATCCCATACATAAAACTTTGATTGGCTCTTCATCCTCTCCTTCTATGCCCTGGTGAAATATATAGGGAATTTATAAGAAACCAAGAAACTCACCATATCAATGTGCTAGGGAACTGTCGACTGTACTATATGTAACTGCTCGTCTGGAAAATCATCATTGATAGGGTTCGTGTCAGCACCATGCTCTACTAAGCGACTCAAATGATCTGTTACTCTGTTCTCTAAACCTCTCTTATCCTTTATCTCTATACCAAACTCTTGAGGTAGGAGTATACAACTGATGAGCCTCGGCTTTGCCTCCTTCTTTGTCTGTAGGTGCTTCGAAGCTACATGATCATAATAAACAATAATCATAGTACCCAATAAATAATTCGTAACTTATCCAAAGAAAAATTTACTACAATAAGCTCTTTTTCTGTGGTGGTGTAATTTGCTTGGGTGTCATTCAAGGTTTTTGAGGCATAATAAAAAACATAAGAGATTTGTCCCACTTTCCCAAAATTGTTCCAATGGCATGGTTGAAGGCTTCACACATGAGCTTAAATGGTCGACTCCAATCTGGAGGTTGTAAGATAGGCAATAACCAACTTCTCCTTTAGGGTATCAAATGCCTTCTTGCATTGCTCATAAAAAACAAATTCTTTGTCCTTTTAAAGCAACCTACACAATGGTTGTGCAACCTTGGAAAAGTCCTGAATGAACTTATGATAAAACCCTATATGGCCAAGAAAAGATCCTGCATAGAATTGGGATAAGGTAAAGAAGACACAAGGTGTATCTTGGCTTTATCAACCTCAATACCCTTAACAGAAACCACATGTCCTAAAACTATCCCTTGTTGAACCATAAAATGATACTTTTCATAATTACGAACAAGGTTAGTTTCAAGACATCATTTAACTACCAAAATGAGGTGATCCTGGCATTGTTCAAATGAATTCCCATGCACGGTAAAGCATCCATGAAAACTTTAATGATTTTTTCAAGATACTTACGATGCACCTTTGAAGGGTAATGGGGGTGTTGCACAATCCAAAAGGCGTCCTTCTGTAAGCAAAGGTTTCATACGGGCATGTAAAAGTCATCTTTTCCTAGTCCTCCAAATTAATAGTAACCTAAATAACTATCAAGAAATCAATAGTAAGCACAACTAGTAAGATGTTCTAACATTTGATCAATAAAGGGTAAGGGAAAGTGGTCTTTTCTATTTATCAAGTTGAGCTTGCAATAATCCACACAAACTCGCCATCCGTTCTATACCCGAGTTGGAGCCATCTCTCCTTTGTCATTCTCCATAACTGTAATGCTCGACTTCTTAGGAACTACCTACAAAGGACTTACCCACTTGCTGTCAGAGATGGGGTGTATGACACCTACATCTAGCAACCTCATCACTTCCTTCTTCACCACCTCTATCATCGGTGGGTTAAGAAGTCTTTGCACTTGACTGATTGGGGTAACTCCTTCCTCAAGAAAAATCCTATGCATGTGTAAAGAAGGACTAATACCTATAATATCCACAATCGTCCATCCCAATGTCGTCTTATACCCTCTCAACACTTTAATGAGCTTTTCTTCTTACACCTTTGTAAGATCATTTACTATGATAACTAGGAGTGTGTTGTTAGTGCCTAGATAAGCATACTTGAGGTGAGTCAGTAAGGGCTTCAACTCCACTTTTGGTGCCTGCAGAATGAAAGGTAACAACCAATTAGTACTAATTGGTAATTCTAAAAAGTGAGGGACATACCTGTTAAAAGGACTTGTCTCAAGTGCCCAAATTACTTCCTTTAGGTCCTTTCCAAACTCGAACTTGCTTTGCTAATAACCAGACATCTTTTTCTCCAACAGGATAGTCAAGGCTATCTCCAAAGGATCACCTATAGAAAGAAGAGACTAATGTTCCACCAAAGAGTCAAGAATATCTACCTTGGTGATCGACTCACAATCTGATGGATAACGTATGGCATCAAAGATATTGAAGTGAATGATATCGCCATCAAACTCCATAGTAAACATCCTACTGTTTACATTGCTTTTTGATTGAGATATTGTCAAAAATGGCATGTCTAAAACAATTGTTGAAGGGATTGGAGAGCCCTTATCCTGTATATCTAACACATAAAAATCTGCAGAGAAAACAATCTCGTTAACCTACTCCAAAACATCCTCAATAACCCCCTTAAGTTATGTATTAGATCTATCAACCAGTTGAATGATGACACGGGTATCCTTTAATGAACCAAGATTAAGAGCTTTTAAAATAGATAAAGGCATAACATTGATTGAAGCTCTTAAATCTAACATACACCTCTCATACCTTATGCTATCGATCTTACAAAGAATGGTAAAAATACCTGAATCTTTGCACTTGAGGGTAGCTTTCTCTATAAGACTACTGACACATTGCCCCCCATACTGATCTTCTCATCTCCCTTCAACTTCCGCTTGTCAGTGCACAACTCCTTCAGAAATTTAGTATATCAAAGAACTTGCTTAACTGCTTCCAAAAGAGAGATATTAACTTCCACCTTGAGAAAGACCTTCAATATTTCCTTCTCCTTCTCCTATTGCTTACTCTTTGCTAACCTACTTGGAAATGGAACAGAAGGTGAATCATTAACAACAGGGTGTGAAGTACTTACCTTAGGATAGTGATCTTCCTTCTTCTTTGCTATCTCAGTTTCTTTCTATTTTTCTTTCTACTTCCCTTTCCTTGGTCCTTGTACCTCCTTGTCATTTCTAAAGGTAATGGCGCAAGCGCCTTCTCCTGGGTTCCTTTCAAGTTGATTAGGTAACCTTGTTAAACTTTGAGCCTACAACTTCCCCATGGCATCAGCTAGCTGACTGATTTGATTTTCCAAATTCTTCAGACCCCTCCTCACTTCCTGCTGAAATTGAAGAGTGTTAGATGCTAAATCTTAACAATTCCTTTTAAGGACATACCTCCAGCTTATTGTTGTTGTGGTGGTTGTGGAGGCGGTGGCCTTGGTTGAAACTATGGTTGATTCTGATAGAAACCAAGTGGTGTATAGAATCCTTATTGTTGCTGCTGATAATTGGGTTAGTGTGCATTAGAACTGCTTCCTTGTTGTGGGTTTCCATACCTGAAGTTGGGCTGATCCTTCCACCCTAGACTGTAAGTGGGAGCAAAAGGGTCATAACTCTGCTGCTGTCTTTGGAACCCTCCAACTGCGTTGACGTGTTGTTCATCCTGCAAGAAAGGGCAAGCATCTGTAAGATGGTTAGCTAACAGATAAATACCACATACCTTGGTAGGCCCCTTTCTTATCAGTGCTTATTCTACCAATGAAGTCAACTTTGCAACTTGCTACTCCAATTTAGAAATAAAGACCTCCTTCACCTGCTCTGTCGAGGAGGAAGCATTGTTGCGTTTCCCCTAATTTGGGAGTTCGCTGTCATTTTTGCTATCAAGTTCCTAGTATCCTCTAGTGTCCTATCTACCAAGGCTCCACCACTTGTAGAGTCTATCATTTTCCTGTCCAAAGGAAGCAAACCTTTATAGAAATGTTGAATTAATAACTAGTCACTTATCTGATGGTTTGGATAACTATTGCAAAGCTTTTTGAAACGTTCCCAATACTCATGTAAAGACTCCCTTGTGTCTTGTTGAATGTCATAGATCTCTTTCCTAATGTTCGCAACTCTTGAGGCAAGGAAGTATTTCTCTAGAAACGCTTGCTGCATTTGCTCCCGTGTATTGACAACTGATGGGCAAGTCATACAACCACTTCTTAGCTGCATTTGCTAAGGCAAAGGGAAATGCCTTTAGCTTGAGTTGCTCCACTGAGATTCCTGCTGGCTTTATGCCGAAGCATTCGATGTGAAACTCGTTCAGAAACTTGTCGGAATCTGTTATGTAGCCTGATCCTAATGAGCTAGTGTCACGAAAACCTATAAAAGTAGGCTGTGCGTGTATCAGCCTAGGTTTAATTTCAACCTCTGGCTCACCATCTAGATAATTGATACAAAGTAGATTAGGAATGAAAGAAGGAGCTGCAAGCTCCTTTAAGGTACACTGATGGTGTTCCATATTCTCTTCTATTTTCTTTGAACTCCTGTCGACTTCCTCTTTGAATGATAAGGAGTGACCGCTCTCTGGAAGAAGTGTATGGATTCCTCGCTCTCTCTGACAAAATTTAGTGTGACTTACATTAGGAGAAAAAGAGAAAGGATTAAGTAAAGTAAGTAAGGAACCTCTGTTTTCCTTAAAAAATTTACGCAAATGAATGTATTTTGAGGAATTACGAGACACGTAAACTAATGAAAGAATAGAAAAGATCAGCAAAAGAAAAAATAAAAGCAACATAGAAAATAGCAATTAACATACGCCAACTCCCTCGTAAAGACATTAAAAATTTGGTGAAGCTCGTCGTAAGCTACCAAATAATAAAATAACTAACTAACCTAACTACATAACTAGGGTGAGTCAAGGTTGAATCCTCGAAGAACTAAGGTGAACTGCTATCTCTAATGTTGCAAAGCAAAGGAAAACAAAATAAAAACCATGGAATGATAAAAGCAGCAAAAACTAAGATTTAACAAACACAAAACAAAACACGAAAAGACTACTAAAAATAATAAAGAAATGGGCCGAAGATATCATCGAGATTCAAGAATGATTATTGATCCTCAAATCTAGATAAACAGTATTCTAGCTAAGGTGTTAGCATATAGGCTCGACCAAGTTCTCAAACCTCAGTTCCTTTAACTTAGGTAAATCTAACAAACTCTAAAAATACCCCCATCTCTATCTATAACCTAGAACAAGCTCTCTAGATTTAATAGTGTATAACTTTTAAGTACTAAGGAATGACTAACTTGGGCCACTAACACGAAAGTTCAGAAAGTATAACTTAAAGGTATGAGACCATAGATTAGTTGATTAAGAACCCTAACAAATCCAATTTGTAACATCCCATCCCCATATTAAGGGTTAGAACCCAGATTTCAATAATGGAGAGAATAGCAATGTGAGAATTAGAAAAATTTGCATTTCATGCCCAGCAGCGTGTCAGCATACATGCATGTGAATTTGAATCTTTGCACATACAAAAATAAGTGTACATGCATTCATTTACAACTTTCGGATATGATTATTTTTAAATTTGATCTTTGTTATTGGAAATGAGAAGTAGAGGGAGTAGAAAGAGTGATCTTGGTATGAGTTGTGATATGGAAATATTTGGAAACAAAAGTGGTGGTTGATCTGCAAAATGTGCACTGAGTGTGCTTCGGTCTATTAGCCATAACTTTTTCTCTAGTTACCCAAATGAGACGATTCTTTATTTTTATGAAACTAGAAACATATTTCTACATTTCTTATGAAGACATTGAAAATAAATTCTGTCTTTAAGAATCTCAAAATTTGTTATGAAGTTAAGAACTGGGTGCAGTACATTGGGGGATGAACATAAAAATTTGTGTTTTGAATTCGAGGGCAATTCTGGATTTTTTCTAGGCTAAATTGGAGAAAGATGTCTTCTATAAAGTTTTATATCTTTATTTTATCTTTCCAACGGTATATAGTATGAGAATTTTAGACATCTGAGCTAAAAGTTATGGTCTTATGAAGGAAGAAGTATCTTCTGTCTTTTCGCTTCTTCTATGTTTTGCTTCTTCTATGTTTTCATTTCTTCTGTGATGACGTCACATGTCTATGATGACATCTTATCTTCTGTGTTTTGCGTCTTCTTCTTTGCACTTCTTCTGGGTTTTGCTTCTTCTACTTTTTGCTTCTTCTATGTTTTCGCTTCTTCTGTGATGACATCACATAGTCTGTGATGACGTCATATCTTCTGTGTTTTGCTTCTGCTTTTTGCTTCTTCTATGTTTTGCTTCTTCTATGTTTTCACTTCTTCTGTGATGACGTAACATGGTCTGTGATGACGTCATATCTTATGTGTTTTGCTTCTTCTGCTTTTTGCTTCTTCTGTGTTTTGCTTCTTCTGCTTTTTGCTTCTTCTGTTTTTCGTCTGTACCTATCTTCTGCTTCATTTTGACCTTATAGAAGATAGAATCCATCTTTATAGTCTTCATAAAAGTTTTATATCTTGAAGTTCTCTTTCTAACCATGTAAAAAAAACCTTAATCAGATATCTATAGGGAAAGTTATAGCAATTTTTCCCATTCGTCTGTCTTTTTCCATTAGTCTGTTTTTTCATTTGGCTTCATCTGTACCTATCTTATATTTCATTTTTGACCCTTCAGAATATAGAATCTGTCTTTGAGGTCTTCATAAAAGTTTTAGATCTTGAAGTCTTCTTTTGAACCATATAAATAAAACCTTAATCTAATAACTTTAGGGAAAGTTATAGTAATTTTCCCCATTCATTTGTTTTTTTCCATTAGTCTGCTTTTTCATTTGGCTTCTTTTGTACCTATGGTCTGTTCTATTTGTGACCCTTCATAAGATAGAATATATCTTTGAGATCTTCATGAAATTTGTAGATATTGAAGTCCTCTTTCGAAGCGTATAAAAAACAACTTAATTCAATATTTTTAGGGAAAGTTATAGCAATTTTCCCCATTTGTCTATCTTTTTTCCATTAGTCTGCTTTTTCATGTGGCTTCGTCTATACCTACCTACTGATCCATTTTGACCCTTCAGATGATAAAATCTGACCTCAATATCTTCTTCGAAGCTATAGATCTTGAAGTCCTATTTGAAATCATCCTAAGATGATCTTAATCCAACGTCTCTAGTGAAAGTTATGCCATTTTTCCCGAGACAAGTTCAACATGATTGAGGACAAAAATATGTTTGATTCTTTTGGCCATAACTTCTTCTATAGACACTCAAATGACTTGATTCTTGAATCATTGGACTCGTAAGACATTGATCTACATCTAAAACAAAAACCACAGCCATCTAAAATTAATTGAGAAAGATTGAGTGAAAAACGTGGGATGGGCACAGTGTGTGTGTTCTTAAATACTATAAACTGGTGTTATTCCACTGAACATACTTCAGTATTTTGATGATTTATGGATCGTTAGAGCTCCAAATGAGATGATTTATGATTTTTGGTAAACTAGAGACATGGAGCTAAAAATGGTATGAAGAAATTTGAATCTAATTCAGTTCTAAGATGTTTAAATTTCGGATAGAAGTTGTGTATAGTATATTGATTTGGACAAGAGCAGTCCAAAAATGTTTGAAGTATATCTTTCGAATCACTGAACCAAATTGAATGATTTTGGTGTCATTAGAAACTTAAGACAATGGGGGACATTTTCTGGACGAAAGTGTTATGTGAGAATGGTCAAGGATACTGATGGCAAGACACTTAAGTATAAAAGACATAAGGCATAAATGGAAGGGAAAATGGGACAATTTTCAATCATTAAGGGCATAATTGGAAGAAGAAGTGTTGTCTTGCTTATAAATGAAGAAGAAAAAAACATGAATTGAAGGATAAGAAATAGAGAATAACAAAAATGAGAGAGAAAGAGAAAGAGAGGTTGATGGTTTGAGAGAAAAGAAGAGAGTGAGTTAAGGTTTAATTCTTTTTAGTCTTCAAGAGATATTTTGAAGCTGTCCAAGAAAATAAAAAGGAAGAGGAAGAAAAGAGCTTCCATTTGAGCTAAAGACCTCTTTATTTAGTGAAGAATCAAGGTAAGATCATTTTGAATCTTTTGAATTTTTGGAAGGATTCTAGTTCATGGAGTTTAGAAAATGCTTGGGTTTAAGTATTCTAAAATCAATTTTAGTGATTTTGCATTATGAGATTTTCAATTGAATTCCTATTGGATGAGAATTTGGATATTATGAGATCATATGAGGTTAGAAATGAGATGATGATAAATTGAGTTATGATATAAAGTAACCAAGTATTCTTAAGGTGTAAGCCTGTGAATAAGCTAGACATATGCAAAGGGTAAAGATTGGAAGGAGAATTTAGAAAGATCATGTACAAATGAAGTATAAATCTAAGTTCAATTAGACACATGTGAACTATAAAATGGGAGTGAGCATAATATATGTTCTAGAACATATATCCGGGATTGTCATTGAGCATGCATTGTACATAGTCAACCCATACAATTGTGCATAAATAAATGCTTATATGTGTGCAATTATTGATAAGTATGAAATGAGTGTCTTGCATAAATGGGTTGTGCAAGTCAAGTGTCCGCATTCAAACGCTTCCAGATCATTGAAGCTAGTGCTAATCTTGAGCGTATTGTGAGTAACCTAAACGGTCTCACTTAATTACTTGTTTGCTTAAATTTGTTATAAATGATAAAATGAATGTGTTTTGATTGTTGATTCTGAACAATGAAGGTCTGATGACTGTGATTGTGGAATGGAATATTGAAGTGCTGCTTGTATGTGAATATGCAGAACTATGTGCTTCATAATATGATTGATTGTGATAGAAGCATTCCATACATGAATGCACCATCAAATAATGACAGTCGTGACCATAGTAGTCACCGATCAGAGCTTAAAGCTCAAAGTGTAAAAAAGAGCCTCGAGCTCAGAAAGTGATTAAGAGCCTAAGGCTCACTATCTAAAATGAGCCCTGTATCCCTATCGGATAAGGGATAGTTATCAATGAGCCTGGTATCCAAAATGGATACGAGATAGTTTAGACACTCGGTCACAACAACGTAACAATTGGAAAAGAGTCTCATAAGCATTCCATATGCATTCATTTAAGTAAGATGATTGATTGAAATGCAAAATTGCTTATGCTTAAGTGAAAATGCGAATATGTGTTATGTGAAATTGATGTGTTGCACGAATTGAGTGAACCATCGATAATGGTTACCTCATTGAGTTCGCAAAACTCACCCAAAATTTGCAAATATTTTTTAGGATCAGAAGAATACCCCGTTGGGCCAATGGGAGTATACCTACTCCATTCAAGAAAGAAATAGAGGTTGGGATCAGTTCGCGTCTGCATTGTATTTCTTTATTCTTGTACCAAATTAAGTCTTCTGCAATTATTGGATCTTGTGTATTTGAATATATTTATTGTCTATAACTTTCCAATTGGAAAGGTTTTCCAAAAGAGATTGATCAAAGTGTAATAACGAATTCTGATTTTGAGTTTTATGAAATGAAAGTATGGGCTTAATTGACTATTGAAACTCTAATGATTGTATTGTTGCGATTGAAAATGTTTATAAATAAAAGTGGGCCGAATTGGTTATTATTTCCGCATATGCTTGTTGTGGTTTCCAAAAAATAAATTTATACCAATTTTTGAATGATTGAGTGCTCTAGCATGTCACTCTCACGGGGCAAGTTCTCGGATATCACACAGGATGCCAGGTTCGGGTCCTCGCAAGTGTGGGATGCTACACAATTAACCTATTTCTACTTTTGGAAATCGCTATGGACTATTACGTATCACATACTTATCCCTAGTTTTAAGATTAGGGAATTACCTAAAGGGTGATCAATCCCAAGGATAACATCTAATCCATGGCATTTTATATAAAGTCCCATACCAACCTAAGTCTAGAAACACCAAACTAAGCAAAATTAAATTCAAATTCTCACAATTTTATTCCTTAATCCTTCTTATACCTTCAAGCTCTTAGGCAACTAGCCACACCATTAAATTAATCAAACAAAGACTAAACAAACATAAACCATACTTCATTAAATTAAATCAATGCTAGAAAATCAAACCAAAGCCATTCATTAATCAAAATCTCAAGTTCAAACAACAAAAATAAAAGAACATTAAACTAAGCATCAAACTAATGAGCTGGAAATTAAAGCATTCGGTCAAGACAAACAAACATAAAGCATTTAGATATGAGAAAGGAAAAACATTTGGTTAGAAAATTAAAGTTATGGACGGGCTGCATCTCTTGGAAAGCAAGGAAGGCTCCAAACTCCAAGCCAACCATCTCCAAGTTGAAGCCGTCACCTCTCCACTCTCTTTTTCTATTGCAAGCTCTATTCTCTATTTATTTCCCACGCTTCTCCCTCACACTGTCACTTGGAGAGAAAATTAATGTTGGTGGTCGCCTTAGTGTTCACACAAAAACCTTTACAAACGTCTCCGTTTCGTCCATCCTAGCAGCTAGCGTTTTTCGCTTCTCCTATTATTATTTTGTTCCTTGGTGCTATCCTCCTGCGCTGCATCGTTTTGGCATGGATGAAGGCTCCATCAAATGCTGCATTTTAAAGCCTCCTTTCCAGCTAGTATGTTCTGCTACTTGGCGTGGACTCCTGCACTGTGTTTCACTTTCTTCTGTTTTCCTGTACTGCGTGTTGGTCCATACTTCCGCTATGATTTTTATCGTTTCACTTCTCCTTGCCTCCCCTCTTCTGCGCTACTGTTCTTATGATTTTATGATTTATTTTTTGGTCCACGGTTACTATTCACGCCCTTTAAATCCTCACGCATTACACACTCTTGTTGCTGCTTCTGACCAAGTCTGCGTTTTGTTAGCCAAACGACGACGTTTCTTCTTTTCCAAACGTCTTACATCTACCGCGTTTCATGCATGAAACTCCTCTCCTCAAACGCTGATGGTGATGCCGTATTGCCAGATTTTTAAAAGCTAATTGAGTTGCGTTTTGAAGCAAGAAGGAGCTCCAAAGATGCTGTCGTTTGGTATGCAAGGAAAGCTTGAAGGGCTACCATTTTAGACAGGTTTTTGGCTCTTAACTATCTCTGTGGTTATTGTCTCCAATATGCAGAGACGGAACGAGATAGAAATTTAGAGACGGAACAGAACAGAAATTAGGGATAGTGAACTGTTTGGTTGTGATGGACAAAACAGAAAAATTTGTCTCCATCTTAATGAGAGAAATGTGTTTGAATGTAAGGGACAGAACATAAAAATAGTAGCTATGACGAAAATACCCCTACAGTATAATATGATTGGAAATATGTAATTTATTAATTATTTTATAATTGTATCAATATTTATTTT
>JAOSBN010000008.1:20991484-21014416 GCA_027563595.1 Erythroxylum suave | reverse complement strand
ATTAAATTATGTTTTGTTTTAGGTTTTGAAGGGAGGACATTTATGACATTTCACCTATGTCTTTTGGTTCTGTCTCCGTCTCTGCATTCTTGTCCTCTGGTTTTGGAAGAAACAAAAATTTTATGTCGCTATCATCTGGAGTCGGGACAGAAATTGGTAGGGACAGCAAGCAAACAGGTCGGAGACAGGATTTTTCTGTCCCTGTCATCTATCCCTACCCATGGGGACATGAACTATACGCAGGGTAATTAAACACATTTGGTTGTCTTTTTAGATAGCCTCTTTGATGCTTCTCCAAGTCTTTTTATTTTCACTTTGTTGGCTACATCATGGATAGCCTTCCTAGCTCCTAATGGCTTCAAAACTTTATGCTTTAATCTTATATTTATATTCCATCATTTAATCTACATGTAAAATCAATAGGAACATAAAATGAACAATTAAACACAAAAATAAGAATGAATTCAAATAAAATAACATATAAAAATATAGCAAAATCTATTCATATCAATATTCACAGTAATCAATGACCTCAAAACTCAAGTCTCCATTATGACAAAAAGAAAATCAAAATGATTAAGAAGAGAGATATATAACCTAAAAGATGAGTTCCTCTTGTCTTTTATTTTGATTTGGATGCAAACTAGAGAGTGATCTCTAATGAGTTGGTATCCAAAAGTTGTTTGAATAAGGGGAAATGAGCTAACCATAATGAGTTCACCACGCATCTTTCAAGTTTTTTCATTGGAACCATTCACCAATCTGCCTGTTCTTCCAGGTAAAGTAGTTCCCTAAATAGTAAGGTCAGTTAGACTTACTTTTTGAATGAAACTGCTGAAGTCTTTTGGATTAGGATTAGGATTGCATCTAAGGCATTTAACTTCATTGGAGTGAAGAATATAGTTGAAATCCACTACAATAAGCCAAGGATAAGAAATAGTGCTTCCCAATTGCTTAAGGCCCTTCGATTGCTGTCTCCTTAGGAACTCTAGATTTAAGGCAATAATAGAAATAAAGATGGTGGTTTGGGATAGTTTCGTTAGTAATTATAAGTTAGGTTGTGAATTTCCAACTTCTAAGAACAAAATAGGAAGGATTAAAAGAGGGAATTATTTTTCCATTAAAATTTTGCCAGTGATCGCTAAGTGTAACTCAATCCCTGCGTAAAAACCAAAAACCTTTCTAAACCCGAATTAACTAAACCTTAGTTTCAATTAAGCCTACAAAAAGTGGTTTATTGGTAGATAGGAAGTCTTCTAGAGTAGCTTACTTAGTAGAGCTATTTAAGCCCCTAACATTCTAAATGAGCAAATTCATTAGGTAGGAGAGGAAGCATATATTCTCCTTCCCGCTTTACTACCAATTTTGGACTTATTGAAATCTAAGATTGGATTTAAGGGTGATTCACAAATGTTACTACATAGACCAGTGATCAAGGTCTTTATAGAGAGGATATGTTTATATGTAAAGATCTAGCTAGTACCTGCAAGTCTCCTTTAGAATGGTTCTCAATATTTTAGTCAGGTTAAGATTTTGGTTCCTTAGGTAAGTTTCCTTTAGACTCAAGAGTGGAACTAGTTTCTTTTAGTGGATTGGCTTTGTCAGAGCTTGCAGTAATTGGTTCTACTTCTTTTTTAGGGATTATAACTTCTCAAATTATAGACAAGGATGGAGGGGGTTATGTTTGGTTCTTGTAGTAAGCTTGACTCTCTATATCTGCATAGTGTCCTTTTTTGGTCTCTATAGTTTGAATACTTTTATAGAATCCTAAAACAATTGACCACCTAAGTTTAATCTCATGATCTTGATAGTTTTTGGAAGCTCATTATCAAGATTCACCTTCACATAAACTCTAATGTGATCTATTATCTCCGAATTAGCAATGTTCTTGTCCAAAACTATCAGTTTTCCAAAGTAGCTTGAAATGTAGCTAATCCCTCCCACAAATCAGTACTTTGTTATAAAGCTATATATATTCTCCCATATTAGAATGCCATACGTATTAGTCTAGATTGGAATGGTTTTGAGATGATTCTTATCTATTGAAAAGTTGGGCCCCTATTTTGTGACAAGCAATGGTCATACATTAATATGCCATGGGTTATGTTCCTAAACTCTTTGGGCTTTTTTTAAGTTATTGAATTTGAAAATAAAAAGACAATCATCACTTATAAGTACTTTTTCAAGACCATGTTTTTCCAATTAGCAAATGCATAATGTTAGACACCCAAGAAAAAAAATCTCTTTTCCAGAAAATAACCTACCAAAGTCGAGCTCCATGTCTTCGCACTAAGTTGGAGACTTTCTAAAAGAGGTGTAGCATAGGTCCAAGGAGAAGAGGGCTTGACATCTAATTTATTCAGAGGATTCAAGATCTCTGACTAGCTTACTCCAAGTGCTTTTTTGAGTTGGGACCTCTCTTTTCCTATTTTATAGGTTAGGAGAGGGAGACAACAAGGCATAATTATAAGAGTGGGAGACAACATGGCATAATTACTAATAATTTCTCAAGGTTTCAGAGTAGTATATAAGGAGGAAAAGGGTTTTTTGAAGGTTAGGTAACGAGGTGGGAAATCTAAATTTGAACTTAGGGTAGGTGGTGGGAGGGTTCATTTCCAGAGCATTAGTAGTGTTAGATGACAGGATAACAATAGAGGTACTAAACATTTTTTCTGACATAGATAAAAATATATATTTTATAAAGTTTGCGGGAAATAGAAAGCAGGTGGTGGGTTACCAGAAATGGGAACAAACTAGGTTCAATAGGATAGACACAAAGAGTACAGTGGAAGAGAGAAACTAGAGCATAGTGGAGTAGAGAAAGGTTCCCCTAAGAATTAAGATGCCTCTCCAAACATTAAAGGAGGCTTTACATTTTAATAATAAGTGATTAATAGATTCAAGTTTCGAACTACATAATACATATATATTTGGGATGGATAAGATTTTAGAGAGATTATCTAGAGTATTAATCCTCTTCCTGATTGCCAGCTAAAAAATGAAAGTTACACGTGGGTAAGATCGCTTGTACTAGGCTAGGGAAAACCATTTAACCTTGCTTCCATGATTTCTCAATATGTTCCTACGAGGGTCACTAGTATACACCCATGAGGGTATTCCATTTTAAATCATCATCATTATTAGCATCCAACTTGATGTTTTTCAGATAACCAACTAGAGTTGAATATGAAAAATAGTAAAAAATGGAAGTTGAATATAACATGACTTCATTCGTTGTGGTGTTAAGAGAGATTAAGGATTTCTGTGTTGAAAGCTCTTAAATTGAGTTAAGGTTCCTAAAAGGGCTCTGGCTGTTGAACTAAAAGGAAGTGTGAGCTCCACTTCCTATATTGCACATAATTTCTTGTTATATACAAGCTCTTAGTTTAAAGATTTGCTTCATGGTCCAAACTGAGTTATATTTAGGTTGAATGTGCAAAAATTTGTCTTCCTTTAGGTAGTATGCATGCATAATTATATCCAAAGTACATTTTTATAATATTTAAATCCTCTTAATGATGACTGAACTTAATGGTAGTTCTTAAAGGCAACACTCTTAGGCCTCCTTCAAATTTTATAAACATATATTAGCCGCTTAACTTTTGCTATTGTATACCTGATGTTATTACCTATCCCAAATAATATTTCAAGCATTTATCAATGGCTTTTACAATTTTAATAGGATCATTAAGTTTGAAGCACAATAAACATAGAGACTATTCAATATGGAATTTATAAGTTATGCTCTTAAAGTCAAGCAGAGGGTTTTTAAGAACTAATTTTTAATTTTGAATTGTATTTTTTGAATAAGTGGTTGAAAAATAAAAAAAAGGAAATCCTTTTTTAAGTAATGGGGATACCCACATATGTAAACGATAGCTTCAAATATTTTAAACTTATTAAGGTAAGAGAACTAGGTTTCAATTTAGCATGCACTAGTTGCAAGAAAAACACCAATTTTTTCTTTATTAATGGCTAGATCAGATAGCCTCTTGAATATGTTGATTCCATTCATTAATGCTATTAGAGAACCAACGTCTACATTAGAAAAAAATGATCGAGTCGTTTGAAACATATAGGTTGATGATCTTCAACATTTTACATTTAAAGTGATATTTAAATTGTTTCTCTTAATAATTCTTTTCTGCAAACTAGATAAGATCTACATACTTAGTATGAATAAATAGGGAGAAATAGGGACCCCTTATCACACACCTCTTACATCTTTAATTAATCTGGAAGGCTCACGATTAACAAGAACTTTAGATGAAACTATGATGCATTATTTCACCTATTTAACAAAAATGTGATATATGCCATATGTTCTAAGAGTGTTTAGAAAAAAACACCAATCCATTGAATCAAAAACCTTGTTAAAGTTGATTTTGAGGGCATAATTCCTACTTGTATTTTCACTAAAGTAATTAGTGAATAACTCTAGGACTATTAGATGTTATCTCTAATTTATAGCCATTATAAAAAGGACCTTTTGCATTATCAACCTGAACTTTCAGGAATCGTTTAAGTTTATTAGTTATGAGTTTAGAGATCACCTTATAAATTATGTAAGAACAAGTTATAGGTTTATGCTCCTTTAGGGTCTTTGAAGCTTGTCTTTTGGGTCTTATGTAGAGGAAGGTATGATTCAATTCCTTCAGGAGCTTCCTTTCTTTGAAAAATTCCAATATTGCATCAATCACTATCTCCTTTATGTGATATCAATTTTTATGGAAAAAAAATTTAGATTCAGGCCATCAAGGCCTAATACGTTAAATGCATTAAGTGAAAGAAGAGTTCTCTACACTTCCTTAGTAGTAAATGGTCTTATTCATAAAGTAAAATTTAATACTGCAAAAAAAAAACCTAAGGAGTTAGATAAATAAGCTTGCATCAGCTAGAGCACCCAATGTGTTTGAAAAAATGTAAAGACCTTTTGGAGAATATTTTATTTATTGGTTAGTGTATCAAGACCAGATTTAAGCTCAAAATCAATATTTTCAGCAAATTTGAAAAAGTGATGCATAAAGACCTTTGATTCAAATTTAGAGTAGCCAACTCTTTGAAAGTTCTTCGATTGGCCATTACTTCCTTAAGTTTAATTCCTAGTTGTATTCCCTGAGTTGTTATGGTTTCATTACGTAACCTTCGTAATGTCCTTTCGATCTCTGGATCAAATTGTAGAGGTTCTCTATGTAGAGATCTTATTATTACCGTACACTAAAACTAAAAAAATGTGTAAAGATTAAGAAATCATTAAAAGAAATGATTATAAACAAATATATGTACAAAACACCAATTGCAATCAAAAGCAAAAATAAAGCACTACAATCCCCAAAAATGGTGCCAAAATTGGTAGTGTGTCCTAACTCTACACAAAATAACTAAAAATTATAGCTAATGAAGAGGCGAAATCGATCCCATAAAGAGTTTATATAAATCTTTTGCAATGAAAGAAATTAGTGTTTAGGTTAAGGGGGTTTGGTTTGGTTTTAAATAACAAAATAAAATGAAATTAAACTAATAAAAATAAATTAAAGAAAATAGTTAAAAATGATGAAAGTGATGAATGCATAGGATCCAGTTATTGGTTTAATCTTAGCCTACACGTAATTAAACATATGTCACTGTCATATTGTTTTCACACCTCTCTTAGAACTATTGATCATAGATTAACAACAAGCTCCATTAATCTTGGTTTTCCTTTAGATCTTGTTTAATTAAAACAAGCTCTTTAATTAAACCTAGCCGTCGAACAACCTATAACAAACTCTTTAGATTTTTTCAAATAGTAGCATTATGAATAAGGAAAATAGATAAATGTAGGTAATAACCACGCAAGCTCAATTCATTTGACCTACACATAATTAAACATATGTCATTGTCATATTGTTTTCACACCTCTCTTAGAACTATTGATCATAGATTAATACCAAGCTCTGTTAATCTTGGTTTTCCCTTAGACTGTATTTAATTAAAACAAGCTTTTAATTAAACTTAACCGTCAAGCAACCTAGAGCAAACTCTCTAGATTTTTTTAAACAGTAGCATTAAAAATAAGGAAAATGAATAAATGTAGGTAATAACCAAACAAACTCAAGTCATTTGACCTATATTACGTTATCCATAATAATTGGACACCATTAGTTGCCACAAATGAATTTGTAACATAACGATTATGTATTGTATTTAATATTCTAGCAACGGGTTTATATACAAACAATCTAATGAGAACGAGAATAACAATTATCTATACACGAATACCCAAATCAATAGTTATAGAATATCGTAAACAATTCTTAAAGAGAGAAAGAACAACAATACTCAATGAAGATACGCTTAAATGCAATCTTACGCATCGATTTCACCTCCAAACCAGAATAGGGAAGCTTAGCCCTCCATGGGTCTCTAAAGAGTAAATTCTCTGCCCCTTTATGAAGTCCCAGAACAATTCCCATTCTTTTGCCATCAAAATTTTCTATCTATATGAAAAATTAGGTTTCTGGGCATATATAGGATTTGATGCACGACTATCTATCAAACCATATAAGTTAAAAAATGTGAAACTCGTGAAGATACAGATTAGATTCATGGTCGTATATCTAATCTTTTAAGTTCAAAATGTGTCTTCTAATGCATACATGACCGTATAAGTATATACATGGTCGTGTACCTCTCAAGTTTTGTTGAATTATTGTTCTTCTTATGAAAACCCAGTGGCAATATATATGGTTCAGTTATATGCAAACTCAATAAAAGATAACTACTATTCGAACGTTTTCAAGTTTTTACCTATAAAAACATATAAAAATGGTCCTAGAGTTTTATTAACTACTTCAATTTGACCATCTATTTGTGAATGATAAGTTGTAAAAAGAAAAAAAATGTTAACTTCCCCTACAAAGATTTCCAATAATAGCTCAATAATTCAATTAGAAACAATGGTTTCAGGAATTCCATATAATTGGACAATTCATAAATGTAAGATAAATCATTGGTTTTATGACATGTAATGAAGTGTGTCATCTTAGAAAACCTATTAACAACTACAAATACTAAGTTTTAGACCTAGTTAAACCCAAAACAAAGTCCATAAAGATGTCTACCCATAGTTTACTAGTTATAGGTAATGGTTTATATAATCTATGGCACTGTACTATCAATTTAGCTTGCCTACATTATACACATCTCTCACACACTCTTTTGATATCTCTCCTCATATGTTTCCATAACAAATGTTCATTCAAAACATCAAGTCTTTTTAACACCAAATTTTCCTATTAAAACTCTTATATATGATTCTTTCACTAACAATTCTCTTAAAAAATTTGGGGTATATAAAGCCTATTCTCTTTAAACAAATACTCCTCATTCTTAAAGAACTTCTCACATGCCTTAAACATAATGCCAAAATCATGATCATCATCTTATAGCACCTTAATATCCTAAAAAACAAGCAATTTAGCATTTAAAGTGCTTATTGAGGCATGTCTCCTAGACAATGCATCTGCCATGATGTTTTCCTTTCTTTATTTGTACTAACCACATAAGGAAACATCTATATAAATTCTACCTACTTAGCATGTCTTTTGCTAAGTTTGTTTTATCCTTTAATGTATTTCAATAACTCATAGTTAGCTTAGATCACAAGCTCTTTAGGCTATAAATAGTGCTTCCATGTCTCTAGATCCTTAACCAATGTATACATCTCATTATCATAAGTTAGATAGTTTAAGGTTGCCCCACACTAAGTTTCTCACGAAAGTATGCAATTATTTTCTTATCTTTCATCAAAACGATCCCAATTCCATCCTCAGTTGCATCACACTCTATCAAAAGTGATGGCAAAGTTATGTAAAGCTAAGATAGTTTTTATACTAAGTTTCTCTTATACCAAGTTAAATGCCCTCTCTCACTCACCAACCCCCCAACCCTCTTTAAATACTACACTATTTTTAAATATCTTAGTTAATGGTGCTATAATGGAGCTAAAATCCTTAACAAATCATCTATAAAAACTAGTCAACTTGTAGAAGTTTTTAACATCGCTAATTGACCTAGGGTTAGCCATTCCTCAATTGCCCTCACCTTTTCCATGTTAATCTTTATTTCCTTTTCGGTCACTACATAACATAAAAACACAACCTGAATATTACAAAAAGAACAATTTTCATTTTACATATAATTGCTCTTACCTAATTACGTTCAACACTTTATTCAAATGTTCAATATGCTCATTAAGTGATTTACTATAGATAAGAAAGTTATCAAATTAAATAGTTATAAGCTTGCCAAAGTAATCAAGCATGTTGTGGTCTTCAGCTCTACTATAATCAAATTTATTAAATTTACTTCTTTTAATTGCCTTTATATTATCATATTTATTATAATCGTTAGATTTATCAAATTTATCTATGATAAATAAAATCACTTTAGACCTTAATATCTGTTGGGGATGTCATGGATGCATGCATCACATGCATGAGATTGTAGCGGAAGCATCAGAATCTAGATTCCGACACCATGACAACCCGAAAAAACATATAATCATATATGCATGCATGGATATGTAAAAGAACACGAAATATAAAAACTTTTACCTTTTGTTTCTCCTACTTTCTTGTTTCTTCTCCTTGTTTAGGTTGCAGCAAACACCAAACCCTTCCTTAATCACCCAAGAACACGCAAAGATCAAGAATAAACAATGTGTAAGGGTGATTTGAGCACCAAACTAGATAAGTTCTAGTAGATGCTCAAAATGAAAAGAAAGATCAAGAATCTTGTTGCATATACTTTGATTCATGGAGCAATTGCATAAATTGCAAGAACAAGACTCAAGACACCTCTCTCTCACTCTAGAGCTCTTCTAGAGCCCTTATGCTCTCACTTAAGTGTGTAAGAAGTGGTTAGAGTCTTGTGCACATAAGTGAAAAACTCACTTATGTACTCATTCACGCCCTCGGTCTACGATCGTGGCCTACTTAAAATTAGGCTTGCCTTCAGTCAAGATTGTGGCCAATAAGCCATGATCGTGCCCTACTTAAAAATACCCACACCCATTATGTTTTCCGTCTGATCTTTTATACATTTGATCCTTAGGTTCCAGATTATTTTAGCACTTAAATTAAATCTTAATTCAAGGAAATCATGAAGGGTTTCATGATGCCAATTTATCGAAATATAAGCGGATTAACTCACGAACTCTTTGATAGTTAATTATCTAACTTACTAACCTTTCCATAGACAATTACCGTGCAATTAATCTTTTCACCATACTGTACCCCACTTGGTTTAGAGTATTGGCTATGTGGTAACTCCTACTAGATTGACTACATCACATCTAGTCGAAGTGATGTTAGTTCTTATCCTAGGATCTCATTACTCTATATGTCATTGAAGACTCTCTTCATGACACATAATTGCTCTGGCCAGCAACTCCTAAGTGATGACCCTGACAAAAGGCCATGGGTATCATCTCCTTTTATCAAGAGTGGTGAATCCTTAATTGGCTATCCAGTTACATTCGAAAATCAATAGTTGTACCCAAGGGCAACCTCGTCTTGAGGTAACAAGGAATGGTGTCAAAGCACAGGATCAGTATCCAAGATATCCTTAAGTACCTCCAATATTAGGATATCTGCACCATTGCTATGATGAGATTAATCATTGACATTTGATATATCATCCATATGATAATCTCATAGTGGGTCATCCGATGTACTTTCTATATGTTAACTCTAAACATCTCGTATTTACAGTTTGTGAGATCTACTGCTTGATCAAATCAATGAGTATAACATGTGCTAGCCTGTCTGGATTAATAATGTCCTATCTTATTAATCTTATGACTAAGGATTATTTAGATACTAACATAATTGCATATGATAGGAATTTCATTATCATGATCTCATCATGATTTCCTTCATGTTATGTTTTGTATCGTGGACTTCATTAATTTGATTTAATATTAATATCAATTCATATATTAACAAATACCAAATTAATGATAATTGTCTTTCGCTTTATTAATCAAAATAAAGTTTTTATAAAAGTGCTAAAAGTGATTGCAGTTAGAGCACTACTTTAACGATATTCAACATTAGGGAGAGGGATGGACAAATCAAAAGGATACCAAAACCACGAAAGAATTTGTTAAGCTTTTATACTATAAAACTCAATAAAATTTAGAGAAACTAGATATTGTTACAACCTCATTTTCCAAGTTGATCCTTACAAACTTTTATTCATGTAATTTCTCATTAAGCATATTCACACATCGGTTATGTTCTTTTACTACAGTCTACATATTAGTCATTTGACCTGAGTCTGCGGTGGCCAAAACCATCTGAGGGATAACCGCATTATCATAAGTTACATCTAGAGCATTGGGTAGCCCCAGTGACTTCAAGGCAAGGTGAGCTGCCTTTTGCCCAAAAATCATCTTCCCTCCAAAGTTAGACCTTTTATGCATTACTAATAACACCATTTAACCATGGACAAAACTATATGAATCTTTAACAATTATTTGAACACAAATCGATGCTAAGCCAATAACATATTAGAAATGCAACTTGTACTTTATCATTCTTAGAGAGCCATCAACTTCAATAACTTCCATGCGAATAACAATCACACCATGAACTGTTTCTTTGGAAATACTGCTATGGCATCTTTAACATCGCTCATATCTAGATCTTTCATCCTTAGTGTGTTTGAAATCATGCCAATGTTCTTGAGCCTCTTGGCACCCGTAGTGACCACAAGAACTCACTACCATCTGGCTCCATCATATTGGGGTCCATGTAAGATTACGTGTCATGGTTCATCAACCCCAGAGCCTAGTTGTTGACTACCCTACCCACTTTTCTACTCTTTACTATCAAGTCCTCTACAACCACAATGTTGAATAGCTTCACATTAGGCTAGGTAAGGAGCTTGCTTATGATAATGGAGGTGAAGACCGCATCATGCTTGATTATTACACAGTCCAAAGTAAATACTTACAATGATTTTGTTGAAGGCATGACAATCCACACACATACTCCATGAATTGTCTTTCTTTAGCACTAATAAGACTGGAACTTCTATATACTAGAAGAATGGGTAATTATTCTCCCATAATTAAATTAATTTGATGTTATATTCCTTATTTAGATGGTAAGCCTCTTAGCACATCTTCTTAAAATAGATCATCGTAATTATGTAAAATAGAAATAATATCACTAGGAAAATTATGGTTATCAAGGTATTTATGGGATAAATAAGCTTCTTTGTAAAGGAAAAGTAACATTTGGTGCTTAACTAGAAATTCATCTCTTGCATCCCTTACTCTCATAACCATGCTTACTCCTTTTCCCCTTATGTTTATCTCTCACAAAAGTGTTTCTTATATTATTTAAAGTTGCCTTAGGTTTTTGCACTCAGTTCTTACCACTCTTTTCTCTAAACGTCACTTGATTAGTCTTGTGGATTTTCAATTGGTCTTCATAAACTTACTTTGGTGAAAGAGGGGCAAGACTGTATTTCACATAATTAATGGTGAATAAGCAACAATTCTTCCAACCATCATGGATTGTTTACTTATCAAACTGTCATAGATGCCCCAACAAAATATATTTTTCTTGCACAGACACTACATCACGTAAAACTTCATCCTTGTACGTCCTAATTTGGAACGTCACTAACACTTGTCTAGACACTTTCCCCTTACCCAATTTATTAAGCAATTGCATATTATAGGGTATTAAATGCTTAGAAGTAATGTTTAAGCCAATTTAACACTTACAACAATTGAGTAGCTTCCTTTATCAATAAACAAGCTGCAAATTAGATTGTTGACAAATAAATCTTATATGGAACACGTTCTCCCTTTATTGGTTTACATCATCTTCTTCTCTAATCTAATTATGTAAGGCCCTTCTAATCACCAACAATATCCCCTCCATTGGTTGCTCAATTTTGGCCTCATCATCATTTTGCTCAAAGTCCTCTAATTTGGGCATGTTGGCATAATCTTCATCTTCCCTTTTAGAAATGAATTCTTTGTTCTTAATTTTCATCAACCGCCTTGTTTGGAGAATGAAAGGCAATATGTCCTTTTCCCGTGCATTAGAAGCATTTGATATCTCAAATCCTTAAATTTGAAGAGAAGTTAGCCTTATTTTTCTCCCCTTGATTTGCTTTCATCTTTCATTTTTCATCTTTCAAATTTGTTATTTAGAGACTTATATTCTTTTTCACTCCATAATTTGCTCCAAGAGGTGTTTCTTGCATTAGAAAAAATTATATGACTAATGAACTTATCTTTAAGTTGTCTCACAATATTCTTTTCTATATGGACTGCATCCTCTAATTCTAAATAATGTTGCAACACCATAACATTAGCAATTTTGATTTTATGACCACATATAAACTAAGCTAAAGTAGCTTCCTAAGCTTTGTCCATGTTTGCTTGTGCCACTACTACCTCCATCTCTTTGAAATATTCCTCAACAATTTTACTTCCTTATATAAGATTTTACAATCTTTTGTAAAGTTCCTTATAGTAGGAACTTGGCATAAACCTCCTACACATCATAACTTTCATCTTTTCCTAGGTATTGATTCGTGACTCTTAGTTTATCCTCTTAGCTACAATCTATTGATCCCACCAAGTAACTACGTAATCACTAAATTTAGAGGCTACCAATTTGACTTTCTTCTCTTTGAAAATTTATGGCACTCAAACGCTAACTCCGCTTTCCTTTCCCACTTTAGATACACATTTAGGTCCATCTTCCCAATAATGGCAGGATTTTTCATCTTAATGCTATCTATGTTGTTGTCTAATATATCCTCAAGACCGCTCTCATTTTGACACTCGATTCTTCCCCCACCATTCCAAGTCATTCTTCTTATAACACAACCACCTCTGCCCCTTCTAAAGTTACCTATATCTCCAAAGTTGCTAACCTGGTCATCATCATCGATAAACTCATCATGGATGTTTCTAGATTCTGGTGTCCTTTCCTTTAGGTTGGATTAAAAATTTAACCTTAATGACATCTCAGCCATCTTCTCCCTCATATCCTTCATCTCCCTAAACATCCTTTCAAAGGCCAAAAGTGCATTTTAAACCTCAACATTTACAATTGAATACAATTCAATCCCTAACATTTTGAAGCATTCAAATTAAACCCTAATGTTTTCAAAACATTCAGAACAGACCCAAAATGGAAGGAAATTTTGATGAGGATTAGACTATCATATAATTAGCCTTTTTAATTTAATCAAAAAGTGGGTCATATTTCCACGTGACAGTGGGGCCTATTGTTAAATATTTTAGACAATATAGGACCCAATATTATACATTTCAAATAATGGTTCTCACTTACCATGTGGCAATAAGGTTTACTTTTTATTTAAAATAAAGAATAATGTCATATCAACATTGGCATGGCATTTAACTAACATAAAGGTAATCCTATTAAAATTTTCATCCACTTAGGTTTGTTTTGAACGTTTTAAAAATTTAGGGTTCAATTTGAATGCTTCAAAATGTTAAGGTATGTTTTGTATTATATTGTCAACATTAGGTTGACAATGCACTTTTAGCCCCCATTTAAACAACATTTATATTGATTTCATCTCAAAGGATTGCTTTCCATCTCTCCACTTTCAAATGCCTATTTGTATATACTAGTAGAAGAAGAATTTCTAGTATTAGACATGATTTTAAACTTGTAAACAGATGTTAGTAAGAAAACAATCTCTCCCTGACATGTTTGCTCTCTTAATCACTTATAACTCACCTTCTAAAATTCTTACTCTATGAGATCTTTGTGGACTAAACTTTTCTTTCAAGAAGAACAAGTTTAAATCTATTCCTACTCCTAAGGAGCAATTTGATGTAAGGAAAACAAAGAAAATGAAACTAAGAGGCCAGAGAATACGAAACTTGTAAGCTAGAATTTTAGAGGCTCTAGGAACCTATAAATTTACCTTACCAAATCAAAATAGAATTCATCCCAGAATTAAGATTTTCTAAGTTCTTGCAATGTTTTTGAATGTAAAGAGTCAATTTCTTGGAAAACAAAATTAGAATCTTAGCTTTTCTTTAACTTTTAGGCCTTAGATTCTTATTTCTAGATACTAGGAATTGCAATCTTGAGCTCCAAGCTTGCTATTAAGCTAGAATTAAAATTGAAAAGAGGAATTATAAATCCAAGTGTGTAAGTAGGATAAACAAAGATTTGGATTAGTTTTAAAAAAATTTGGAGCTTGTTTGTTGTAACTCCCTAACCACCCAAGTTTGACTTTTCTAATCCTTGTAGCTTCAGGAATCAATAACACATGGATAACTAATCAAGAAGACTCCAACCGAATTTGATTTTCTTTTTATCCTTATTTCTTCTTTTTCTTGATATTTTCTTGTCTTTTTTTTCACTTTTCTTTTATTGTCTTTCTTAACAAGAAACTCAAGACAATAGAATCAAGAAACAATATTCAAAGTGAGAATTGCAAGATTTAATTGGATTACTTGGCTAAATTCAAAGATTTAACAAGAACTTAAAGCCAAACTCAATTCTTTGAGCACATGCAGATTGGAATTAACCAACATAAAAATTATTAAGATTGGTTCTATCCAACGCAAAAATTCAAAGAAACAGAAAGGAAACATGGAGAAGAAGAATGTACTTAAAACCAATTTAAGAAACGATCAAGACTTTAAGAAAATAGATTCAAGATTCTAAGAAAAGAATCAAGAAGACCCAAAAACTTAAAGAAAACAATGAACATAGCTGGAATATAAGGTAAAAACAAGCTAAGATAAACCTTGACAATAAAAGAAGGCTTTGATACCAAAAACTAATATGCTCTTCACCTTAGATCTTATGAAGCACAAATCTTAGATTGAGGATCCAATGATCATTTTATGTGAATCAAGATTGAATTAGCAACTTAAGAAGATATTTCTACTATACCCACAAAATTAGAAAGGGATTGAAGGTGATAAGGAATAGGTTTTGATCTTCACAAGCCCATGCTTGAATGAAAATCAAGTCATCAAAGAATATCAAAAAGGATTTCTCTAAAGGAATAAAAAGAAAACTTAGTATGCTTATTAAATCTAAAAATCAATCAAATCTTATTGCATACTAAAACTAATGCCTTAGGTTAAATCCCAAAAGGAGAGGATGTGGATTTTAGCCCAAATAAAAACTTATAAAAACAAGCTTAAAATAGGTTGTTGAGGCCCCAAACAAACCAAACGACTAAGTAGGTTTATCTAAGGTTGAAACCCATATCGTTAAATCCTAAACAAACTAATTAAGATGCCCAAAGCATAATCTAAATTGGAGCAATTAGATTACACCTTATGGATCAAATATGCTTAAAATAGCTAAATTGTAACAAACAAGTTGTTTCTAGTTGCATAGCATAATTAGCCTTCTTTAATAAATCCAATATGTTGCTCCAAGCCTTAAATCATCACCATGAACTTAGTTCACATGTCTCCAAGTGTTTTAGCTTCTCCTTTGCATCTAGAACCACAATTAGATTGTTGAGAGTCTTTTTAGCACGTTTAGCCTGCAACTGTGTCATTGGTCTTCCAAGATTCTCTAATGGATCTTTTGCCTTAGTGACACTTTGTTGAACTTCTTTAAGTATTTTTCCTTGGAATGCTTGATCTCTCTCTCTCTCTCTCTCTCTCTCTCTCTCTCTATATATATATATATATATATATATATATATATATTGGGTTGGGCTATAAGATCCTTTTAATTTTATAAGAATATTTGTTGATCAAAATGGGAAGCTTCTTAAAGCGGAGAGGATTTGTTAGTTAAAGGCCCCTTTTGTTCTTGTAATTCAGAAGTATTGGTTCAGTCACTTGTGTACCATATCCAATAATAGATGCTACTATTATTCCAAGCATTTATCTCAGTCAAAATATCACTTCCAAAGTTGTTGCGTTGGACAATCCTATATATTTTTGGTAAACGTGTTAGTTTTTTGAAAAGTTACATTACACCTGTGAAGTCTCAAATTAAACATTGGATTATTCTAAAATTTGTGCCAATTCTTAAACTGATTGATTAATTTTAATTACTTCTCTTTCTTGTTTTCTTAAACATGTCCTTTTACTTTTGTTTCAAACTTGGAAAAGATTATAAAGATATTACAAGATGGAATTAAGGATGTCAAATATATTTCAGATTATGTAGTTAGGAATAATTGGCAATTTGGAGGATGCTTTGGGTTCATGTAAGCTACTTCTGAGCAACGACGGATGGAGAGGCAGTGACAAAGCCCCAAACGGAGAAGATCCATCCATTTGTCTTTATAAATGGACCACCGAGAGAGAGAGAGAGAACAAATAATATTCGAAAATTTATGAATTACATTAGTCATCTATATGGTTTCAACTGTAAACAAAATAATCACATTAATATGACTGACGGAACTTGGATAAAATTTTAAGATTTAGGCAATTTAAAAGTTAAATAATATTTTTAATATAATAATTATTATTAAATTTTAGTTACAATCTTAAGTGAGTAGTAGATAATACGATATATACAACACTTGAGGAGTTAACTTAATGCGTGCGGCTTACAACTACGAATCTAGGGTAGGCTTCTCAGCCCAAAGGATCGCTAAGTCTTTTTACTTTTGTTAGTGTCATTTCCTGTTACAAAGAGGATCGACCACCAAGAAGAAAGATCAATACCTGGTTCTCAAATTGCAGAGGTGAAAATGGCGTCATCCTTTCTGGAAGCGTTCGTGGATCCAAGGAAGAACTGGTTTGCCAAAGTGCACATGAAGGCTCTCTCCAATCGCCTCCGCAAATACGGTTTGCTGTTTCCCCCCAAAATACCCGTAATTCATAACAATTCTTCTTTCTTCCTGATTGCTTGAATTGGTGGTGCAAGGCCTCCGATACGATGATCTTTATGATCCCTACTACGATCTTGACATCAAGGAGGCGCTCAATAGGCTCCCCCGGGAAATCGTGGACGCCCGTAACCAGCGACTCAAGCGCGCCATGGACCTCTCTATGAAGCACCAGTACCTTCCAGAGGACCTTCAGGTACTTTCTTATTAGTCCTTTTTTAAAAAAAGAATTTCGATGTTTCTGTTTTTTTTCTTTTCTATCCGACTCATATTACCTTTTGAATGTTGATTGACTCATGTGTAGGCAATGCAAACACCTTTCAGGAGCTACCTTCAAGACATGTTAGCTCTTGTAAGTTCTTTCCTAAATCATATATGCAAGCTATCCTACTATCGATTACCATATGTTTTCTGTATTGGCAACAATTGTTTGATTTATATTGGATATTATCTCTTGACGAAAGAAAAAGTTGGATACTTCTTTCTAGTTTTAACCACTTAATCACATTTAGCCCGCATCTACATAAGTTTCGGTAAAATGATGTCCCAATCGGGTTTACTTCACTTAATATAGATCGTGCTAAGTCATGAAGTAGCCGACTGCATGTTCCATTTTGCTTTAAAATACTCTTCTGTTGAAGACTAATTCTTATTTTGTTCTTTTCTTGGGCTTTTAGTTCAATTTATCTTGCATTTCTCTTGTCTAGAATTTACAAGCATTAGTAAACACTTCGTTTCAGACTTACTAAATACTTTTAGGTAACTGTATATTTGGGGCATAATGAAATGTGCCATAGTCTATTCTTTTGCATTTGTGTTAAAATTCTGGATAGTTATGATACTATTATCTATTCCACTATGAATGTACCTAGGGTAGGGCTGTGCCGAAATTTGCTACTAAAATTATGTAGACAAATATAAGCATTGTGTCCGAAGATTCTAACATTTTAAAATCTTCTTTGAGAAATGTGATTACCATAAAACATTTAAATGTTATTATCAAGACGTTTGATCATGGATGAGCACTTTTCACCTTATGCTTTATGACTTTGTTAGATAAACCTTAATGTGACATCTTTACTGAAAAACTTCATTAGTATCTCAAAAACCAAGCTCATTTATGTAAAGTAGTCCAAAACATTGTCTCATTGAGCTTGTAATGGAATTAAAAATTCATATTACTTAGAATAAAGAAAACCACGGTGGCAATCACCCAACTAGTAATTCAACTTCGAAAGTATGGAAGCCAAAGTTCAACAATTAATTACTTTGTTGATGTAAGTTTTATGTTTATCCGCATGTGCTTTACCTTATTTATCGTTTTCTTTTTTAGTTCAACAAATAGATGGGTCATTAAAGATCCTTGAATTAGATGGGTGCATTTGCATTTGCATTTATCTCTCTCTTAGGTCCAGTTGCGTTAGGTCAAATTTAACGGAAACTCCTTTGATCCTTCCATCTATAGGTATCTTATTAGGCTAATTAGTACCTTGATTGATCCCAAATTGCATATTCTGACTTAATATACTTTCTAAGACTTTTCCCATATGATCTTCAGCTTTTTCTATCTAGATCTCCGTCTTGAATTGCCAGTTTGGTTGTTCATTCCTGTTCAACTGTTCCAGTTTCACAGCATTTTTCATGTCATTAATATGTGTCATGTTACTTCTATTTGTAAGTCTATCAGTATCTGCTCCCTTTTTCTATCTAGTGCTATAAATGTTTTTTCTCACTTTATGTGTATTATGGCGAATAATGTTGGTCATGCAATCTATTTTAAGCTTGTGCATCTTTGCTAGAGCATTTTCTCTTAGAATTATAGGTTTTAGTCATCTTAGTAAAATGTTTATGAATCTTGATTTAGCATCACTGAGAAATTATTCATTTATCTTCTCTCCAAAACAATTGAATCTTAAGCATTTGCCTTTTATTGCATTTGATGTGTATCAAAGAGCAAAAGGTTTAGGATAATTTGTACTGTTATCTTTAGTACCGAATTGCATCCTAATGTTTACAAACCAAACCAAACATACCCAAATTCCCGCCTAAGCAGGGTATGGGGAGGGTAAGATGTGCGCAGTCATGCCTATATCTCCGATAGAGATACAAAGACTGTTTCATTATAACGTTTGCAAAATGGCATAATATAATTTTCCCCTTCAAACCTTACTTTATTAGGTTTCTATTAGATCATCACGATTAACATGTGACACATGGCATCTCAACTATGCGGTAGTAGCCAAGTGGATCCCGACGTGAATATTTTAAAAATTTTTAATTTTGTATATTTTAAGGTAAAAGCTGTGATTCGTCTCCTAACTTTTTGCATAAGATGGTTCCTGCTATTATTTATGATACTAATTTGTATTTTAATGCTTACAATATGGCACGATTTGCACCTTCAAACTTAACTTCATTATGTTTTAGATAGGTCGTTGTTATGGCAACTTTAAATTGTGACATATGGCATGGCAATTGTGCAAGTCTGGCAAACATACATACTAACATGGCTATTTTCAAATTTATTTTTTAAAAAATTTATCAGCATTTAATTATTTAAGTTATTAAAGCAAAATTATGTTAAATTATTATTGTTGTTTATGCAACAAAAGTTTGTGAACAAAACATTTTGAATATTATAAATTAATGTGTTGTAAAAATTAAAGTACAATGTAAAAATATTTTTATGAAAAATTTCTCATATTTATTAGAAAATATGCGCGTATTATAAGGTTATTATATTTATTTGTCACATATTTAGTGAAGAACAAGTGAATTTAATTCTAAAATGTTAAATGGTAAACTTATTATAATATAACAATTAAAACATAATACAAAAGTTTTAAAAAAATTGACATCCATTTGTAAGAAGTAAGATTGACTTTAAATACTATCTTCATTTATTCTAATAGTTTTATTATTCTCTACTAAAAAAGTTCATTGCACTTTCTTAACTAAAATTTTTTATTTTATAATACAAGACTTTTAATAATTATACATGTAATTTTTTACTAATTTGTAGATTCCTTTTATATGTTTAAAAATACTGTTTGCGACTTTAAAATTGAAGAAAATATGGGAAAAAGTCGTTTCTATTTGAAGAAAATATGGGAAAAAGTCGTTTCTATGTGAATATAGATTATTGTTGTAATATTTTTCATATTATATTACTAAAATATAATTGATATTGATATTTATTCAATTTCTTATATTTTTTGAGAGAAGTTGATAAAAAGTTGAATATAAAAAAATAAAAATGTAATATTTTTAATAATAATTAAATATTGACAAAATTTTAAAAAATAAATAATTTAATAAGTCACGTTAGCATCCACATTGGCCATAATTGCATAGTTGGTATAGTTTGATGGTGTTGTGACAGAGATCTAACGAGAACCTTACGGAATTAGATCTAAGGATGCAAATCGTGTTATTTTGTCAAAGTTAGGATGCAATTATATATAAAGGTAAGATCATCTTAAGACTTTACGGGGACGTAAGGGGGCAAGTATTAGTTTGTCTAGAAATATTGGTAAAATTTTAAAGAACATGATAGCCACGTTTACAGTGACGCGGTTAGAGTTGCATAATTGGCATGCCAAATGTCACAAGTTAATGGTGTTATGATTAAGGTTTTTAGTAACTTTGACAGAAAATCAGAGAGGATAGCAAGAGAGAATCGAGTTGAGCAAAGAATTCTTGATTGATGCATTATTCATTGTATCAATTCAATATATATACAAACTGTGAATAACTAACTATCTAACTAACTTTCTTATCTTTGATCAGCTAACTGATAACTAACTATAACTGATAACTAACTTTTATCAGTATTATTCTAACATCCCCCCTCAAACTGGAGAATATATGTTTAATATTCCCAGTTTGCTAAAAGAAGATGAAAATACTGAAGAAGATAATCCCTTAGTGAAGCAATCAGCAAGTTGACTTCGCGATGGTACGGGTAACAACACTATGAGACCTGACTGCATCTTTGATCGAACAACATGACAATCTATTTCAATATGCTTCGTGCGTTCATGAAACACCGTATTCTGTGCTAGATGAATAGCGGATTGGTTGTCACAAAACAAAGGAATAGGTAACGTAATAGGAATTTTGAAATCAGCCAATAAATATTGCAGCCACTGTAATTCACACGTTGTAGTTGCCAAATCCCTGTATTATGCTTCTGAAGAACTCCTACTGATGGTATTCTGTTTCTTACTCTTCCAAGAAATCAAAGTGTTGCCGAACAATATACAAAATCTTGTGATTGACTGCCTAGTGTCGATGCAAGTTCCCCAATCACTATCTGAATATGCTTGTAACTTGAGATCACTGGAAGCAGGGAAAAACAGACCTTGACCAATACTACCTTTCAAATATCGCATCACTCTATATATTGCGGCAAGATGTAGATCAGTCGGTTTGTCCAGAAATTGAGCAAGTTGCTGTACAACAAAGCTTAAGTCTGGCCTTGTCGTAGTTAAATATTGTAACTTTCCTACAATTTTCCTATATTCGGTAATGTCTTCTAAAGGTAGTCCCTTATCCTTTGACAACCTAGTGTTAGGTAAAATAGGTGTAGAACAAGGTTTGTTGTCCAAGAATCCTGCATCTCGAAGTAAGTCAAGTGTATATTTCTTTTGACAGAGATTGATACCTTTACTAGTCCTAGCTACTTCAAGTCCTAAAAAATATTTGAGTTCACCAAGGTCTTTGATAGTGAATTCTATGTGAAGATAATCCTTTACCTTTTCTATGTCATCCAAATTATTGCAAGCAAGCACAATATCATCAACATAGACTAATAAGGCCATAAAAGACTTACCATTAGTCCTTGTAAATAGAGTGTGATCTGCAGAAGATTGAGAAAAACCACAGCGAAGTAAAGCCTCGGTAAGCTTAGCATTCCACTGTCTACTGGCTTGACGCAGACCATATAACGACTTTTTAAATTTGCAAACCTGATTTGTCCCATGTGAAAATCCCTCTGGCAGATGCATATACACTTCTTCATCTAAGTTGCCATGAAGAAATGCATTATTAACGTCACATTGATGTAAAAACCAACCTTTAGCCGCAGTCACAGCTAACAAAGTCCTTACAGTGGTCATTTTTGCAACAGGACTAAAAGTGTCCATGAAATCCACCCCTTCTTGTTGAGTATAACCCTTGGCCACCAACCTTGCCTTATATCTTTCTATACTCCCATCAGCCCTTCTTTTTACTTTAAACACCCACTTGCAGCCTATAGTTGTTTTTCCAACTGGTAAATCAACAACCGTCCATGTATTGTTACTTTGTAATGCGGCAATTTCATTTTGCATTGCTTGTTGCCAATGCGAGCTTTGTGCAGCTTCTTTATAAGTCTTCGGTTCTTTTTCATGATCCAACAAAACAGCAAAAGCTTGATGTGTGTTTGATAACCGATCATAGGTAAAGACTTGACTTAGGGCATGTGGACTGGTTCTTCTCACTGACTTAGTGAAAACCGATGCACAATGAAAATCTCTCAAATGATCAGGTTTGGTTTTGACTCTAGTGCTTCTTCTCAACTGTTGCGTTGCTGGAATATTTGACATTTGTGAAATAGTAGTTGATGTGGCTGGAATGCTTGACGTATGTGGGATAGAATCATTTGGTGTTGAAGAATCAAGAACGACGTCTGCAGTGTGGCTGGAACTATTGTTATTAGGAATGACCTCTAAAGCTGGCATTTGCACTTCCAAGGGGTCAGATCCACAATTTAAATCTGCTGTTGAAACACATACAGGAAGAACCAAATCTTGTGCAGTTTGGGAATTAGGAGGTCGTAAATTTTGAGTAGAAGTAAGAAAAGGAAAAATAAACTCATGAAAATGAACATTCCTAGAATGAAACACCTTATGTGCATTTAAATCATACAATTTGTATCCTTTAATACCTGTAGAAAAACCTAAGAAAATGGATTTTACAGTCCTCATATCAAATTTACTTTGAATATAACAATGGTTAGAAGCATATGCCAAACAACCAAAAACTCTCAAGCTATTATAATCAGGTGGTTTAGAG
>JAOSBN010000008.1:20963649-20991384 GCA_027563595.1 Erythroxylum suave | reverse complement strand
TGAACTTCTTGACAAAACCAGAAGCTTTGACAGCTAAAGCATTCGTTTCTGGGACGTGAACAGTAGGCAAGATTTTTCGTTCTTGCTAAACCACTAATGAAAACACCTTGTTAATTGATGGCAAAGGATCCATCATTAAGATTTGAGATTTAACATGTTCATAAGAGTCATTTAAGCCTTTCAAGAAGACTAGCACATGATTGGCTTCATAATACTCTTATTTTCTTGTATAGGCTGCAAGAACACTGAACAGTACAGCTGCATGTTAGGAGAGGTCGCAGAATCATCAACTCATCCCATAAGATTTTCATTTTAGTGAAATACTCTTGAACAGCCATCGAACCTGGATGTAAACTGTATAACTCCATCTGCAGATCACAAACTCTGAAGAAATTGCTTTGAGCAAATCTTGATTGTAAATTATTCCAAACTTCCAAAGCAGAGTCTATCCAGATGATAGATTGTGCTATTTGTGGAAAAACCGAATGAATGATCCAAGAGATAACCATGTTGTTGCATCTTTGCCACGCCAAGAAATTTGAATCAGATGTGGCTGGGACAGCAATCGTGCCATCAACAAATTGAAGTTTATTTTTAGAGAGAAGCACCATTGACATCGCGCGATGCCATTGATGAAAATTGTTGCGATTCAAAACTGAAAAGACCAAGACCAAATTCGGAGATTCGTTGGCAGAGAGATAGTAAGGTGACGTCGTGTTTTCCTCAAGCCTGATATAGAAGAACCCATATTCCAGGCATTGGTTGCCATTGTATTACCAAACTAAAGAAGTCGACTAATCAAATCAAAGACAAAGCAAGAAACTTGGTTGACTAGCATGAAAATGCTAGAAACCAGAAAGAAGTGTGCGGAAACTTAACGTGGTTTGCTCTGATACCATGACAGAAAATCAGAGAGGATAGCAATAGAGAATCGAGTTGAGCAAAGAATTCTTGATTGATGCTTTATTCATTGTATCAATTCAATATATATACAAACTGTGAATAACTAACTATCTACCTAACTTTCTTATCTTTGATAAGCTAACTGATAACTAACTATAACTGATAACTAACTTTTATCAGTATTATTCTAACAAACTTTAACAGTTTTAAGGGTGTAAATTGTCATTTTATAAATGTTAAAGGTATAAATTGGTACTCAAGATAACGGCATGGGTTATTTTAGACATTATGCGAAACATTAGAGGACGAATAGCACCTCCTGCGAAAAACAAAATAACTTTGCTAGTACATGACAGACGGGAAGAATGTGTGAGACATGCGAAGAAGAGGTCATTTTACAAGTAGGAATATGTGAAATACATTGTGTAAAAGCTCCGCTGCAAGTCCCAAAACATGAATTAATTAAAGCACAACTCCTTACTTATTTTGATACTCTTGACTTACCAGCAATCAGAGCGATTAAAGAAAGAGATTGTAACACTGATAGATTAGGGCTCCCTTATATTTGGTATGTTGCTAGCGTGTCATTCTCCTTGATTGTTTTTTTTCACTATTTCTTTCCTCGTTCTGTTTGTTCATGTATTCTTTTTGTTTTGTATTTTGTTCGTGTGGTCTTTAGTAGGGTGCTTGAACTGAAAGACAACAGCAGCCCCGCTGCATCTGATGTAACAAAAATGACGCCGAGATTTTGAGAATAAGGGCAAACTTTAGGACCAATAAAGCAATGATGGATGCTCTGGTGTTTTGCTATCGATAGTTCATTAGTTCCAGTTAATGGTTTCTAAAAGACATCAAAATGATTTCTGTGTTCTTGCCATACATGTTTAGAGTTTCTTGTGTTGAATGACTTCATGTGATGTGTAGCCCTAAGTTGTGAAGTTCGTTTATTTTATTTCTTTTATTTAAATCAACTCATGATTTTGTAGGTTAAAAGGGAGGCGGCAGAACGTGAGGCTTTAGGAGCTCTACCTCTCTATCAGCGGACTATTCCTTAAGCATGCGAGGGTTTAGTTATTTTATTATTGGAGTGAACTGTTGGTGAAGCAGTAGGGGGCATGATTCTGTCTTTTACTCTGTAATTGTTTTTGAAAAATCTGTTATTACTTTGTGGTTATGTGATAAACTCGAATAAAGTGAGTTTCGACGAAGCGCAGATATCTATTCATAATTCTTACACATGCTCCCTCCGGGAGCAAGTCGGCTTTTCACTTTGTTCCCAAGTTTTTTCATTCGATTCTCAGTTATTTAGACGAAAGGATCAGATTACTGATTACCTGTTTTAATTTAATTTTATTAAATTTTATTCAACTGTCAGCTGAAGGCTTGAAACAGTGATCCTCCTCCTTTGGCAGGTTGACGAAATAAATGGATTGAAAGACGTTTAAGAATACTGAAAGGTGCCCATGGAAGCCGTGAATAATATGATGTCGGTCTTTTTCTTCTTTTTATGTTACATTAGAAAGCAAATATGATGTGCTTCACAGGTCATACTTACTAAATACATAATTGTTTCGGTTATAGTGTTTTTGTATATGTATGCAAGTTTTTGGGCTAGGGCTCAATTAGATTTAGGGGTTTTCGGCTTAATACAAAATTCTTATTTTTTAAAAATTAAATTTCAAAACAATGTCAGTATTTACTAAACAATTGCATTTATTTTACATTATCTATGGGATCTTGGGCTGGGCTAAATGAGTTGGGTCAAAATTGATATCCTTCATTTTAACTGATTATTTTATCAAGTACACAATCAGTTATTAGTCAAATTAAAAGATCTAAAATTTTGCTTTTATAATTATTAATTATAGTATGAATTTTAAAAGTAATAATTAAATTTTAAATTTTTAAATTTTTAAATTTTAACTCGATGTTAATATTTTCATTAAATTTTCTAATATTACTTGCCACATATTTTAAAATTCTTAATTAAATTACGTAGTTTAACCTATCAGATTAACTAACAAAGAGATCTAATTAACCAGGGGCACGATGCGAGAACGAGTAGGCGACCGTGCGTGGAAGAATGAAGACGCCTTAGTTAGCTTCTAACTGCTCTGGCAGTAGAAGTTTGTGTGACAGGAAGGGCAATGACTTGCGCATTTCTTCTGGAGAAGGAAGGGGGCAACAATTTAGGGATTTCATAATTAGAGTACGTTGTTAAGTTATTTTAATCTATTATTTTAATTAAACGACATAATTTATTTAAATTTAATTAGTTAATTTGAATTGCATTAAGCAATATAATTTAGTTAAGTTTTTAAAACATATACTAAACGACGTCAGTAAATTTAATGAAAATATTAACATGGACTAAAACTTAAAAAAATTTAGATTATAATTATAAAATTAAGTAAAGATTGATTCTTTTAATTAACCATAATTAAATTGCGCTTTTTGGATCGCATTCTAAGTGGCAACTACATTTACTACCGCAACAGCCAGCTTATTTTTCAAAACTTCCTTTACTCCAAGTTGCCAATTCTCCATGTGGATTTGCTTCCCCAGTACCAACCTTGACGTGACAGTTTACATGGCTGCATGCAGCAACAACCACGAAGTAAAAAGTGATGGTCTATAACAATTATATGGTTAGTTGCTGAACATATGAAACTGTGTCAAGCAAATTTTGTGTATATGACAATGCTATTTTGCCTAACGGAAATTCGGGGTAAGTATAACAGCTATTTGCACTCGCAGTTTAGGAACAGATATTCTCTTCCGGTAAACATTTTTTAAAATACTGTAATTAAACAAAGAATTTCATGTATCAGGTTAGGTGCATACCGTCATTGAACCACTGGAAGACTTTTTTTATCGAGGAAAAAAATAATGGGAAGGTACTTTTTGGAGACATGTCATTTTGGTTGTACTACAAATTGCCAAGTAGCAAAACAACTGTGACGAAAACGGTTGATGAGTTTGATTAAGGTAGGGTCGATCGGCTTTCGTCCCCATCAATTTTATTTGTGTTCCCCTGGTGATAAATTGGAGTTTGTGAAATTCTATCTACAAATGGACATGTCCATGTGATTACATGAGCCCATGCTTTTATGAGAAGACCTCTCTGTACAATAATGAATCATCATCTCCTTTCCTGTCTCTCCGACTTTTGGCACTTACCCTTCTCTCCTTTCAATGCCAAGTTTCCTTTGAAAACTCCTAAGGTGATGAAAACAGGTCAATATGAAGTCATTTTTTTGCTATTCTAATAATAAAATTTACCAAAGAGGAGTATAATGTAACAAATAACTAGAACGAACTGAAAATAAGTGGCAGCCTGTAAAAGTGAATGCATATTGAGATAGGGAATTGACTTCTAAAAACAATTAGGCAGTGGGTATTGAATCAATAAGCATACGTTTTCTTTTGCTTTTTTTTTTTCTTTTTAGCTAGTTAAAATCGGGAACACATGTCAGACCTAAAATATAAAGGTAGCGTTTCTCATTATGGTATCTCATAAGGGAACGTCATGAAGTTTAAATTCATCCCACTGATATTTTTAACAAAACAAACCCAATAAAGCTGTTTGACTAAACATTTTAGTTTCGTTTGGATGTTGGCCTTCAATCATTGGAAGTAGCAAGTTAGGAGTTGGCAATGTAATACCGCTGAGTCTGGACATGTGACCAACCAATTTCCAGTCCACAATCTACTCAAAGATTCGCTTCATGAGGAAAGTAGATGTATGTCCTAATCCATTTCTTCTTCTTCTTGTTTTCATTTTTTGCATTATTATTTCTCTCTGCACCGACAAAACTCATTTCTAAAGACAAAAGAAAAAAAAAAAGGTGTATCTTGGATGGACCAGAAAGTCAAAAACCTATCTAAATTCAAATTTAATATGAAGATTTCTTCTTTCAAAATGATTTGTTTTCAATCCTAAATTGGTCTTTTCTTTTAATAGACAACTGTTCAGGTGTATTATAAACTAAATCAATATCCTTTCACTGTTTCAGAAGAAGTTGTTCGAGTAGTGATAGCACTATCAAATAATACTCAAAACGTTAGTTTGGTTATATAAATAAGTACGGCCTTATAATCATAATAGAAATGTTATGCAGCAAACGTTAGGCTAGTGTGATTAATGGTTTAACCCTGCTAAAGAAGTTAATAGGTGCCTGACTCATTAATCGTTTTACAAAATTGGAAAAAAAAAAAAGGAGGAGAAGATTCGAGAGGGATGCTACTCTTTTATCCTTTCTTATGACAAATAAAACTACAGAATTAAGTCTAGGTTTATCATGTGTCAAGTCTTAGTATAAACAGGTTCTTTATGTTATTTTCTTTCGACTCACAGTTGAATTTTAAGAATACAGGAGTTGGCAAGCTGCTTTTCTAATAGCAAAACGTTCTATTTTATTGTCATACTGGTAGATAAACTAAAGAATTCGGGTGAGCAGAACAACTACTGCCGCTCCGCATTCTAAGCAGCCACGACGGATTGGTATGTTTATGGAAGAGCCCTTTGAAATCCTTATTTCGTAATCGTATCCCCCGAGTTACACTGTTTTATTCGATGCCTTCTAATAATAGTCTCGTGTGTGGCCAATAGAAGACAAAGGCTCATTAAATGCAAGCCACGCGATGTGTTGAGTCACCGTCCAATGATGTTGTACAAAACAGAGGAGAAGAGATCGGTGTAGTTCGTCCGGTGGGTCGTCTCTTTCGTCAAATCCTCCTACTGAATCCACCCATGGCCTGTTTAGCGTCTATTATTACTGACTCAGATCCCATCCAACCGCTCACTTCCAGCCCCTTATCTTTCCTTTTTGCCCAAAAGATCCTAAACTCATTAGTGCATTTTACCATTATCATTTTTTCTAATATGTTGTATATTGTTTTCAAATGCCCATTCTTCGTCTTCTGGTTCCTGATTCAGCCATTGTGAAGCAACGACAAACTAATAGTTAAAAGGAAAATTGTACAAGGAAAGGGACACCGGCATCCCCTGAATAACCGCCCAAGGAACCGTCGACCACGTCCACATGCTTGACAAGGATGAGGTTGATGCAGACGGCCCGTTCCAACCTGGCTTTAATTCTATACATTTATGCTCCTCACCCAATAAAAAAGCCACCAATAATTTTCCTTCTCCTTACTTTCCTATTCGTGTCTCCAGTACAGTATCCCGCTATCTCCTCGACCTCACTGATTACCTGGGCCCATTTTCCTGCTGATATGTGTTTTTTCACATTACACCCATAAAACTTTTCTGCAAATTCTTTGCCTCCACCTTATATTTTAGGCCCTTTTCGGTCATCTAAGAGGTAACAATTTCACATGGGTTTGCGTAGGAGTTAGGAGCATGAATATCCATGGAAGTTGCCTACATGTGAGGCGGTTGGACCAACCAATATCAAGGGATTTATTGCAATTGACATTGCTAAATATGATCTAATATATTCGGTCTCTCTCTCTCTCTCTCGTCTATAACAAAACAATATTATTCTCGGTAAGTCGAACAAGAACAAAAATGACGCGTAAGGATAAAAAATACTGTATTTTATATTCTAATCCTAATTAAAAATTTTACTTGAATAATATTTTAAGCTACTTTTATCGTTCCTATCATTAAATGAAAGGTTAATATACACAAAAGTAAGAATAACCAAAATAAATATAAATGTTTTTTATGCATTATTCTATACTAAAGGTAATATCTCTATTTTATATTCATGATTATATATTAAACGTAATGTTATTTTTATATAGTTAATTTTAATCATATAATCTACTCTCTTATATGCTTTTAATTTTAATCAATATATTAAGCACAACTTGACCAAAATTTAATGATAATAAAATATGATTCTTCTAATAATTTGATTGATATATTTAAAAATACACTATCAATTTACTTGAGTAATGACGAAGAGCATAGAAGCAAGTCAAGTAAAAGATTAAACAAATTATCATAGATAATTCTCTTTGTAATGTAATCTTTCAATTAATAATGAATTTGAATATCAAAGTTCATTATTTATTTTAACCTAAGCTTTTTATAATAAGATCAAAAATATTTTTCTTAGATAATTGAAAATTTTAAAAAGATCTAAGAAGTTGTTGAAAACATCTTTAAGAATGCATTTACTCTAAGAATCGTAATTAACTGTATTCAAGTGGTTCGATTTTTTAAACTAAACAAAAAGTTTCTTATACTTGTTATATTTTTAATAATCGATCGATCAAATTTCTTGTGGTCAATTGCATTTTTTAAAAATACGTGGCAATTAGTTTTCAATGTTAAATAGTAATTAAGTGGATCTAATAAATAATTAAGCAAGAAAGAGACTTAATTAGTTAATATCTTATTAGTTGTCGAGAAGTGAGAAAATTATAATTAAATATATCGAAGGAGCTTAACAATCTTTTGAGAATTCAACATAAAATTTTATCTTGACTATAATTATTGAGAGCTTTTAATTGTATAAAAAGTTAAGATTAGTTCTTATATTTCATCGTTCTATTGTTAATACAACTTTGATAATCAAACTCAATATTTCGTCATTCCGTTGCACTTAAGAGTTAGTTAAGAGTACAAGTTGCAAACACTTGAAAGAGATTTTTATGTATTTCTTTCTCTTAAAAAGGGGTTCGTAATAAACTCAACGTCTTAAATAAAGCATGAAGAATAGATGTAATATATCCTACCGTATACTCTTTACACACTACAAGAAAATTGTAAATTGCCAATGGAAATTTTTTGGTAGTAAATTAGTGATGGAAATTGCTTTTCGTAGGTAAAATTGTAGAAAAAAAAGGTAACTTGCAACAAAAAATGATCTGTTAGTAAAGGAGGAAATCAAACTTTGTCGAAGAAAGTTAGCAACAGAATAATGAAAGTCATCAAAAATAGGTGGCAATGGTTCCCGGTAAAAAATGTCTACAAAATTTACCGACTAATTTTTTTTTTCTGTCAGCAAATTCAAATAACGTTAGGGTTATTGTTTAAATTGGAAGAAAAACGACGTCGTTTCCTTATTACATTTAAACCACCTGATAGCCTCTCCTCCCTCTCTGTCGAACATGTCTGAAAAATTTGTAATTTTTTTCCTCTTCCCTCATTGTCTTCAATTCCCTACACTGTCGTTGTTGTCTAGGTGGGTTAATCGCCCATCGTGGTTAGTTATCCCTCCTTTGCACTTGGTTTTTTATTTTTCTACTTACAGACGCTAGGGAACTTTTGTTTGGGTTGGTTTTGGTTGATGTTGATTGTGTTGTTTGCATCTATTTCAGTTGTTAATGGTTCATTGTGTGTTTGAATGTGTTCCTGTTGGTAAAGAATGCCACATACCAATGTTTTTGTTAATAGTTAGGGATGAATTTCTTATGCCTATAAAGTGTTTCGATGAAAGTTCTAAAGGGATAAATTTTAGTTTTAAAGTTTTAAAGAATGTGTTGCTATAGAGTGTTGGAATTTCTTATGCATCTGAATGTGTTTTTGTTTGTTTATTACTTTATTTATTCATTTTCAATTTCAACTTTTTTTGTTTAATATGGTAAGTTAAATGGATTTAGATACAGTGTGGATTGCAATTTACTTGTTCTTAACCAATAACTTGATTGGCAAAAAATGTATTGAAATTTGTTAAACTTGATCGTCAATGTTTATATCTGTGATTAGGAGCACTAGAACACAATGTTTATATTTTTATAACAAAAAGCTACATAGTAACACTTAAAATTGTTAGTTTACTGAAAATACATAATGAAACTGGTACATGGTTTCTCGATTTTTAATTGTTAGCAATAACATAAGGTCAAAGCATATATTAGGAAAAATATCCCTAATGATGATGGTGAATTAAGTATAAGTTGATTAGTTTTAAAAGTAAAAGCAATTAAATGAGACAAATCATTCACGACATGGCATTTGTGGGGACAGAAAGGAATTTGGCATGTCTTTTGCACTTTTAGAATTAGTTTATACTCCATATTAATTATAGTCTTACCCAGGAGTTGGTGGGGATTGAAAATAAAAATGCAATACCTATAGGTAGTTCTTAGGGCTTAAAACTTGAAATGGATATTAAAACCTCCTAGAGTAGTTCCATAAGATTTGAAATGGAAAATGAAATGCCTATAGGAAGTTCTTAGGGCTTAAAACTAAACTAAAATGAAATGGAATTCCTAATATGAATATTAGGGCTTTAAAATGGAGAAATGTGTTTGAAGTTGAAATAAAAATGAAATGCTTAAAGGTGGATGTCAGAGCTTAAAAATAAAATATTTAGAATGACCTTTAAATTAATCATGTACCTAATAATCAATTAGGTAACAATTTATATTAAAACAATTTCATAAATGATTAATAAAAAGTGAATCTTCTAACATCATAGAATCAAACTTCTAACATCATATAATATTTTTTAATAATTTAAATCTCATTAATATTTTATTAAAATCAGTAAAATCAATTGAAAGCACCTGAGGATCTCATTAAAGACAATCATTTGTGTTAGCAATGCATTATACTCCCTCTTAAGAAAAAGTAAACTAAAGCATTTAAGGGCCTTAGCTTAAACCTCTCATTGATATAAGTCTTGTTAAATTGTATATGCTAGCTTAATATTGTGGCTAGCTTTTAAATAGAAATTGAGAACAATAGATAACCTCTCATTTATGGATTTACCTTATACTAGCTACTTTTTATTCCTTGAACCATGTGAAAGCCTTAACCACCTCCTTTTAAACTATTCTTTTCTTCAATCCATGTGGAAATCTACACTACTCATTTTCAATATTCACAAGATATGTCCTTGGCAAAGCTCTCCACTTTTGATTATATCTTATTCTAATAGGAACTATGACATAGGCAACTTGATTTAGTTGACACTTAGCTATTTTATTTATTACATATGGAAAGAAAGAACTAATATGAAATCTAATAAACAAAAAAAGAATTAGCAAGAACTCTTACACAAGATAATTCAATGGATAAGAGAACCTAAATGGATAAAAAAAATGAGTTGTCAACCAAAGCCAAGTTTCTAACTAAAACCTATATAACTAATTGTTTATTGTCTTTTTGCAGGTCGTGTTCTGTATTGAAGAGCATTGATATCTAGTCCTACTAGATTAAAAAAATAAATTCTAGGTACCTAGACAAACTTGGTCCTTAGAGATTAGTTCTTAATCTTTCTTTCAACCCATATCCTTTTTGGTTTACTTCATAAGCATTATTACAAAGAGAAACTTCTATAGATATGTCTATAATCACCATAAAATAGCATTTCACATGATGAGAGTTGAAAGTGCTATTGCCATATGAGAAAGACCTTTAAGAGTATAACTTATACACATTTTTAGGTTTAGTTAAAGGATGTGGGTTATATAATGCTTTCTTTTCAACATGTGATGGATTAGGAGTTCACTTTATATGATAGTGGAGCCTAAAATGGTTTCATATATGCTATGATCTTTTAATGAAAATATGACCTATGGTGATTTAGAGAAAATGTCATGCTTCTTTGTTTCTTAGAAGGTTTGTATTAAATGGGATTTGTAGTTCTCTTTATGTGATAGTAGAGCCTAATAAATGATTAGCATATGATATACTCTTTTTATGAAAATATGACCTATGGTGATTTAGAGAAAATGCATTGTTTTTTTGTTTATCGTGAGAATTGATATTAAATAGTTATCATGCCTTTATGCTTATAAAGAGACCTATAATGATTGTGATTTTTTTTATACCATTTTAATGAGAAAGAGGCCTATATAAACAACAAGGAGGTCGTAAGTTCTTTTGAGATGACTTAAAATTGTGCCTTTTTTTTCCTTGAGTATTATACTCTCTAAGTTTATAATGTGATCCATACATCAATTTCCTTTTTCTTGGGACTTAGAGGTTGATAGATGAGAATGTATTTTTGTTGTAAACATTTTTAAAAAATGCAATATGATCATATGAAGATTTAGACATAGTCTCATCAAATAATTGCTTGGCCCTTATAAAAATACTCTAGGCATTCTTTAATGTAATTTCTTAAGTGAAACTAATTCCATACCTATCATTAAAGTTATTTTGAGCTAAAAATATAAACACTTGCTATGCATGAAACCAATTCCATATCTCACTTGAGGTTTAAAAAATAAACATTTAATGTGTATGAAAAAAATGGTTATGCAGAAAAAACCCAAATAAAGTTAATTGTGGTCTTTGTCCACACTAATAGTTTTGTATAATAATGGTTATGATCTTGCAAAAAGTTTATATGTTGTCTTTGTCCATATGTGATATTGAGAAAAATGGTTATGATCAAATTGAGGTTAATTATTCTTTCTCAAACAAAGATTGAGGCTTCAATGTCTTAAGAAATATTATAAGTTGTAGGATATGAAAACATTAATAGCTAATTTTTTATTGTCTTTCTTGCGGGCTATATTATGTGTTAAAGAGCGTCGATAATTTTCCAACATCATCTGTCTTCTTTGTAGTTTGCAATTGTCTGTCTATTAAGGTAAATCATAAGACTAAGTAATGTCTATAATGTGATCGGTTTTTGTGTATTTTTTGTAATTTTACCTCTAACAATGATTGATGAGTTTTTAGGTTGGGGTTTAATAGTGTAAGTATTTATGTTTGTGAATTTGTTAAAATTGAAATATAAAGACTTGAACTTCAATGTGATTAATTCAAAATTAGTATTAACAGAAGAAATTCAAGTAATTGACATAACAATTCTTTGCATAATAAACCCCTAAGATGATATATAGGATGAAAATTCGAGATGCAGCTCCCATAAGGCTTACTAGTGAAAAATTCTACAAGTCTAGGAGTTAGGACAAGAACTTGCTTTCTCGATTCATATGGTCTAACAATGCCACGTACCATAGTACTTGTTTAAAATCAAACTTTGGAAATGAACTTGTAGGTGATTAATTCAAACATAATGACTTGAACTTCAATGTGATTGCTCGATCTAGTGTTGGAATTAATATATGTAAACAAAAAATGTGCTTTTCATCTTTTTGAGGAAAATTTTCTTTTTACTTCCTAATGTCACTTCTTACAGGATATTGGTTGGCAAATTGCTTCATTTGACTGATACTCACATATGTTGTCTATCAATTAAGTCAATATACAGATAATTCAAGTACAATTCATTTGTAGGTTGCTTATAGGGTATTAATATACTGTTATATATTTACTTTATATTTTTATATTCATAGAATCACTAATAAAATATGAATTTCAGCTTAAAAATATGCCACATAAAAGAAAACAAGATATGATATGGCCAAAGTTTAGGTTACCATGATTTGGAGGAGCCAGTGATTGTCTAGGTGCATCTTCACATTCTATAGATGCTAAAGAATTAGATACTGCATGTCCAGCTAGTGCGCATCCAGATCAAGCATCACCTTCCCCACCTACATCCCTTGTAGATTCACATTCCCTACCTAGTGCTACACCATCCAGCACCCCGAGTACACCATCCACCACCCTTATACCAACAGAGACATCCGGGGTAAACGTTGCGAATGAAGGAGGCGACCTCTAGCCTGGAGCTAGGGGAGTTGGTGGAATAACTTACATCACAATTGTCAACAATCTGTTAGTGAGGTTTTAAAATTTTGTAATACATACATGATGACACCATAAGTTCATATTTAAGTTATATTTTTTAATTTGACAATGATTGAAAACTGCTTATATATTAGGTTGGTTCCATCTAAAACGTGCTTTCGAAATATCTTATCCAAGTTCAGGGGGAGGATAGATCTTGAGGTTTATATGTGGAAGAATATCTCTCAGGCGACAAAAAATTTTTATTATCAGGAGTTTGAGGTACTAAAAATATATTCTTTAATCTTTTTATTTGATCTAATTTTATATATTAATTAGATTAATGCTGTTGTTTATAAGTACTGATAGTATGTTTTTCTTTTTTTTTGATAAAAAACCATTTTGGGATTTAAAATTTGATGCTATAATTTATAATGTATGAGAGAGGCGAGCTCGTACATGTTATAGAGACTTTCTTAGTTCGATACACAAGAATGGTGTATGACCTTTTTATATATCTGAAGAAATATAGTCATTGATAACAATATTGAGCATCACCCGAGGCAATGTCCATTTCAGAGCACAATTATGCAAATAGATATGGAGGACCGGAGGAAGAGAGTCTATTTGTACACACTAGAGGATCTATAACCCACCAGGAGCATGCAAAGAAACTTGTAAGTATCAAAACTTTACACTTATATTTTGATTTTTATACTTTGATGTATGAAATTAGAATGAAAAATATGTGTATTATGGGCAATAATAATGTTATAAATATCTGGTGCCATCAAGAGTTATATTGATGAGTAATTTTTTTTATTTAACAGGGGGTAAATATCATAGAAATAGAGGCAATTTTGCTAAATTTTTTTGTAAATTGTAGTTCACTTAAACAATTTGTTATGATGCAAGAAAAGTTTATAAGGAGGAAGCCTACACTATGCCAACTCTTTTTACACACCCAAACTAAGAAGCATGATGGTGTGACCTTTGTCAACATCCGATGCAGAGAACTTAATGTATGTAAAATCTATACTTTAATATTAATTCTTTAAAATTATCTTTTATTAATATAAACTATTATAATGATAAGACCAAATACAAGAAAGCATTGAACAACAATTTTAGAACTCTAAAACTATTGACGAGAGTCAGACATATCTTGATGCAGTGGGTGGTAGGGACCATCATGGAAGGATTTTTAGCTTAGGTTTATTTGCAAACACATGTTATTCGCAAATCTACAAATCCACTACAACTGGATCTAGTAGGTGGTCTGCATCAACATAAGATAGTCATCCATCTTAAGAACACAATAGAGAGGCTGATAGAGTGCATAACCTAGCTCTGTAATGAGGTAGATGAGTTGAAGGGAAGAGACATGACCTCATCGTAGCAGTTAGAGCATCCGCTTTCACCAATTGCATAGCTTAGATGGATAAGTGAATGTATTTGATGTTTTGCTACTCTTAAGTTTTTGTATGAATTCTTAATTTTTAGTTATAATCAAGATATTATTGGTGTTTATTATAATTTTTTATTATATTACCAATGAGGATAATTTTTACTTTATATTATCAATGCTATATTATTTACAGAAATTAAATGTATAAAACAATCGAACGATTATCGACATAAAACTTAAGTAGGAAGTGAGAAATGGTGGTTGAAATTTATCATAGCTAAATTTCCCAACAAAATTACAATATTCAGTTGGTAAATTAGTGACGAAATATTTTAATTCTATAGGCAATTTACGGACAGAATGATATATTCTGTCAGGAAAAATTTAGCCATAGAAACTGTTGTCCGTAGGTAAAATTTTGTGATGGATATTGTAATTCTATCGATAAATTTGACGACAAAATTTGGAACTGCTGTCCGTAACTATACTGATGGAAATACAATATTCTATCAGTAAATTTAGTGACAGAATTACAATATTCCATCATGAAATTTGCTATGAATTCGCAATATCAATTGCTAAAATTTACTTAAGGCCGTTTCTCTGATGACTCTTTTCGTTGATAATTTCTGTCCTTAAATTTATTTCCTAAACAAAAATTAATATTTTTCGTTGGTAATTTCTATCACTAAAACCTATTTTTCTTGTAGTGCATATTACTTTGTTAATAATTTATTATTGTCTGAGATCTTTAAATCGAATCAATTATATTTACATAAATTTGAATGTTGCATTCTTTTAGGCATACTATTTGATTGTTTACAGAAATGTATCAAAATTTTATAAATACGTAATTTAAGCCCCTAACATTTGGTATCTTGTAACTAGTATCAAAACTTAAGTCGAATTAGCTAATAAATAGGATATTATGAGATCATCGCTTAGTGAAAAGGGATAATAACATTAGTAGGGCACCAGTAATGACAATGATTATTTTTATTCTGAAACTAATATGGAATCCTTTTAATAGTGAAACAAATTGACCGATATCTATTTGTTTAACTATTTATCCTTTTTCGTAAGTGGTGTAACCAATGTTGCGAATATCATATCGAACTTGGTACTTGATTAAGTTCTGATATGGTACTATATCGATACTGATCAATATCGGGAATCGTTTCTGATAATTTTTAAATTTATGAAATAGTCCCTGAATTTTTTTTAAAATTACAAAATAGTCTATTATCATATTGTACAATTGTATTATATACTTTTAATCTTGTCTCCAAAAATCATAATAATAGATAATAATTACAATTAATATGAAATAACAATAATTTTCATGTACTTCACATATAAATAATAACCACAATTTATATGAAAAAAGACAATCATCATCATACAAATATAAAATTAAGAACAATACAAAGTATTTAAAATATTACAATTACAATTACAATTTTAATTATTTAATAAATAATAATTACATCAAAACATCTAATAAAAATACAAATAAAAATAAATATCCTTAACCCTCAAATTGTTACAATTTACAAAAGGAGTTTGTGATAAGGAAACAATCAAGTAGAATTGAATTATGAAAAAAATATTATTTACTTTACTATCAATTAAATATATTGCATTTAATTAATTAAAATTAATTATTACTAAAATTATAAATATCATAGTTTAATTTAATTTATAAAATTAATTTAATAATTATTAATAAATATAATTAAATTTAAAAATATTTTTAAAATGTAAAATTGAAATAAATTTGATTTAATAATAAAAAATATATAAAATAAATATTAGTTTATAAATAATAAATAATAAATAATAAATTATTTATTTTAAAAATAAAATATTTTTATTAATACTTTATTAATAAATATTATACAAAAGATTAATTAAATAAAATAATTTATTTTTTATTTTTATTTAATGTATAATTATTATTAGTAATAAAAATATTTATTTTATTTTAAAAATTACAATTAAAAATCACAATAAAAGTTGAACTAAATAACTAATTAAAAAAAATAAAAAAAGAGAGAGCGGGGGTTCGAGGTTGGGAAAATTTTTTTAAAAATTTGCTAATAAGTTCCCATATTTTTGAAAATTTCTTATACTAGCTGGTATATAGCTGGTATTATAAATATCAAACGATACCGACTGGTATCAAATGAAACAGGCCAGTACAGGTCGCTGTTTACACCTGGTACATAAAACCTTTATTTCATATCGTACCGCCTAGTACAAAACGAAATTCAGAACCATGGGTGTAAGTACAACCATCACTAAGATGCTAAATATGACTGAAATAAGAAAAAAATATTTTAATAAATAAGCTAATGAAAAATGAAGAAAAGGCTTATTGTCATAAATAGTAAGAATGTACATATTATATATAATATCTCAAAAATAAATGAGCTCCAAAGCAGATCTATATGGAAACCAATCATAAAAATTAACATGGACTTGAAGTTACAAACGAGGGCAATATCCAAATGAAAAAAAGTAAAGTAAATATGTTATCATATTAATATGAATTATACTATATGAAGCATGATGAGCCTATTTTTAATAATATATGATCGTTTCTTTAATATTATACATTGATCAAATTGTCTTAGGAAACTTATGTTAATTTTAAATTGGTGAGAAAGATAAGTCACTTTTTAAGGTATTGGGTAGTAGAGGTGAGGACTATTTAAATGTCAAGAATTAAAATACTTTTCCACTTAAAGAATATGTTAACTCTCTCCTCACATATGAGATGATTTAAGAGGTATAAAAGGTGGAAGGTATAATCAAAAAGAAGAGAATTACTTCCAAAGCCTTCAAGGATGATAATAAAGATGATGAGATGACCACCTCAAGAAAAAGTGACGATGAAGATAAAATAGTTGTCATCGCAAAATTCAATAAAATCTTCAACAAGAAAGCTTAAAGGAAAAGAGATCAAAATAAAGAAGATAAAAGTGATTTTTAAAGAAAAAGTAATATTGTTATGAAGAGTATAGGACATTAATATGAAATTTCAAGGTTCCACTATCAGGAAGAGTAAAAGAAAAAAGAAGTTCAAGTAGAAAGAAATCTTGAAAGGTATATAAAATGGTTCAAATAAGTCAAAAATCTTGTTGACATCTGGGATTTGGGGAGATTCAGTAGTAAGCAATCTTACCCTAACTAATAGAAAGATTGTTTCCAATCTAGATGCATATATAAAAGATCATAAAAAATTAAATAATGAAATGGAAAACATGAACATATTTTAAAAAAAGAAATTACAAACTTAAAGTACATGTCGTTCAAAGTTTAATAAAGGACTTTTCTTTGTGTTTAAAGGCCTTAAACATTAAATACGGAACCATATACACTTTTAGTGGTATCTTTAACAATTCCAAAGTACATTTACAATGTAAACACGTGAATGAGTATGAGCCATTTATCAATAATAACAAATAACTTCACTGATTTTACATTTATGTAAAAAAGTGATTTCTTAAGTCATGTATCCTTATTAAGAAGTCAATGAAAAAACAGACATCATATATACCCGTACAAATCTTATTTATTTTAGAACTAATACTTAAAAAGCATAAAGCAAATTGTTTTATCACTATTTCTCTATAATGAAAGGTAGAAATATACAATCTGTTACACCTTCATCATATATATATAGTATATATATATATATATATATATATACATATAGAATTTGAAAATTGTATTATAAAGAAATTCGATCAGAGAGTTGAGACAGAGCATATTCTTGTGGTTTATAGGAATTTCTAGGGAAAAGATAGGTGGTAAAACCCAAACTATTTATAAGTAATATGGACCTAGCATTTGACGATTTGGTGACAGATGAATTAACATGTGTAAGATATTAGACTATCTCGGATATATAAAATATAGACCTATATAGTTACAGGCGCTTACAAATAACGTTCAACTGCAAAAAAGCTCCAAGACTAACCTCTAATAACCTAAGTTCATTTTTGTCAACAGTATTACGACAACTAATGACCCTTTTAAAAGGCTGATTTCATGTAACCCTATTAAAGGTCGATTTCATACCTCATTAAAGGAAAATTTATGCCTTTTGTATAACTATAAGAATTTGAAAATCTTTCCTTAAATAGGATTTGTTATCTATATAAATACATGCGTATAATATTTTAGATATTTATAATAGATAAAAGTTCAACTTGCACTTATATATATGTTAGGAAATCCTCATTCATTTATGGCCAAAAATTCTATAATAAATTGTTTCTAAGTTTTCATGGTACTAAATCCTTTTGTCTAATCTCAGCCTTATCTAGCCTTTTATTCATCTTAACTTTAATTCCACCTTTATTTATCTTAAAACTAATCCAACTCCTAATTTTTAGATATTCAATTTCTTTTCTTTGATTATCTTTTTTTTTTTTAATTGTCAACACCATATGCTCAAACAAGTATGAAAGTCTTTTAGGACATTTTAACTAAAAAATTACTCAGATTGTACATTCCATTTCAAGATACTTGTTAAAGATAAGGATTTATGGGGGGCATGTTGATGGAATCAATTATATTCCTAACAAAAACTAGAATAAAGATGAATATATCGAATGGGAAGTTAAGGATGCTCAAATAATGGAATGGATTTTGAGATATATTGAACCTAATATCATCTTGAATCTCCTTTAGGACTACAATTGAATTACTGTCTTGTAAAAGAGGCTCTATAACCAATATAACACTACTTGTTGGTTTTAGCTTGAGCATGAATTAGCCACTCTCCAACATGTAAGTCTCTCAATTTTTTAACTCTATACACTTTCATAAATCTTTGATTGCGAAGGAAATGGGTAGTTTGAGGTCAATATGTTGAAGTTAAAACTAACTCAAAGGAACTATCTACATAGTTTATAAGTAAATCAAGTATAAGTTGTATGGCTATATGCATATTTACTTTGATTTAAACATCATGTAGAACATGACTACGAATGTGTGGTTAGAAAAACAACATGTAGAACAATACATTGCCATATGATCAATATGCTTAGAAGAGTGAGAAAAGATGTCAATACTATCAAGTCACTAGAAGATAAACACGCAATTTCATTCTAGACAACCGGTTTAATAGTTAATTAACCATATCATGACAAATATTGCACAACGGTACCTACCATATTAAGTTTATACAGCAACTTCCATATTAACGTTACAAATGATATTTTAATAGTTTGGAGTATAGATAAACTCTTAAGAACAGATATTTTAAGGGTTTTGAAAAATTTTATAGAAATAATTTTTGGAAGAACAAAAGTAGAAAATTCAAATGAAAATTATATTATGAAGGAATTATGTAAATTGAAATAAGTTAAGAATAACTTTTTGGGTGCTTATATGAGTTAGCTAATAAGTGTTTTATTAAGAGTTTTGCTCAGTCATATTTAATAAAATGAGTTTTTTGAAAATTAAATTAATATTATTTGTAATTCTTTATTGAAATTCAACTATAAAAAGTATACTTTTAGGTTATTCTTCACCCTTAAAGATGTATATTGCACATGCATTTCTTTTTGCTTAAGTTAAAGGAGAAGGTTATAATAAATTAAATACTCAAGTGTTTAGGGAGTGGGCAAAGGTCCAAGGGGGGACTAAACTACTACAAATAGTGGTAACATTCTTTTTCCCTTGAACCTTATTAGTTATCAATTTATATTACTTATTTTTTTCCATAAATGCAAACTTGAGTATTTATACTGAAAGAGCAAGTAAGGTCCTAACTCATAGTTCTGATGATAATAAAATAAATTGCAACTAATTTTTTTATTATTGGTGATATTAATTTCTTAATTAAAATGGAATACTATATAGAAGATCAAGTTTAGTAGAATGGCAAAGTAATAAAAAAATTAGTTAAATTATTTGAGAAATGAAAAGAAGAAAAAATTAAGTAAAGTGAAGCACAAATGTAATTCAAGTGAGTTTCAAGAAAATTCAATTCAAAAACCAAGAAAAACAAGGAATTAAGCATTTCAAGATGTAACAAATCATTATAATCTTTAATGTAATTTCCTTTTGGTAAATGGCCTAGGGGTTCAATCATTACATGATTATTTACATATAGAAAATAATGTATAAATGTTTTTGCAATCAAGAAGATTTTTTTTTAAATTTCAAAGAGGAGCTCTTGATCTTCAAACAAAGTTTAGAAAACTTTTAAAATGTTTTAAAGTTAAGTTTTTATTAAAAGACGGTGTTTTATGTTGTAAAAAAATTTGAAGTTTGAAATTGATGATTTAAAGTGTTTTGAAAGTTGAATTGTGTAAGGGTTAAAATAGTATAAGGTTTTTAACAGACTACCTAACATCACAATAAAAATTTGTTGCTTCTTCAATGGATTTGATTCATAAAGGACACAACCTAGATATAACTCCATATTCATTAACATAACACCTATAAAATAACTTGTCTAGATTTATATTATGAATTGATTGAAATTGAAATTATGAAATTAACGCAAGGAAATCAAATTAGAGCACAACCACTAAGAATTGGGAAATCACACAAGATAAGATCAAATAATTATGGAAAGAGGGGTTTCATTCTATCGTTAATTGCTACGTTAATTACTTTTGATTTAATTGGTATCGGTCTTAGAATTTTGAAAGGTTGATTATTCTCTCTCAAGACCTAATCATTAAATGTTAAATCATAATCCGTAATTGAATATGAATTTCTGATTTTGCAATTTCTCAATTAACAAAACAACCCATATTCTAATTAATTCTTAAGCAATCTAATAAACAATTAACTCCTCACACAAGGTCTCTCTTTGTATAATTATTGATTTGATATTTATGTGATCTATTAGTTGTTAATTCTCATTACTCAACCTAATCTTGTTACTATTGATTCAATCTCCCAATATGTTACCAAAGTATGTAAAAACCATAAACAATCACAATACCTAAAAACATTAACATTAAAAGCAATTAAATCACAATTGATTCAAGAATCAATCCAAAATGAAGTTAGAACATCCTTAATAAAGTACTCATCATCCTTATATCCAAAACATACATCATATGAAGTAAATAATAAGAGGAATAAAAAATTACTTTGAAGGAATATCAAGGAGTGGCTTGCAGCGCTCATCTTCTTCTTCTGCTTCTCCTCTCCTCTCCTTCTTCTCTCTTAGCTTCTTTCTTTAAATGGTAAGATAGAGGCTTAGTTCATTAAGGTCATCTTATTTCCTTTTATAGTTATTTTTCCTTTTAGGGTAAAAACTAGGTTTTACCCAGGCCAAATATGTCAAAACGACCCTCCAAAAAAGAAAACTGAAGTAGATCCTCACGTCTGTCTCACAGCTATCATAATTGTGACCCTTGAAAATGAGCTTCTTTCATAATCGTGACCTTTGGTTGGATCACTTTTGCACAACCGTGATAGGGATGTCATGATCGTGGCCTGGCACTTTCTCCAACTTCTCTCAATCTTCTTTAGCTAATTTCAAACACTGACAAACACATCAATAAAGTCCAATAACATGCTCTAAAACGTATAATACTCAAAAACATAAACACATAATCACATTAGATAATTTTAATCTTAAACATGCATAATTATCTAATCAACACCTAAAAACACACTAAAATACCTACTAAAACATGATATAAACTATATTTGTCGCACAGTACCATGTTGCTGACCCATGCTGGCATTAAATTTTATTTTATAATAGGGTTTCTAGTAGTGTTAAAGGAACATTGGCCTATGTTTAACACAAAACCTAAGGTTTTATGGAGAAAAAGAGGAAAAAGAAAGGATCGAGGAGACAAATGTCTGGGAGGACCAAAAAATCAACCTTAAGACAAAGGAGACTCAATAGCACATCATAGAGAAACAATCTTAGTCAAAGGTAAGATCTCATTACGATCAGTCAATAAACAACAAGATTGAAGCTATAAGAACTCTATCTTTTATCTTTTTCTATTTATTATTTTTATCAATTTTCTTTTTTTATTATAAACTAAATTAGGATATAAATTTAGGTGAGATGAACCTGACAAATATGTTTCAATTTGAGTTCTTAATTTAATAAAATTTCTTAGTTTCTTTATATTTTTTATATTTAAAGGAATTAAAGTTGAAGATTCAATAACCAAATTTGTACATCGAGATCGAGTGATGATATGTATAAATAGATTAAAATAAGAATATAAGTTTTATATAAGTTGTTGGAGATAGAACTACAGGATCTATTTGAGTTAATGTGAAACCTTTTATAGAAATTTATAAAGTGAGTTAATGCATTCTTATTTTACTTTGATTAAAATGAGATGTGCACAATAAACTTGAGGATAAGGATCGTATTATTTGGGAGAGAATTACTGTAATTATTATATTAAAACTATACAAGTAGCCAAATTTCCCGAGGAATTAGCCTCAAAACATCTTCTAAAGTGATACTAATCTAGAGTGAAGAGACTATACTAATTTTCTTGGAATAATCAAGCTCCGTCCAGTTTTCTACAATAACAATAGTGAGGGGGCAAGTTAAGTCTTGAGGAGCTCATGATAAAAGTCATTATTATAATTGAGGCTCATTTCCAAAAGACTGAAGCCTCCATCAACAACTTGAAAATTCAAATTAGATAGCTTGTCAAAATTATTTCTAAAGGACATCAATATGTTTTACCTAGCTACATCGAGCCAAATCTGTGGGTGTAAGTGGATGCAATAAGTTTGAGGAGTGGAAAGAAGTTGTAGGTTAAAAAGATGGAGGATGAGAAAGAATAGGAAGAGAGGGTTTTTGTTTAAGAATACAAGGACAATAAAGAGGAAGAGAAAGAAGAGGATCCAAAAAAGATGTTGATGAGGATTTATTGATGGTAACCTTAAGTGAGGAGGGTTCTTACAACCTACAGAACAATAGGGGGGGAGGTGCATTTTATTATTCCTTGCTATAGTGGTAGTTTGTCAACTAAAAGGGAATTAGTGGGTTTACTTGGTATTATTAATTCGATGCACTATGTCCTCACTATACTATAGTATATGGCATATCGAAAAGCTAATAACTTGTTTGAGAAGAAGAGTGAAAAAAAAAAGATTAAAATACTTATAAAGAAGTCTGTTTAGGAGGCAACATGATATTTAGGTGTTTTGTTTTGATTTAGCAATTGGTAGGAATTTAATTAGTAGTTTAGTCTCTTTTTTTATGTTTTAAACTTATGGTTTCAGGTTTGTCTTGATATTTATTAACTTCTAACTAAGATGAGATTTGATGGAGTTTTGCAGGCTTTAGAGGCAACATGGTAAAACAATATAATATAAAAGATGTCACTAGCCTAGCATATTTGTACATTAAGTATAATTTATAACTTAAGTGTGGGGAAGGACTTAATGATTATGCTATCAACTTTTTTATAATTAGCTTAATAATAACACTTCTAGGAAAATTTTTAACTGTGAGATAATGATGATTAAGATGATCCATTACAAGTTTAGTTTTTATTGTGATTTGATTTGTTTAGGCAAATAGTTATAAGTTTTGAGGATTAAGTTTAATTTAGTTCATTAATTTTGAGAATGGATAATTGATTTGAACTATGATACTTTGTATATAATTTGTACACATATTAAGTTAAATTTGAATTCTTTTTTAGCATTCTTATTATCCCACAAAATATTTTAAAAGGAAAAAATTATGAATAAAAGAGCATAAATAAATTCACTTTGTTAGCTTTATACGAAATAAAAGAGTTAACATTAAAAAGTGGTGACCTTTGATGTGTTTAACATTTTATTAGAGCTGTTTTTTTATTTAAGTTAAAGGTAATGAAATTGATTTTTTAGAGATAAGAAAATGTTTTAAATGTGATGTTAGTTGATATGTGCTAATTACATCATGTTTTAGCATGGTTTTAGGGGCATTTAGCTTGTATTCTGAGGATTTTTATACTACTTGGTATTTAATTTAGCTCACATTTCATTTATAGGCCTTATTTTAGATCCCCAGTAAAGAAGAAGTGAATTTTGACAAATTGGAGCTGAGTTGAAGAAGTTTTAGAGTGATTTTAAAGTAACATAATTTGAACATGGCCTCAGATTCATTAATATAACATCCACGTTATAATTTGTTCAAATTGTGTTACAAACGAGAACATTTTGCTTCCTCGATAACTTAGGTATGAAGGTACATGGTGCAAACATATCCTTATATAAGCCTTGTGTTAAAAAAGAGGGTATTCCAATTCTTTTATATATCAGATGCATAAAGGACACGGCTTGGACATAGCCCCTTATTCACTAACACAATGATAAGTGTGAATTGCATCATATTTTAGGGCTTAGTTTGTTATGTATTTAAGTATTAACTTGATCGTTTAGTATATGTTTAGGTTAGAATTGCGTTAGTTTGTGTGTTTAAGTGTTTTTATGAGTTAGTCAAGTGTTTGAGCTTAATTATTATGTCTTTGAGGTGCCCTGATGTGTTTATTAGTGTTTCAAGGTCAACATCAAAGAATGGAGAAGTTTTGGAGACACTTGGGTCAAAACAATGTACCCACAATTATGGCACAATAGGCCACGATCGTGACAGAAGTATGGGAGTCAACCAAAGATCATGACATATGGGCCATGATCATGACAGAAGCCCGGGAGACGGCCCACAATCATGGTCTGATTCCCACAATCGTGACAGAAGGCTCAAATGTGGCCTATGATTATAGCTTGAATTGGGCAAACGCACAGACACTAAAAAAAGATAGGTTTTGAGGGAGTTTTTGGACCTTTCAGACCCCAGAAAAACACTAAGGTTGCCTAGAACATAAAAGATATATAAAAAACAGGACAAAGAAGATAAGGGCTTTCGCATCAACTACCTTTAAGAAACCCTAGAGAGAGTTCACCGGGAGATTGAGAAAGAGAAGAAGGAAAAGAGACATGGAGAAGAAGCTTATGTAAAGTGCTTCCCAAAATAGGAAGTTTCTTGGTGTTGTTGCCTCTATCATCCATTTTAATCTTGTTTTTGGTTAATTTTCCATTTTATTATTATACAGGATTGGGATAGTTGTCGATGATAGGATTGTATGAATGTTGAGGATGTCCAAACTCACCTTCGAGTTGTTTTTATCTTTGATTTAATGAAAATTGATTGTTTGTGTTTTTACTAGATTTTTAGTTTTTATAATTGCATAACTCAGTGATAAACTGAGACAGTGAATCAAGTTAAAAACAATTAAATTGGGCTAATGAGAGTTAGGTAATTTAATAGAACGAGAATTAAATCAAATCGATAAATTATGCGAAGAGACATCTTGCATAGGTTTCCGATAGTTTTTGGACAACTTCTGATCTAATTAGGGTTTTGGATAGGTTGCTAATCGAGAGATTGCTATTCCCATAATCTGATTAGGGATTATAAATTAGGGTTAACGGTTATAACTTGAGAGAGAGTAATCAATCCTAAGACTGTCAAGAAACAATAATCTAGTAATTCATAATAGATTAGGTTAGCATTGAAGATGGATAAAATTCTCCTTTCTCTCAATTGGTAGTTCTTTAGGTTGATTCGTTAAAGTGTTCGTTGCAACTACTATTTTGTTAATATTGTCATAATTGATTCTTAGAATTGAGTTGCTTAATTAAATCAAATTCTTTCCTTAGTTTTGTTACATTTTCAATTATTGCAAATTGTTTTGGCCTTAGATTTTAGGATTAGATTAACCCTCCTTGTAGGATCGACACCTTAAGTACTACGCGAATGACCCGTGCACTTATAGAATATCGGGGTTAAATATTAAAACTCACACTTATCAAAAAACTACAATCAAGTTTTTTGCGTTGTTGCCATGAAGGCGATTAGTTTAATTCTTTATTTTAAGGCTTTTTCACTATCTTTTGTTTTTTTTAAAGAAAAAAGGAAAAAAAGGAAAAAGTTTTAGGCATAAAATAGAGACACAACAAGACATGATAGAATGAGAAATGAAACATCTGAAGAGTTAGATGCCAAGAAGAAATTTAAAGAACAATGATGGAAGATAGATGTTATAGGCAGCAAAAAAAATTTGTGAATTACAATGAGGCACAGTATAGTTAGGGAAGTAATGATCCTTATTGGAACATGTACACTCTGGGGTGGCAGAACCACCCTGATTTCTATTGGTCTAACAGTGTGGGGACTTATTTAGGATGTCAAGACCTATTAGGACTTCAGTAAGATGAGTCTATTTCATGGGATTCTAAATTGAACAAGATCCTAGATAAGGTCACAGACATTGAAGATGGCCAGAAGAGAAAAGAAGAGCAAATTGAACAAGTAACAGAAAATCATGCCTTGTCTATTCACAACCTAGAGATTTGTGTGAGATAGCTTTCTTGTGAATTTTGTAAGGGAAGTGTGGAAGACTTTCTAAGTAATATGGAAATACTTCAAAGAGACTAATATGAGGCTATTGCACCTACAAATGGGGGAGATTTAGAAGAACTAGTGGAAAACCAAATTGAACCCCATCTTATTGAAGACCAAGAGATGAAGAAAGAGATTGAAGAAAATAATGCCAACCCTCTTTTTTATTCACCAGTTCTTGATATACTATATTTGAATATCGAAAAATCTTGGGTGGATGTTTATTAGAAAAACCTTGTCCTTCCTACTAATGATGACCAAGTGACATTGAACATGAATGATGTATTAAAGAATCCAAAGGATAGTATCTCATTCAAGATAATTGATGTGTTAGAGTCTTATAAAGAACAAAAGGATGAAGAACAAATGACAATAGACATCGAGTTTGAAGAAGATATGAAAGTCTCTGTTCTTAAAGTGGAAGAAGCAGAGGAGATGAAGGTGACTAACGAAGAAAGAGAACAACTCACCTTCTTATAGGACAAACTGTTGGATTTGATGGAAGATTTAGGGAGTTTTGTTATTCCCTATTTTATTGACAATTTGTTAATGAAAAGGACATTATTGAAATTAACTAGTTTTCTTAACGTTATCAATAGTGTCCTTTTGATTATTTTGCAATTTGTAGCTTACTTACAAGCTACAAAACTGATGTTGAATGAGAAGGGTAGAAGCAAGCCACATATAATTTATCTCGGTTGAGTTTTCAATGATACAAGGTCAAGCTAATGACTATAAATTAGCACGTTTGGCAGTTAGGTTTAAATTGTTATGTAATTAAAGTTATTTTAAATCAAAAATAAAAATTTAATAATTTGAAATGATTTGCGGTTACTCTCTTACTCTCTCTGAATCAATTATAAGATAGGAAAGCTAGCTTGACATCAAACACATTTGGTCTCCATCTTTGTCATTGTCAATATCTCGTCACCTTAACGATTTTATGTTTAAACCTTTTTCTTTTCATTTTCTTAGTATTTTCTTCTTATGTTTTTTTTTTGTATTGTGTTTTACGTGTTTGTGTGCCCTTCTCACTTTGAGGTCAATATGTTGTTCAAGTGTGGGGAGGGTTATGTGTTTTACCTTGAGTGTGAATTTTACATATTGTATGATAGTTGTTAGGTTGCATCTTGTGAATTGTGAGAATGTGTCAATGGCTTAGATGGATTGGAATTGATTTAATTTTGAATATAGTCTATTAGATTGTGAATAATCATTAGCTTGCAAAATTAGTGAATTGGGGTCTTTGGCTAAATATGCAGCTCAATTAAGATTTAATGTGAGTTTATCGCCCTCTAAATTGTCACATTCATTCATAATTTGAGACCTTTCTACTTAAGTAGCTTTACTAGTATTTTTTATGAAAACGAGTAGCTAAAATAATAAAGTAGGCAATAATAATAATAATAATAATAATAATAATAATAATAATAATAA
>JAOSBN010000008.1:20945111-20963549 GCA_027563595.1 Erythroxylum suave | reverse complement strand
TGCAATTCTTGGTATAAATTGATTTTGACCGGTTTCCAAGAATCAATCTTAGGATTGATAGATAAGCCGCGATCATAAGTATCAAAACTTTACACTTATATTCCAATTTTTGTATGAAATTTGATTTCAATGTAATTTCATGCATGAAATTAGAATGAAAATATATGTGTATTATGGAGAATAATAATGTTATAAATGTTTGATGCCATTAATAGTTACGTTGATGAGTAAATTTTTTTATCTGATAGGGTTTTAATATCATAAAAATAGAGGAAACTCTGCTGAAATTTTTGTAAATTCTAGTTCAGTCTAATGCAAGAAAAGTCTATAGGCAGGAAGCCTACACTATGCCAACTCGTTTTACATACCCACCCACTCTAAGAATCATAATAGTGTGACCTTCATCAATACCTGATGTTGAAAACTTTATGTATTTAAAATCTATACTTTAATATTAATTCTTTAAAATTATCACTTATTAATATAAACAATTATAATGATAAGACCAAGTACAAGAAAGTATTGAATGTAGTTTTAGAACTTTGAAACTATTGATGAGAGTCAGACATATCTTGATGCAGCGGGTGGTAAGGACTGTCGTGGAAGGATTTTCAGCTTAGGTTTATTTGCAAACACATGTTATTCGCATTCCTATACATCCACTACAATTGGATCTAGTTGGCAGTCTGCATCAAATTAAGAGAGACGTTCATCTTGAGAACATAGTAAAGAGGCTGATGGAGTACATAACCCAACTTTGTAATGAAGTGGATGAGTTGAAGGGGAGGGGCATGACTTCATTGTATTAGTTAGAGCATCTGCCTTCACCAACTGCATAACTTAAATGGATAAGTGAATTTATTTGATGTTTTGCTATTCTTAAGTTTTTGAATGAATTCTTAATTTATAGTTATATTCAAGATATTCTTATTGTATAATATAATTTTTATTATATTACCAATAAGGAGGATAATTTTTACTTTATATTATCAATCAATGTTATATTATTTACATAAATTAAATACATAAAACAATCAAAAGGTTATCGACAGAAAACTTAAGTAGGAAGTGAGAAATGATGATTAAAATTTATCATAGTTAAATTTCCCGATGAAATTACAATATTCTATTAGTAAATTAGCGACGGAATATTTTAATTAAGTAGGTAATTTACCAACGGAATGATATATTCCGTAAAGACATTTAGTGATAGAAAATGTTATCCGTAGGTAAAATTTTGCAACGGATATTGTAATTCCATCGGTAAATTTAGCGACAAAATTTTGTACCGCTATCAATAACTGTATCAATGGAAATACCATATTTCGTTGGTAAATTTAGGGACTGAATTACAATATTCTGTCGTGAATTTGAGACAAATTCACAATATCAATTGTTAAAATTTACCTAAGGCCGTTTCTATGATGACTTTGTCTCAATGATTTCCATCCCTAAATTTGTTTCCCAATGGAAAATAAAGATTTTCCATCAGTAATTGCCGTCATAAAACTTATTTTTCTTCTAGTGACATATTATTTTGTTAATCATTTATTATTGAATGAGATCTTTAAATTGAATCAATTATATTTACATAAATTTGAATGTTGTAGTCTTTTAGGCATACTATTTGATTATTTAAAGAAATGTATCAAAATTTTATAAATACGTAATTTAACCCCCTAAACTTTTGATATCTTGTAACGATTAGTATCAAAGCCTAACTCGAATTAGCTAATAAATAGCATATTATGAGATCATCATTTAGTGAAAAGGGATAATAATATTAGTAGGGCATCAGTAATGAGAATGTTTACTTTTATTCAGAAATTAATATGGAATCTTTCTAATAGTTAAACAAATTGACCTATATCGTATTGTAAAAAAATCCTATTGGTATAACTAAATCCTTTTTCGTAAGTGATGTAACCAATGTTGCGAATATCGTACCGAACTTGGTACCAGATTGAGTTTTGATATAATACTGTACTGGTACCGATCAATACCGTGTATCATTTTAGGTAAATTTTTAAAAATTTATGAAATGGCCCTTGAATTTTTTAAAAAATTGCAAAATGGTTTATTATCATATTGTGCAGTTGTACTATATACTTTTAACTATGTCTCCAAAAATCATAATAATAAATAATAATCAAAGTTAATATGAAATAACAATAATTTTCAGATATTTCATATATAATAATAACCAAAATTTATATAAAAAAATACAATCATCATCATATAAATTTTAAAGTAAGAGCAATACAAATTATTTAAAATATTAAAATTTCAATTTTAATTATATAATAAATAATAATTACATTAAAATATCTAATAAAAAGAACAATTAATATCCTAAACTCTCAAATTATTACAATTTACAACAAGAGTTCGTGATAAGGAAACAACTAAGTAAAATTAAAATATGAAACAAAACATAATAATTAATTAAATATAGTATATGTAATTGATAATAAACAATAAATTTCAAATTATTTATTTTAAAATAAATATTTTTATTAATACTTTATTAATAAATATTATATAAAAGATTAAAATAAATTTAAATAAACTAATTTATTTTTAAGTTTTATGTAATGTATAATTATTATTAGTAATAAAAATATTTATTTTATTTTAAAGATAAAATTAAAAGTCACAATAAAAGTTGAACTAAATAACTAATTAAAAACTTTGAAAAAAAGAAAGAGGGAGGGGGAGTGTGAGGGAGGGAAAATTTTTAAAATTTTTATGAAAATTTTGCTACTAAATCCCCATATTTTTCAAAATTACCTGTATCGACTAGTATATGACTGATATTCCTATTTTATTTGGTATTTACCAAACAAAACAGGTCGGTACTGACCAGTATTTACACCCGGTGCATAAAACTTTTATTTCGTACCATACCAGCCGGTATGGAATGAAATTCAAAACCATGGGTGTAACTACAACCATCGCAAAGAAGCTAAATAGGATTGAAATCAAAAAATATTTTAATAAATAGGTTAATGAAAAATGAAAAAGGGCTTATTGCCATAAATAGTAAGAATGTACATATTACATATAATATCTTAAAAATAAATGAGCTTCAAAGCATATCAATATGGAAACCAATCATAAAAATTAATATGTACTTGAAGTTACACACGAGGGCGATATCCAAGTGGAAAAAAGTAAAGTAAATATGTTATCATATTACTACGAATTATACCATATGAAGCATGATGAGTCCATTTTTAATAATATATACTCATTTCTTTAATATTATAGTTAAATTAGCGACAAAGATAAGTCAGTTTTTAAGGACATAGGTACTAGAGTTGAGGGCAATCTAAAAAGTCAAGAATTAAAATATTTTTCCACTTAAATAATACGTTAAATCTTTCCTCACATATGAGATATGATTTAAGAGGTATAAAATGTGGAAGGTATAATTAAAAAAAAAGAATTACTACCAAAGCCTTCAAGGATGATAATAAAGATGATGAGATGACCACCTTAAGAAAAAGTGACGATGAAGATAACATAGTTGTCATTGTAAAATTCAATAAAATCTTCAAAAAGAAAGTTTAAAGGAAAACAGAACAAAATAAAGAAGATAAAAGTGATTTTTAAAGAAAAATAATATTGCTATTAAGAGTATAGGACACTAATATCAAATTTCAAGGTTCCACTATCTGGAAGAGTAAAAGAAAAAAGAGGTTCAAGTAGAAAGAAACCTTGAAATGTATATAAAATGGTTCAAATAGGTCAAAAATCCTGTTAACATATGGGGAGATTCAGTAGTACGCAATCTTACCCTAACTAATAAAGAGATTGTTTCCACTCTAGATGCATATATGAAAGACAATAAAAAAATTAAATAATGAAATGGAAAACATGAACACATTTTAAAAAAAGAAATTGCTAACTTAAAGTACTTGTCATTCAAAGGTTTTTTTTTTACTTGTCATTCAAAGTTAAAATTTAGATACTTTTCTTTGTGTTTTAAAGGCCTTAAACATTAAATATAGAACAATATACAATTTTAGTATCTTTAGCAATTCCAAAACTACATTTACAATGTAAACACGTGGATGAGTATGAGCCATTTATCAATAATAACAAACAAGTTCACTGATTTCACATTTATGTAAAAAAGTGATTTCTTAAGTCATGTATCCTTATTAAGAAGTCAATGAAAAAACAAACATCATATATACTTGTTCAAATCTTATTTATTTTAGAACTACTACTTAAAAAACACAAAGAAAATTGTTTTATCATTATTTCTCTATAATGAAAGGTAGAAATATACAATATATTACACCTTCATTGTATATATATTTGAAAATATTATTATAAAGAAATTCGATCAGAGAGTTGATACAGAGCATATTCTTGTGGTTATAATTCTTATTTCTTATAAGTAAGATACTATTTTGTGGCGACTATGGATAAATTGATTAATAAAAACATATTTTCTTCATGTTTAAAATTTTACTAGTTATCATCAAACAAGTTAGCTATGGAATAATCTTTGTCTTTAGACCTGCAAGATTGGTTAACAAGGTTAAAGCTTATAAGGTGATTGCCCTTTTGTAACCTTCGCTTCTTTCTTCAAATGGTAAGATAGAGGCATAGTTCATTAGGGTCATCTTATTTCCTTTTATAGTTATTTTTCCTTTTAGGGTAAAAACTAGGTTTTACCCAGGCCAAATATGTCAAGACAACCCTCCAAAAAAGAAAACTAATGTAGATCCTCACGTCTATCTCACAGCTATTATAATCGTGATCCTTGGTTGGATCACTTTTGCACAACCGTGATAGGGATGTCATGATCGTGGCCTGGCACTTTCTCCAACTTCTTTCAATCTTCTTCATCTGATTTCAAACACTAACAAACATATCAATAAAGTCAAATGACATGCTCTAAAACATATAATACTAAAAAACATAAGAACTTAATCACATTACATAATTTTAATCCTAAACATGCACAATTAATCTAATCAACACCTAAAAACACACTAAAACACCTACTAAAACAAGATATAAACTATATCTATCACACAATTCCATGCTGCTGACCCATGTTGGCATTAAATTTTATTTTAAAATAGGGTTTCTAGTAGTGTTAAAGGAACATTGACCTATGATTAACACAAAACCTAAGGTTTTATGGAGAAAAAGAGGAAAAAGAGAGGATAGAGGGGACAAATGTCTGGGCGGGCCAAAAATCAACCCTAAGACAAAGGAGACTCAATAGCACATCATAGAGAAACAATCTTAGTCAAAGGCAAGATCTCATTATGATCAGTCAATAAACAACAAGATTGAAGCTATAAGAACTCTATCTTTTATCTTGTTCTATTTATTATTTTTAACAAATTTCTTTTGTTTTATTATAAACTAAATTGGGATATAAATTTAATAAAAATTCTTAGTTTCTTTATATTTTTTATGTTGTATATTATTTTATATTAAAGGAATTAAAGTTGAAGATTCAATAACCAAATTTGTACATCGAGATCAAATGATGATATGTATAAATAGATTACAATAAGAATATAAGTTTTATATAAGTTGTTAGAGATAGAACTACATGATCTATTTGAGTTAACGTGAAACCTTTTATAGGAATTTATAAAGTGAGTTAATGCATTCTTATTTTACTTTGATTAAAATGAGATTTTGTGCAATAAACTTGAGGATATGGATCGTATTATTTGGGAGAGAATTACTATAAGTTTTATATTAAAACCATACAAATAGCCAAATTTCCCAAGGAATTAGCCTTAAAACATCTTCTAAAGTGATACTAATCTAGAGTGAAGAGACTATACTAATTTTCTTGTAATAATCAAGCTCCATCTAATTTTCTACAATAACAATAGTGAGAGGGGAATTTAAGTCTTGAGGAGCTCATGATAAAAGTCATTATTATAATTGAGGCTCACTTCCAAAAGACTAAAGCCTCCATCAACAACTTGAACATTTAAATTAGATAGCTTGTCAAAATTATTTATAAAGGACATCAATATGTATTACCTAGCTACATCGAGCCAAATCTGTAGGTGCAAGTGGATGCAATAAGTTTGAGCAGTGGAAAGAAGTTGTAGGTTAAAAAGATGGAGGATGAGAAATAATAGGAAGAGAAGGTTTTTATTTAAGAATATAAGCACAATAAAGAGGAAGAGAAAGAAGAGGATCCAAAAAAGATGTTGTTGAGGATTTATTGATGGTAACCTTAAGTGAGGAGGGTTCTTACAACCTAAAAAACAAATAACTAACTAATCGGGGGTGGGGGGAGGAGGTGCGTTTTATTATTCCTTGATATATTGGTAGTTTGTCAACTAAAAGGGAGTTAGTGGGTTCACTTGGTATTATTAATTTGATGCACTATGTCCTCACTATACTATAGTATATGGCATATCGAAAAGTTAATAAACCCTTGTTTGAGAAGAAGAGTGAAAAAAAAAGATTAAAATACTTATAAAGAAGTCTATTTGGGAGGCAACCTGGTATTTAGGTGTTTTGTTTTGATTTAGCAAGGAATTTAATTAGTAGTTTAGTCTCTTTTTTTATGTTTTAAACTTATGGTTTCAAGTTTGTCTTCATATTTACTAACTTTTAACTAAGATGAGATTTGATGGAGTTCTGCAGGCTTTAGAGGCAATATTACCTTAAAGCAATATAATATAAAAGATTTCACTAGCCTAGAATAGATATTAATGGTATTGAACAAGGTTGATGATTTTTATTTTCAAGAGAGTGCTAGAAATCCTTACCTGTTCTTACTGTATTTTTGATTATTTTTGCATATTTGTATATTAAGTATAATTTATAACTTAAGTGTGGGGAAGGACTTAATGATTATGCCATCAAATTTTTTATAATTAGCTTAATAGTAACACTTCTAGGAAAATTTTTAACTGCGAGAGAATGATGATTAAGATGATCCATTACAAGTTTAGTTTTTATTATGATTTGATTTGTTTAGGCAAATAGTCATAAGTTTTGAGGATTAAGTTTAATTTAGTTCATTAATTTTGAGAATGGATAATTGATTTGCACTTTGATACTTTGTATATAATTTGTACTCATATTAAGTTAAATTTGAATTCTTTTTTAGCATTCTTATTATCCCAAAAAATATTTAAAAAGGAAAAATTATGAATAAAAGAGCATAAATAAATTCACTTTGTTAGCTTTATACGAAATAAAAGAGTCAACATTAAAAAGTGGTGACCTTTGATGTGTTTAACATTTTATTAGAGTTGTTTCTTATTTAAGTTAAAGGTAATGAAATTGATTTTTTAAAGATAAGAAAAAGTTTTAAATGTCATATTAGTTGATATGTGCTAATTACATCATGATTTTAGCAAGATTTTAACGGGATTTAGCTTGTATTCTGAGGATTTTTATACTACTTGGCATTTAATTTAGTTTACATTTCATTTATAGGCCTTATTTTAGATCCCCAATGAAGAAGAAGTGAATTTTGGCAAATTGGAGCTGAGTTGAAGAAGTTTTAGAGTGATTTTAAAGTAACATAATTTGAACATGGCCTCGAATTCATTAATATAACACCTACGTTATATTGTGTTCAAATTGTGTTACAAATTTACTTCCTTGACAGCTTGGGTATGAAGGAACATGGTGCAAACATATCCCTATATAAGCCTTGTGTTAAAAAAGAGGGTATTCCACTTCTTTTATATATCAGATGCATAAAGGACACGGCCTGTAGAAGTTTTGGAGACACTTAGGTCGAAACAATGTACCCACAATTATGGCACAATAGGCCACGATCGTGATAGAAGCATGGGAGTCAACCAAAGATCATGGCATATGGGCCATGATCATGATAGAAGCCCAAGAGATGGCCCACAATCATGGTCTGATTGCCACGATTGTGATAGAAGGCTCAAATGTGGCCCACGATTATGGCCTGCATCGGGCAAATGCGCAGACACTAAAAAAAGATAGATTTTGAGGGAGTTTTGGACCTTTGGACCTCGGAAAAACCCTAAGGTTACCCAGAACATAAAAGATATATGAAAAAGAAGACAAAGAAGATAAGGGTCTTTGCATCAGCTACCATTGAGAAACCCTAGAGAGAGTTCACTGAGAGATTGAGAAAGAGAAGAAGGAAGAGAGACATGGAGAAGAAGCCTATGCAAAGTACTTCCCAAAGTAGGAGGTTTCTCAATGTTGCTGCCTTTGTCATCCGTTTTTATCTTATTTTCGGTTAATTTTTCATTTTATTATTGTACAGGATTAGGATAGTTGTTGATGATAGGATTGTATGAATGTTGAGGATGTCCAAACTCACCTTTGAGTTGTTTTATCTTTGATTTAATGAAAATTGATTGTTCGTGTTTTTACTAGATTTATTACGATTTAATTTCCGTAATTGCATAAATCAGTGATAAACTGAGATAGTGAATCGAGTTAAAAATAATTAAATTGGGCTAACGAGAGTTAGGTAATTTAATAGAATGAGAATTAAATCAAATCGGTAAATTATGCGAAGAGACATCTTGCATAGGTTTCTGATAGTTTTTGGACAACTTCTAATCTAATCAGGGTTTTAGATAGGTTGCTAATCGAGAGATTGCTATTCCCATAATCTGATTAGGGTTTATAAATTAGGGTTAATGGTTATAACTTGAGAGAGAGTAATCAATCCTAGGACTGTCAAGAAACAATGATCTAGTAATTTATAATAGATTAGGTTAGCATTGAAGATAGATAAAATTCCCCTTTCTCTCAATTGGTAGTTCTTTAGATCGATTCGTCAAAGTGTCCGTTGCAACTACTATTTTGTTAATATTTTCATAATTGATTCTTAGAATTGAGTTGCATAATTGAATTAAATTCTTTCCTTAGTTTTGTTACATTTTCAATTATTGCAAATTGTTTTGGCCTTAGATTTTAAGATTAGATTAACCCTCCTTGTAGGATCGACACCTTAGGTACTATGTGAATGACCCGTGCACTTTCAGACTACCAAGGTTAAATATTAAAACTCACACTTATCAAAAGACTGCGATCAAGTTTTTTGCGTCGTTGCCATGGAGGCTATTAGTTTAGTTCTTTAGTTTAAGACTTTTTCACTATCTTTTGTCTTTTTTTAAAAGAAAAAAGGAAAAAAGTTTTGGGCGTAAAATAGAGACATAACAAGACATGTTAGAATGAGAAATGAAACATCTGATGGGCTAGATGCCAAGAAGAAATTGAAAGAACAATGATGGTAGATAGAAGTTATAGGGAGCAAAAAAATTTTGTGAATTACAATGAGACACATTATAGTTAGGGAAGTAATGATCCTTATTGGAACATGTACACTCTAGGGTGGCAGAACCACCTTGATTTCTATTGGTCCAACAATGTAGGGACTCATTTAGGATGTCAAGACCTATTAGGACTTCAGTAAGATGAGTCTAGCTCATGGGATTCTAAATTGAACAAGATCCTAGATAAGGTCACAAACATTGAAGATGGCCAGAAGAGAAAAGAAGAGCAAATTGAACAAGTAATAGAAAATCATGCCTTGTCTATTCACAACCTAGAGATTCGTGTGAGATAGCTTTCTTGTGAATTTTGTAAGGGAAGTGCGAAAGACTTTCTAATTAATATGGAAATACTTCAAAGAGACTAATATGAGGCTATCACACCTACGAATTGGGGAGATTTAGAAGGACTAGTGGAAAACCAAATTGAAACCCACCTTATTGAAGACCAAGAGACGAAGAAAGAGATTGAAGAAAATAATGTTAACCCTCTTTTTTATTCACCAGTTCTTGATATACCATATTTAAACATTGAAAAATCTTGGGTGGATGTTTATTAGAAAAACCTTGTCCTTCCTACTAATGATGACCAAGTGACATTGAACATGAATGATGTATTAAAGAATCCAAAGGATAATAGCTCATTCAAGATAATTGATGTGTTAGAGTCTTCTAAAGAACAAAAGGAAGAAGAACAGATGACAATAGACATCAAGTTTGAAGAAGCTATGAAAGTCTCTATTCTTGAAGCGGAAGAAGCAGAGGAGATGAAGGTGACTAAGGAAGAAAGAGAACAACTCACCTTCTTACAGGACAAACTGTTGGATTTGATTGAAGATTCAGGGAGTTTTTTTATTCCCTATTTTACTGACAGTTTGTTAATGAAAAGGAAATTATTGAAATTAATTGGTTTTCTCAACTTTATCAATAGTGTCCTTCTGATTATTTTGCAATTTGTAGCTTACTTACAAGCTACAAAACTGATGTTGAATGAGAAGGGTGGAAGCAAGCCACATAAAATTTATCCCGGTTGAGTTTTCAATGATACAAGGTCAAGCTAATGACTGTAAATTAGCAAGTTTGGTAGTTAGGTTTAAATTGTTATGTAATTAGAGTTGTTTTAAATTTCAAAAATAAAATTTTAATAATTTGAATGATCTGGGATTACTAACTCTCTTACTCTCTTTGAATTAATTATAAGATAGGAAAGCTAGCTTGACATCAAACACATTTGGTCTTCATCTTTGTCACTGTTAATATCTCGTCACCTTGACGGTTTTATGTTCTAACCCTTTTCTTTTCATTTTTCTTAGTATTTGCCCCTTTTTTTGTATATTGTGTTTTATGTGTTTGTGTGCCCTTCTCACTTTGAGGTCAATATGTTGTTCAAGTATGAGGAGGGTTGTGTGTTTTACCTTGAGTGTTAATTTTACATATTGTATGATAGTTGTTAGGTTGAATCTTGTGAATGATTCAATGGCTTAGATGTATTGGAATTGATTTAATTTTGAATATAGTCTATTAGATTGTGAAGAATCATTAGCTTGCAAAATTAGCGAATTGGGGTCTTTGACTAAATACAGCTTAATTAAGATTTAGTGTGAGTTTGTCGCCCTCTAAATTGTCACATTCATTCATAATTTGAGACCTTTCTACTTAAGTAGCTTTACTAGTATTTTTCATGAAAACGAGTAGCTAAAATAATAAAGTAGGCAATAATAATAATAATAATAATAATAATAATAATAATAATAATAATAATAATAATAATAATAATAATAATAATAATAATGATAATAATAATAATAATAATAATAATAATAATAATAATAATAATAATAATAATAATAATCATGTTTGCTAAGTAAATAACTATTTTGCTGACCTTCAAGTTATAAAGAGCTAGTAGCTAGTTGAGAACATGATAAAGCTGAGTAACCAGATCGACACGCATCACAAATGTGTGTCTCTGTGTCAAAAAGCTATAATGACATTTCAACCAAGTAGTTTAATAAAAATAACTTTGTCAAGTAACCGAATCGACATTCATCACCAATGTTTGCCTCCGAGTAAAAGATTAGGTCCTTGTTTAAATTAATAATAATAAATAAATGTTTTCCAATAAAAACCTACCGAACTTGTAATAGCTTGACTTTTCATGAAAACATACTTAGGAGTAGTTACAGAGTTTGAATGAACAAAGAATTATTAATGTCTGTGTGCGATTGAAAAGGGTAAATAAAGTAACACTTAGATCTGGATTAATTTGTATATTTAGTTTAAAGCCCCTAGATGCAGATTTTGCATGGTAATGATTTAACATAACTTGAATGATTATGTTTAAAATTAAATTTATTTCATGAAGTTAAAGTCATTGTCTCATTATTGCATTGAGTGTGGTGTGTTTTTATTTTGTTTGCTTGAGGACAAGTAAATGTTTAAGTGTCAGGATGTTGATAAGTATGAATTGTATCATGTTTTAGAGCTTATTTGTTATGTTTTTAAGTATTAACTTAATCGTTTAGTATGTGTTTTAGGTTAGAATTGTGTTAGTTTATGTGTTTAGGTGTTTTATGGGTTATTCAAGTCTTTGAGCTCAATTATTATGTCTCTGAGGTCCCTTGATGTGTTTGTCATCAAAGAATGGAGAAGGTTCGGAGACACTTGAGCAGAAACAATGGCCCCACGGTCATGGTACAATAGGCTGCCATTGTGATATAAGCATAGGAGTCAGCCCACGATCGTGGCATATGGGCCACAATCATGATTGAAGCCCAGGACACAGCCCAAGATCATTGCTTGATTGCCATGATTACGATAGAAGGCTCAGATGTGGCCCACGATTGTGGCATGCAGGGCTACACTTGTGGCTTGCATCGGGCAGATGTGTACACACTAAGAAAAGTTAGGTTTAGAGGGAGTTTTTAGACTTTTCGGACCCCAAAAAAACCTTAAGGCTGCCTAGAACACAAAAGGTATAAAAAGAACAAGATAAATAAGATGAGGTCTTTGGTATCAGCCATCATTAAAAAACCCTAGAGAGAAATTGGGAAAGAGAAGAAGGAAGAGATGCATGGAGAAGAAGCCTACGCGAAGTACTTCTTGGAACAGGAGGTTTCCTAACATTATTGCCTCTGTCATCCATTCTGATCTTAATTTTAGTTAATTTTTCATTTTTATTATTGTATAGAATTGAGATAGCTAATGATGATAGGACTGTATCAATCTCGAGGCATCTAAGCTCATCTTCGGGTTTTTTTTAATCTTTGATTTAATGAAAATTTATTGTTTTTGTTTTTTCTGGATTTATTGTAATTTAATTTCTACAATTGCATAACTCGTTGATAAACTGAGAGGGTGAATAAAGTGAAAAATAATTAAATTAGACTAACGAGAGTTAGGTAATTTAATAGAACGGGAATTAAATCAAATCAGTGAATTGTGTGAAGAGAGATCTTACATAGGTTTCCGATAGTTTTTGGACAACTTCAAATCTAATTAGGGTTTTGAATAGGTTGTTAATTGAGAGGTTGCAATTCCCATAATTTGATTAGGGTTTATAAATTAGGGTTAATGTTTATAACTTGAGAGAGTGTAGTCAACCTTAGGACCGTCTAGAACCAATAATCTAGTAATTCATAATCGATTAGGTTAGCATTGAAGATAGATAAAATTTTCCTTTATCTTAATTGGTAGTTCTTTAGATCGATTCTTGAATGTGTGCATTGCAACGACTATTTTATTAATATTTTCATAATTGATTCTTGAAATTGAGTTGCGTAATTGAATTAAATTCTTGTCTTAGTATTGTTACATTTTTAATTATTGCAAATTGTTTTGGCCTTAGATTTTAGGATTAGATTAACCCTCCTTGTGAGATTGAAACTTTAGGTACTACGCAAATGACTCATGCGCTTGTGGAATATCGAGGTTAAATCTTAAAACTTACATATATTAGAAAACCGCAGTCACACAACACCTACATAATATCGTGTCTAAGCTTGTGTTACAAATGAGAAGTCTCAAACACGAAAATAAAAGAAATAGACTGATATGTTTATTTTAATACTAATAATAAATTTACCAAAAATGCACGATGTAATTATAGCTAGTACTGGTAAGTACAGATGAAGCCCTATGAAGACAATTAATACTAGTAATTACTGTTATCCTATTATCTAGTCTACGAATTGATTGTTGCTTTTTTTTAATAAAGATGATTTTTTAATAAAAAATAAAACTTAAACAGATAAAATAAATAGGAAACAATAATGAGTGACGAACAAAGAAATCATTTAAAAAACAATCACTATCAAGAATTAATGCCTAGGTAATGAATCCCCATAAAACCATTATAAACTTCATCTTTTATTATATAATTGTTTTATTGATTATTGAACCATAAAATTCCTTTCGTATGCTAATAACTCACTTGAGACTACTAACAACTAATCTTAGGTTTAGCAACTTAATTACTCAGGTTAAGTTTCAAAGATTGTTTTATCGATTTGTGAATTCCTTAATCAGGTTTTATCTTGATCTAGAGGATTTATATTGACCTATCTCTAGGTTTGCAATAAACTCCTTTCAATTACTGTAGATCTATTCATAAATAAGATTTCTTAATTTATATGTTATGAATCAAATTATGTACTAATATTTTGGTGCTATTAGAATATATATTAAACATATAATTGAATCACAATAGATCAGTCTAAAACAATCACATTAAATAAAAGGTTTAAAATTTATTGTAGCATAAACTAGGATTCATCACACCTAGACACTACAGATTTTTAGTTGCACATGACAAAAAAAAAATCAAACATAAATAAGAAGAAAAATAAATAGAAAACATCAAGTTCATAATTCTAAATCTCCCTTGTTTTTTTTATCAAATGTTCTTGTAAGGAAAAGGTTTAATGATGTATTCTATTGGATCTGTTGATGATTTCTTTGTGTTTTCTACGTCTTTGGATGAATATCACTTCTGAATGATCTTTAAGCTTAGTATCACCTCTATAAGTTTGCTCTCCTCTTTTGCCTCCACTCACTTGTTTTTATGGCAAATTTTAAGGTTTCTAGGAGGTACATAGGTGTGTACTGGACCATGTATAACCCAAAATCTCTAAAATTTACGATTCTGCATGGGCTAAGAGAATTTCATGGCTATAGACATAGCTATGTATCCCTTCTTCGCTTCAAATCTTCATTTTGTGCCACGTTTTCATCAAAATTCTTCTCCTTTTATTCCATAAAGGCAATTATAACCTATAAATGCACTCGCAGTGAATTAAAATATCAAGCAAAATACGTCAAATATGGGTGTATAAATATGGTTAAATATCCATATATCATACACCTAACATAAGATTAATATGCACTATGTTGCTTACCTGTATTAACATTGAAGTTTACAAAAATTAGGATTTATGGTAATTCTAAAGGAATACAAGATTAATATATGCTCAGATCAGTTTTGTGCTTGACATAAAACCTAGGATTCATGGAATAACAAAAGGAAAAAGAGATGAGAGAGGGAAGAGACATTTAGGAGGGAACAAAAATCAGTTCCAAGGTAGAAGATTCTCAAAAGAACATCAAGAAGAAGCAATCTTAGAGTAAAGCAAGATCTTATATAAAAAAAATCAAGAAATAATAAGATTAAAGCTGTGAGAACTCTATCTTTTTATTGTTTTCTCTATTGTTCTTTATTTTTCTTTGTTTTATTATGAAATAAATTAGGATATAGATTTAAATGAGATGAACTCCAAAAATTGTTTTTTGATTTGACTTCTTGATTTAATGAAAGTTTTTAGTTTTCTAAATTTATTAATGACCATATATTGTGTCAATTTTTTTTTAAAATGAATATATCAAACCTTAAAGGGAAAGAGTTTCTACATTTGTAACAATTTGTCATCTCATCTTAGTAGCATTTAAGTCACTCCCACTAGACAGAATAACAAATATGCAGTGTATTACACACCAACGACCTAGTGTGTGTAGTCATCTACATATTCCTTAGGAAGATATTGACCCGCTTGGTATGGATGGCGTAATGAGCCATCTTTAAATGCTCTCACATTTTCCCTTTGTATAAAGAGTGTTGTCCATATTATTAATTTTAGCAGCTAACGTGAATCTGTTGTACATCTCCCTTCATATGTCTCTAATGTAGTGGCATTTAAAGAATAAATTTTCACTAGTTTCCTCCGTTTCTTGGCATAAATAGTACCAATTTGTAAGTTATGCGTATTTGGCTATCCAATCGATTGTTCTTAATCTGCCTTTCATCACAATTTATAGAGTGAATGATGATCGACTTTAAAGATAACTATACCATGTGGCTTTGGTCCATGAAAACTTAGGGAGATGTTTAAAAAGTAACTTCTTGTAAGAGGAATTAGAGTATTTACCATCATGTGAGTGTCTACAAATGTATTTTTCAGATTCTACATTGTTGTAAACTCCACATATTTCATTAACTTGTGAATTGGATAATGTTGAGTTCTAAAATTTACCCTTGTATTATAATGTTGTAGCAATTGAAGCTTATAAGGGATTTGAATTCTTTAGGGAGTCAGCTATGTTGCAATTAATCAATGGTCCCATAGAAAGCCATTTATCATATCAAAAACTAATTAACTTCCCATTACCGATCATCGTAATAAAGTCAGTCTTGTGCTTATCCCTTATCCTTAGAATGACTTTAAGAGTATTAGAGGGAAAATGTGAACAATATATAACCTAAGCACTCCTATTTTCGATGTAGTAGCTATGTATCCACTTGCCATAGAGATTTCTTGTCCACCATTAGTCTCCAAATCCTTTTTGTGAGTAAGATAAAGTTCATTTTTTTTAACGGAACAAATTCCCAAACCACCTTGCTCCCTAGGTGTGCAGATTTCGTTCCATTTCACCATAGTTTTGTGACATTTGTCATTGTTATCAATTTATAAGAAATTATTGAACATACTATCAATGGCTTTCAAGACTAAACCTGGAAAAGCTAAGTGGGCAGACCAATAGGTATTGATGGACTTGAGAATAGAGTTAAAGAGTTATATTCTTCCTGCTCGAGAAAGATCTCTTGAGTTCCAAGTTGAAATTCTAGCTCGCATTCTATTAACCAACTTAGTGTAATCCTTTGCTTTAAATCTATGTGGAGAGATAGGGATATCTAAGTATTTCATTGGGAATTCTTGTGATTGAAACCTAGTTAAAGTTGAAATCAATAACTAAAACTTTAAGGCACTCCTAGATAGAAATATACTCTTTTTGGAACAATTTATTTGTAATCTTGAGACTCTTTGAAACATCTTGTAAGACCACAAAATTTGCCTTCTATCGGTTTATAGATTTTATTCTGGGTGAATGGTATTTTTGGATGAATAGCGAACCCACGTAAACCGTGTTTTCACTTGAATAGGGATTTCGAGACCCATCCTCAAAAAAAATTGAAAATACCTAGAATAGGTATTAAAGTCAAATGACAATGAAACAGATCAAAAGTAAGTCCAATTGGATGAATTTCAGGAATTTCAGAAGTTTAGGACAAAATTACCCTTTTTGGAAAATAATGGGTATTAATGATTTTAAAGCCATTCAAAATTTTTTATGAAACTAATTACTTAGTATTGATCCTAGTTAAAGTATCTCATGGTTAATTTAATGGTGAGACAGCTATGGAATATTTTCAGGATTTAATCTAGTTTATAGGTATAGTAATCCATAAGAAGGTGAATTGGTCTTTTTCACATAAATGGAGTTAATTAATAAATTTTAAATGAATCACATTTATTGACCAATTACAGGTCTCCATATGGTTTAAGAAACATTAAATTAGATGATGATGAGTCATTTAAGATGTTTAATAAGAAAATGAAATGTGTAAAGTATTAAAGTAGTATAAAAAGACAAAAGAAGTGAAATTTTGGTTCATTTGAAAGGAGGATTCGAGAACCAAAAGGAAAGGAAGAAAAGAAGAGAGTAAGAGGGAGAATTTGGCCAAGGAGAAGAGGAAGAAGAGAGGTGCCATTTTTGGTGGATTTGGAAAGTAAATTGAAGAAATCTTGACCTAGGATTGGTGTTTACCAATTTTAAGAGATTAGGAGACAAAGTGGTAAATTTTGTTAGTTTAAGTTGTTTATTTTGTGGATTTCATACGAAATGGAGTTATCTAAGATCAAATGTTGTTTTTGAATTATTATAAAGTGGATAATAAACTTGAAAGCATGTAAAGGTTGAAAACAACAAAGGTGAATCAAGAAACCAAGGTTAGGGTTATGATTTTTATGATATGGATTTGATGTCAATGAAGTAAAGAAATTAAAAAGGATTGGATTCGAATTGGTTTGAGTTCATTTATGTGTAATGAAGAGAAGATATGTTAAGAAAAATGGAAAGATAGTGAAAGAGGGGTGTATTCGGCCAAGCTGGGAAATATTGGAGAAAATTTGTAATTTTTGGTTTGATGAGTTTAAATGATGCTTGGTATGGAACTTAGGTGAAATATGTTGAAGAGTTTGAAAGAAAGTATAATAGTATATATATGTGTGTAGTGAGGACAATTTGACCTTAAAGAGGAAAGTAATTGACAGAGTGAGTTCAATTATGGTTAAGGTGTAAATAATCAGAAATCTTAAGATTGTTTTCATGAAAAATCAAATGGAAAAAAGTTAGCATGACCTATTCGGCCATATTACGATTTAAGCAGATGAGATGATGTTTTTAAAAAAAGTTTTAAGTAAATTTCGAGTTAGATTCTGAAATGGAAACCAATGGAATAACTTATTGCAGTTAAAACCAAATTAATAGTTGTAATGCTTTATTTCCCATAATGGAAATAAATAATTAAACGACTTGTAAATTGTGTAGGTAAAGAAGAGACACTCAACACGTTGGCGTACTTGGTGATAAATGACAAAACTGTGAGTGTATCTTTAAATTGATTTTATGAAATCAAAATGGTTTCTATTTTATCATGAAAAGTATGTTTACGAATAAGTTCATTGGTGTTGCTACTTGAATTTGAAAGCAAATTTTTATGAGATTTATATATATGCTTTGAGATGGCATCAAATTTAAATTGCATATGCATTGAATTGGCACTACAATGAAATTTGAACATGAACTGAATTTATATAGAAATGTGGTG
>JAOSBN010000008.1:20919227-20929963 GCA_027563595.1 Erythroxylum suave | reverse complement strand
AGAGTTTATCATATCAACAAACAAAAATGACTATTAAAATTTGATTGGTCTAACAAATTTTGATTTACTATATGTCGAACAAACTAACTGAATTTGCTTCTACCTTTCAAAATTTTTCAAAAATCAACCACCCGAATTTTACATGGTTGATTGAATTTTATTTTAAAAAATTATAACAATAAGTTTTGATATTAAATTGTAATCAAGTGAATTCAATGATTAATTACGTTAAATTACAAACAAACTAATTGAATTTAACTTGTTAGTGTCGTTCATACTAAAATATTCAAGGAGAATTCTTATATTCCATTGTTCTATTACATTGGAGGAACTGCTTTATCAGTGTTGCAAATTAGTTGTCAATGGCTTTTTTCGATAAAGAATTAGTTGTGAATGTTATAAGTACCTTTTGTAGAATTGATCTTAATCCATTGTGGAAGAGGTTCATAATGGATTGAAAATATCTATTTAGAGAGTGAATGTAGGCTTTCCAGAGTACCAATCACCGTGATAGTAAGAGTTAATTACATGTAGCTCGTTATAATTTTCATTTTTTCACTTATCCCTTGTACTTTTAGAACTATTAAATAATCCCTTAACATTCGACTAAATTAGCATAAACCTCTTAGTAAATTTGATAAATAAATAAAACTGAATACACCAATATTTATTTATTAGTACTGAAGTTCTAAAACGAAAAATCAATTCTACCCTTCCTAACCCCCTCTCAGATCAAATAAATAGTAACTTTGCTAGCATTGTCATATTTATCAAAATTTGCACTATGTACACAAAATAATCACCTGTTAAATTTTTTATTTGGTATTTTATATTTTACCAAAAACAATCAGTTATAGATAAGATTATTTATTATTAGAGCTCTCTAAATTTCACATTTATGCGGAAGAGTGTTATTGACGCTGTATCTTTATATTTTAGTTTTGGTTAATTTAATTATTAAGGAATTCCGAATTAGATTTTAATATTAAAGGTGTATATTTGATAGTTAAATAAAACTAAAAGTTGTATAATATAGAGGATAACATCACCAACAAAATGCGAAGCCTTTCCTCATATAGAGGATGGAAAGGAAACGGGAAAATGTTGAATGCAAATGGATAAAATCTGAGGCCGAGAAGCGGCGGAGATCGTGGCCCACGCAAGCAAAGTAAGTCGGAAAACCATGTGACCTCCTGCCATCTTTTGTCTTCGCGTGTACATTTTGATCCATCTTCAGCCCCAAAAGGGTGATTTCGTCAAATGCCAATCTCGTTATTTCTAGGAAATTTAGGGGCTCTCATGGACTTGGGCATGCATAAAAGCGCATTTGCTCTCTCTTTTCTCACTGCAATTCACTTCCCTCCCTCTCACTCTATTCAAACCAAAAGGACACAGAATGCGACGGCTCGTGCTATTCTGTGCGCTTCTCTGCACCACCAGCCATGTCGCCTTCTCCATCAGAGACGGTAAGCTTTCACGGCGTAGTACTTATTTTGTGTGCATACTTGCGCACGTATAGTATGGGATTGCAGACTATGTGTTTTATCACTTTCATTTTCAAATAAATTCTTGAAACCAGGTCTTGAATATCATATTTAACTTGTTTCTGTTGTTTCATCGAAGTGGAAGCGTCTAATAATTTTTCATTGATAAACATGGCTACGACGGAGATTTTAGGTTCAACGTAGTTTGGACTGCAGTTCCAACTTAGCACTCCTCTTAGACCTGGCCAGTTGGACTGCAGTTCCAACTTAGCACTCATCTTAGATCTGACCAGTTGAAATCAACTGTTTTTTGTTCAATCTTAGTACACAAAGACCCGCGTTTTGGTGTCGCCATTTTCATCTGAAAACAAGTCTAGATTACATTCCAGTTTACTCCGCTGCTTGGTTGGTCTGCCGTTTAATTCACTTGGTTTTGTGACCAGCTTAGGGCACTTATTTTAGCTTCCCGAATTGGTATATCTGTGTACTAGACTCAGAAATATTAAATGTCCACTTTTGTGTCCAAGAATTGTTAAGTTGCTTTTCCTTTCCTTTGAGATGGGTTGAGTCATTGCAGAAAAAGCGAGGAAACATCAGAACCTGAGCTGAGAGTTTAATGCCTCACCTATCAGTTGCATGAGTCTGGGCCCACTTCACAGAGTCATTGATGGTGTTCCTATATTTTGTATCTCGGTAGTCGGCATTCGTAGACAAAACTGCTAGCTATAAATAGTATTTCTCCTAGCTATAAATAGTGGTTCTCCTAGTTTTCAGTCTTTTTATTTCATGGGCCAAGAACAATATTTTAGTGTGAAGTTACAAGCTATCCCGCTTAGTAGACTTATCTGATCGTACAGGACTAATGAGAAATGGCAACTTCGAGCTGGGCCCAAAGCCATCGGACATGAAAGGCACGCAAGTGATAGGACGTTTTTCAATACCGGAATGGGAGATTACAGGATTCGTTGAGTACATAAAATCCGGTCAAAAACAAGGAGACATGTTGCTGGTGGTGCCTGAAGGGGCTTATGCAGTGAGGCTGGGCAACGAGGCATCTATCAAGCAAAGTTTTAGGGTAATCAAGGGGATGTACTACTCAATCACTTTCAGCGCCGCCAGAACTTGCGCACAAGAGGAACGGCTTAACGTTTCGGTGTCGCCGGATTGGGGTGTGCTTCCTATGCAAACCATGTACAGCAGTAACGGCTGGGACTCTTACGCATGGGCTTTTCAAGCTGAGTTCCCGGAGGTGGTCCTTGTCATTCATAATCCTGGCGTTGAGGAAGATCCTGCCTGTGGACCTCTCATCGACTCTATCGCTATTAGGGCCTTGTTCCCTCCAAGACCTACTAACAGTAAGCCTTCTTTCCCAACAATTGATGCCATGCAATTGTTGGTCCCAGTTGATTTAATATTACCGAGCGTTAACAATGCTTTCATATTTAATTTCTTTTCAGAGAACATCCTGAAAAATGGTGGATTCGAGGAAGGACCCTACGTGTTTCCAAACACATCTTGGGGAGTGCTAATCCCGCCAAATATTGAAGACGATCACTCTCCACTTCCCGGTTGGATGGTGGAATCCCTCAAAGCCGTCAAGTACATAGACTCCAATCATTTCTCTGTCCCGCAAGGAAGACGTGCAGTGGAGCTCGTCGCCGGAAAAGAGAGCGCGATCGCACAAGTTGCTAGGACAATACCGGGGAGAACTTATGCCCTTACGTTTGCGGTCGGAGACGCCAGCAATACCTGCGCGGGTTCCATGATAGTGGAGGCTTTCGCCGGAAAGAACACTCTCAAAGTCCCTTACGAGTCGAAGGGCAAAGGTGGATTTAAGCGTGCCGAGCTTAGGTTTGTTGCGGATTCCACAAGAACAAGATTTACGTTCTACAGCACATTCTATCACATGAGGTCCGACGATTTCTCTTCTCTGTGCGGCCCTGTTCTTGATGATGTGAAATTATTGAGTATTCGCAAACCATGAGTGGGCCAGGAATTCCTGGGATATTAGGTGGTTTTCTAAGTACTTCAAAAGGTCATGCCTTTGTTGGCGTTATAAAATACAAAAGTACGAGAACATATACATGCCAAGGTCTAAGGCCAGAGTAGCTTATAGTTGTATTGTGATTTTGTGAGAGTGGTTTTCCTATGTACTTAAAAGTACAATTAGAAGAGAACAAATGAATGTTTACTGCTTTAATTAAGCTTTTTATTTTTATAACTTGCTTTGTTTTCTCTTCTTATAACACCAAAATATTAGTATCGCACATGTTGATCGAATGGAAGAATATAAATCTTTTTATTCGCTCACTATTAAGGAGAAATCGATCAATTTTTTTGTTTTCAAAAGGTAGCTTCATGCGTATGTTTAAAGGACGCCTGTAACAATACTGCCAATTTACGCAACATCAGAATAACGTCAGGACTATTATTAGAACATGTTTAAAGAATGGTGACACTTGCTTGTATTACACCTTTCTTTCAGCTGCAACTATTTTTTCAATTTTTTGGACAAAAGTCAAATACGAGTTTAGTATTTGCTTTTAATTTTGCCAACCATAAATTAATATTATATTAATTTTGGACTTTGAAATTAACGGGTATTACTGATAAATGACTCTCTCCGCGGCTGTGCGGCGCACAAAGTTTGGAAAGATTGATTGTTCAAACTCGTATATGACTGTTTTGACCCTACACTCATTCATAATTTGCACCACAATACAATTAAATCAGAACTGAGAGATAATTTTACAAACAAAACATTTCTTTTAACTATTTACGAATAACAATATAAGGAACTTAATAGGTTTCCTTTTTGGGACTTTTTACAAATTAAAACACTTCCATAACTTATTAGTATTGATCTTATGGAAAACTCTATGTTTTCTTTCTCTCCAAATAGAGTACACTATACCATTGAAGAAAGCAAACTCTATCTTTCTCAATTGATATGAATTTGTGATCATCCCATTCTAATATTTTGCTCCAATATGATTCATGATAGCAGAGGCTCAGAAAGGGCTGGATACTGGCCCAAATTTGAATAACCACGCTTAAAGTAAAGGTGGTCTATACTTTCAAGCTTATTGTAACATGGGTCACATAATTTGTCTTCAGATCTCGCAATTCTGCCTTTGGTTTTCAACTTATTCATAGCTACAAGCCAAGTAGTGGAAGAAGCTTTTGGTTTGGGGACCCTTTCTAAACCATATTATGCCAAGGAATAAAATAGTGAGAAGGCTTGAGGGCTTTGATGCATGCAGAGTTTGAAAGTCTCCATTCCAGCTTAGTGACCATAAAGGTATGTTTCAAGTAGATGAGTTGGCATATAGCTGGGAAAGTAGTTTTGTAGTCTCCCAATGCCCTTACCTTGAAAATGCCAAGAGTTATTCATAATTACTTTGCTGAATCTTACCTAAGAATGGATTCTAACATGAAGAGGATATCCTCTCTAAGATATAAAGGGTTGAGAGAATTTCAATTGTCATACCAGAACCATGTTCCTTTCCTATTTCCTATCTAAGTTTTGATATGTTAATAGACAATGAACCTGTTTCTCAAAATGTGAATAAATAAAAGGCTAGAGAATTCATTCCTCTTAGCTATTTGTCATAAGCTAGTTTCCTTGAGATAAAACTCATTACTCTATTTACTCCAAAGAGATTCCTTGTCATTGGATAGTCTTTCAGTTCTTTTAGTTAATTGTATGGACCGAAACTACGAATGGCATTGAGACAAAGTTCTCCTTCCTATTTTCTACATCATTGATGCTCCCATTTGATTTTAACACCTTTAGGGTTGTCAATCTTGTACAAGCAGAGGAAATTCCTTATACATTTTTAATCTCCTTAATAATCCTCTTAGGACTAGAAGATGAGAAATCTAATGGGTGTGAAGATTATTTAATATAGAGATTATAAGTTGCACTCTACTAACCTGAGACAGAGTTTTATTCAACCAACCATTGATAATTTTCTTGTGTTTCTCTCAAATGTTTAAATAATCTTTATAGTTAAGCTTTTTACTTAAGATAGGAACCCCCAGGTAATTAAAAAGCATAACCTAGATGTTGAGATTAAAGATATGTTGAAATTTCTCGGTATTGGTTAAGTTTGAGGAGAAGAAAATTCTACTTTTGCCTTAGTTGACTTAAAGACCTAAAATCCTGCAAAAGCTCATGAAAGATTGAAGTAATATGGAAATGGATTCTTGGTAAGCGCCACATAACAATAGTAAATCATCTGCAAAATAGATTTAGAGTGAGAAAATTCCTTGCATTTATAATGAAACTTGAAATAAGATCTTCTCAGTATGTTATAACAAATAATTCTATTTAAGAACTCCATAATAATAACAAAAATATAAGGAGAAAGAAGGTCTCCTTGTCGTAAGCCATTCGACCGTTTGAATTGCTCAGTGGGAGATTCATTAATAAGAATACTATATGAAATTGTTGAATGTAGGCATGAATCCATTTAATGAATTGGTTTAGGAATCTGAACCATTCCAATAATGAAGTTCCATTGAAGTCTATTAAAAGCTTTTGATAGATCAATTTTAATGGAACAACTTTTGATGTGTCTTTTAGAATTATATTCTCTCATCAATTCTTGTACCAATACAATGTTATCAGATATATTTCTACGAGGGATGATTTCTTCTTGAGATTCATGAATGAACATGTTCAAACTTTCCTTGAGTTTGTTTGCAAGAAGTTTTGAAATCACCTTATAGATGGTGTTGAAATAGGATATAAGTTGAAAATCATTGAGACTACTTATATTGGTAATCTTATGAATCAAGCATATGTGAGTTGCATTGATTTCCCTCATTAAATTGCTAGAATTTAAAAACTTTATGATAGTTTCCATAACTAACTTGCCTGTAATCTGCTAAGGTTTCTGAAAAAATGATGCATTCAATCAATCCAGCTTGCTACTTTAGTAGGATTCAGATTGACAAGAACATATTTAATCTCTTATGAGGTAATGGTTGCTTAAGGTTTAGTAATATGTCCTGTGGCAAGACAGAGGGAGCCCCTATAAGATTTACTAACTCCTACAGATCTAATGGGTTTGATGCAGATGTATCACCTAGCAAGGAATTGAAGAAGTTGACTATCAAACTCCTTATTGAAAATCTTTCAGTAATCATTTTGTTATTAGAATCCAAGAGACCAGTTATCCAATTGAGATTTATTCTTACCATAGTAGAATTATGAAAGAATTTAGTATTGAAATCCCTTTTTCTCATCTAAGTACTCCTTACCTTCTGCTTAAGAATTGAATAATGAATTAGAAGCGTTATATATTTAGTGTTTTTAAAAGCATAATTGTTTGGGTTTTTATAGAATTCTTCATGTGCACTTCTCAACACTCATTTAGCTACCTTAAACTTGATATTGCAAAGGAGTTGATCTAGAGAAAGTATTCAATCTATTTTTAAGAATGTGAAGCTTTCTTATAAGTTGGTATAACCCTTAATCATGAACCTCATCTATAAGCTTTATAAATCCATCCCTTTTATTAAGGTAGTTAAACTTGAATGGAAAATTATGAGCAATATGACGTGTGAAATTCAACACCTCCATCCAAGAGTGATATGAACATAATGAAGAACCAAAATGAGCAAAAGAATTAGGGAATTCATTCATCCATAAGTGATTAATCAAAACTCTATCTAGCTTCTTTTAGATTAGGCAACTTCCTTGCTATTAATTGCTGCAAGTTTTGTTTACTCAAGGTTGCACACGCTAAGTTTTACTACTTATAACTTTGGTAATTACAGCAAGCACACGGGTTGTTCGTGTAGTACCTAAGATGTTGATCCCACGAGGAAGGGAACTAGTCTTAAAATCTGAGGTCACCCTAAACTATAATCCTAAACAAATAACTAATGTAGAAATTAAATCAGTCAATAATCAAATGTTAGAATTTAAAGTGCGAAAGGTCACAAAATAGCGACCTCACATAAACAATCCAAAAATCAACCTAGAAATAACCAAGTGAGAGAAAGGGGGATTTAATTCAAAACTAAAGAAAATCTAACCAATTATGTATTTTTCGACCCAACAGGCCTAGACGATCCTAGGGTGAATTACTCTCTCTCGAGTTTTAATTCTTAACCCTAATTGATAATCCTTAATTTAAATTATAGAATCGTGTTCTCTCGATTCGCGATTGACCCAAAACCTAAATTAGTTCTAAATTGTCTATTAACCTATCGGAAATCTATGCTCGACCTCCTGTTACACGACTCTACTGGTTTGATTCAACTCTTTACCTATTGATTCACCTAACTCTCGTTAGCCCAAATCAATGATTTTTACCCAACTTACCCTCTCAGTTTATTGCCAAGTTATGAAGAACCAAAATTGAATCACAATTCAATCGAAAGAAAACACAATCATATAAACTTTATTAATATTAAGAACTCAAAACCCAAAGGTGAGTATAGACAACAAATCAACACTCAACAACAATATTTCCAATAAATATCTAAATTTCATACATCAATGAAATTGAAATAAAAATACGAAATACTGCCGGAGCAAATCTCAGAGATAGCGACTGTGGGAAACCGCCTATTTCGAGAAGTACTTCGTGTCTCTCTTCCTTCATCTCCTTCCTCAATCGCTTGATCTCTCTCTAGGTTTCTCTCGGACTTTTGCAGAATGACACTCTTTTACATGACTCTTTAGGCTTTCCAAAAACTCTTGGTGGCTGTCACATCATGTTCTATTTATTTTGTAGAAGCCCTAGGTCAAAGTCCAGGTCGAAACGATCCAAAAAATCACTCAAAATTTGAGTTTTTGTGTTAGCCCGACGTAAGGCACGAATGTGGCCCTACATGTCATGATCGTGGCTAGCTCTTTAACCTTTCTAATCATGCCCCAATGTGCATGATCGTGGCTTGACTAAATGCTCTCTGTCACGATCGTGGCCCAGTGTGCACGATCATGGCCTGACTGCTGCTGACTCTTCCTTCTTTGTCTCGATCGTAGCTAATGTGCACAATTGTGATCTAAGTCTTTTGGCCCGAAACTCTTCAAATCTTTATTGTTCTTCCCCGTTTATCCTACAACACTAACACACACATCAAGGTACCTAAAAAATATAACAATTAAGCTTAAAGATTCAAACTAACCCATAAAAAGACTTAAACACACAAAATAACATAATTAAACCCTAAATTCACACTCAACACTCAAATTCACACTAATTACATGTCAAATTATACCCTAAAATATCATGTAAATCACAACTATCAAGCATAAAACATCTAGAAGATTTGAGGTCAGTTACTTCAAGTTTGATAAAAACACTCCCCAGCTCTTTTACAAGGTTAGCAGCGTTAATCTTATCAGCCTATGCTTCAGATGGATGTAAAATACAATTAAAATCACCTCTAATAAACCGAGCCAAATTCATGAAAACATGAAAGGGAAAAAGTGTTCTTCCCATAATTTTACTTTATGAAATTTGAAATTGGCTATATATATGATAGTGATTTCCATTATATTTCCTATATCCAAAAGTTTACATATGAGGTGCATATGCTGATCAAAAGTTTTAATCACTGTAATATGCAAAATCTGAGAATTTTAAGCTAATAAAATCTTACCATTGTAATGAAATTCATGATTTGTTAAATAAGTCTGACTTTTCCCCAGAAATTTTTTCATATTATTAAGATAATGAGCTTTTATTGTTGTTTCTAAAATAGCAATCAAAGCTAGCTTTCTTTCTAACAAAAGATCTCTGACAACTTAACCTTTAAGAGGTTCATTAAATCCTCTAATGTTCCCAAAGATCACATGAATATATACAAACAAGGGGATGACTCACTAACCCTTTTTTCATTTTCTTCTCATGCTCCCAAACCTCCTACCAGATACAGGATTAAACCCATCCTTCAACATATGAATTGCTTCTTAAAAAAAACTGATGATTGTATTCCTTATCTTGCTTATCATTAGCTTGTTCTAAACTGGCTTTCTCTATATCACTATCAAGTGTTGTTGTAATTTTTGTTTCAATTAGCATATCTACTTCAACACTTTGCACCTAAGAGTTTGTCTTTTCTTTATCCCTCTCCTTATCATAAGCTGAAGTATTATCCTAGAATTCTACCAACCCATTTACTTCCATATTCTTGTCATAAGCGCGAGTATTATCCTGGATTGACACCACATTCACATCCCCATTTTACTTTTTAGTATTTGGTTCATTCTCCATTCCCATTAATTCTTTGTAATCTCCTTTAGTAAACTTTTTACCAGTTGATTTTCATATACGGTGTCCCCTTTACAGTTGTCAATTATATGTTAACTGAATTTCAAAATTTTCTAACTTGTTGGCTACATTAATCTTTATAATTGGAAAGAATTTTGGGAGTGGATTCTTGTGATTTACCTTAACACAAACTCGAGCAAAACACTCCTTCTCTAGCTTTGAAGTGTCTTAATCAAATGCCATTGGTTTTCCCACAACATTAGCTAAAAAACTCAATCCATCTAATGACCAATACTCTACTAGTATCTTGTGGAAATTGATCCACAAAGAAATGGTTTTAATGTTGTTTTTATCAAATTCTAAACTAGAATTCGTTTTATATAAACATTGGCTATGTTAGGCACCGTTTCTGGAACCCAACTCTTAATCGGAATATCCTAAGACTCTCAAATCTTTACTTCATCATACCCTTTAATACATTACTTACAACTAATTTTCATCATTCACATTTCAATACCTTCAAAACAAAAGGGTTTTACAAAACTATAATGGCCTTTCAAGCCACATTACAACATAATCCGAAGTATCCAAATACAAAAGTTATATGAACTACAAATTCTTAAAAAGTGACTAAAGCCTTGTGTTCTCCAAAACTAACTCAAAATACAACATAAGCAAACTTGGAGTGATGCCTTTACTCTCTTTCACTCCATCTCTTACTCATCACCTATAGGTGGGGACAGGAAGGGGGTGAGCTTAAAGGCTCGTGGGTAATAGTTTATAATAAAAAGACAAGCAAAAGCTTTTGAACCTATTTTACTTACCATAGAAAACTTTCACTGAGTCTATAAAACACATGTTTCTCAAATTCTTGTTTTGTCAAAGAATTCATGAGCAATTGTAAATCATGTATGCATCAAACTTGCTAACATTTCAAAAGCACATAAGCACATCAGAATGGTTTGGGTAAGTCCAAAACATGACGCACTACACATTTCCATATAATGGTCCTATGTAG
>JAOSBN010000008.1:20901509-20919127 GCA_027563595.1 Erythroxylum suave | reverse complement strand
ACACCAAAATCATTCAATTTGGTTCTGTCCTTAATCATATTGAACCTTTTTCTATTGGGGCAACTAGCATAACTTTCGCTAGAGATATTAGATTAAGATCATCTTAAGACAATTTCAAAGAGGACTTCAAGATCTACAACTTTCATGAAGACTTCAAAGACAAATTTTATCTTCTAAAGGGTCAAAATGAAACAGAAGATAGGTACAGACGAAGCCAAATGAAAAGGTAGACCAGATGGAAAATGACAGACAAAATGGGAAAATTGCTATAACTTTCCCTACAGATATCGAATTAAGGTGTTCTTTATATGGTTTGAAAGAGGGCTTATAGGTCTATAACTTTCTTGAAGACCTTATAAACAAATTTCCTTGTGTCTGTGTTATGACGTCATCACAGACGATGCGTCTTTACCTTATATCTGTGTTTTCCTTGCGTCTGTGATATGACGTCATCACAGACGATGCGTCTTTACCTTGCGTCTGTGTATTCCTTGCTTCTATGTTTTCCTATTGTCTGTGTTTTTCCTATCGTTTATGTTTTACCTATCATCTATGTTTTCCTTGTTTCTGTATTTCCTTGCATCTGTATTATGACGTCATCACAGACGATGCATCTTTACCTTACGTTTGTGTATTCCTTGCTTCTATGTTTTCCTATCGTTTGTATTTTGGTGACGTCATCACAGATGATTCTTTGCGTTTGTGTTTCCTTGCGTCTATATTTCCTTGCATCTGTATTTCCTTACGTCTGTATTATGATATCATCACAGACGATGCGTCTTTACCTTACGTCTGTGTTGTGATGTCATCACAGACGATGCGTCTTTACCTTGCGTTTGTGTATTCCTTGCTTCTATGTTTTCCCATCGTCTGTGTTTTGGTGACGTCATCATAGACGATTCCTTTCGTCTGTGTTTTGGTGACATCATCATAGACGATTCCTTGCATCTGTGTTTTCCTTGCGTCTTTACATTCCCACGCATTCTAGTTCAAAGGTTCAAACATTTCATACTGTATACCGTTGGAAAGCTAAGAGGATAAACTACCACTTCCAAGAAGACGAATTTGTCCAAATCAGCCTAGATTAATACAAATTTTCCCCTCAAATACAAAACATGAATTTTTGCATTCATCTAATGTATTGCACCCAGTTCTCAACTTCATGACAAACTTTGCGATTCTTAAAGACATAATTTTAATAAGAAATGCAGCCCTATATTTCTAGTTTAATCCAAATCAAGAATCATCTTTTCTACTTCATTTATTCCTCATTCTCATCTCCATTTCAAATCAATATCAACCATAAGGAAAATTTTAATCCATGCTTAACTATGAACACTAATAACAGAACATACACATATGTACATATTCTTCATCTACTTACTACAAAAATTCAATTTCATTTTTGTTTTCATTATACTTCTAACTTTCACCTTAATTCTTCCCATTTCGAAATCTCTTATCCACTAAAAGCACCCAAAGCAAAAATATGAACCTCTCCACATTTCTCATTTATTATTTCTAGTCTTCTAAGAAGTTCGGGGTCCAACAGGCTGGTCCCCTATATGCTATGGGCTAGCTTCCAACACTTTACTTATGCTATTTTCATTTATAAACTTGAATAGAAATGTGTCATTTTTTTTTAGAAAAATTCTCTCTATCCCCTTACCATTCCACCTATTTTGAGCCATTTGTATGAAGGGATAGGTTGGATGTTTATTTAGGAAAAAATCAATGAGTGTGTTTTTTTAGCTTTTAGCTCCTTCTTGATGGAGTTCAATTGGAGGGTAAACAACACCATCAATCAAGGTATAAGAGAAGTATTTAGGCTTAGGAATGGAAGATTCAACATACACAGCCTTACTCCAAGTTTTATCATTCTCGTATGAAGAAGATGTTGTGTTTTATTTAGAAAGCTCCTTTGTATTGTTAGCAGCTAATGATCCTTTAATGGACGGGACATGGTTCAGCCTTGCTTGTAAGGACGTAGAGCCTCCCTCAGAGATAGCCATAAAGCTCCCTAAGTCAGAAGAGACTAAAGAAGTTATGGATGGCAATATGCCAGATTGGGCATAGGCAGCTCAACTTTCTATTTTTTAAATCTTTTTCAAAATGAAGTTGTTTTGCAATTTTTCATAGCCTCGGGTTAGGCCCAAAAAATTAGGCTTGAGGCTTGGTAAACCCAAGTTTGGCCTAAGCTTAATTGCCAAGCCTTAAAGAAAGCCCTAAAAGATGCCCAAAATTTTACTTCAAAGTTATTGTTCATGCCTATATTATTATTCATCTGTGAGCTTCCTTAAGAGTATTTAATGCATTTTTAATCAGATTTTACTATAAACTAATATGTAATTTAGTTAATATGTAATTTTAAATTATTAAATATTAATTAATAATAAAGTTTAGTAGTTGTTTAATAATATCAAATATTTAATTCTAATAGTAACATTTTTAATAATTAAAATAAAATCTGATAAATAAATATGAGTATAAAATTATAAATTATTATTTTAATAAAATATAATAAATCTATTAATAAATATTACAAAAGAGATCAAAATAAAGTTATTTACATTATAAATTTAGCTTATTTTAAATTTAATTTAATATTTATTATTACTAATAATAAAGTATAATTATGTTGATATTAATAACAAAAAATGTTTTAATTTGTTTAAAAATATAAATAAAAGGAAAAAATGATAAAAATTACATTAAAAAATATAAATAGAATTAAACGACCTTAGGTTCATAGGAATTTTGTTCAAATAAGAAAATTTCCAAGTCCTTCTTATGAACATAACAAACAACAATAATGTTAATGGCATTACCATTTCAAATCCTATCCAAACTATTACGTTGGGATTTAAGTAGTAGATTAAAGAATAATTGCACGGTATAAGGAATGAAGATAGCTGGGGACCATACCACAATATGCAATAAGGAAGTATAAACTAAAGGAATTAGTTAGAAGAAGAATCATGTAACGAAACCATAAAAGTTTAGGAAAAGTAAACCACATGTCTGATGTACATCATCAACCTCACAAGATATGGAAATATCGATGTTAAATAATGGAGAAAACAAAAAGAAAAAAGCACTCACAGGATGGAAATTTTGGGTAGGTTGCAAATCATCCATATCTAAGGAGGAACAAGATGTAACAGCCCAGACCATCGGCTTATAGATATTGTTCACTTTGGGATGTCCATCAGGCCAAACTCCTAATAGTTTTGCTCTCCTCACTCCTGGGAAAACGCATCTATGAGGGAGAGATATTTATACCCTTAAAAGACATACTTTGTTCTCCTCTTCAACCGATGTGAGATTCTCACAATCCACTCCGTTAAGGCCTAATGTCCTCGCTGGCACAACGGGTTAGGAACGGGCTCTGACACCATTGTTGGGAAATTGAGTCAAGATCGATCCTGATTCAGTGGAATAATTATGAAGCTTTTTCTCAATCTTTAATTTCCCCAAAACCAAGATCTCTTTAATTCTATAAAATGATTGACACAAATCATAATAAAACAGGAACTTAATTCGTACCTTTTTCTGAAGCTTGATCTTTATCTTATTGTATCCCTTAAACTGTTCTCGAAACCGATTCGTTTCAGCCACCATAGCAGCATAAATGTCATCCCTCTAATAGTATCCATAGAATGAGTAGAGAGAACTCTGTGACTCTTGCGGAGAGGGTTAAGCAAGAAGTGCTAGCTCCATAGAGCTTAAGCCTATTAATAATAAGCTTCGAACATTTTCGTAATTTAATTAAAATTAACTAATTTCAATTAAAATTTAATTAGAATTACAAATAATTCTAATTAAATAACAATTATGTCCATATAAGATTCAATATCTTATATTGATCCTTATTTGTTAAATATGTCATATTTAATTATAAAGTTTCTCAAATTTTACAATCAAATCTAACTTGATTAAATTAACTTTGCTCTCTTCAACCCATTTTATATGTGAGACTCATTAGGTTCCTAAATATATTGGCAATGATTATAAATTGTAATTGTAATTGTAATTCTAATTCATAATTAGAATTAGATAAATTAAAAATCCTTTTAATTTATCTTTAATTCTCCAATTAAACAATTTATAATCATAGATCAAGATTGGCATCTAGCAATGTATCATGACCATCCAAATATTTATGAATGTCAAAGTGATTTGACTAACCTTTTTCCCTGCATGATTTTTCTGTATAATTTAATCCTTTCATCAACCAATATTCCAATTAGACATAGAGTATGGAATTAATGTCTACTCTATTTTAAGTCTAATCATATTAGTTCTCCACCATTAACAATTGATTCGATTAATGATATTTGTAAACTTTTTACAAAATATCATTCCACCTTGGCCAAGGATTTTTCGAATCAATATTAATCGAAAATAACGAAACATTATCCCTAATTACTTTAGGGTGATGAATCCTACCTTGATCACTCAACTACCTCCATATAGTTCATGATACATCTAATGACTACTGATTAAATGACCCATGATTAAATATATCATAAGTAGTATCAAAACATAGCAATTCCCACACAAGATGACTTTGATGACTTCAAGTCAAAGGATCGCTTATACAATCATCACAATGAGAATTTGTAGACATACAAGTAATGTTTCAAATGGATTTCTCATATTGGGTCTGTTCAGTGAACTTGTTCTCTAACAAGCACCCACATGTTTGTTTAAGGAAAAACACAACTTGTTTTCTAACAAGCACCCACACTTGTTCTTGAATACTTCCTTCATAAGGAAAAACAAAACATGTGCTAGTCTTTTTACGTTTTATTAATGTCCAATCTTAATGGAACAATGACCAGGAACATTTAGGAATAATACATAAATGCAACATGAATCTCATAATTATAATCTCATAATAATTTTATTTGCAATGTACAATTATTCCATGGAATTTATCATATACATCTAGACATGTACAAGATAAAGAATGCTTTTAAGTAACTTGTCACTAAATTACAACTAAAGCGATTGGCTGTAGGCCATAAACCAAAACTGACGGTTAAGGATGAAGAGTAAGCAACATTGGAAGAGTGGGAGTGGCGGTCTCCATGCTTCTGGAGATGTGAGAAGCATGGAAGCGGCGGTCTCCATGCTTTTAGAGAAGATGATGGGTGCATGTAAGTCACGCAGCCACCATCATCTACGAGTTCTCCATAAGACGAGATAGCACTCGCCAGACACTTCCTTGCTTATTTAAAACTTTTTTAAGTGACTTAAAACCTTAATATCAATTAAATTAATTTAATGGAGATTAAATTAGTTTATATTTCTAAAAAATTTGAGAAACTATTTTTCTATTTTGAAAATTGCTTTCAAGGGTTAATTTTATTAGGAATCCTTTTATTACATAATTGAGAAAAATGTTTCTTAATTAAATTTATTTATTTCAATTTGATTGAGATAAATTAAATTTATGATTTTATTAATTTAAATAATTACTATTTAATTTGTTTAGAAATTGTTTCTTTATTTATACATAATAAGTTTCTTGATTTATTAGAATTGATATTATCTTGATTAAAATTTGAAAAGTGTTTTCATTTATTTATCAAGAAAAGGAGTTTTCTTTAATATTTTTGAAAATAGTTTTTTAATTTATTAAAGAAAGATTTTTCAATTAATTAAGAATTCAATCTCTAAATAAATAATATATGATGAATTTCTAATTAAACTTAAAAGTGTTTTGTGTAATTTTGAAAGTAGTTTCTTTTAATTTTATAAAATAGTTTTCTAATTATGGAAAAATAATTTCCAATGAGATTAGAAATAGTTCTCTAATTAGATTAGAATATGTTATTTATATGATTTTGAAAATGAGTTTTTCTAAATTATAATAAATAAGAAGTACAATTTATTGAAAATTGTTTTCAATTAATTTTTGTTAAAGGAGTCAAGATAAATTAGAAATAGTTTTCAATTGTATTTGAAAATTGTTTTCAAATCAAATTAAATTTCTATTTGGAATAGGAATTTAATTTTTTTAGGAATCAATAGTTTTAACCTAATTTAATTTTTTCAAGGAGTTGGAAATGTTATTTTAGTTTATGAAGATCATAACAAAGCTTGATATTTTATGCATATAATTTGATTATAGGTTCATAAATTGCATACTTTATTTATATGGTTGATATATCTATTGGATGCATGATAAATTGTATATTCTATATGTGTGATATTTTACATGCAATTTATGTTTGATGAGACAAATGAAATTAAATCCCTCGTTAAAATATTAAGAACACATTGAGAATATGATTGTTGCCTTCCATTGTTATAAGAATAAACCACAGTTCTGTTTACTATCAGCTTGTTGAGCTAACTTAAGGTTGCTGTTAGCCCCCAAATGTTTTTTTAGTTAAGCATGATTTAAATGATTATGAGGTTTGGATAAGTGAATTTTGGGAGTTAATTTTTTATATAATTCATAAAGGGGTATTTTGAGTGGATTACTTAAGGTTAGAAGCACTAAGGTATTAAAGGAAGGGTAAGGTGGACTTTTCTCACCCATTAAGGGTATGATGGGAAGAGAAAAATGTTGTCTTATAAATTAGAAGACCAAAAACTTGAATGACGGAAAGAAAGAGAGAAAGAAGAAGAGAGGTTTCGGTGAAGATGAGAAGGAATAGAGTTTTGGACTAGGTTACATCTTTTCTTAGTCTTAGAGAGACAATTTGAGATTATTCAGGAAGGGAAAAATAAAGAGGAAGGAAAGAGTTTTCCTTAGAGCCAAAAATCTCATTGTTGGGTGAAGATTCAAGGAAATCAAAGAGGGGGGTTCAAGAGAGGCAAGGGGAGTAAGAGGAAAGACATCCTTAATCCAATACCTAAACAAAGATTTCAGGTGGGTGCATTTTTATAATAGAGTAAATAAGCCAATCATTGTTTTTCTTTGAATTGAGAAAGCTAAATGGTTTCAATTGCATCATGGATGTTGCATTTATTTGCTTTTGGTTGGATATGAAATTGATACATGTTTGGTACATGAATTGTGCTAATGATTTATGAAAAGATTTTGAAAAGGATTCTTTTGAAAAGGTGTAAGTTTATGAATCCAGGTTTTCGGGAATGTTTCTTTGAAATATCTCATGTGCATGAAAAACAAGTTTCCAACAAAGTACCATTTGGGCAAACTATTTTCAATTCTTGAATCACATGTTATGTGGGTTTGGTGTAATCTATTCAAGAATGTCATGTGCATGTTGACCAAATTAAAGGCTTCTCTTGCTTGCCCGCTAGTGGCACAGAGCTCCTTCATGTACTCCCTCAAGTTTACGACTACATAGGACCATTATATGGAATTGTGTTGTTCGTCATGTTCATGGACTTAACCCAAACCATAATGATTTGCTTAAGTGTTTACATGTGTTGACAAGTTTGATGAATGCTTGACTTATATGAGTTGTGAATTGGTTTGATAAGTTGAGAATTTTGTGAAATAAGTGTTTGGGGATTTTTATGCGAAATTGTTATGGATTCCAAAATATATAATGGAAATGAGTTTTTGAAATTTTTTTTGTTTGTTTCTCGATCATAAAATTGTTACCCATGAGCTTAAAGCTCACCCCCATTCTCCTCCTTTCGCCCCTATTCAGGTGATGAGCAAGAGATCGAGTAAGTCAAGAGTCAAGGAATTACTCCAGTTTGCATGTTTTGTTTTTGAAGTTAGACTATGCAAAACAATGCTTTAGTTGCATTTTGAGCGATTCTAGTTTTTTTGTAAACTTTGTATTTTGAATTATGATGCAAGGGGGCTTAGAATGCCTACTAAAGCATTGTAAAACTTAACTGTTTTGAAGACTAATGAAATATATGTATGTTTTGCTTATGATTTTTCCATAAGGCTTCCGCATGGCATTTTCAAGCATCTATAGGGATAAAATTTATATCCTGTCTTCAGGGAAAAATCTGTATTAATCTAGGTTGATATGGACAAATTTGTCTTCGTAGAAGTGGTAGTTCATCCTCTTAGCTTTCCAACAGTATTTAGTATGAAATTTTTGGACCTTTGGATTGGAAGTTAGGGTCTTTAGAAAAAGGAATGCGTAAGAATGTACAGATGCAAGGAATCGTCTATGATGACGTCACCAAAACTCAGACGTAAGGAAGTACAGACGCAAGGAAAATACAGACGCAAGGAATCGTCTGTGATGACGTCACCAAAAGACAGATGCAAGGAAAACATAGACACAAGGAAAATACAGACGTAAGGAAAAAACAGATGCAAGGAAAATACAGATGCAAGAAAATCACAAATGCAAGGAATCGTCCATGATGACGTCACCAAAAGATAGACGCAAAGAAAATCTAGACGCAAGGAAAAGACAAATGCAAGGAAAAGACAGATGCAAGGAAAACCCAGACATAAGGAAATATAGACGCAAGGAAAACACAGATGCAAGGAATCGTCTGTGATGATGTCACCAAAACACAGTCGCAAGGAAAATACAGACTCAAGGCAAAACACAGACGCAAGGAATCGTCTGTGATGACATCACAAAAACACAGATGCAAGGAAACACAGACGCAAGGAAGATGTAGCATCTGTGATGATGTCATAACGCAGACATAAGGAAAACACAGACGCAAGGTAAAGACGCATCGTCTGTGAAGACATCATATCACAGACGCAAGGAAAACACAGACGAAGCGCAAAACAAAATCGAAGTGGAAAACACAAATGAAGTAGAAAACACAGACGAAGTTGAAAACACAGATGATACAAAGAAGAAGTTACGCTTGTACGTCGGATAGTTATTTAGTTGGAGTTAGTTACATAGCTCCACTAAATAACGGTTTTCAACAAGAAGGGGTTATCAAGGATCAATAAACAGTTAAAGACTTAGGTTTTAAATACTAGTCATGGGACAAAATGTTCTAAAGAAGTCAAATTGAAATTCCACTTGGAGTTTTCCCACTAATATGTCCGGAAATAGGTAAAGTGAGTTCTGTTTGAGGATTGGCTGGTGTGGGCATGCCACCTTTGTGGGATGCACGTCCAGATGTCACTTAGGACGTCAAGCACGTGACTCCCAAAGGCGGGGTCCCAACATTTATGGTATCAGAGCATTCAGGTTGAGGTCCAGGTGTAGGACCAAGTTTAGGAGTATCCGAAGCACGAATTGGGTAGGTTGAGACATGAAGTGTACATGCATTGTTTTAAATGAACAACCTACATTATTTTGAATTGTTTTTTTCATGATTTGACATTGTTTTATACGATTTGAACTGTTTTGGATACTTTGAAACTGTTCTGCACGAACTAATATTTTTCATTAGTTTATATTGAAGGAGTGATTATGCCGCCTCGAAGCAGAACTCCAGGAGCTTTGACTCGATCTAGATCTCGCCAAGGGAGCACCGATGAATCCTATGTCCCACAAGATGTGGGGACACATTCTGCTTCTGATTCTAAGGCACCTAGTGTGCAACATGAGGTGCCTCCACTGCTTCCTCTTATGCCTCAATCAAACCCTCTATATCCACGGTTCTTTCAACCCTTGCTCAGGCTTTCTCATATGCCATGGGCCAAGGGTCTCAAGTTCCGATGCAATCTCCAGTGGAGAGGACTAGACAGTATGATAAGCTCACAAGTATGAAGCTGTAGATTTTAGTAGAACTACAAATCCGGAAGAAAGCTGAAGCTTAGTTGAAGAGGATCGAAAGGGTTCTGATTCAGATGAAGTGCTCAGATCAGGAGAAGTTAGATTATGCAATGAGCTTTCTATAGGGGGACGTACTTCATTGGTAGGAATCAGTGCCTCACAGTCAAGATATACCATCGGTACTAACATGGAGGGAATTTTTGGAAGCTTTCAGGAGGAAATACTTCTCAAGGATCTATATCCAAGAGAAGGCTAGAGAATTTCTAAATCTCACACAAAGTGATATGAGTGTGAGTGAATATGAGCTAAATTTTACTCAGCTCTCCCGGTACACAGCAAACATTGTTGCTAATGAGGAGGAAAAGTTTCGCAAGTTTGAGGGAGGTCTCCATTTTGGGATCAAGGAGAAGGTGTTGATCCACAATTTCTGTGACTACCAGCAGTTGGTAGATGCTGCACTCCAGGCTGAGAAACTGGAGAATATAAAGAATGAAGTGAGCAGGAAGAGGAAGAATAAGGAGCAGTTTTCCAAGAAGAGGATGATTGCTCCAATTCCCAAGAGGAGTGCATAAACCTTCCATACATAGAGTGAGGCAGGTAGTAGTGCCGCTACTAAGAACAAGCAAACAAGAGCAGTGTCAGTGCAAGCCTCAACAATAGGAGGCAATAGCAGGGTGGGGAGGAGTAGATTCACAAATCCCCAATGTGAGCATTATGGGAAACTACACAAGGGAGAGTGTCTCGAGTTACTTGGAGCATGTTTTCGATGTGGAGGGAGAGAACACTTGATTAGAGATTGTCCCCAAGTACCAAGGCAAGAAGGGTCACAGTTTCAAGCCCCAAAGAGAGCAGAAATAGTGGGAACCAGGTCAGTCACTGAGGTGGGCAGTTCTAGAGCTACAAAGAAGACTGTTCCTCCAGGAAGGCCAGGGGGTCAGGCTCAGGCACAGACAAGGGTGTTTTCCATGACAAGGGAGGAAGCTGCAGCCGCACCTGAAGTTGTCACGGGTATGACTCAGTTACTTAATTCTAAAGTATATGTTTTGATTGATTTTGGTTCCACACATTCTTTTGTTTCTGCAAACATGACATTACATGATGTTGATTCGATGCCTTTGGAAAATCCTTTGATTGTTAGTACTCTTTTAGGGTGGAATGTGATTATAAGCCAAGTATGTAAGGGTTGCGAACTTTTCATTGATGGTGCTAGACTGGTAGTGGATTTACTACCTCTAGACCTAAAAGGCTTGGATGTCATACTAGGAATGGATGTCATGGAGAAGTATCAAGCAAAGTTGGATTGTGGCCTTAAGGAAGTGGAGTTTAATCTGGGTAATGGAGAGAAGGTGATTTTCAGAGGAGACAGGAGAACACCAGCACCAGGAATCATTTCTGCTTTGCTAGCTGACAGAATGATGGAAAAGGGGTGTGAGGCCTTCTTGGCATATGTGGTGGATGCTGATGTGAATGAAAGGAGGATAGAGGGTTTCTCGATGGTGAGGGAGTTTTCTGATGTGTTTCCAGAAGATTTACCAGGTTTGCCACCGGTGAGGGAAATCGAGTTTGCCATTGACTTAATTCCCAGAACCGCACCCATTTCTATACCGCCGTATAGGATGGCTCTAGCTGAACTGAAAAAGCTTAAGGAAAAGTTGGAGGAACTGTTAGAAAGGCGTATATAAGGCCAAGTTCATCACCTTGAGGAGCACCTGTCCTATTTTTCAAGAAGAAGGATGGGACATGGCAGATGTGTATTGATTACCAAAGACTCAACAAGGTGACCATTAAAAACAAGTATCCTCTACCACGAATAGATGATCTGTTTGACCAGCTGCAGGGAGCAAGGGTTTCTCCAAGATTGATCTCAGGTCAGGTTATCGTCATCTCAGAATCAAGGAGTCTGACGTAAATAAGATAGCCTTTAGGACTCAGTATGGGCATTACGAGTTCCTAGTCATGTCTTTTGGTTTGACCAATGCTCCAACTGCTTTCATGGATCTTATGAATAGGGTCTTTAAGGAGTTTTTGGTTCAGTTTGTCATAGTGTTTATCGATGACATTCTGGTTTATTCCAAGAGTGAAGGAGAACATGAGGAGCATCTCAGAGGGGTGTTGCATACACTGAGGGAGAAGGAGCTTTATGCTAAGTCCAGCAAGTTTGAGTTTTAGCTTCATGAGGTAATATTCCTTGGACATGTGGTTCGAAAGATAGGCTGCATGGGGATCCAAGGAAGATTAAAGCAGTAGTGAGTTGGCATACACCCAAGACAATGAAAGAAGTGAGGAGTTTTCTGGGTCTCGTAGGATATTATAGGAGATTCGTTGAAGGATTCTCCATGATAGCTGCTCCGATGACTAAGTTATTGAGGAAGAATCAGAAAATTTTCTGGAGTGAGGAATGTCAGAAAAGCTTTGAGGAGCTCAAGAGAAGATTAACAAGTGCTCTGGTTTTGATGTTGCCTACTGGAGATGAGGGCTACACAGTGTATAGTGATGCCTCAAGAAAGGGTTTAGGTTGTGTATTGATGCACGAAGACAGGGTGATAGCATACGCTTCAAGGCAACTGAAGCCTTATGAGTTGAATTATCTGACATATGATTTGGAATTGGCAGCAGTGATTTTTTCCTTAAAAATTTGGAGACATTATTTGTATGGGGTTCAGACAAGGATCTTTATAGATCATAAAAGTCTCAAGTATCTATTGAGTCAGAAGGAACTGAATTTGAGACAGAGAAGGTGGATTGAGCTGTTAAAGGATTATGATCTGTTGATTGAGTATTATCTAGGAAAGACAAATGTAGTCGCGGATTCTTTGAGTAGGAAGTCATCAATAGCCCATGTTCAGACAGTTTATCTGCCTTTATTGGAAGAAATGGCTAAGCTTGAAACAGGACGAACTGGGTTGTGATATTGCTACTTTCAGAGTGAGACGAATACTTAAAGAGAAGGTTAGGGAGATACAAGCATAAGATGTAAAATTAAGCAAACTCTGAGAAGAAATTAAGAATGGAAAGAAATCTGAGGTAGTAGTGAGGGTGGATGGACTCATGGTTGTAGGGAACAAACTTTGTATTCCGGATGTCAAGGAGGTGAAGGATGAGATATTGGATGAGGCACACAATGTGCCTTATGCCATGCACCTAGGTAGCACCAGGATGTATAGGGGTTTGAAAGAACATTTCTGGTGGAAAGGCATGAAGAAAGATGTAGCAGAATATGTGAGTAGTGTCTAGTGTGTCAGCAAGTCAAGGCTAAACCTTTAGGAAAGTTAATACCATTGTCCATTCCTGAGTGGAAGTGGCAAAGGGTGACTAAGGAGTTTTTGATGGGTTTGCCTAAAAATAGTAGGAAGCATGATGACATATGGGTTATTGTTGGTCGGTTGACGAAGTCAACCCATTTTCTAGCTATTAATCAGACCGATTCCTTACATGTGCTAGGAAAGACACATATTGATGAAATAGTGAGATTATATGGGATTCCAGATTCTATAGTTTCTGACAGGGATCCTCGGTTCACTTTGAGATTCTGGGGAAGCTTACAAGAGGCTCTGGGAATCAAGTTGAATTTTAGTACAGCTTTTCACCCCCATACTGATGGTCAATCTGAGAGGACCATTCGGACACTTGAGGGAATGCTTAGGGCATGTGTGACGGATTTCAAAGGAGCTTAGGATGAGCATTTGCCATTGGTCGAATTTTCTTACAACAATTTGTACCATTCAAGCATTCAGATGGCTCCTTATAATGCACTGTATAGAAGGAGATGCAGAACTCCTATATGTTAGGATGAAGAAGGAGAAAGGAAGCTAATAGGACCAAAATTGGTTTAGATGACTGTTGACAAGGTCAATTTAGTTAAGCAAAGGCTTAAAGTAGCTCAAGATCGAATGAAGAGTTATACTGATGCACATCAAAAGGAGATGGAGTATGAAGTCGGTTAGAAAGTGTTCCTTAAGACATCTCCTTGGAAAGGAGTCATGAGATTTGACAAGAAGGGCAAGTTAAGTCCAAGATATGTGGGTCCTTATGAAATTCTTGAGAAGATTGAACCGCCAGCCTATAGGTTAGCATTGCCATCAGAATTATCATAGATTCATGATGTCTTTCATGTTTCCATGTTGAGGAGGTATAGGTCGGATCCCTCCCACATCATTCAGACCTCTTAGATTTAGTTAAGAGATGATCTAAGTTATGCGGAGATTTTAGTGGAGATTTTGGACATTAAGGAGAAGATTCTCAGGAACAAGACGGTTAAATTGGTAAAAGTCCTGTGAAGAAACCATTCCGTGGAAGAGGCCATGTGCGAGCCCTTGGAAGCCATGAAGGAGAAATATCCACATCTTTTTGATGACTCAGGTAATAATTTTGAGGGAGAAATTCTTTTAAGAGGGGGAGAAATATTGGACCCCGGATTTTTTTCGTTATGTTAGTAAACATGAATTGAATGAATTTTGTGGAATTGCAAGATAAATCATTTTAATTGGAGTTAAATTGTTATGTCAAGTTTAGGAGGATTTATTTAATGGATTGATGGAAATTTGAAGTATAAAATGGAAGAATTAAGATTAAGTTAGAGTATAGTATGGTGTAAGTTAAATTGAAGAACTAAGAATGCATAAGGGTATTTTGAGTGGATTACTCAAGGTTAGAAGCACTAAGGCATTAAAGGAAGGGTAAGGTGGACTTTCCTCACCCATTAAGGGTAGAATGGGAAGAAGAAAAGATTGTCTTGTAAATAAGAAGACAAAAACGTGAAGAAGGGAGAGAAAATCAAAAAGTAAAAGAGAGAGAAAGAAGAAGAGAGGTTTGGGTGGAGTTAAAAAGTATAGAGCTTTGAACTAGGTCACAATTTTTTCCTAGTGTTAAACAGAGAATTTGAGGTTACTCAAGAAGGGAAAAAGAAAGAGAAAGGGAAAAACGTTCTTTAGAACCAAGAATCTCATTGTTTGGTGAGGATTTAAGGTATGTTGATTTTAAATGTTTTGGAGTTTTGAAAGGTTTTTGGTTCAAAGAGCTTAACAAATGTATGGGTTTAAGAATTCTAGGATCCTTATTAGTGCATGTACTTTATGGGTTCTCAAATATGAATTCCTATTGAATGGGGATTGTTTTCATTGTTAAAGGAAATCAACAGAGGTAAGAGGAGCAAGAGGAAAGACATCTTTAAATCCAATACTTAAACAAGCAAGGATTTCAAGGTGGGTATGGTTTTATAATAGAGTAAACAAGCCACTCAGTGTTTTTCTTTAAGTCAAGAAAGCTAAATGATTTTAATTACATCATGGATGTTGCATTTGTTTGCATTTGGTTGGCTGTGAAATTGTTGCATTCATTTGCTACATGAATTATGTTCATGATTTATGAAAATGTTTCTTTTTGAAAAGATGCAAAATTATGAAATTAGGTTTTCAAGAAGGTTTCTTTGAAATATCTCATGTGCATGAAAAACAAGTTTCCAACAAGATGCCATTTATGGAAAACTGTTTTCAACTCATGAATTACATGTTATATGGGTTTGTGGTAGTTCTTCAAGAATCGTCACGTGCACGTTGACCCAAGAATAGGCTTCTCCAGCCTGCCCGCTAGTGGCATGGAGCTCCTTCAAAGACTCCCTCAAGTTTACGACTGCACAGGACCATTAAATGGAAATGTGTAGTGCATCATGAACTAGACTCACCCAAACCATTTCTGATGTGTTTATGTGTTTATGAATGTGTCAAGTTTGATGCATGCATGATTTGCAAGTGCTCATGGACTGTTTGCTTGAGTGAGGACTTTGAACATTAAGTGTTTGCTATTTTTCTATGAAAATTATTATGTTTTCCAAGTGTATAATGACAAAGAGTTTGAAAATATTTTTTGTTTGTTCTCCATTATAAATCGGTTACCCACGAGTGTTAAGCTCACCCTTTCCTAATTCTATCCTATTCAGGTGAATAGCAAGAAAGTGAGTACGTCAAGAGTCAAGGCATCACTCAAGCCTTCTTATTGTCTTTTGTATTATTAAGTTAGAATTTTTGAGAATTCAAGGCTTTAGCCACATTTCAAGTTTTACTAGCTCAAGTGTATTATGTATTGTGGCTTGAAATGTTCAGTAAAGCTTTGTAAAGAATTCTGCCAATTAAGATGAATGAAATGTATTTTGGGTCTGTTATAACTAATTTTAAGTTTTCATATTGCATGTGATGTTCAAATGAATTTGATGCGTTTGGAGGTACTTGCAAGTTATGTTTTGTGTATTTTTCCCTTGGAATTGAATGAATGAGGGTGGTTGAAAGGATTTAAGTTTGCATTAAGTAAGGTAGATTACAAGAAGGAAATACAAACTTAAGGAGACCACAGACAAAAGGAATCGTCTGTGATGACATCAACATAAAGACACAAAGGAGAACACAGATGAAAGGAATTGTCTGTGATGACATCAGAGACAGATGCAAGGAATCGTCTATGAGGACGCATCATAACACAGACGATAGAAAGGCAGACGATAGAACCCAAATGATAGAAAGTCAAAGACAGACGATAAAACACAGACAATAGGAAGTTAAACACAGACGATAAGAAAGTCAAACACAGATGATAGGAAGTCAAATACAGGCGATAATAAAGTTAAAGACTGACGATAAAACACAGATGATAGGAAGTCAAACACAGACGATAAGAAAGTTAAAGACAAACGATAGGCAAGATAGATGAAAGGAAATACAGACCCTGGGCCAACCATAGACGATGCAAAGAAGGAGTTAAGCCAGAATGATTGAACAGTCACTTGTTTGAAATTAATCCCAGAATTCACTAATTAATGGGATTCAACAAGAAGTGATTATCAAGGATCAAGAAGCAGATAAGGACTTAGGCTCTAAGTACAAATCAAGGGACAAAATGTTCAGAAGAGATCAAGATGAAATTTCAAGTTTGAGGATTATTTTGGTAAGGGCACTCCACCTTTGTGGGATGTGCGTCCAGATGTCACTTAGGACGTCGGACACGTGTCACGCAAGGGCGGGGTCCTAACAAAGTAAGCCTATTTAGGAGATAAATAGGCTCTCCCAGTTATCATTTCAATGGAGTTGACTTCAACTCAAGATGAGAGGTTAGTTCGAATGCTAAGGGAGCATAAGAATGCCATCAGTTGGACCATCGCAGATATCCGAGGGATAAGCCCTTCCATATGCATGCATCACATTTTGTTGGAGGATGATGCAAAATCTAAAAGGTAAGCTCAGCATAGGCTGAATCCTCCAATGATGGAAGTTGTGAAGGAGGTATTGAAGCTTCTCGATGCTGGGGTTATCTACCTAATTTCTGACAATAAGTAGGTAAGTTCCAAGTGGTTCCAAAGAAGTCTGGAATCACTGTTGTGACAAACGAGGAAGGTGAGTTGATTCCCACCCGAGTGCAAACCGAGTGGCGAGTATGTATTGATTATAAGAAGTTGAATAATGCTACTCATAAAGATCACTTTCCCCTTCCTTTTATTAATCAGATGCTTGAGAGATTGGTTGGTTATGACTATTATTGCTTTTTAGATGGCTTTTCAGGTTATCTTCAGATCCCGATCGCACCGGAAGATTAGGAGAAGACCACATTTACATGTCCATTCTATACATTTTCCTACCAAAGTATGTCATTCGGATTGCGTAACGCACCTGCCATGTTCTATAGGTGCATGGTAAGAATTTTTTCTGAATATGTTGAGAAGATTATTGAGGTATTCATGGATGATTTTAGTTTGTATGGATCTTCTTTTGATGAATGTCTTGAGAATCTTGCCATTATCTTAGAACGATGTATAGAAACTAACCTTGTGTTGAACTAGGAAAAATGTCCTTTTATGGTGGACAAAGGTATAGTTCTAGGTCATGTGATATCTACTAAGGGTATTGAAGTGGACAGGTCCAAAGTTGATATCATTTCTTCTTTACCTTACCCCTCTACTATGAGGGAAGTGCGTTCTTTTCTGGGGCA
>JAOSBN010000008.1:20860569-20901409 GCA_027563595.1 Erythroxylum suave | reverse complement strand
TAAGCCCAAGATATGTGGGTCCTTACGAAATTATTGAGAGAATTGGACCATTAGCCTATAGGTTGGCATTGCCACCAGAATTATGCCAGATTCATGATGTCTTCCATGTTTCCATGTTGAGGAGATATATATCAAACCCCTCTCACATCATTCAGACCTATGATGTTCAGTTAAGAGATGATCTTAGTTATGAGGAGATTCCAGTAGAGATCTTGGACACCAAGGAAAAGGTCCTCAGGAACAAGAAAGTTCAATTGGTCAAAGTCTTATGGAGAAACCATTCTACGCGAGAGGCCATATGGGAGCCCTTAGAGGCCATGAGGGAAAAGTATCAACACCTCTTCAACGATTCAGGTAAGAATTTCAAGGACGAATTTTTTTTAAGAGGGGGAGAAATGTTAGCCCCCAAATGTTTTTTTTAGTTAAGCATGATTTAAATGATTATGAGGTTTGGATAAGTGAATTTTGGGAGTTAATTTTTTTATAATTCATAAAGGGGTATTTTGGGTGGATTAATTAAGGTTAGAAGCATTAGGGTATTAAAGGAAGGGTAAGGTGGACTTTTCTCACCCATTAAAAGTAGAATGGGAAGAGAAAAATGTTGTCTTGTAAATTAGAAGACCAAAAACGTGAATGAAGGAAAGAAAGAGAGAAAGAAGAAGAGAGGTTTCAGTGAAGTTGAGAAGGAATAGAGTTTTGGACTAGGTTACATCTTTTTTTGGTCTTAGAGAGAGAGTTTGAGATTATTCAAGAAGGGAAAAAGAAAGAGGAAGGGAAGAGCTTTCCTTAGAGTCAAAATCTCATTGTTGGGTGAAGATTCAAGGAAATCAAAGAGGGGTTCAAGAGAGTCAAAGGGAGCAAGAGGAAAGACATCCTTAATCCAATACCTAAACAAAGATTTCAGGTAGGTATATTTTTATAATAGAGTAAATAAGCCACCCATTGTTTTTCTTTGAATCGAGAAAGCTAAATGGTTTCAATTGCATCATGGATGTTGCATTTATTTGCTCTTGGTAGGATCTGAAATTGTTACATGATTGCTACATAAATTGTGCTGATGATTTATGAAAAGATTTTGAAAAGGATTCTTTTGAAAAGGGGCAAGTTTATGAATCCAGGTTTTCAGGAATATTTCTTTGAAATATCTCATGTGCATGAAAAACAAGTTTCCAACAAAGTGCCATTTGGGCAAACTATTTTCGATTCTTGAATTACATGTTATGTGGGTTTGGTGTAATCCATTCGAGAATGTCACGTGCACGTTGACCAAGTTAAAGGCTTCTCCCGCCAGCCCGCTAGTGGCACGGAGCTCCTTCATGGACTCCCTCAAGTTTACGACTACACAGGACCATTATGTGGAATTGTGTAGTTCGTCATGTTCATGGACTTACCCAAACCATAATGATTTGCTTATGTGTTTACATGTGTTGAAAAGTTTGATGAATGCTTGACTTATATGAGTTGTGAATTGGTTTGACAAGTTGAGAATTTTGAGAAATAAGTGTTTGGGGATTTTTATGCGAAATTGTTATGGATTCCAAAATATATAATGGAAATGAGTTTTTGAAATTGTTTCTGTTTGTTTCTCGATTATAAAATTGTTACCTATGAGCTTCAAGCTCACCCCCATTCTCCTCCTTTCGCCCCCATTCAGGTGATGAGCAAGAGATCGAGTAAGTCAAGAGTCAAGGCATCACTCCAATTTACATGTTTTGTTTTTGAAGTTAGACTATGCAAAACAATGCCTTACTTGCTAAAGCATTTTAAGCAATTCTAGTTTTTTTGTAAACTTTGTATTTTGAATTATAATGCAAGGGGGCTCAAAATGCCCACTAAAGCATTATAAAACTCTTAATTGTTTTGAAGACTAATGAAGTATATGTATGTTTTGCTCATGATTTTCCTTAAGGCTTCCGCATGGCATTTTCAAGCATCCATAGGGATAAAATTTGTATCATGACTTCAGGGGAAAATTTGTATTAATCTAGACTGATTTGGACAAATTTGTCTACCTGAAGTGGTAGTTCATCCTCTTAGCTTTCCATTGGTATTCAGTATGAAATTTTTGGACCTTTGAATTGGAAGTTAGGGTCCTTAGAAAGAGGAATGTGTAAGAATATAGAGACGTAAGGAATCGTCTGTGATGACGTCACCAAAACATAGACGTAAGGAAATACAGACGCAAGGAATCATCTATGATGACATCACCAAAAGATAGACACAAGGAAAACACAGATGCAAGGAAAACAAAGACGCAAGAAAAATACAGACACATGGAAAACACAGACGTAAGGAATCGTCTATGATGACGTCACCAAAAGACAGACGCAAGGAAAGCACAGATGCAAGGAAAAGACAAACGTAAGGAAAAGACAGATGCAAGAAAAACACAGATGCAAGGAATCGTCTATGATGACGTCACCAAAACACAGATGCAAGGAAAATACAGATTCAGAAAAAACACAGATGCAAGGAAAATACAGATTCAGGAAAAACACAGATGCAAGGAATCGTCTGTGATGACATCACCAAAACACAGACGGAAGGAAGACGCATCGTCTGTGATGAAGTCATAACACAGGCGTAAAATAAAGACGCATCATCTGTGATGATGTCATAACATAGGCGCCAGGAAAACAAAGAAGCAAGGAAAACACTGACGAAGCGCAAAACACAGGCGAAGTGGAAAACACAGATGAAAGGCAAAACACAGACGAAACGCAAAATAAAGACGAAGTTGAAAACACAGACGATATAAAGAGGAAGTTACGCCTGTATGTCGAACAGTTACTTAGTTGGAGTTAGTTATAGAACTCCACTAAATAACTGTTTTCAACAAGAAGGGGTTATCAAGGATCAATAAACAGTTAGAGACTTAGGCTTTAAATACTAGTTATGGGACAAAATGTTCTGAAGAAGTCAAATTAAATTCCACTTAGAGTTTTCCCACCAATATGTCCGAAAATAGGTAAAGTGAGTTCTGTTTAAGGATTGGCTAGTGTGGGCACGCCATCTTTGTGGGATGCGCGTCCAGATGTCACTTAGGACGTCGAGCATGTGACTCGCAAGGGCGGGGTCCCAACAGCTGCTTTAACCCGAACATGTTTAATCTTATGATTATGGGTTCTACTTAACTAAATTTATATGATTTGGATGAGCAAACTTATGATCATATGAATTTAGAGGCAAGGTTAGGAATAATATATAAGATATATTTTGGAAAAAATTGTCACCTAATGAATCTAAGAGTCATATAAGATGTGATTGATAAAGTTGTTATCTACTTAATTTACTTCTAGTTGGTTTGTCGAGCAAACTCAAGGCCAACTATATTTGAATGGGATCCTAGCCTACTAGAGAGATTGGAGTAATCTTTTTGAATAGTAGTGAAGGCTATTATTTCGAATAAAATAGTGGGAGTAACCAAATGCATGATTAAAGTCTTAATCTAATTTGGTACTCATGACATATAATTAATTACTTGGTTTTTCTTATGTTTATATTTTGGTCTGATTAGAATGTACCTTGTTTAGTATAGTTGAAACTAAGTTAGTGAACCTAAGTTCTTGGACATAGGATATGTTTAAGAAGAGTTCTCAAAGTTAGAATAGAAAATTGTATGCCTATTACGCAATGTTGCTATAATCCTTGTTGAGGATAAGGTGACAAAGTTTTAGAGATATGTTAAAGTCATATAAATGACAAAATGTGGTGACATTTTTAGTTGACTAATATCTCATAAACTTTGATGACAACATGTAAGATATATGTCAACACTATGATAGTAAGTTGCAAGAGGTTGCATGGAGTAGAACTAAAAGGTATAGTACCTTGTTGGAATTGTTCCACTTAAGTTAGCCTACTAAAAACATAATTATGGACTACAATTAAAGGCTTAGTTATAGTATGATAATATTTGTCATAAGAAGAAAAGTGATGGCATGAATTTTCTTGCCTATACTTGATATGATAAAGATCATATGTATTTCTAATTCATGCTTATGAATATTCGATGTTGAATTTAGATTTAACATTATTGTAATGTTTAATGCATGGTTAGAAATATATTGTTAAGTAAAAGTAGTTGATCCAATTTTATAGAAAGAGTTTGTATGTGTTGGATAAAAGTAGAATTATGCTTAACATAAGTGGCAGGAATTAAAATTTGGATAATCAAGATTATCCTTTTATGACATATTGGTTAAATCAACATAATGAGAATTATAAAGTTACATACTAGGATATATGTATCCTTTTGATTATGAATCATATGAAACTTGTAAAACTTGTCAAGTTAAAGAATAACCAAATCAACCTTTGGTAAAAGGATGATGAAGGTATTAAATTGTTAAATGTTATACATTTAATGTATTAGATAGAATAGCAATTCATAAAAAAGATAATATTTATATTTCATTAGATTACTAATGACTTTATATGATATAGTCATACGCATTACATGGAATAATCATTTAAAATTTTGAAAAATGCAAATTGTTTAAATCTAAGTAGAAATTAATCATTGAGAATGCTGAAGTACTTTGAGGAGATCGTTTTAGTGAGTTTTAAATTTTTAGTTATTTATAAGGAATGAGATTCTTTGGTGAATACCTTCACAACTAAATTCATAAGAGTATGGATTTATGTAAGGAGTAACATACAATATGAGATATTCTAGGATGTAATATTATTTCTTCTATAGCAATGCCTAGTATAATAACTTACCTTCAATAATTCCAATTGAATCAATTAGCAAGAATTCATATTAAATATGAAATGCTAGGTCTTTGAAAGAGTCAAAGTTAACGATTTAATAATATGATGCTTGATTGAAGCATACATTATCCATTAAGTTTATAACTAAATTGGATAATAAATGGTTATGGATATCCAAAAGATTGGAAATAATCTTACAGATTCATTGAACAAATTGTTTGATTCAATGTATACTTATAGGAGAATGGTTCTTAAGATAAGTAGTTGGAGTAAGAAGGAATTTTAAAGGTTCAAATCTCTTAAAATTACATCTAAATTAGAACTAATGCCTTTAATGATACACTTGATGTATAGTTGAAAGGCTATGAGACATTGAAAGATCACTTTCATGGTGAATTCAAAACGTTTGATTTTTAAGTTGATTGTGAATTTATGTCTACAAGAAGGTTAGTAGGAGTATAATTATCCTCTTTAGTGGGAGTATGTGGAGATATATTGCTCACAGAAAACAATAGTTCTAACTTTCAATTGCCGGACACATAATTGTCTAAGAACAAATCTTGACGAATATGAAAAGGTAACAACTTAATTTTGGGAATTATATCTATAGAGATAGATTGGACATTGTTAACTTATTCTAAGTCCAAGTACATAGATAATGTACTAAACATATTTAGTATTTGAGATATCAGATACTTATGAAGTATTAAAGATATCTATTACTCTATATGTAAGTTGATATTTGAGTTCAAGATGATAAGGATATAACTTTGTAAGTAATCTTAATTAAGGTTTATTTATTTAGAACAAAATCATTTAGGATTGAAAAGGTTACAATATAGCAATGGTTGTTAATTGAGCCATAATACATTTTTCATTTAGTGGAAATAATTAATTTGATGAATAAGTTCTTTACTGAACTTCATAAAGTTTCTTTGTATTGTTCAAGGCAGTAATGTACTATAGAACACTAGAGCCATTGGGCATGCATAAGGAGCTAATATCTAATCAAAGATTCAAGAATGTGTTTAGGCAATTTTTCTTAATTATGATGATAATTAAGGTGGGAGTTGTGCGATTTAAGTAAGCGTTCACTATAGAGAAGCTTATAGAATTCTCTCATTAAGCCATTAGTAGGATAATCATCATATGATGATATGGTACGAGATAATTAAATGATTGGCTTAGTGCAAGTGGGAGATTTTTGGTTTATGCCGTGCAGCCAATCGCTTTGGTTGTAGTTTAGGGAAAAATTATTTAAAGGAATTCTTTATCTTGTATATGTTTAGATGTCTATAATAAAGTTCATGGAATAATTGTACATTGCAAATGAAATTATAATGAGATTATAGTTATGAAATTCAAATTGCATTTATGTATTATTCCTAAATGCTCCTAGTCATTATTCTATTAAGATTAGACATTAATAGAACGTAAAAAGACTAGCACATGTTTTTTTTTCGTTATGAAGCAAGTATTCGATCTCATAGGCTAAGTATAGAGGTACTTAAATAAACGCGTGGTTGCTTATTAGAGAACAAGTTCACTGAACAGATTTGATATGAGAAATCCATTTGGAACATTGCTTGTATGTCTATAGGAATTCTCATTCTGATGATTATATAAGTGATTTTTTGACTTGAGGTCACCAAAATTATCTTATATAGGGATTGCTATGTTTTGATACTATTTATGATCTATTTAATCATGGGTCATTTAATTGGTAGTCATTAGATATATCATGAACTATATTTAGGTAGTTGAGTGATCAAGTTAGGATTTATCACCCTAAAGTAATTAGGGATAATATTATGTTGTTCTCGATTAATAATGATTCGAGAAATCCTTGGTCAAGGTGGACTGATATTTTGTAAATATTTTACAAATATCATTAATTGAATCGATAGCTACTGGTGGAGAACTAATTGATTGGACTCAAAATAGTGTTGACATTAATTCCATGCTCTATGTTTAATTGGAGCATTGGTTGATGAAAGGATTGAATTATACGAAAAAAATCAAGCCAAGAAAAAGGTTAGTTAAAACCACTTTGACATTCCTAAATATTTGAATGGTCATGATGCGTTGCTAGACACCAGTTATGATGCGTTACTAGACACCAATCTTGATCTATGATTATAAATTGTTTAATTGAAGAATTAAAAATAAATTAAATGGAGTTTTAATTTATCTAATTCTAATTATGAATTATAATTAGAATTTATAATCATTACCGACATATTTGGGAACCTAATGGGTCTCACATATAGAATGGGTTGAAGAGAGCAAAGCTAGTTTAATCAAGTTAGACTTGATTGTAAAGTTTGAGGAACTTTATAAGTAAATATGGGATATTTAGCAATAAGGATCAATATGAGATATTGAATTTTATATGGGCATAATTGGTATTTAATTAGAATTATTTGTAATTATAATTAAAGTTCAATTAAAATTAGTTAATTTCAATTAAATTACTAAAATGTTCAAAGCTTATTATAAATAGGCTTAAGCTCTATGGAGCTAGCACTTTTTACTTACCCCTCTCTGTAAAAGTTACCGAGTTCTGTCAACTCATTCTATGGATACCATTAGAGGCCGGATATTTGTGAGACTACAGTGGTTGAAAGGAATCAGTTTCAGGAACAGTTTGAGGGATACGACAAGGTACAAATTAAAAGATCAAGTTTCAAATTAAGTTACAAATTAAGTTTCTGCTTTATTATGATTTGTATTAATCATTTTATAGAATTAAAGAGATCTTGATTTTCGGGAAATTAAAGATTGCAAAAAAGTTTTATAATTATTCTACTGCGGTTGGGATCAGATCTTGACCTGATTTCCTAACACCAAATACTCTAGTTCTATGGAAGCTCTTGGGCTAAAACATATTTTGTAAAAAGAAGAGAGACAGTGAGAAGAAGGAAAAGATGGAAGGACTTTGGGAAATAAAAATGAAGTAAGGGATATAAGAATGCAACGTGCAAGTTGAATTACTGGACACTTTTCTTCGAGTGGGTTCCAAGGTCATTTTATAAGTTTAGTAAATTTCAGAGATAGCGTGAAGCTTTTTAACCTATTCTTCGATCTAGTATTGTATGATACTATTTTTGTTTCATTTTAATGAATTTATTTTATTTATCAAAAATATTGTTAATTTAATTCATAAAAATGAATTAATAAGTGCATGAAAAAATAAGTAATTTGTGAGAGATCAAGTCTAGTGAAAGACAAAATAATTTAAAACATATCATTGAATCACATTAAACATTAACATTCAATTACAATAGAGTTATTATTAAAGAAAGTATGATCAATAAAAAAAGCATAAAGTTACAAAGGTCAACAAATTCAAGAATGAATAAAAGAAAAAATTTAGTCAATAATATATTTCATATATATAAGTGAAATATAATTTTTATAAATTTTCAATTTGCTTTTTATACACCTTAGGGCTTAAAGTTGCATTTAATTTCATATTGAATTTAATGTATTATATTTAAAATTTCAACAAGATAATTTGGTAAAATTTTTAATATATCTTGAATGCTTGTTTTGTTAAATGGATGGGTTGGTTACTTTTGAAAATTGATGAACGTAAAATATATCTATATTTTTTTTAGTAAATCAGAGGATTTTATACAAAATTGAAAAGTTATGTACATCACTGGAGACTACTTGAGTGGTAATCTCTTACCAACCGAAAGGAAACAAAGGTAAATACATGATAAAGCTATATCACTTTCCTATAATAACACAAAAACCAAGACAAAAATAGCCTTCGTACTAAAGAGATCTTATAGAGCTAGCTCATCTAACTAGTAATTCAAGCTAACCTAGAATCAATTTACAACAATATTAATCTACCAACAATTAATTACAATCCAAATCAACCATAGGAGATGGATCTACTATTGTAAAGCTTGTGAGCTTCTTCCTAGAAATCCTCTTATCTATTTCGAGAAAGTCCCTAACCTGCCAACTCCATATTTTGCTTATTAGAAACAAGAATATCTGTATTTTACTTAAGTGTTTTGCTATATCTTTCATATAAATTACCATGATTTAATTAATTTATATTATACTTTAGGTAATTGTTGAAGATATTGCCTTAAGATGAAATATTTCAAGAATTAGAGAGATTGTAAGAAAAATCACAATCATTGGTTGAACATGACATGGATCATGCTCATATGCTAGCACATATCCATTATGGATGAGACTACACTGTATGGCATGTAAAATTTGTAAAGTAACACAACCTAAGTCACAACCATGTCGTAAGCTATGTGCTAATCATAAGAGTAATAGAGACATTCACAATTTCAATACACAATTATGCTAAAGGCCTTGTATTATCTTTAGAGAAAATAGAAAGATCTATGGCCTAGTGACACGTGTATACTAGAACTCGTGTCTTTCTCTAAAAAGTTTGGCAAGAAAACTCAAACATTGCTTATTAAATTGTTTACAACTATTTCATCTAAATGCGAATTGAGATGATTTAAGTAGCTATGCAAAGTTAGGAAAGAGATCTACAACTATTTTATTTTGTGTTTTGTGAGTTCCCTAGGGCCACAATCTGAGACACTGTGTCTTGATTATAGATCATATTATAAATAGATATAGGAAATTTTAATTGATTACTCTTTTTCATATCGTTTCATTCTAGAAATAGAGTTAGCTACGAGGGGATAAAGAAATGCCCTAGAGGAGCATGAAGAAGAAATTTTTAAGAGAAAAGATCAAAACCATCCTAATCTAGAACTTTCTCTATTTTTTATTTTTTTATTTACTTATTTTGCTTAACGATTTAAATGTCATGATGACTAATTATTTCATAATTCTTGATAGCAGGGAACCCTTAGTATTTATTCATGTATGGATTTATTTATTTTGAGTTATGAATTAAGATTTATATTTGTGAGCTATCTTTGATTGATCTTAATGTATTATTTAGTGTTGATAGTGTCTAAATCTGATTTAAATTCACTTATGAATGACTTAAGAGAGCTTGCTTATGAGGGAAACGTGGCTTATGTAGATGGAGTTTAATAAGTGCTCGAAGTAGACTTACATGATGTCCTTGGTGTTAGGATAAAATCTTTCATTGGATTTCATAAGGTTTAATAAAGTCAAAGGGATATTAGTTTGGTAGAGACGTGTTAACCTACCAAAAATTAGATGATTGTAAGTCGAGAAAGTGGAACTTTAGCGTCTAAGAAATTCTATCACCCGAATGGTAAATCTATTCTAGGTTAACTGGATTATAACTTCAATGATAATTCTTGGGGGAGCTTTTGTTTAGATAATATTCATGTTTATTATTTTCTCTTGATTACGTGCTTTTTTCTATCTTTAATGAATGTGTACTCTTTAATATGTAGTTCTAGATTTAATTCTTAATCATCAAATCTATCTCTTTTTAATTGATTAGATAATAATAAGGGATTTCACTAAATTCTTACATCTTCTTTATGGGGCCAATACTTTATTCACTATTGTATTACTACCAAACACCCTTATATATTTTAGGGTCTTAAGTACTTAATTTATAATTAAGGCAATTTTTCTTTAACTATTATTTTTAAAAAATAATAATGAGAGTGTTGAAAAAAATTTCTCACATTTTATAACCCTCACATATTTAACCACAAACTAAGAAAACTTGCGATCATGCCAAGGTTCTATCAATTTTTATTGATGTATGTGCCATAATATTTGTAACAAGACTTATCACTACTAATAAAGCTCTAAGAAGACAATAGTAGGCCTTACTACTATTAACTAGACATTCCTGCCAAATTAGGCCACCAAAAGCCACATAAGCCTTAAATCTTATTTCCAACTACTAATCCACCTGTATATATAGGTAAGTACATTTCTCTGAATTCCATAAAAGAAGATATACTTTCATATACTAGAATTCAAGAGTTTAAAATGCCTTGTATAGTGGTTAAGGTAATGTTTGAGAATCCATAACAAGTGATTGTTGAGTTTCACTCTTGTTTGACTGAAAAAACTTCAACCTTATAATAAGTTAATAAAAAGATAGAGATCAAAAAGGTGTTCTTAATGCTACATATGAAGAGAAGGAGGCCATCATCATTATTTATAGAGGAATCTAGGTATATGTTTTGTATTTTAAAATTGATCTTAAGGTTGAGTTTGATATTTCCTTCATTGATATTTTTCCATTATTTACCATAATACTTCCTTTATATGAAGGAAAGGAACTAGGATGCCATTTAGTTTAATAAAAAAGGAATTTTAAAAGGAGGAGACATGACACATGTCGAATGCACCAGAAAATAAAACCTAAAACTGTACGACTAAATTTATAGTAGTGGTCACTAGGGATTGTATCCATAGAGAGAGTGTGTATAGCTTTTGTAATGAAAAGAATTAGTATTTATAAAATGGGACAGGTAGTTTGGTTAGAATCAATAAGACAAAAAAAAGTAAAATTGAATTAATGAAAGCAAATAAAATCAAACAACATAAAAGTGAGAGAAAATTTGTGAATGAGTTTGGAATTTGTCGGTTCAATCTCAACCTACACACAAATAAATATACTTCATCTTCTTGTCATTCTCAAACCTCTCTTAAAAACTATTAATCATTTGTCAATAATAAGCTCTATTAACCTTTGTTTTCTTTTAGGATGCGTTTCATCAAAATATGCTCTTAAACTAAACCTAACTATCAAATAACCTAGAATAAGATCTTTAGGATTAATAGGACAGTCATATTACAAACTAGGAATACAGATTAATCTAGGCAACAACTGCATAAGATCGAGTGTTCTAACTTATGCTATATTATCCTTAATGATTCATCACCATTAGTTCACCACAAATGAATTGAAAATACTATTATTATGTATTGTATTCCATATTCTAGAAATGGGTTCATACATAATTAATCTATTGAGAATGAGAATATAAATCATTCGTACATGAATACACAAAAAATTAATCTAAGAATGATATAAAAAATTTCTAAATGGAGAGTCAACAATACAAAATGAAGAGATGCTTAATTGTGATCTTCAGCTTTGATTTCTCCTTTGAACTTGAAGGAAGAATGATAAGCCCTCCATGAATCTAAAAAAAGTTAAAGTTTTGCCACCTTTTGTGTTCCAACAATGATTCATACCTTCTTTGTCCACTCACATGTCTATTTATATCAAAAGATAGGGTTATGGGGAGATGCATAGTTAGATGCAAGGTTGTGTATCCTAAGAAAAATGCCACCATCGAATTTATGCATAACTATGCATCTTGTAGGTCATACAAATTCTTCATTTTCTTATGTTCTTTTTATGTCATCTTCACTGTAATCTATCTCCTCGTTCCATAAAGAGAAATGAGTATAAATGTCAAGAGATTGGCTCAAAAAATGTGTTTTAAACTCATTTTAGCTCTTGCGCTTCCAACTTGTACCTAAAACCAAATGTGAACCAAAATGAGTATCTCAAGCATTTCATAATATTAATCACCAAGTATTAAGGAATGAATATATAAACAATTAAGTATACATCAAGTTCCTTCATACTTAGTTTTTGATCATTTCTGGTAGAATAATAAAATCAAAGTCACAAACCAAAACACTTTCACATTTTCCATATTTTCTAAAAATATATAGTCATAAGAAAAGAGATATAACTTTCAAAATCGTGGCAAGAACTAAACATTAAATGCTGTCCTCATGATCAATCAACAACCATTCCCTTCAGAAACTAAGCAATCTAGGGGTAGACTTTGAAAAAATGTGTTTAAGAATAAACCAGATCTATCAATACACTTAAACACCATTTATGATCAAGACGTTCCACGACTTTACATATTGTTTCATTTCTCCAACACTAAGATTCAGATGCATAATCATGAATAAAAGGACTTTTTAAGGTTGTAATGTGGCAAAGGTTAAGGTGAGATGTATTTGAATGGTGTAGTGCAAAAGCTATCAAAACTAGTCAAGCAAGAAAAATTTTAAATTTAACATCAAGCATAAAAACTAACATTCACTCAAAACTAGGTACCATCAGCTATGATGAATGCAAAAACTATGTTTCACAGCTCATACCAAGATCTCACACCACAAACCTTATGAAGCATAAGGAATTAGGAGGAATCGCTCACAAAAATTAATGATAAATTACATGTTACAATTATAAGGAGTGACCCTTCAAAACAACATCGCCTTCATATGCATCACACTTAAATCACCCATTCTTGACAACTTTAGAAGGAAAGACTAATCATGAATAACTTTGCGAAAAAAATGAATTCCATCTTTGATAATTTTATTTTATTTTTCTCTTTTTAAAAGAAATTGAAAGAACTACATCAGTAATGGAATTCATTGATAAGAGATAAAATGACATTCAACCAAGTGTAGCTAACCCGCATATATGTGCACCCCACACTTATACTCTTGTGTATCCACAATCATCAACATTCAATATGTTCCACTAGCTTTAAGGCTTAGGTAAGACATTTGGTGCAGTCAAAGGCGTACAATATGGTTATCACAAAAAAGAAAAACTAATAAAGCTCCAAGGGGCTTAACAAAAGGAAAAATCACATCAATAGGTAGGCTATTTGTTTATTGTTGCTTATAGAAAAAAGAATGCCTATACCATTTTCATGTTAATTCATGTGATAAAAATGTGGATGAAAGTAAAAATATATGCCCAAGTTATCATGAAATTTTTTAGTCAATTATGCTCGTTAATTATGGCTATATAGTCCTAGAAGTAAAATAAAAAATAGAAAATGATTGTTTGTTTGTTTTATTTTTAAAAAAGCCTAAGAAAAACACGTATGAAACAAAAAAGCTTAAAAACACACAGATCATTCCCACCCCCACACTTAAAATTTATATTGTCCCTAATGTAACCTTAAATGTAAGAAATGGAGCATTCAATAAAACAACAAATGTGGAAATGTAAATGAAAGGGAACAAACTTCCCTTGGGTTGCCTCCTAAGTAGAGCCTTTGTTTATTATAATTGGCTAGAGTCTATGCTTTCCTTTTCAAGTGACAATATTATGGTCTACAGGTTCCTCTACTTCTACATTTTTTACTTGAGGCTCTTCAGGATAAGGTCTAAGTTCATGGCCACTCACATTTAACGTTTTCTCTATTTCAAACTCTTAGTCTCTACTGAATCCTTCTAGTCTCCAATATTTGTTTACCATTTTCCTCCTTGTTCAGTTTCTCCAACCTGCTCGATAAAGGTGAAAGATTAGTATTAACAACAATTAGGTACTCAGTATTTACCTTTGAGTTAAATGATATATCCTGTTTTCCTTCATTCTTCTGCTTAACCATTTGTTCACTAACAATCCCTTGATTAGTCCTCTTAATATTCTCATACACCTTTCCACTCTTTAGGTTATCTTGCTAAAGTTCTTTAGATTACCCTCAACTTGAGATGTCTGCTTCTCTCTACTTTGTGATTCTATCTGGTTGATAGTTATTCCCATCTAACCTACCTACCTTACTAAGTTTAGGAATCTAAACCTTGCATGTTGCTAGGATTGGTCCACATCCTACTAAAATTGCAGAGTATTAGTAGCAAGTGACTTAACTAAGTCTTACAAAGATGTACCTGATTTGGAATAAGAGGTTTTTAGTCTATATGGGAATTGATGTGCATCCTGTAGCCTATATAAGAAGTAGATTTGTTGGCTATCCTCTCCATAACTAAGGTTGAGATGATCTTTTTAAGTCATAGGATTGGGAATATGGGTTATAGACAAAATTTCCACCAATAACATTGACATACTCTAGCAGTGACATACTCCCTTTGCAATGTCGTTTTTATACACAACATTAATAAACATGAAAAGATCAAGAAGTAAATGTAAAAACTAGTTAAAAACAAATACATACAAAACACCAATTGAAATTAAAAACAAAATAAAAACACCTCATTCCCTAACAAAGGCGCTAAAATTCTTGATGCTTGTAGAATGCACCATAAAATAAAACTTAGCTCTGTAGAATTAAATTTATAGTAGTGGTGAGTAGGGATCGAACAACCTAGAATAAACTCTCTATTTAATAGGACAGTCACATTACAAACTAGTAAAATAAATTAAGCTACGGAACTACCGCATAAGTTTGAGCCATTTAACCTACGCTATGTTATCCCTAATGATTCATCACCATTAGCTTACCACAAATGAATTGAAAATACAACTGTTATATATTATATTGTATATTCTAGCAATAGGTTTATACATAAACAATCTATTGCGAACGAGAATATAAATCATTCATACATGAATACCCAAAACATTAAGCTAAGAATAATATAAACAATTTCTAAAGAGAGAGTCAACAATACATAATGAAGAGATGCTTAATTGTGATCTTCGTCTTTGATTTCCCTTTTGAAATTGAAGGAAGAAGGATTACCCTCCATGAAACTTAAAGAAATTAGAGTTTTGTCACCTTTCATGTTCAAAAAATGATTCATACCTCCTTTGGCCACTCAAATGTCTATTTATATGAAAGACTAGGGTTTTGGGGTGCATCCAACTATGCATCCTAAGAAAAATGCCATCATTAAATTTATGCACGATTATGCGAGTGTAAAAATGGCTATACATTTTACAGGTCATGTAAATTCTTCATTTTCTTATGTTTTCTTTTCCCATCTTCATTCCGATCCATCTTACTCTTATTCCATAAAGAAAAATGGGTTTGAACATTAAGAGAATGGCTCAAGGAATGTGCTTTTAACTTATTTTAACTCTTGTGCTTCCAAATTGTGCCTAAAACAAAATGTAAATCGAAATGAGTATCTTAAGAATTTCATAATATTAATCACATAGTATTAAGGAATGAATATATAAACAATTAAGCACACATTAAATGGCTAGTGGAGAGGTATGGGTCTTTAAAGTTTTTTTTCAGATATTTTTGGTAGTATAGCATTGAAGTATTTGAGTAGTAAGATTTCAAGTGAAGGTTAAAAAATTATGTTTAAGCAAGGAGGTTCTAATTGTGATTTTGATGATAATAAACATAAGTACTACTAATGAGTATCAAGGTTATTTTATGCATTACTTATTATAATCTCATCATGATCATCTTTAATAGTCTAAAAGGCTCACCATCCATAAACATTTTATTTCAGTTTATTCCATAAGTCTTTACATTCATTAAAAGGTATTGAAGCTTTTATTTTTCAAATAAAGCCCTTTGATTTTCAAGATATCTTTAAAAAATTTTGGGAAGCGTTTTTAATCATAATGCCATTAATCAAATTTAGTTTGAACATTTAAAGGTTTTAAAATATGTTTTTGAGGTGATTGTTTAATTTATATGGTTGAGTGGTTAACTAATATTGGTTAAAGTTGCTAAATTTGAAGTACCGAGAGTTTGTTGTAACATTATTTATTGTATTGGTTAGCTAATCTGTCATATTGTTGAGTAGTATCCTTTACTAGTCAATCAGTGTTCTAACAATTAGTGAATATAGAGCTTGTAATCAATACTAGTTTGCTAGTTTGCTATAATAGTTTGCTAATACTTCATATATAACCATTGTAATGGCTAGTTCTTAGCTCCAATAGCTATGTGAGGCCTTAAAAAACTATAAATAGGTGTTTCCTCATTGGTTATAGCATCAAGAAGTAATTGATGTCCTTTAAGAACATTTATAAGTATTTTTCAATCATTTGAGCATTCATTATCTCATTTTGATCATGAGAGCCTTTCTTTGATTATCAAAGTATCCAAATTAGTAGGTTTAAGTTATATGTCATTTTTTATGTTTGTGGTCATTGTATTGGGATTATATAAAGTGGATTGATGTTCCTCTTTACCTTGAATAAAGATTGAAAATAAGGTTCCTTTTTGCCAAAATAAAGATTTCACAAAGATTACTCTTTTCCTTGAAAGAAAGAATTTTAGTGGAAATCTAATATGAGTCTTGGAGTGAACTCTTTTCCCTTAATCTTTACTTTATTATTTAAAAAGATAGCTAAATTTTTTTTCTTTTATATCATTCTTGCATTTGTGATAATTTGTAAGCATTATTTCTATAAATTGGTATCATTTAATTAAAATCTTGAATTCAACCAATTAAACATTTCTTGGACGCCATTAGGAATAAGAAGTGGTATCAAACTGGGTTTATAGGGCTAATATTTCAAATGAAATCCTTTGGCAAAGGTTATAATGGCATATTTAGGAGCATCTTCATCTTCCTTCAACCAAGAGGATGAAAACATTAATAATTTTATAGAAATGGCTACCTTTATTAGAAAAAAGAATACAAATTTTCTTGATGGCTTAAAATGTCAATTTATACGAAATTATCTTGGGTGGTCCATATATTCCTACTAAAATTATAGATGATAGAAAAATTCCCAATTTAAAAGAGGAATGGGATCTTTAAAAAAAATATTAATCTCCTTAAATAGTAAAATCTTCTACAATTTATTTTGTGCATTCGAAAAAAATAAATTCAATATAGACTTTATATATGAAACAATTCACAAAAATTAGGATTCACAAAAATTAGGATGCACTAAAAGTTACTAATGAAGGAACAAATCAAGTTAAGAAAATCAAAGTTAGTGATCGTCTTTTTCAGAGTGTCAATTATGAAATAGCCATAAGTGCATAGTGTAACTGTTATTTGTACCTGCAAGTAGGGTCAATCCCGCGAGGCATATGAGTACTATTAGTTTATTTTATCCTATTATCTATTCTATAGAATTGGTATTTATTTTTTACTTAAAAGAAAATGAAACTAATCAAGTAAAATAAATAGGCTATAAGATTGAATCTGAGAATTAAGGAAGCACTTAGTAAACTATCGATATCAAAAAATTAGCATATAGCTTTTAAATCACCCAAAAACCCTGAAGAGATTGACCTTTTACTATGCAATTGTTTTATTGATTTATTAGATTGTGGAGATTCCTATTATATGAAAATTGTTAACCTTTAGTCTAATAACAACTATTATTAAAGTTTTCAATCAAATTACTTATGTAAAAGTTATAGGATTGCTTCACTGATTTTGAATCTCTCTATTAGCTTTGACCATTATATGGAAGATTTATGTCATCCTGTCTCTAGGGTTGCAGTCAAATCCTTCAACTTACGATAGATCTATTCACACAAGATTTCTCAGTCTCTATGTTATGAAAGCAGATTATAATATAATATTCTAGATCTATTAGAAAATAAATAAAACACGTAATAAGATCACAAGATATTAATCAAACCAATTGCATTAATTATCAAAACATATTAAAGTATCACTATAAGGTTCATCTAGCTTAGACACTAAAGGAATTTAGTTACACATGATTGAAGACAATATCAAACAATAACAGAAAGAAAAATGAATAGAAAATAAAGGATTCATAATTCTAAATCTCCTTGTTTATCTTTTATTGAATATTCTTGCAAGTAGAGGTTTGTTCTTGTATTCTTCTGGATCTCTCAATGGTTTCTTCATGTTTTCTAGTTCTTTGAGTTAAAATCACCCCTTTTGAATGATCTCTAGCTCTATAATGGCCTCCTAATGTTTGCTCTCTCTTTTTGCCTCTGAATATGTCTTTTTATAGTAAATTTTAAGGTTCTTGGAGATGCACAGGATGATACATGACCTTGTATTAGATTCTCTACAATCTAAAATACCCATAATTTTTGATTCTGCACATCTTAAGAGAAGTGCACGGGTTGATGCACCCCGTTTATCCCTTCTTTGCTTCAAATATTCATTTTATACCTTTTTTCATTTGAATTCTTCCGCTTTAAGTGCATGAAGGCAATTATAACCTATAAACATAGTTGGAGCAAATTAGGTACCAATTAAAAAATAACTGTATAAATTATCAAGCAAAATACATCAAATATAGGGTATAAATATGGTCAATTATGCATTTATCAAACATCCTCATGCTTAAACTTTTGCTTGTCCTTAAGTAGAACATAATCAAAAATATCAATTTTACAACATTAATATCAATCTCAACCTATCCATTCATACTATAAATCATCATGTCCTACAATTAGAATCAAATTATCCTAAAAGTAACTTTCTAAGCCCATTTTAATAATAATCACATCAATAATTGCATTGAAATCAAAAGCATACACCTTTACACCAGCACCAGGATTCCACTCAATATGCTCAAGTGCTTAGGTTGAAAAATATCAAAATTCTCCCTCAATGCATAGTAGAACTGTTACCATAGGCTTGCAATTTTATCACACCTCCACCACTTATGCATAAACAAGAAACAAAAATCAAAAGTTCTTTATAAGGTTGCAATAAAGCTTAGGTATGGTATGATTAGGATATTAAAAAGGGTTAAATTGAAGGAATTTTACTCAAAAGACAATTACAAGACTTGTTTAGAAAACACATAGGTCCTTTAATGTAACTATATTATTACTATATACTTATTCACATTTTTTTTCTTATGCTAGCATTTTTTAGTTTTTGTTTTCTAATCAATCAAAACACAATAATTTGAGCATTTAGTACCAAAGTTAAAGAAATTGAGGAACTTTCAAGAATTTCAAGTCTCAAACAAGTAAATAATGTAAATAACCTTCAAGGTTCAAAACAATAAGAAGGTCTTCAAGAAAATGGGATAAAGGATAATAATGTGGGTTAATAACAATCAAGAAGGCTAAGGCTCAACTTGGTTATTCCTGAGGATAAAATTATGGGCATGGTAAATATCAAAGAAATATGCTAAAACAAGATGTTAAATCTAGTTGCCTTCATCATGTTAGTTCTGCTAATTTAACAAATATGATCTCAATATATATAATAAAAGCAAGTTCTAGAATCATTTTACTATATAATAACACACATGAATGAATAAAAAGAGCTTAAAAATTTTGAAATTTGCTCTTAGGCTCAAAAGCTCACAAAAGAGATGGGTTGTATATGTGTAAATAATATGCAATTTCATTCAATTTTATTATTTCATTGAATACTAAAATTATGACATAAAAATAATTTTATTCTAACTATCATCTTTTGCAAACTAATTCAAATCAATATTCAATATTGAAGTAAAGTATTAATTGATAGATTTCATTTAAGTCAAGATATCAGTTCATAAAATTTTATAACGACAATAAAAATAAACTTAAAAATTGTTAAAAATTCATAAATCCCTTCCCCACACTTAAAGTTGTACATTATTGTTAATGTACACAATATAAGTATATATTATAAGTGAGAAGGTTTAGTGGTACTTTCCTGAATATGATGATTTTTTTATTTTTGATCCATCCAATATAAGGCTACATCCTTGTAAAACATGAGCAAAAAGGGATGATAGGATAAAAGAAAATAAAAATAAAAATAAGTAAATAAAAACAAAATATGAAATTAAAAATAACATAAAATTCAAAGTAAAACCTATCTTAATTCCTGGGTTGCATCCTATGAACTGCTTGTTTAATATCATTAGCTCGAAGGTCTATTATTAGTGTCTTGCTTCCACCCTTCTTTCGATATAAGGGTTTTGTAGCTTATAAGTAAGCCATCTATCAGATAAGCATAAGGATATAATTTATAAAATTAATAAATCTAATCATATGTATTAATGCCCTTTTTAATTACAAACTATTAATAAAATAGGAAATAAAAAACTCTTTGAATTATTGTCTAATCTCTAATAGTTTGTCTTTGAGGAAGTGGTAACCCTCAGTACTTAAGGTCACTGCCATTGCCTTATCAGTAGTTTCCTTATTTGGTTCCTCCACTAGATCTTTCTCAACCACCTCTGTCCACTCTTCTTCTTATTCTTCTAGGTTAAAGGCTTCCGGCTCAATTCCTTCAATTACCTCATGCCAGTCCCCTAATTTCTCTATTGGGATTGAGAATTCTTCTTTTTTCAAAAGTTTATCTTGAAATGTCACTTATCCATGAAATCAATCCTTTTCATTTCTTCACTCTTTAATTCACGATAGTTAGCTTTCAATTTAGAAAAGAGTTCCATTAATTAATCTGTAATACTTGCTTCCTTTTCCTCTTCCTCTTCTTCTTATTCTTCTTCTTCTTTGTCTTCTTCTAGAAACTCATTTCAATTCCTAAAGGTGATTTCCTTCCATATTCTTCCTCATTAGTTTTAGCAGAGTTGGGCAAACTCCCTTGCATCTCATCAGATATTATTTTTGCTAGTTGGTCGACTTAATTCACCAAATTTTATATATGAGCCTCTATTTCCTAAGGCCTCATGATTGATTCTTGAATGAAGTCGTCCATCATATCTTCCAGAGTTGGCTTGTTAATTAGATATGCTTGGAGTTGTAAATATTAATCTAGAGTGTAATCTTTCCATCTATAGGCGTAAGAGTTTCTACACTCTAAATTGTCGTTGTTCTTGTATAATATACCTGAGGTTGATTGTCCATGCCTAACTTCTCCCTTATATAAATTGGTGCTTGACATTCATGATTGTGGTAATTACTCCCACCAATGTTGCGACATGAACTAGATATCTGTTAAGCCTCCAAAAATATGTGGAAACACCTTTCTTTTGTATAGTGATGTTACAGATTGCAGAGACATATTTTAGCTCACATAATAGTACTATTCACTCCATCCATCCATTGTAAGTTGTGGTTGTGATGTTAACTCTCAATTCCTAAAATAAACCACTAACAAACTGTAAATATAGAGAAGTTTTTTAAAAAATTAAATGAATAAGTCAAAAATACAATAAGATATAAAAATATAATAAAAATAAAACAAAACAAAACAAAATGAAATATAAAAACTGACTAAATTAATAACATTAAGGTGTTCCTAATATCAATGTCCTTAACAATGGCCCCAAAAACTTTACTGATTTTTCTAGAATGTCAATTATGAAATAACCAGTATGACATAGTAGTAGCTAATACTAGCAAGTATAGGTCAATCCCACGAGGATTATGGGTACTAGTAAATTTTGTTATCCTATTGTCTAGTATACGGAATTGGTTTTGATTTTTAATATAAAGAAAATAAAACTAAGCAAGTAAAATAAATGGGCAGCAAGATTTAATCAGAGAATTAAGGAAGCATTTAGTAAACTATCGATATCAAAAAATTAGTTTCTAGATTTCTAATCCTCCTAAAACCCTTAACAAATTGATCTTTTATTATGCAATTATTTTATTGATTTATTAGACTGTGGAGATTCCTATGATATGCTAATAGCTAACCTTAAGTCTAATAATAACTAATCCTAAGGTTTTCTACCGAATTACTCAGGTTTAAGTTTATAGGATTGCTTTACTGATTTTTGAATCCCTCTATTAGGTTTAACCCTAATTTGGAAGATTTAGGTCATCCTATCTATAGGGTTGCAATCAACTCCTTCCATTACGACAGATCTATTCATACATGAGATTTCTCAATCTCTATGTTTGAAATCAATTTATGATCTAATATTCCAGATCTATTAGAGAATAATTAAAACACGTAATCAGATCACAATATATCAATCAAACCAATTGCATTAATAAAAAAATCAAAACATATTAAAGTATCAATATAGGGTTCATCTAACCTAGACATTAAAGGATTTTAGTTACATATGATTGAAGAAGAAATAAAATAATAATTGAAAGAAAAACAAATAGAAAATAAAGGGTTCATAATTCTGAATATCCCTTTTTATCTTCTATCAAAAATTCTTGCAAGTAGAGGTATGATTTAGTATTATGTTGGAACTTTTGATGGTTTCTTTATGTTTTCCACTTCTCTAAATGAAATCATCCCTTCTAAATGATCGCTGGTGCTACAATCACCTTCTAACATCTTCTCTTTCCTTTTTGCCTTAAATATGCCATTTCATATTAATTTTTAGGGTTTTGGGAGCTGTATAGGATGATACACGATCATGTACTAGACCATGTATAACCTAAGCTACCTAAAATTATCGATTCTATATAGCTTGAGAAAAGTATATAGGTTGATTCTTTTTTTTGCTTTAAATCTTCGTTTTATGTCATGTTTTCATCTAAATTCTAGTGTTTTAAGTCTACAAAGGAAGTTATCACCTATAAACACAATAAAAGCAAATTAAGTATCAAATATACAATAAAACTATAAAATATCAAACAAAATACATCAAATACGGGGTATAAATATGGCCAATTATGCTTCTATCAATTAGCATGCTAACTCACTGATATGAATTATTCTAAACAATTTGTTGAAAACATTTCTAGCATGTATAATATATTTATTAATATTTTCAATCCTCTCAATGGTTTTAGAAAGACCTACACTAATTTTAAAATGGTGAGAAAATTGCTTAGGTCTCCACTAAAAACTAGGAAGCTAAAGTGATGGCTATATAAGATGCTAAGGATCTAAAAACTACATTTTTAGCAGAGCTTCTTAGATCAATTCTTATATGTAAAATAAGGATTCAAGATATGTATAAAGAAATGACAATTCTAATGAAAAAAAATTAGCGTTCAAAGTCAAAGTAAGAATCAAATGAAGAGGAAAAGACCTTATTTAGTGAAAGCAATAGAGAAGACATTGCATTAATCACTAAAAGATTCAATACATTCTTGAAGAAGAAATATTCAAAGAGAAAGGACTATAAAGGGGGTAAGATAGACTCAAAACATAATTTAAATAACACTATTTACTTTGAATATAGGAAACTTGAACATATGAAGTGAAAATGTCCTCTTCTTACAAAAAAGAACAACAAACATGAAAGAAATACAAGGAGGTGAAGAGGAATGAAGGAATAAAGAAGGAACTTAAAGCGTCCACTTAAGATGACATAAGAGACTCCAAAAGTAAGCATTTAAAAGGTTATATAGCTTATATGTGCTTTATGGTAAAAGATGATGAGGTACTTTATAACTCTAAATCATGTGATAATAATAATTACATTGATATGACATATGACGAACTTGTTAATAATTTTGAAATTATGATCCTAAAAAAGAAAGAGCTATCTTCCAAAGTTAAAGAAGTTTAAAAGAATCTAGATGCATGCATGAGTGAAAATGAAAAGATAAAGAGTGAATTACATAACATTAAAGCTTCTAAAGGTGTTGACATAGTGGATAATCATGACTTAATACACTTTAAAGCATGAGAATTGGGAGTGAAATAAGGAAGTTAATTATCTTAAAGAATCATTATACAAGTTCACTAAAGAATGTGAGAAACTAGAAAACATTTAGGAGCTCAAAAGAGTCCTAATAATAGGTATGCAAATCGATATAGTCATGGGAATGATTCCAACACCAAAATTTCCTTTGTCAAAGGAAAACATTTGCATTGTGAACAACTAATGCCTAAGATGATAAAAGAACATGGAACATCCATATATAAGCACACATAAAAACATTCACTAAGGGTTAAGCTAAGAGCAAGCCTCACGCTTTCTTTTATCATTCACAATATAGAACTAGAATTTGATTTTCTTATTGAAAGAATAGGTACAACTTTTATACAAAAAAAACATTATATCATGCAATCTCACTCATTCCATAATAGATCTTACATTGAGCATAATTATATGAAACATTTTCACACTCCATACAAGCATCATTAAAATGAAAGAAACATGTCTCATAAATACAACTATGCTAACACTTTTTATTAGCCAAAGATAACAATCTAATCATTTACAAAAAGAAGAAGTTTTCATTACACATATGCACATAAAAATAAGGAATACATTCATACATCAAATTTGTAATGGTCATTGTCATATTGTCAAATTGTATGATATTGTAGATTACTTTTGTGGTAAATATGGGCATGTTGACAATTTTTTCTTCATAAAACAAAGGGTAACAAATAAACCCTTAAGCAAGTAGGCTGAAAAGAAAGAGACTAATATCTAAAGGATCAAACACATTTAGGTACTGAAGACACATTAATTGGGTAATTTTGCAGGTTTGTAAGGAAAAAAAAAGGAACAAATGGTACATGGATAGTTAGTGCTTAAGGCATATGACCAGCAATGCATCCCAATTCTCAAACTTTAGATACAGACAAGAAGGATTTGTGACATTTGGAGATAATCCCAAGGGTAAGATAAATTGACATAGGAAAAGTTAGTAAGGAAAACCACACTAATATTGATAATATACTTTTGTTGATGGATTGAAGCATAACTTATTAAGTGTGAGCCAACTATACAAAAAAGGCTATAAATAATGCTCTGAAAGGAGATCATACATTATATCTTGAGTAGTTGACAATAGTATTGTTTTTTTGGGGGAAAAAAGGGTAATATATATAATTGTTCTTGATGATTTCTCTAACGAAGCTATGAAGTGCCTAATGTCTAATAGTGACTATGCATAGATTTAGCATAGGAAACCTGGAAAAGAAAACATGGACCTCATCTCTAAACCCACCTTTAGAAAACTTTTAAATGGACTCCTAAGATTCAATTTGAGAATTATGGAGTTTTCCAAATGGGAAAACGAACTAAATGCTCTTTCAAAAGAAAAAAATTTGGTAACTTTGACTATACCTTTACCATTACCACCTATCATTTGTTTGAACTAACTAGGATTACTAGTTTAGGGGGTAAATTTTGTACTTTTATCAAATTGATGATTTTAGAAGATCTAATTGGGTTTTATTCATAGCAAATAAAGATGAATGCTTTACAAGTTTTTGTCAAATTTGTCAAAAGGGTACAAAATGGAAAGAAACTTTCTGTTATGTCTTTTAGGAGTGACCACGATAGGGAATTTGAAAATGAATAGTTTAATACCTTTTACGATGATAGTAGTAATTTTTACAATTTTCTTCACTAATAACCCTCAATAAAATGGAATTATTGAAAGGAAAATTAGGACCTTACAGGAAATGTTTAGGATTATAATCAATGATAATAGTCCTAAGTATTTTTTGATAGACGTAGTAACCATTACATGTCACATCTCAAATATAGTCTCTATAAGACCAACAGTAGATACAACTCCCTTTAAACTTTGCCTAAGAAAGAAGACAAAAATCAATTACTTCAAAATTTTTTGCTACAAGCGTTATATCTTGAGCAGTAAAGATAACTTGGAAAAGTTTGGTTCGAAAGTGAAAGAGGGAATTTTTTTCTTGGCTATTCAATAACTATCAAAATGTATAGGGTGTTTAATAGGAATAATCATACTATTAAAGAATCTATGCATATTGTCTTTGATGAGTCTAACTCTCTTGTATAGAAGAAAGATCTTGAAGTGCTGATATAGGTTTATCTACAGAACTAGAGACATCAGCCCTTAAAGGAAGCAGGGGTGACAAGAAAACAAATCACTTACAATTATATTGTCAAACCAATTAAGGGAAACACAAAGGATGAGGAACTCTAAAGAGAATGGAAATTTAAGCATAGATATCCTCTGAATCAAAACTTAGGCAATGTTCAATAAAGAGCAATCACTAAATCTCATCTTAAAGATTTTTCCTATCTTGCTTTCATTTCTCAAGTTGAACCTAAAATAATATAAGAGGCCTTTAATGATGAAAGTTGCTTGCTATGAATGAAAAGCTAAACCAATTTGAGAGGAGTAAGTATGGACATTAGTACCCATATATAATGACTACTAAGTCATACATACCAAATGATTCGTTAAAAATAAGATAGATGAATTGGGTATTATTTTGAGAGATAATGCTAGATTGGTAGAAAAAGTGTACAATAAAGAGAAACGCATAGACTTCGAGGAAAATTTAATCCATTGACTAGGTTAGAAGCCATTAGGATCTTACTTACGTAAAATTTTAAATTTTTTTAAATAGATGTTAAAATGCTTTCATTTAAGAAAAAGTTTATGCTGATCAATATCTCGATTTTGAAAAACATGATGCACCCGACTAATTTTATAAACTTTCTAAAACTTTATATGGTTTAAAACAAGCCCTAAGAGCTTGTTATGATAACTTAAGTGCATTTAGTTTAGAAAATGGATTCTCTAGAGGAAAGGTTGATCCTAAACTTTTTATTAATGTGTGTAAGTATGAAATCCTAATTGTTAAAATCTTTGTTAATGATTTTTGGCACTATTAATGAGAATATCTATAATGATTTTTTCAAGTTTATGAGTATGGAGTTCGATATGAGCATAATAGGAGAACTCAACCTCTTTTTTGGACTCCAAATCAAGCGAATAAAGGAAGGAATCTTTATAAGTTAAGAAAAGTACAAAAAGACTACTCAACATTTTAGAAAGGATCAAGCTAAACCATTAAGGACGTATATAAGCATTGTAACAAAATTGAACAAAGATGAAGAGGGTAAGCTAGTGGATGTAAAGCTCTATCAAGGTTTGATTGGAAGTTTACTTTATCTTACCATAAGTAGGCCCAGTATAATATTTCATTATTGAGTTATGATTGTAAGTTTACTTCATTTTATCATAAGTAGGGATGATATAATGTTTAGTGTTTGCCTATATGCTAGATTTCAATCAAACCTTAGAGAATCACATCTATTAGTCGTTAAACACATCTTTAGATACTTATATGGATTCATTTCATTAAAATTTGGGTACCCTAAGAAAACTTTCTTTAATTTGATTAGTTATTCTAATGTTGATTTTATTGATAGTATTTTGGATAGAAAGGGCACATATAATACTTATCCACTATTAAGAAGTGCAATAGTTTCTTAATTTAGTATAATCAAAATTTGTAATATGAGTTTCCAGGACATTGGTTGATCAATATTCTCAAAACAATTAATTTGACTCAGTTATAAAAGTTTATGCCCTATTTGGTCGCATAATTGTTTGACTAACCAATCATACTAGTCGACTGGTACTCCTTAGTGATCAACAAGTATTTCTACCTTTGATATATTCTTTTCTACTCAGAAAATTTAGGGAGATGTTGTACCTAAAAAGTTCTAAAAATTACCTAGGCTATCCTACTTGCAAGTATCTGAGGCAGTTGTAATGATTACCCAGGGTCGTCTCCCAAGGAGGTAAAATTTGTTAAATTAAATTAATCTTGAATGAAAAATAAAAAAATGCAATCCTAAACACTCTATCCTAATTTTTTGAGTGAAGGCTTTAAAGAAAATAAAAAAATAGATTGAAAAGTAAACTGAATCAACCATATGCAAAAATGAGCAGAAATTGAGGTATAAAACTATTGAGAATTAATTTCACTAATTTAATCTCGTATGCATGGTTAAGTGGAAATGATTGGACAGTTGTCTTACTGAAATTAACAGTTTGGCCCTAAGATCAATGCAACATTCATAATACAATCTAGTTAACATCCATGCAACATTCATGGCATTCTCACTCAATTTACTACGAATTTGGATTAAAAACAAACCAAAATCAAGATATGAATGCAAGAAAAATTTAACAAAAATCAGACACAACAATTCCCCCACACTTAAACTAGGTTTGTCCTCAAACTTATTAAAAAACACTAGGCTGTAAAAGAATAAGCAATGGAGACAATAATTTTCCTAATTAATAGTCAAAGATATCAAAAATAAATTTAATAAACATAACCTAAGAACTTGAAACTTATAATACTCCATGAACAAGTTATTCTCTACATATTTATCCAAAATCAACAAGCACTTCAATTTAAAGTACCATCAACAAGTTTGATAGATACGCAGTCCACTCTCTATTCTCTCAAGCATTCAAAGTTAGGATATATTCACTCATCATTCATTTCATGTAAGGAATCTACCATAAGCTTACTTACTAATCCAATCTCCAACACTCAGATCAAACACAAGCATTAATATGAAGATCTTTATTTTAGTTATAATAGGGCCAGTCTAAGGGTAAGAAAGAGGAATATCATAGTTTAAAACCATAAAACAAATTGAGCATTTAAAGAAATATAAACAATGAAGCCTAAAACACTCAATTCTTTCCTTTTAAGTTAGCAAGATTAGCACTCCCCTTTTATGTCTCTCCTCTTCCCTTTCATTTTTTTTTATATATCTTCTCTTCCTTCCTTTTCCTTTTTGTTTCTTTTTCTTTACTTTTTTTCTTTTATTTTCTATCTTTTTTTACTTATTTATGTATCTAAAATAAAGAAATCAAGGGAAGAAAAATATAGAGGATAAATAAAAATTTCTACAACCTTACCCATTCCTAATGCAATAGCCAACTATATACTATGATTCACCCACACTTATTCCCTAAACCCAATTATACTCAGTCAAATGCTCAATTTGCCTTATGGTAGGTATAACAAAGAGGATAAATAATCAAGTTCAAGGATCATATTTAGGTTTAAAGAAAGATAAGTTTTCATGTTAAGCTTAAAGGGGGTTTACTAAAGGTAACATCATGGTGGCCTTTTAAGGAAAAGTGGTAAATCTTGATTGCCTTCATCATTTCAACATTTTCATAAGATTATGTGATATCAACTAGTATTTGCAAGCAAGTTCTAAAGTTCCTTAATCATGAAAGAACACTCTCAACAAAAAATACTTGAATTTGGTGTTTAATATTTCACAAGGGCTCAAATTCTTATCAAATGAAAAGTGTCATTCATCTATCACAATAAGTTATTGTTCTTTTAATCGAAATCTAAGTTAATCAATCGAAGCACGCAAGTATACTCATCCACCCATATTATGCCTATCTAATATCGGTCGAGTTCATTTAATGACCATGCATCTCTAACTATTAAATGGGAAAAACAAACACACAATACACAGCTAATGTTTTTTCTCCTTCTTTTTAACGAATACTTCCCTTATATTTAAACATCACATTACCCTCAATGTGATAAGAAAATGAAAGAGTGATCTAAGAGGCAAAAGAATGCAAGCAAGGACAAAGATTAAAATGAAAAGAAATTAAAACAATAAGCAATAGAAAGGAAAAGGATAAAAATACAATACTGAGATGGAAGGGGAGGTTGTCCGAAACGAGCATTCAAATTGTCTAGTAAGGTTCAGATCTCTACCATGCTAGCCTCAACGTTATGGAGCCGATCATTTTTTTATTGTTCAAATGCTATCAATTGATTTAACAGTGATTGGTACTCCACATAAGTAGTTGGAGAAGTCTGATGCATTTCTTCGGGCAATGGAACATCATTTTCTTGTGCAACTTCCAGTTCTGCAACTTGAGTTCGCTTACTGCTCGAAGCTTCCCCCATTTTATCATGGATAAGAACATAACGCTCACCTTGCCTCCTGATAACCTTCATCGACACCAAGGATTTCAAGTCTAGAGTGGACTTGCCCGAAACTAGCTGCGTTGCTGTTCTCTTAGTTAGTAGGCCTAGATGTTCCACAATTCGGGTCACAAATGCCTATCTACTATTTTACCTGCACTAAATTGAGCCACTTCATTTAAATCCACTAACTAAATTCTAGCATTAAAAGGTCTACCATACACCACAAAATAAATAATTCAGTTTTAGAAGCTGCCCCATTGCTATCTCCTTTACTGGATTGTATAAAAGTTAAAAATTGATGGAGATAGTGAAGGGCGAGGTCCATGATGGTAGATGATTTAAACCAATTGGGGGAAAACACTTTCCTAGAATTGGTCATTTGGGACTAAAAGTTCCCAGTCACAAAATCCTCAGGATATTTATATAAATCAATATTTAGAAAGCCAAAAATAACATTCAGCACTTTTAAAGTGATCACATGATGTGCATTCATTAATTAAAATTTAAGACTACACATAGTGTCCCTAGTAGTAGTTTCATAGACTACTTCTAAAGTTTTCAGAACTTTAAAGTCGATTTAATATAAGAATTTTTCCTAAATTCATAAAATTTTTCCCAGCCTATATTTCAAAATAACTTATGGACTCGATCAAATATTCCCAATTTAATAAGTGCTTAAGAATCTGGAAATCTATTTGGCATTATTTGATGATCTTTAAGAAAGACGTATGTTTGCTAGTGCTCTCTAGTTTGAAAGATGAGGCACGGGATACCTGAATTTAGTTATTGTGGTAGAGAAGAGTGAACTCTAGGTTGTTTCACTCTTAGAGGCATATCTAATACGTCGGTAGAGGCAGTGTGTGTTATACTGCGGGGTTAGTGTGGTGCGCATTAGCGTGTGTTGCTGAGTGGAGTGGCGGCAAGGGTGGTCTGGTGTGGAGTGACATACAGACGTGCATTGTCGAGGTGTGTGCGGTGGTTAGCTGCATGGCTATGTGGAGAGGCTACCTGAGGGTGAGGGCATACCGAAGTGGGCGGTGTGACTAAAGAAAATGATTGAATGGGCATGCAAAAGATAAGAAGTGATGAAGACTATGACTAAGTTCGATAAGGTTGAAGAACTGGAGACAACAATGCACGTGATTTGGAAGAAAGGAAAAAAGAAGATGAGAAAAAATTAAGGTACTTAAAGATGAGGAGAGTCACAGGTGTGACCTGTGATTATAGATTTCAATTAAGTCACTTTTTTCGGATAGAAGAAAATAAAATAAATAAATAAATAAATGCAAATTGCCATGCGACAGGAATAAAAAGAAGCAAGATAAAAATTATATGAGTTGCCTCTCATTAAGTGCTTCATTAATGTCTTGTAGTTGGAAGGTTCAAATAGTCCTACTTGAATGGATCGCTCACTTGATGGATTCTATGGTTTTCTTCTCAATTGCTACTTCCAAACATGGTTTCACCCGATGGCCATTCACTTTAAAGGTTTCTTTTGTTCACTAGTTTTCCAATTCCATTGCTCCATATGGAAAGATCTTGATTACTTCAAATGGCTCATTCCATCTTGATTTCAACTAGCTTGGAAATAAATGCAAATGAGAATTATATAACAAAACTTTCATTCCATATATGAGGAACTTACCTGTAAGAACCTTATCACGAAGGCACTTTGTTCTTTCCTTGTAAATTTTGGAATTCTCACGAGCCTCACTCTAGAGTTCATTTGATTTCAAAATTTGAAGTAAACACTCCTGTCTTCCATCATCCATATTTAGGTTCAAAATATTAATTTCCCATAGATCCATACGCATATGCTTAACTAATAAATGGCAGGCCTTCTTAAAAACAAGTCAATAAGGGCTCGTTCCTAAGATGGTTTTGTAAGTCGTGCGATATGCCCTTAGTGCATCATTTAACATTATTGAACAATCCTTTATGATGGGCACACAGTCTTTTCCAAAATACCCTTAATTTGTTTATTACATGTTTCCACTTGTCTAGAAGTTTGTGAATGGTAGGGAATCATCACCTTGTGAGTTATGGTATATTTCTTCATGAGCTTCTCAAAAAGCTTATTGCAGAAATGACTTTCTCCATCGCTTATGATTGCGATCGAAATCCTAAACCTGCTAAAAATATTTTCCTTCAAAAATTTAACAACAACATTGGCATCATCAGTTTGATTGGGTATTGCTTTTACCTATTTAGACAAGTAATCAACGACAACAATTATATATTTGAATCCATAAAATTTTGGAAACAAACTAATAAAATCAATACCTCAAACATCTAACAATTCAACAGTTAATTAGTTAGTTAGGGGCTCTTCATTTCTTTTCCTTATATTTTCAGTTCATTGACATTTATCACATTTCAAGTAGAAGAAATGAGCATCCTTAAACCAAGTGGGCCAATACAAACTGTTTTGAAGAATTTTAGAATCAGTTTTCCTCCTCCAAAATGGCCTCTACACTACAGTTCATAGCAAAAGGTCAAGACACTTACTTGCTTGTCCTCTGGAATGCACCTCTAAATGATTTCATCTATGCAAATCTGGTAGAGGTGTGGATCATCCCAAAAGTAGTACCTGCTTAAGTGAAGGAATCTTTTCCTTTCCTAAGAATTCATGTCAGGTCTCAAAATGCCACATGCAAGGTATACCAAGGCACTTTACTTACAACAAATAACTGCTAATCAGGAAAGTTCTCATCAATTGTATAATTCTTTTGTTGTTTAAAAATTTCCAAGTTATGAGCTATACTAGATAAATGATCAGTAAAAACATTATCAATCCCTCTTTTATCTTTTATTTCCATGTCAAACTCTTGTAAGCACACGAGTCAGCATGTATGCATTCATTACAACTTTTAAGTACACGAGTCAGTTTATTCAGGCAATCATCAATAGAGGTACCAAAGATTGAGAAATCATCCATAAATACCTTGATAAAGTCCTCAATCATGTCTAAGAAAATGGATAATATGCACCTTTGAAATGTTGCATGCACATTACACAGCTCGAATGGCATCCTCCTAAAACTGAATGTCCCAAATGGACAAGTGAATGTCATCTTTTCTTAGTCCTTAGGAGCAATCAGTATCTAGAAATAACTTGAAAGACCATCATGAAAATAATAAAACTTATGTCCAAAAAGTTTATATAACATTTGATTAATAAAAGGGAAATGCAAATGGTCCTATTTGGTCATCGCATTCAGTTTCTTGTAATCAATATACATTCTCCATCCAATTGTGGTCCTAGTAAGTACTAACATCCAATGGTGGTCCTTGTAAGTACTAACTCATTCTTATCATTTCGAAGAACAGTAATGCCAAACTTTTTTGGAATCACATGCACTAGGCTCACCCATTCCCTATCCGCAATTGGATAAATCACTCCCTCATCAAGCAATTTCAAAACTTCCTTCTTAACTACCTCCAATATATTAAGATTGAGTCTTCTTTGGGTCTCTCTTATTAGTTGAGCCCCCTCTTCTAAGATATCCTATCCATACGCATGGGGGGACTAATCCCTTTAATGTCACTCAAACTCCATCCTATGGCCTTTTTCAATCTTTTCATCTCACTCAAAGTTGTTTATTCTTGATCAACATCCAAAATTGATGCAAGAACAGTCGGATGTGTTTCCCCTTCACCTAAAAACACATACTTTAAAATTTTAAGTATATCTTTCAACTCTTGGTGGGGTTTATTCTCTTCATTGAAGGATGTCTCTAAGAATTCACCAACTCTCCTCCAGTAACACCATAATAATTGGTAGTACTCGTCAAAATCTTGAACTAAGTATAACTCTTTTGTTGCTTCTTCCTGCAAGGCAAAATCAAAATTTGCAGCATTAATCTGATCAACAAGAGAACACTCCTCATAAATAGTAATAGTAGGGATAAGATTAACATTAAGGATAAAAAATACTACTATTTCTCCTAAGATAGTCATAGTCAATTTTCCATTCTTCATATCAAACAAAGTGTTGGTGGTGGCCATAAAAAGTCTCCCAAGGAGTATGGTGTGCTCCTTCTCTTCTCCTTTATTTCACCCATATCTAAACCCACAAAGTCTGCGGGTGCAATCAACCCTCCAACCTTCACTAACACGTCTTCCATTATTACTTTTAGATAACGGATTGACCTATTAGCTAATTGCAAGCACATGTTGGTAGGTCTTAATTATCTTAAATCCAATTTTAGATAAATAAAATAAGTTATTAGGTTTATACTTGCTCCAAAGTCAAGCATAACCTTAACCTACTTACCATTGATACCTTCATGATGAAGCACCCTGGATCTTTCAATTTTGGGGGTAACTACTGTTGAAGGACTACACTTGCTACTTCAAAAACTATCACATTCTCATATAGTGCAAACTTCTGTTTTATGATGCTTAGTTCCTTGAAGAACTTCACATAAACTGGAATGCTCCTGATCACATCTAACAATGGAAGATTAATATTAACTTTAGAAAGCATGTTATAGAGATCAGAAAATTGTTCATCTTGTTTTGGGTCCTTAAGGCAACTTGGATATGGAACATATAGTGCATGTTCGAGTTTTTCACCTCCATGAATGTGACTTGAAGAATCGTTCCCATTGCTCTCCTCATTTTTCCCGTCTTTGCCTTTTACAAGGTTCTCCTCTTCCTGATTACCTACATTTAACATGTTAGCAGTAATCTCAACATGATTATCAATCATCTTATCACTTCTTAAAATCTTAACAACCTTGGCTTCCTTGGGTTGAACGGACAACTTTCCTTTTTGATTGTTTTACAATTGAGTAGCGAGTTTCCCCATCTAAGTCTGAACCCTCTTTACAGAAGCTTGCAATGAATCAAATCTCTTGTTGTTCATCTTTTCATTATGAGCGATTGCTTGAACGAAAGCATTCAACCTTTCCTCCAAAGAAGGCTTTCTTGATATTTTCTGACTTGAAGATTACCCGTGGAACTGATTCTACCTTTAAAAATTCTGATATGATGGTTAGGGTTGCACTGGTGGGTTACTGGACTTCCAAGAGAAAATAAGGTGGTTTCTCCAATCAAGGTTGTAGGTGTTTGAATATGGATCATTCTGCACCCTTGGTTGAAAACCATTAAGTGAATTTGCTTATTCTTCCTCACCTATAGAAGATCTAAATTAATATGAAAAAACATTAGCTTTATGACCAAAAGTTCCACATATACCACATACCTTATGATTTAGAGTGTCTAGGGATTGTCTCATGGTTATCATTTTCACATGTTTTATGAGCTCTGCCAATTACATAGCCATTTCTTAATTTAAGCTCACTTCATAAACTCTAGCTCTTCTCCCTCTCATATTATTTTTTTTAAGAATTGGCCCCCAACATTTTGAAGATCTCATATGTTTCTTCAACAATCTTCTCTCCCATAGCTCCTCCTGCTGCATTGTTCATCATATACTGACATTATTGTGTCAATCCATCATAAAAGATTTGGTTCTACATTTGGAGTTCAAAATAATGGTGTGTAAACTAAATGAGTAAGAGTTTAAAGCATTCTCATGCCTCATGGAATGACTCTCCCTCCATCTGAGTGAAGGTTGCTATCTTTGTTCGTGACTTAAAAGTCTTCTGGTGGGAATAGAACTTTCCCATGTAGTCAATGAATCGGATGGAAGGGTCATCAACCATGCCTTGGTTTTATCCTTCAATGTGCATAGGATGCACCTCTTCCTAAGATGATCTTCATTTACATCATCCAATAGGAATGTTTGGAGAGTGGTATAGAATTTCCGAACGAAGTTTAAAGTGTCTTTATTAGAAACCTATAAAAAGATCATTTTATAGTGGATACTCTTCAACTCATAGTTTCTAGCTGCCTCTCCTAGACTAATGCACGAAGTGGTATTACCAATTATCATTTTAGCATACTCCTTCATTACTAGCTGCCTTTCACCCATCTCTTGATCTTCTAGCTTGGGTCCCTTGAGATTGGCTTCAAAGTTCATTAGAAGTTCTCTTATCTGATGTACGTTGTTAATAAAGGGAGCAAGTTCACTTTCCCAAGATCTCCTTCCCTACATAAACCAAATAGAAACAATACTGAATTAATAAGAAAATTGCTAAAGCAATAAATGAAATAACACGATTAAAATGTATGCATTAACAGATAAAAAAATCAACAAAACAATAAAAATTCACTTTAGTAAATAAAAACAATTAGAATTAATTCAAATTAAAAGACTTGCTTACCATTGCCAATAAAAACTTGTTGTTCCTAAAAAATTTCTAAAAATTACCTAGGCAATCCTACTTGCAAGTAGACGAGGTAGTTGAAATGATTACGCAGGGTCGTCTCCCATAGAGGTGAAATTAGTTAACTTAAATTAATCTTGAACAAAAATAGAAAAGATGCAATCCTAATCACTCTTCCCCGATTTGTTGAGTTAAGGCTTAAAAAAAACATAAAATAGATTGAAAAGTAAACTGAATCGACCAAAAGCAAAAATGAGTAGAATCAAAGTGCAAAAATTTTGAAAATTAATTTCACTAATTTAATCTCTTATGCATGATTAACAAGAAATGATTGGACAATTGTCATACCAAAATTAGCAGTTTCACCCTAGGATCAATTGGAATAATTAACTAATCTAACTTTCATATTTGACAAGTTATCACTCGAGTTAATTATGGAAACCTGACTAATAATTACCACTTAAGTTAATATATTTCTAATTCTTAACCTAAGTGACTATAGTTTCTCATTCCATATTAAACTTCTCCTCTCAATCCTTTGTTTAACACTGAAATGATGTAAAGTTTGATCATGTTATTATACCCTTTCAGCTCGGAAACTACAACAATAAATAAGATAAAAAAATGTAATTCTACCACGCATAGTTGATGTTACGTTTGAAGTAAATCACACGTTAGTATAGACTTTACGTACAAGAAAGTCAATACATAGAAAGGGGGTTGAATGGTGTATCCCTTTTTATAAATACGAAAACTCACTAAGAACTTATTTTTCTTGTTAAGAAGATATCACAAAGATTATATGAAGGTTATTATGTAGTTAAATCGCAAAATAACTTCTATCTAATTGTTTAACAACAAAGTAAACTGAAGTAGAGGATAGAAAGTAAAAACTGCGATTTTTATACTGGTTCACCCTAAACTGTGGGCTATGTCCAGTCCTAAGAGTTCGTCTGAGTGTTTCACTATACTCCAAACAATTACAAGTATTCTTTTCTCTTCCAAAGCCTCTTCAGGTCTCTTACACCAAGTATTCTTTAAGCTATCTTAGCCTCTCCAGGCTATCTGCCTTCTCTATATTTTGAGCAATTGTTACAGTAAGTTTAGCTCTCTCAGTATTGCACTACAAAGATTCTCTTTTTTAAGTAAGCACTCAAAGATCACTAATTTCTCAAAGTTGTAAAACTCGTCAGATTCATTTGTTCTTTTATTCGAAAACTTCGACTAAGACTAGTATTTATATCCTAAGTCTCTAACTGCTTGTTGATCTTTGATAACCGCTTATTGATTCTTGATAACCGTCATTTAGTTGAGTTTTGTAACTAACTCCAACTAAGTAACCGTCCAATATGCTACAGTGTTGTCTTGCGTCTATATTTTTGCGTCTGCATTGACTTACGTCTGTTTTGTCTTGCGTCTACTTCTTTACATCTATATCTTTACGTCTATATTTTTGCGTCTGTGTCTTTGCATCTATCTCTTTGCGTCTATGTTTTTGTGTCTATCTTTTTGCGTCTATGTCTTTGCATCTATCTCTTTGCGTCTGTGTTTTTACATCTATCTCTTTACATCTATCTCTTTACGTCTATCTCTTTGTGCCTGTCTCTTTGCGTCTATGTCTTTGTGTCTATGTATTTGCATCTATGTATTTGTGTCTATATTTTTGCGTCTATATTAACTTTTGCGTCTATGTTGTCTTGCGACTATGTTGATTTCGTCTGAACACTTAAGACACTTGTCAAAACGTTCATTTGTTTCTAACATTATTATTATTTGATTGTCATCAAAATTGATCATCGTAAAGTCCTCTTGACTTAACAATTTCCCCCTTTTTGTTGATAACAAATAATCATAATTTTAGAAAAAAATCAAAGTGAACGAGTTTTTATTCAGTTGATGAATGAAATAACAATTGAATCAGAAAACATCAAGTGAATAAGAAAACAACAAATGAATAACAAAAGAACAAGAAAACAACAAATACAGAATAAGCACAAAAATACACATATCCATTATGTCTTCTGCTTTTCTTCTTTCTTCCCTTCTTCTTTTCCTCTCTTCTTTTCTTCTCTTCTTTTCTCTCCCCCTTTATTAACTTGTCTGCCCCTATCTTCTTCTTTCCTCCCCCTGTTTGTTATCAATCAAAAAATATTTATCTCAAATGCTTCATTATCGCAGAAAACACACGTTGCATATCAGTTTTGATCAACTTGAGGTCGTCTTCTATTGATACTCAAAGATAAGTTACTTCCTCATGTAAATCACCAACTGATTCAGTTAGAATATCAACTTTTTCATGAATTTCTTCAATTTCCTTCATGAACGCTTCCTGACTCCACTTTTGAGAGTGTCTTACTTCTTCCATTCCAATAGTATCGGGTTGTTGACGTGCACTTGATGGAAAGAAGTTTGTGGCAACAGATGTTTCTAAGGGTATAACATCTAATTCAATGATTTTCAAAATAGGAGGTTTGAAGAATTGCTTGCCTTCAGGGAGATCAAGGTCATCAAGTCTAGGTAGTTTTGGGATAGTTTTTCAAGAAGGTGAAGGACATTCTTAATTGAAGATATAGAACTTAAAGGTCTAAGGTGCATGATCAGGTGCACAAAAGTCTCTAAGTTAACAGAAATACCTTCAACCTGGTGGTTCTGTACTATCCTTTCGTCACTCTTCCAACTACCTTAGAAGTTACATCTGTTCTGAAACGTCCACCATTACTTCCTGATGCTTTGGAGATGTGATGTGAAACATAGGCTCCTTTTGATTATACTACATTATATGCCTCGTCTACGTTTCTCACTGCTTCATGTATCTGATCTTCTATCAGGTCACTTGCTTTTTCTTCACGGTACATCTTCTGTTTCTCTTTATCCACTTTGCGTACATTGTTTGAAGCTCTAGGTTGGATGTCCTGTACAATCTTGATCAAAGTTCTACTTGAGACTGGGTAGATGGTGTACCGATCTTTGGTCATCTTCAAAGGATATGGTTCCGACTTCTCATCCCTCAGAATCCCATATAGTCTTCTTTCTTCATGATTTAGAAGATGAATAGACGATTATTGATCAAAATTGGCTCAACTTGTACCTTGACTGACCTTTTCACAAATTCTCTGATTATAATTAAGCTTCTGCTTCTTACAGGTACCTCTTCTTTTATCACCTTCATTTTCAAGTCCTCTTTCCTGATAGGACTATGAGATACCACTCTGTTTTCAATTGATTTTTCTATTCGTTGGTTACCAGTTGAAATACTTTCTTGCTAACTGGTCTGTAACTTTTTACTTTCATCTACCAGTTTTGAAGGTGGTTGTGGTTGGGTTCTCTTCTTTTCAAGCTCCAACTTCTTCTTAATTCCAGTCTCTTTAGATGGCTTTGTCTGCTCTTGTTGCAAGATTGAGACTAGAGATCTTGTTGCCTTTAGTGTCTTTTCTATCTTTTTCTTAGGTTCTTCACCAAGAGACAGTCCTTTTCATCTCCTCTACTCATCTTATTGGAGAGTTGATGTCCTTGGTGATCTTTTTAACTTTTTAACTTGCTCAAAATCAAGCGTCTCTTCCTTCCTTTTCAACGACACTTGTTTCTTAGATAGATTCACCTGGCTTTCGTTTCTTTGGAACATCTTCTTGACTTCAACTGCTTCCTCTAATGGTTTCTTCTTTCCTTCTACAGTCATTCTTCCAGACGATTGAGGTTTCTTCTTTTCTTTGGGTGTAACATTCTCACTCACAATGCTTCTAATAGTGTGCTCCCCCTCAATCCTTGGTCTTGCCACAAAAGTTGTACTCAATCCCATTCTCCCGATGGTTGCCGCATTAATAACACCTTTAATGTTCATCTTCATTCTGTTTCCTCTGTCAAGAAGGATTCCAGAACCTCTGAAGAATCTTATCAACAGCATGTCCTATGGAAAGGCATTAGAGTCCCTCTTCGTCTTCAACATGTATCTCAAAATTAGATATGGAAGGTTGATAGCCTTATGATTGAGTAAGTAGAACAGGCATTGCTCGTCTATTATTGTAACAACATTCTTTGAGCCTGTTCTTGATAGAATGCAATGAAAAAGTATGTTATGTAGAACCCTAGCTTTTGGAACAAGGTTCGACGACTTCTTGTCCTCTGGGTTACTACTTCTATAGAGTTTTCGATTCACATATGCCTTCTCTAGATGGTTTTTAATAATCCATTTAGGGTTGTAAGACACCTCTGCCCCAACACATGGACATCCACTAACCTTCTCGATTAGCTCTAGTGTTATAATGACCAACAATCTATCTACCATTGATACAACAGTATCGTCTACCATATTTGCATTCTTCCAAAACTCATAAACTTCATTCAGATAGACTATTTCATGAACTTGAAAGAATTTTTTCCATCCGACTACTTCAACTTCTGGTTCAATATCCATCTGATTCTGCTTCAGGGATTCGATATCAACATGCTTTCTATAAATCATTGCTTGCTCCATTGTAATCTTCAGATAGTAGGAACTTCTTCAATGCAATGAGATTAGAACTCGAAGATGAAAATGAAATCGTAAGGTCTCAGAATGAACAGTTGTTTTTGAGAGTGCTGCAAGAGTTGATTTCAGAGTATTTTCAAGAGTTTTCTAGAGTTGGTGAGTTCTGAACCGTCTGAGAGGATTTCCTTTATGTTTCCTTCAAAAAATAATTACCGTCTGTAACTTGCGGTTACTGGCTCTTGAAGACTTATAACTTTTTATCTTCCTTCAGTAAAAAT